>CM032475.1:20714103-21444103 GCA_019059595.1 Marasmia exigua | reverse complement strand
CGGCCTCTCAGAAAACCGGCGCGTAGTTTGACCGTGGGAGAGCCAACCTTCGGCATGAATGGGTCGGCTCGACCGGAGTGATACCACGGCCTCACAGAAAACCGGCGTAAAGTTGTGCTGTGAAAGTATGCTGTGTTCCGCTACGTGAGTGAGGGTACCGGAGGCACAATCCAGTGGAAAGGGGGGTTTAAAGGTACCGGAGGCCCATCATCATCATTTAAGCCAAAAGACGTCCACTGCTGGACATAGGCCTCACCAATGTTCTTCACACAGATCGGTCCTGTGCCACGTCGTCGGTCGTCGGTCCACCTTGTGAGGGGCCTATCACGGATGCGACTTCATGTACGTGGCCTCCTCCACTCGAGGTCCTTTCCGCCCCAACGGCCGTCTGTTCTCCTCGCTAAGTGCTCTGCCCATTGCCACTTGAGACGTGCAATCCTTTGGGCTATGTCTGTGACCTTAATTCTTCTGCGGATCTCATTATTTCTGATACGATCACGCAGAGAGACTCCGAGCATAGCCCTCTCCATTGTTCTCTGGGTGACTTTGAGCCTCCTCAATCGGCACATTGTAAGCGGCCACGTTTCGTTTAATTATGTCATCACTGGCAACACACACGCATTAAAGACTTTTGTCTTGAGACACTGAGGTATAGATGGGCCGAAAACGAGTGATCCCTTACCCCACCCACTCGTTGGTCGAATGCCATAGAGGAAAGTAATACACTGGAAGTAGAGAGCCATCTTGCGGTATTTTTTTGCCAATTCATTTGAAACAGCAGCGACCTCTGAATAAGTGATTCCGTAACTTGAATCAGCACTGTGCTGTGTTTCACTGCGTGAGTGAGGGTACCGGAGGCCCAATCCGGGGAAAAGGGGGTTTTCAAGGTTGGCAGCGCACTTGTGACTCCACTGGTGTCGCGGGTGTCCATGGGCGGCGGCAATCGCTTCCTATCACAAAAAAATACCGAGCAATGTAGCTCAGTGGTTCGGAACACGCCTTCCATACTGTGGGTCGTGGTTCAAATCCGCGCGTGTACCTCTGGATTTTTCAAATCCATGTGCGTATATCTACCATTAGTTCGGCGGTAAGGTAAAAGATCGCAAGGAAACCTGTACGTTTTGAAATGCTTCATTGTAATTACCAGACTTCCAAAATCAAGAATAATCCAAGCATACCCCGGGCTCCAGAGCGACAGTTTTGGGCACAACCGGGAATACAAAGATGAGGAGGAGAATTATTTTTTTCATGATATAGGTAGCACATTGTGATCCGTCGGCTCGTCTGCCACCTGTACCTGTGGGCTGCGGTAATCGCTTACCATCAGGTGTACTGGTAAGCGATTACCGCCGCTCATGGACACCTGCAACACCAGTGGTATCAAAAGTGCGCTGCTTACCTTTTAACCCCCATCCCCTTGAATTTGGCCTCCAGTACCCTCACACACGCAGCGAAACACAGCGCATGCACTGCAACCCGCCGGTTTTCTGTGAGGAAATTACAATAGAAAGGCAATACGAAAACAAGTCAATAGGAGACAAAAAAAGTGAAAATCGTATCGGTTCCTACTGTCCACAGATACAACAGCCACTGCAGATTTAAGCGATCAAAGTATCTAAGAAAACAAGCACTTGCACAACATGGGCCTTTCAGATACCAAAATCTGCAGGTTCTGTCGCGAGGACGAGGAAACGATTATCCAAGTCCTCGGCGAGTGCATAGCGCTGCACCACTGCAGAAGCCGGCACCTGGGAGCACACATGATCTCGGCAGACGAGATCAAAATCTCCCCCATCAGCTCCATCCTCGGGTTCATCCTGAAGCTGAGGTGCTGTAATAAGTTCTGGGGCTGCCACAATAGAACTTCTACTGGTCGCAGTGGCTATGAGATGCAATACTCACCCCATTTCATTCAAATAATCTAAGATTTGGGTAGGATTCTCTTTAAAACAAAATGTATTTTATAGTTATCCAAAATAATTCCAACTTACCGGGCCTCTAGTAGACGACGTCTGAAAAAGAAGAAAAGATCATATATAAGAAAATTGTTAAATCTGATTTACCACGTCTCAGATCTGTCCTTCTTGCAGTTGGATTCTTAAATCGAACCATGTTTTATACCCAAGGGGAAACCATCATGGCCGACACCTTGCTACGTGTAGGGAACAAGGTGGTGTGTGGACTTTAACCCTAACCAAAACCTCTCGGGTGTCCATCTCTGTGTAATAGCGGTCGGAAACCCCACAGCCGGGATCAGACCGCACCGCTGATCGCGCTCGCTTCAACCCTTGCTGGCGCAATAACGGTAACGTCGTCCCCCGCGGAGTCGTATGCTGAGCTAGCAGTGGGTACGCTCACGTACTCCGAAGGCACACTTTGGTAGTATTCTTAAACGCCTAGCCACAGGGCACTCATAAATCGAACCACACGCAAGCGATTGTCATTTCATCCTCATCATCCAGATGGATGGTGGTGCATTTCTCACCTAAGTTTCTACCACATACCACAATTTTGTGGAAGGGTTTGATTTGCAGGTATTTCCTGAAGATTATCACTTAAGGACCTTGTTATATAAATAACAATAAAAATCACATATGTATATATATACTTTTTACTAATTTTATTGTTATTTATATAACAGATCTTAAAGGAAAGAGCTTACTCTTTCCAAAAATGGCGACAAGGCATCAGTGACCTTTCTTATCTTGCAGGCAATTTTTCAATACAATTCAATTGATTAATTTCCATCAGGTGACCCGTTTGCCCGCTGGTCGCCTCCAGCAAAAGAATTGTATTTACTTACCGTTGCTTTTGTGGTGGTTGTAGTTGGTTTCACTGTTGTTGAAGGTGTTAAATTTTCGCTATTCTGAAACATAAATTGAATAAATCAATGTCAAATAGCTAGACAGGCACTGTGGCGCGTTTGGTACTGACCCTGTTTTGCGCGTCAAGGGTTTCTCTTGGTACAAATATTTAATTATATGTGATGTATGTTTGTGTTCTTGTTCTGTGCCTGGGTATAAATGTAGCATTAATATTTGTCTATCCACTGTTGTATGTTTACCATAACTAAATTGTTTTAACTACAAACTGTACTGTATTGTACTAACTATAAATAGTTACTATAATTATGTAGGATTGGTGATCGGTAGATGCATGGCAAGGAACGTATAAGAGATCGATGTTTGAATTAGAATGACGCGCGAGAGTGAGATAGACGACGAATGTCCGACGACCGTGAAAGGCGTAAAGACACTGAATAAATATTATAATTTTATTATAGAAGTACTTATACCCGAAACTTGTATAATTTTATTCTGTCCCACAATTATACAGGCTGGTCCAAAAGGTGACGTCCAAAAATATTTTTGATTCCTTACATCTGTGGGTACCTGGAAGTACCCCATGTATGTTCCGCGATTTTTTGTAGTTTACGAGTAATGATTCATTTTTTCATTTTTGAGATCTTTTGGCGGAATCGACATTATCTTTTTGCCAATATTGCATTTAAAAAAAAAATGTTACATATTCCTTATGAGTTGTACTTCAACACATAAAATACTCAGCTAAAACCCAGACACTAAAAAACCCAAGTTTAAGTCACACGAATCACTGTCCAGGAAATGGTCCAGGTTAACTAAACCAATGGTTCAAGTAATATAATAAGAATACTTTATTTTATCTTTCTAAGGGTGAAGTAATATTTATTTATTTACACAGAATAAAAAAAGAACATAAAAAAGTACCTATTTACAGGATGCTAAAAATAAACAAAAATAGGAATACTATTTACAAGAGAATACTTTAATATTAAATATTTTTATAGAAATAATTTTTTGTTTTATTAGTATTAACATTATATATTACTCACTGGATAAACGAAATCTCCAGGATTGAAGGAAAATACCTGAAAAATTCAGTTAAAAATCAATCATTAAGTTTGTGAAGAAGACCATAGGCAACAATTTTTTTTTCAAACCATCTACCGAGACAGTTAAAAGCGCAATGGCAATAAAAAGGTTTAAATATGTAAAATTATATTATTAGAAGATATTATAAGATAATAAAAGATATACGTACTGGTCTTGCAGAGTCGATATACGTATCGTTTTCCTGAAAATAATTAAGAAGGAGTAAAAAGAAAATAGTCATATGAGAAGAATGTCGAATAATCGGCGCTGGTACGGCCATGTCCTGCGAAAACTGGGCAGCTACGTGGAAAACAAATGTCTGGCCATGCCACCACCGCCGGGTCTCGGCAGAAGGGTTAGACCTGAAAGGTGTGGCTTGAAAAGGATGACATGCGTGCTAATAAACTGACCACTACGGATGCACAAGATCGTGCGAAGTGGAGGAGTCGAAGTAGGAAGGCGGACCCAGGCCTCCGAAGCGACAGCTTGGGATGCAACCAGGAAAGGTGATGATGTTAAAAATGTTGAAGAATTTATTTGTGTTTAATAATGAGGTGTAGGTTTAGTGACCAGTACTCTAACGGGGTATGGCAGTTTTAACAAACATCTGTTCAATCTAGGTGTTACAGACAGCCCTCTATGCAGAGCAATCATGGAGAAGGAAGAAACAGCCGCTCATGTACTATTAGAGTGCATAGGGGTGGCCAGCAACCGGGCACGCTACCTGGGAAACCCAGGCAATCTCCAAAAAATCTTCAGTAACACCAAGGCACTGATAGGCCTCCTTGAAGAACTCGGCTGGTTGGAGTGACACCGGCCGACTTCTCACTCCGCACGCGAAATGAGCAGAACTGCTGCCTGATAGCGGAAAATCCCGCACGAAGAAGAAGATGATGGGTGCTCCCTTTCTTATTCGAAAATCGTTCGTCCGAAAATCAAAATCCCGAACGCGTTTGATGTAATTATCACTATCCTGTCACGTAACGGAGGGTTACGGAGCTAAAAGGTAGGGGGAAGAAGAAAAGATAAGAATAGAGGGAAGAGGGCTATAATTATAAGTGGTATGTACAATGATGGCTCGTCCAAATAAATCTTAAATCTAACTTAAAACTAACTTAAAACTAGCTATTTACACCGGTACACTACACTAAATATATATACAAGGTAAAAGTTCAAAATGGGCAACCGTGGTAGGGCGGTAACACAGGGTGAGCACAGGCAGCGCGCCGGTAGGATCCAGCGACGCCAGAGGCGGGCGGTAGGGCTCCGCCGAGCGCAGGAGGCAGCAAATGGGGCGCGCGACGCAGATACGCGCACGCCGCAAGCCGGCCGCGGGTAGGCGCGACGCGGATACGCGCACGAATGAAGGTAGACGCGCGTAGGTGCAGGGAGGCAACACCCTTCGTGCCCCGGCACCGTTACTCTACGGGTAAACGTATACTGGCACTGTTATAGCTTGAGGTTCTGAGCTTCTTCAGAGCTGGTGGTAGACTGGTGGTCCTGCCCATGTGCGTCCTTTTATATTGCCCATGCGCATTCTATTCTACAACATTTAAATTTTAAAATTCATACAATATAGAATATTCTCGAAACATAGCTAAACTCCATAGTTAAATTTGAATAGACAATTCGATAGAAAAATAAAAACAGTTAGACAACGTCAGCTGTCGGACAATGTCAGATAGACAATCTAAATATTTACAACAATAACTTTAAATTTATTTACAGATAAAAATGTACAAGGAACATTAAAATAACACATATAAGAGTAATGCTAATACAAGACATAATCATAAAATGATATACAAGCTCTATAGCAAACGGAAAACGAAGCTCTATAGTTAACACCAAAGGTAACTTTCTTTATGAGTAGTTATGTAGTATAACGAAGCCCCTGCAGGCTGCGTTACATTTCTCCCACGACCCCAGAAAAATTTTCGACTCAGAGAAAATTTTGATTATAAGGTTAAGAGAATACCATCCTTACTATCAGTCTAACCAGTCAACCTTCACTTAAACATACCATTCCACAATCCAAAAACAATTCAAATCCAGTCACTCTAACAATCACTCTAACATACGAACCAATCACAAAGAGGAGTAGGGTTCACTATCAATGACGCAAACTCCATAGGAAGTACCCTATAAGAATGACTTTAGGCTTATTTAGGGAGTTGTCAGCCGCTCCGTTTCTTAAAACCCATTAGTGTCGATGACCATAGCCGACAATCTAGTCTCTCTCAGGTATTCCCTATCAAAGGACACAAATTTTAAAGGTTGAATTTACCTTTAAAAGAAACGCCTCTGTAGTCAAAGAAGCGCTAAGTAGTAAGTAGATAAGGCAAAAGAGAGCCCTAAAGTTTAGAATTAAAAGGTCAAGAAGCGCCTTTTAAAAGAAAACGTTAAGCAAGTAAGTAGGTACTATAAGAGAGAATCCTATAAGTAAAGAGAGACGAGATTAGTCGCTAAGTATATATAAAAAATATCAGACTGAAGTAGCCAAAAATCAGTCCAATGTGTGTGCAAATAAATACATATAATACTAGTAAAGTCAAACAGTAAGGTAGTCATTTCTTAAAGTCTTTTACATGCCATTTACCGCGGCAACCGTTGCAGTCCTCAAGAATGTATACAAGAGGTGACAATTTCTCAACGACTTTGCATTTAACATATTTAGGTGCTAATTTTGCGCTAAAATATGCACCAGCATTGCTTAAAGAGTAGTCTTTACGCCACACTATATCTCCAACATTGAATTCTTTAAAAGAGTGCCTTAAATTGTAACGGTTAGAATTCTTTACATGAGATATGTGCAGTGCAACCTGAACTCTATCAAAAATTGACGATAGAAGGCCAATATTTCTAGCATATAAATCACGAGGTAAAAAGGTAATTTCTTCTAAGTCGTAACCCTGAGAATAAATAGAACCACAAGTAATGAGTTCACGACCAAATACTAAAAATGCAGGAGTAAATCCAGTTACTTCATTTACAGAGTTATTCATTGCAAACTGAATCTTAGATAGGTGAAGGTCCCAAGACCTATGGTCTTCACCGACCAGTGAAGCTAGTGCGGTAATAATTGTTTTATTGTAGCGTTCTGTAGTATTGACCTGAGGACAATAGTGAGGAGTGTAAGATATATGCGGAATTCTATAACGTCCAAGGAAATTATGGAATTCATGCGATTGAAATTGTGGACCGTTATCCATAATAATTGTTTGAGGTACTCCATGAACTAAGAACACGGAATTCTCTAAGTAATGTATAATACTAGTAGTTATAGCTCGTTTCAAAGGAAAAATAAGTGTATATTTGGTGAATAGACAATTTACAACGAGAATGTACTGGTTACGTCGCCTAGTCATTGGCAATGGACCTATTAAGTCCAAAGAAATGCATTGAAAAGGTCTAGAACAAATTTTGGGTTTTCCCATAGGACCGTAAGGCGAGTGGTTAGAGTGTTTATAAGCCAAACAAGTTTCGCAATTGGAAATAAATTTAGCTATATCTTTAAACATGCCAGACCAGTAATATAACAATGATATTTTTTTGTATGTTTTAAATACGCCCAAATGCGGATCTGTAGCGGAACCATGAGCATTTCTTATCAAAGATTCTCTTTCATTCAGAAGGGATAGGGACTTCTTTCCAGATGAAATCGTCTGTTAAAGAATAAGGAGTATTAGTGCAACGAAATAGTTTATTATCCTTAATCGTATAGTTAGGATGACTTTGAGGATCAGTTAAACAATTACGAAAGATTTTATTATAGCGCTCTAAGTCTAAAGACGTGGCTTCATTCGAAGATAAAGGAGCGATAATATGACTGTCCTCGCTTTTAGAACGAGAAAGTAGATCAGGGACAATATTATCCTTTCCTCTTTTATGTTTCAGCGTGAAATTAAAGCAAGAAAGGCGAAGTGACCAACGAGCGAGTCTACCAGAAGGATTTGTTAAATTCAAAAACCACTTTAATGCGGCATGATCAGTGTATACAGTAAACGGTTTGCCATTGTCAAGATAGCACCGCCAATGTTCTAAGGCAATGATAACAGCTAGAGTTTCTCTTTCAGTAGTAGAGTAGTTTCTTTCATTTTTGTTAAGTGATTTGCTCATGTAGGCTATAACAACTTCTTTGTCGTTAACCGTTTGAGTAAGCATGGCTCCAATGCCAGTGTTAGATGCATCACAATGCACAGAAAACGGTTGATCAAAATCAGGGCAAGCAAGAATTGGGGTAGTTACAAGATATTCTTTTAGTTTCAGAAAGGAAGAGTTAGCCTCAGAACTCCAAGAAAATTTCGGAGAAGTTTTAGCAGATGATGTTAATTTATTAAGAGGTGCAGCTATAGTACTGAAATTAGGAATGAACCTACGAAACCAACTACACGTACCCAGAAATTTACGCACTTCTTTGCGTGAAGTAGGTACAGGAAAGTCCATAATAGCTTGAATTTTGCTAGGATCAGCTCGTAAACCATTATCGTCAACAACATATCCAAGGTACTTTAATTCTTTCTTAAAAAAATGACTTTTTTCAAAGTTAATGGTAAGTTTAGCGTAAGTTAATTTTTCAAGCACTTTAATTAGAAGTCCTATGTGTTCTTGGAACGAGGAGCCTATGATAATAATGTCATCAAGATAACAGAACACTTTGTTGTCAAATTCAGGAGTGAATAAGATATCCATTAACCTCTGCTGTGTAGCAGGTGCATTAGTTAAACCAAAGGGCATAACAGTGAATCTGTACATTCCTCTACCGGGGACATAAAAGGCGGTCTTATCCCGATCGTCTACATGTAAAGGAATCTCCCAGAAAGCTTTAGCGATATCGATACTCGATAAAAATTTAGCGTTTTTGAGATGGTCAAGTATTTCATTGATAAAAGGAAGACTATAGGCATCCCTACGAGTAACTGAGTTGAGTTTTCTACTATCGACACAAAATCGCCATTCGCCATTCTTTTTAGGCGTAATAAGAACCGGAGACAACCAAGGGCTTTCACATTTCTCAATGACCTTCCACTCAATCATTTTATCCACCTCAGCAATTAGAGCTTTTTGTTTCTCGGGAGAGAGTCTATAACAACGTTGTTTAATAGGCAGCGTATCTCCAGTATCGATACGATGGCTAACCAGATCAGTACGACCAAGTTCACCCTTAGCTTCAAAGGAAATTTGCTTAAAACGCGAAATAATATCATCAGCGATAACCTTTTCTTCAGAAGTAAGATTTTCGTAAGGTAGGATTTGTTTCTCCACAGAGTTGTTAAAGTGGGATGGTTTATTAAGAGAAAAGGCACACGATAAAAGTTTGGGAACCAAATTAAATTCCCTCCAAAAGTCAACACCAAGTATCAAAGACGGGTATATTTCAGGAATAACATATGTTTTAATAAGTCTAGTTTGGTCGTTAAAGGTAAAAGGAAGAATAAAAAATCCTAAAGATTTAACACGATGCTTACTAGCAGTGCTAACCGTAATATAATCAGACTTGGATAACGAAAAGCCCAGTTCCAAAATTTTAAAGTGCGAGTTATTACCTAAAATAGTCATTGAACTACCGCTATCAAGTAACGCCGTAAACTCAACATTTGAAATAGAAACGTTAATAAAAGGACGGTTAAAATCTCTTTCGTTGTCGTAGTAAACTGAAGAAGTTCCATAACTTGCGAAAAAGTTCTTAATTATTTTTAACCAATTATGCCAGTCATCAACATCAAAATTTTCTTTTCGTTTATCCAAGTCATATGTTAGTTTTTTGAGTTAGAGGATGAAGAAGGTTGAGGCTTGTCAGCTTTACATTTCGGGCAATCCGAAGCTCTAAAGTCTTTCAAACCACATTTAAAACAGACTAAGAATCTTGGTTTAGTGCAAGAATTCAAAGAATGACCATTTATTCGACATCGAACGCAAAACAAATGCGCCTGAAACTTGGGAGCATTTTCAGATATCGCATGTGCAGAATTTTTATTCTGCGAAGAAAAGTTCGTACGAAAAGGCTTAAAGTTATTAGATTTATGAGAATCATAATTAGGAGTGAAAGAATGTTTAGAGTGAAAAGTATGTGTAACATTAGGTTTAGTGTTCGGTAAAAGTGTAGAATCGTGTTTAGGTTTATAGGATAATTCAGGAATAAGAGTATTCATTTCAGGTTCTTTAAAATTATTGTCGCGGTCAATACAGCGCTCAAATTGTTGACATACAGAAATTAAAGAGTCCAATAGAATCAACTTTATTAAGAGCAACAAAAGAAGTATAACAAGGACGGATGTTACGTAGAAGTATTTGCAGTTTCTCCTGCTCAGGTAATTTCTCGCTTAGTCTCGAAAACATTTCAAACATTTTCGGAATATAAACCATAATAGACTCAGATTTACCCTGAGTACGAGATTTTATTGCCTGCAGTAGTTTATGGTCATAATCAGAATGGCCAAAGTCCTTAATTAACAACTCGGAAACGCGATCCCAAGTTAACGAAGGGTCACGACTTAGTTGGAATTTAAACCAATAAGAAGCATCGTCCTCAAAAATGTTGAAGGCCGAGCTTATAAGTATTTGCTTATCAAGTTTGTTCGTAAGTAAAAATTCATCAATTTTCGATAGAAAAGCTCTAGGACAAGTTGTCCCATCAAAAGTAATTTTTTTTAGCTCATTTAGATAATTTGGTAAGAGAAAATTATGAAAAGGTGGCATACAGTTAGGTTGAGAAATCGGCAAAGGTGAGTCCAAAGAGGTTTGTACCTGTGAAGTCTCAGCTGGTTTTGAAAAAGCGTCAAAACGTTCAGTCAAAAGAGTAAACTTCTTTTTTAAGTCGTCATAGAGTTCTATAAGGTTTGAGTCGCTGTCACTTACATCAGTGTCAATTCTGTCAAGTCGATAAAATAAGTGATTTATATAAGTTTCAATTTTCTTAAATAATTTCAGATTACCCGATTCGTATCGGTCCAACATCGAAGATAAATATAAGATTGTAGAAGAAGCTTGTGACAAATCGTCACTCAGAGGAACGGGAGAATCAATAATGTCCTCCGTAGGAAAATTACGAAGCAATAAAACAATTTGTTTTCTAAGCGATACAAGATTATCCGCAGGAGTTTCGTTCCTAATTATAAGTTCGTATTCAAGTTCCGCCTTATTAAGTAAATTAAAGTTTATAAGACGAGCCATTTCTAAGATATTTGTAATTTTAAAGCAATAAAATATTTACAATAGTTTTTATTTTATTTACTTTATTTTAGTGAGAAAAATAGAGGAAGAATAGGGAAAGAAATATCTAAGAAGTAAGAGACGTCTAATAGGGAGCCAAAAGGTATGTTATATACAGAAACTTGTGCAAGTTTATTTTAGAATTTTGAGAACAGGGAGGGATTCTATAGAGTTGGGCGCCAAACTGTCACGTAACGGAGGGTTACGGAGCTAAAAGGTAGGGGGAAGAAGAAAAGATAAGAATAGAGGGAAGAGGGCTATAATTATAAGAGGTATGTACAATGATGGCTCGTCCAAAAATCTTAAATCTAACTTAAAACTAACTTAAAACTAGCTATTTACACCGGTACACTACACTAAATATATATACAAGGTAAAAGTTCAAAATGGGCAACCGTGGTAGGGCGGTAACACAGGGTGAGCACAGGCAGCGCGCCGGTAGGATCCAGCGACGCAAGAGGCGGGCGGTAGGGCTCCGCCGAGCGCAGGAGGCAGCAAATGGGGCGCGCGACGCAGATACGCGCACGCCGCAAGCCGGCCGCGGGTAGGCGCGACGCGGATACGCGCACGAATGAAGGTAGACGCGCGTAGGTGCAGGGAGGCAACACCCTTCGTGCCCCGGCACCGTTACTCTACGGGTAAACGTATACTGGCACTGTTATAGCTTGAGGTTCTGAGCTTCTTCAGAGCTGGTGGTAGACTGGTGGTCCTGCCCATGTGCGTCCTTTTATATTGCCCATGCGCATTCTATTCTACAACATTTAAATTTTAAAATTCATACAATATAGAATATTCTCGAAACATAGCTAAACTCCATAGTTAAATTTGAATAGACAATTCGATAGAAAAATAAAAACAGTTAGACAACGTCAGCTGTCGGACAATGTCAGATAGACAATCTAAATATTTACAACAATAACTTTAAATTTATTTACAGATAAAAATGTACAAGGAACATTAAAATAACACATATAAGAGTAATGCTAATACAAGACATAATCATAAAATGATATACAAGCTCTATAGCAAACGGAAAACGAAGCTCTATAGTTAACACCAAAGGTAACTTTCTTTATGAGTAGTTATGTAGTATAACGAAGCCCCTGCAGGCTGCGTTACAATCCATAATGTCCGTACGTTCGAAATTTTATTTTGCCTAATCGACTTTAATTATAATGGTTTTGTGTCATAATATTGGGTGCTTTAATCATTAGATATCCTAATGTTTCTTGCTATAAAGTCCCATGTCCTAAATGTTATATTGTATAATGTAAATTAGTCCGAATAGTGGTTTTTAATAATATTGTAGGTTCTAAAACACATGTTTAAAAGTAGGTATATCTTGATTTTGTTATTCTTATATAGTTTAGTTATTATAGCATAAATGTTATCATACATGTCTAATTGAATTCATTCAGGATATCGTGTCAAATCTGTCTTAGAACCGAATCAGCCAACCCCGAGTTCACGTGGTACTCGTCTGCCCTACCCCTAGAGTGTAATTCAAAAAGGCGGAGGCGCGGAGGGAGGCTGCGAAGGTGAGTGGATGCCTGAACCTTATTATGCTAGGGCTGAGGGGCTGTTTTCCCGTAGCGCCGAACCACACGCAATTCAAAATGTATGCGTGCTTGCGTGCATGCGTGCTCGCGTGCTTGCATGCGTGCTTGCATGCTGCATGCCGGCTTGCATGCTGCATATCTGCTTGCAAGCTGCATGACGGCTTGCATACTGCTTTCATACTGTATGCATACTTGCTTGCATGCTGCACGCTAGCTGCATGCTTGTTGGCTATCGCATTTAGATTTTAGGGCACGTTATATTATTATGACACATAATGTCAGGACTTTTAACTTTTATAGAAAAGTCTTTTATGTCTTATAAACATTATAGAAAGTAATAATTAAAGCAAACAATTTTAGGACATATCATATTTAGGGATTTTGATTTTGAGCAAGAGATATTATGAAAAATTAAGGGCTAATTATCATTCGAACAAATGATGAGGTCACTAAACATTATGACATGTTAGATTATGGATAAAAAAAAAGAAACAAAATAGAGAACCAGATGAGATGCAGGATACAATATTGTAATACTTGCCACGTATAAATGATCATCGTTTAAGCTGACGTAACCTGAAACCAACATGTATAAGACGATTAAATGAATCAATTGGCCTTAAGCAAAGGGTATCCTAGTTCAGGCAAATTATTATATTTTCGTACTTATACATATATTGTTATGTATTTGCTCATAAGTTTGTTTTAGACATAACTTAATTTAATTAACATTTTTATTGAAATAATCCAACTGTAGTATATTTTAAGGGTTCCTAACCTTAAGGAAAAACGGAACCCTTACAAGCTCTATTTGTTATCCGTTCATCTGTCTGTGTGTATATTCCCTTTATATCGTGTCGCGCTGCCTAGATCAGAGGGGAGCAGGACAGAAAATAAAATTCCGTTTACAATAACAATACATTTATTATAAACGTGAGACCATAAAACAGGGGTAGATAATGATGATCGGATGACGTATAAGAGGTAGACTTAGCTTTAGGGCATAAGCAAAGCACTGAATTTTGGAAAAGACTGCCTCGACTAGAACAGTCTAAGGCGTTGATACAGGCGTTCGATCAGAGACGAGCTGTAGAAATAATAAAACTGAGTAGAGGACATGTTAGGGCACTCACTCAGACCTTCACAGGGCACTGCAAATTAAACAAGCACCTGCACAACATGGGCCTTTCAGATACCAAAATCTGCAGATTCTGTCGCGAGGGCGAGGAAACGATTATCCACGTCCTCGGCGAGTGCATAGCGCTGCACCACTGCAGAAGCAAGCACAAAAATACTGTGGCGGAATACATAATATAAAACTAAGCTGCCCATTCAATAACCGGTAAAAAGTGAATTTCTAATTTACATATTAAATAGGTATATTTAAAAAGATCGTGGAATTATTTTATGCATTCAGAGTGTATCTATGAACATTTACATCCCTTTAACCACGTGTTCTATCAACCATTCTGAACAACATATGTTCTAGGACTTTTCGAAATTCGTCGAAAATTTTTTCGACTTTCCATACAAAATGACCAAGTCATGTGCCCGACTTTGTATCAAAAATTGAATTTTTTAATTGGAATTTCCAAAAGTCATAGAACAAATGTTGTTCAGAATGGTTGTTAGCACACGTGGTAGGAGGGATGTAAATGTTCACAAATACACCTGTAAGTATATATTTATGCATTAAAAATATTAAAATAACAATCGAATGGACAACCGATATTAATCGAAACTAATCGACACTGTAATAGTAGATTTATTTTAAACTACCTTACCGACGCACATTAGTTCAGAGGGTAGAAAATTAATGTAGGTTTGACGATCATTGTCAAAACAACAAAACGTTGTGATTTGTTCAAGGAATTGTAGTGAATTTATTCTAATAATTACCATGTTAATTTTATGTGAGTGATAACAAAAGGTGAGTAAAACCTGAACCGTTACATGCATGCATGGAAATGCATGAAGGTATTGAGTTAAGTACAGGGGTGTAAGGGGTCCCGCTCAACATCTAACGGGGCCTAAGTCAACCTCACCTGCACGTGGCGCACCCTGCTGCACAACAGACGAGGCTCTGGCGTTCCCCACCAACCCGCACTGGGCCAGCGTGGTGGGTGTAGGCCCAAACCCCCCCTATGTTTAGTAAAACTAATACAAGGCCCCAAGTGCCCGGCGGTACCGGAGGCCGAGCCAGCGACGACGGAAGCGGGCGAGGCGCCGGAACCAGGGGTGCCAAGAATCCCCGGGTGGCGAAAACACACCGTCAAACGACCTTGGCCCTGGCAACATACAACACACGCACACTGCGGACCGAAGAGAAGCTGCTGGAACTAGAGGAAGAATTGAGCAGAATTCGCTGGAGTATCGTAGGATTATCCGAAGTCCGACGACAGGGCGAGGATACGATGATCCTTAAATCCGGGAACCTGCTTTATTTCCGGGAGGGCGAAGATCTGTCCAAAGGTGGAGTCGGGTTTATTGTCCACAAGTCTCTCGTGAACAGCATTGTACAAATCGGAAGTGTGTCGAATAGGGTGGCGTACCTCACACTCAGAATTACCAAACGGTATTCGCTAAAGGTAATACAGGTATACGCCCCGACCTCGACACATCCTGACGAGGAAGTGGAAGAAATGTATGAGGATATCTCTCGGGCAATACATACTTCCAATACTCACTACACTGTTGTCATGGGAGATTTTAACGCAAGGCTAGGCAAAAAGGCCGATGAGGAGTCGAAAGTGGGGCAATTTGGATCTGGAATCCGGAACCACCGAGGTCAAATGCTAGCCGAGTACATGGAGAGGGAGGGACTCTACATGATGAACTCCTTCTTTAAAAAACGGCTGCATCGTAAGTGGACCTGGGAAAGTCCGGATGGCGTTACAAAAAATGAGATTGACTTCATCATGTCTACCAAGACCCGGATATTCAATGATGTCTCAGTGATCAATTCAGTGAACACTGGAAGTGATCACCGAATGGTAAGAGGCACTTTGAATCTACATGTTACATCCGAAAGGTATCGACTGATAAAATCTACGCTCCGCCCTGTAGCCATCCAGATTCAAAACCCCGAGAGCTTTCAACTCGAGCTGGAAAATCGCTTCGATTGCCTAGAGAGCTGCTCAGACGTGGACATATATAATGACAGGCTCGTGAAAGCTGTTCTTACGGCGGGTGCAAAGGTCTTCAGACCTAGCCGTACGAAAAAAGCCAGTAAAATCTCGGAGCCAACTTTTAAGTTAATGGAGGAGAGGCGGAAAATGGTTCTGCAAACCTCTGATGAAGCTCGTCAACGACGGCAGCTCAGCAAGCGCATCTCCAAGTGCCTGACCCGGGACATACGCCGATTTAATACGGAACGTATTAAAGAGGCTATAGAGCGGAACAAAGGCTCCAAAGTGTTCACCAGAGACCTGGCTATTGGAGAGAGCTTGCTGACCAAGCTGAAAACAGAGGATGGCAGAATCGTCACGTCACGCCCAGAACTTTTGGCTGAGATCGAAAACTTTTATGGACAGCTTTACGCGACATCACGCGCACCTGTCATTCAAGCTGTTGAGCGAAGAGCCAAATTAACCCGGCACTACACCGAAGATATCCCGGACGTTAGCCTATACGAGATTAGCATAGCTCTCAAACAGCTTAAGAACGGTAAGGCACCGGGTGATGATGGAGTTACAGCGGAGCTTCTGAAAGCAGGTGGACGACCTGTCCTGAAAGCCCTTCAGAGGCTTTTCAACTCCATCATCACTGAGGGAAAGACACCCAAAGCGTGGCACTCTGGCGTGGTGAGGCTTTTCTTCAAAAAGGGTGACAAATCCCAATTGAAGAATTACAGGCCTATCACGCTGCTGAGTCACATATATAAGCTGTTTTCGAGAGTTATGACGAATCGTCTCGTACGCAGGTTCGACGACTTCCAGCCTCCCGAACAAGCTGGATTCCGAAAAGGCTTTAGCACCATAGACCACATACATACGCTGCGGCAGGTTATACAGAAGACCGAAGAGTATAATCTGCCATTATGCTTAGCGTTTGTGGACTATGAGAAAGCCTTCGACTCTGTCGAGACCTGGGCCGTGCTACAGTCTCTCCAAAGGTGCCGAATAGACTACCGATACATACAAGTGTTGCAGTCATTGTACGAAAACGCCATAATGTCAGTCCGTCTTCAGGACCAGGAATCAAAACCCATACCTCTCCGGCGAGGTGTGAGACAGGGCGACGTTATATCGCCGAAACTGTTCACCACTCTGTTGGAGGACGTGTTTAAACTTCTGGATTGGGATGGACTTGGCATCAATATAAATGGCGAGTACATGACGCACCTTCGATTCGCTGATGATATCGTAGTCATGGCTGAGACCTTGGAAGACTTAGGCAAAATGCTCGACGACCTCAATAGAGTCTCCCAACAAGTGGGTCTGAAAATGAACATGGACAAGACGAAAATTATGTCGAACTCCCATGTCGTACCCACTCTAGTAAAGGTTGGAAGCTCTACACTGGAAGTTGTAGATGAGTACATCTACCTCGGACAAAAAGTCCAGCTTGGTAAGGCCAACTTCCAGAAAGAGGTCGATCGACGAATCCAACTCGGCTGGGCAGCGTTCGGGAAGCTACGCAGCATATTTTCGGCAGATCTACCGCAGTGTCTCAAGACGAAAGTCTTTAATGCGTGTGTGTTGCCAGTGATGACATACGGAACCGAAACGTGGCCGCTTACAATGTGCCGATTAAGGAGGCTCAAAGTCACCCAGAGAGCAATGGAGAGGGCTATGCTCGGGGTCTCCCTGCGTGATCGTATCAGAAATGATGAGATCCGCAGGAGAACTAAGGTCACAGACGTAGCCCAAAGGATTGCATGCCTTAAGTGGCAATGGGCAGGGCACATAGCGAGGAGAACAGACGGCCGTTGGGGCGGAAAGGTCCTCGAGTGGAGGCCACGTACAGGAACTCGCAGCCGTGGCAGGCCTCCTACAAGATGGACCGACGATCTGGTGAAGATCGCGGGAATCCATTGGATGCGGGAGGCACAGGACCGATCTGTGTGGAGAACATTGGGGGAGGCCTATGTCCAGCAGTGGACGTCCATTGGCTGAAATGATGATGATGATGATTGAGTTAAAATTTAAACTGTATACTTAGGTCTATGGTCTCTTAAGGTGACGGGTAAGGCACACTAGCGACGCCAGTCGATTTTAATTTTTAGCTACTAAACGGGATCTATTTTAAACAATTTCGGGGTTACAACCTCTCGACAAACAGTTATTAATTAACCGTCGTGAAAATCAAACCTCTAAGTTGAGTAAAAAAAAAATAAGGTCGTCTATCCACCAGAAAACGCGTATTTTCAGAGCTATGGAATTTGGCAAACAACATTATTATACTTGTAGATTACACATACAGCGTAAAATTGTGAAAACAAAACTTTCGTAATCAATAAAAAAAATAGTAGGTCTTTATTTATATGTGTAAAAAAATAGCAATAATACTTAAGGGTGTAAACATATACCGTGTAAAGACTACACCGCCAATATAAGCATCATCTGAGCAAAAAAAAAATCAGCTGTTCCATACATAATTGATGCGCGGATATTCTGATTTTTTTAGCTCAGATGATGCTCATATATTTGCAATGAAGTCTTTCCACGGTATATGATAACACCTATAAGCATTATTGCTCATTTATTTACACGTTGTATAGGGGGGGCGAAATTTCATATTGATGATGCTACGAGTTTAAATGGGGTATCAAATGTAAGGGGTTAATTAACACATTGTAAAATGTAATTTATTTTTTAAAATGTATAGGTAGTTTCTTATTCTCTTTGAGTAATATAAAAAATATTATAAAAACATCGCTAGTCGTAACTATAAATAAACGTATTATATTTTAACTAAAATGTAGGATACTTAATGTTAGGAACCCTCAGTGAAGCATGCCCAACTCGCACTACGGTACGAGCAGGTACGGTTGGACCTGCCCGGGGAATATCGTGGAGGGAGGCTTTGGCTGTATCACCATGATACTCCCCTATATGGGCGATGAGGGAGAACCGCAGGGGGTTTAGTGGGTATGCCTTTGCCTGGCTTCTCCTTGGGAGAAGCCCCCCGCCAAAGGAGAGCCCCACATAACCCGGCCACCCCCCGGTGGTCTGGTATGCATAAGGTAGTCGGCTCATCTCTTGAGCCGGCGGCATTCCCCCTGCAAAACCAAAAAAAAAAAAAAAAAAAGGTACGGTTGGACCTTAGATTAAATTGATAAATTAAATTTAAGCACGATCATACAGATGTACCATTGATGGTACAAATGACACAACAATGTGTCAATAGTACCATTAAAGAAATGTAAAGATAATTCCCGTAATTGTTACCAAAAATAATGTTAAAGACTGGAGCCGTCGAGTCCTAATGACAAGGCTCAGTGAGCTCAGTAGGCTCGGTGCCCCGAGCTTAGCCGAGCTGCGGGGTATCTGAGTCACACCGTGATGCAACCTCGATATCCATTTTGTCAGTGGAAGGATCTGATCTGATGAAAGCAGTCAGACGCCTCAAATCGCGTTCGTTGGGTGGGCCAGATGGCATTCCCGTATTTCTGGCGAAAGACTGCGTATCGGTACTAGTGACACCTCTTCTATATATTTATAATCTTGCCCTTACTACATCAGAATATCCATGGTGCTGGACATTGTCTAGGGGCAGACATCTCATCTTTTAGGCCGATCGCGGTCTTATCAGTGTTCGCTAAGATATTCGAGGCTATCCTAAACGAACAGATAAGTATGCTGATCAGTCACCTGTTGCATGACAGCCAGCACGTATTCCGGCGTGCGCGCTTCACTACTACTAACCTATTATCGCATGAGGATTACATCCACTGCCGAATAGATCGTGGGGAGCAAGTAGATGCAGCCTATTTTGATTTCAAACAGGCCTTCCATTTGAATGACAACGACAAGTTGTTAGTCTTTCCTAACCAGTCACACCATAATGATATATTAAGGTACCTTTCTAAAATCTGCTCCAGGAATGTAATTGAAGTACCAGGACAATATAGAGGTACCTTATACTCGTAAGTCGTATCTCTTTGGTAATAGGTAGGGGTAACCAAATAAAGATACGTGGGCCTTCGTGACTAAACTAGACGACTAAATTAATATAAATCCTTTCAATACAATTATTGAAAAGTACCAGGAAAGCAGAAAGAATATAGAAGTTGGCAAATGATTTAATTTCCTGATTGGTACAATACCGTCTGTTCCGTCAAATAGTGCAATATTCATAGAATTTTTTAATGGTACTGATGTTCCTAAATAAATATCACAAGTACCATTGATGATAATATAATGGGAATTTAAGGTCGGTACTTACGAATTCCGCCCGATGCAAGAGGCGGTGGAGGAGATGCTCTGTTACTAATAGTATATGCCTGCGAAAGAACAAGAAAAGATAAAATTTCTCTACGTTGTTGTTTCCTGATATATATGCTGCTAATATAAAAAAAATAAACTTATTTTATTATTACCTGATTTCGATTGGTTGCAGTAAAAGCTGAAACAAAAAAGTTATATTAAATTAAATTAGAGCGCCATCCTTTTTAAAAGGCTGTCAGTCTGTTTTCAGAGATGCTCATGTGTGGCGTTGATTAATATTACGCCTTAAGCATAAAAAAAAATATTTTCAAACAAAATTAGTGTCAGCCCCTTTTAACGTTGCGTGTTGGAACGGGATGACATGAGATTTAGTACGGCAATAACTTTAGATCGCGATTTAGAATAAGGTGGAAAAAGTTTTAATCTATAACATCAGATTTATTAAGCCGCCTACGTTACCATTTTTAGATTTCATCAGTCGGTACGGTTGGACCTTACAAATTCCACTCGATGTATGTGTCCCAGACGATCCATCACCTCATCTTAGCGTGTAAGTCCTAGTTTCGTTCAAAGATGTCGGACCCAGGGGTACACTTAAAGCATGATTCAGGATTCGGAGTCTAGTAATTATAATGAAGCGCCTGCCGTCTGCACCAGATCACGATGAGTTATGATGTATGAATGAATGAATAAATATTTATTTCAGATTAATTTTACACAGAAAGACTTCGAGAGAGAAGCCAATAGAAGAATTCAGCTAGGCTAGGCAGCTTCGTCAAGTCTTCTCGTCACCCATCCTTCAAAGTCTTAAGTCGGAAGTCTTCGACCAGTGCGTCCTTCCGGTCATGACTTACGGTGCCGAGACGAGGACACTCACGGCTGAACTAGTCCACCGGTTCAAAGTCGCTCAAAGAGCTATGGAAAGGGCTATGCTCGGAGTATCTCTGAAGGACCGCATCAGAAATGATGTAATCCGACAGAGAACCAGAGTCACCGACATAGCCCACCGAATTAGCAAACTGATGTGGCAGTGGGCTGGTCATATTAGTCCAGCTGGCTGGTCATATTAGTCCAGTCTAGCCGCGATTACCTTTATGAGACTGTTAGTGTTCGCTCCCACAGAGTGGCCACTCGTTTGACACAGATGCTGCAGAACGGCATTGAAACCGTCTGTATGGAGGTCAGCGAACATTCCCGAGGTAATGCAACGGCAAGGCTACCCCAGCAGCCCCCTTGAAGGCGTTATTGTATTGGACGCGCAGAGCACTGAAGGCCTTTTTAGTATGGTTAGTATGATGTTATCTTGAAAGATGTTGGTTCGTTGTAAAATCTCTTTTGTACTTTAATGTAATATAGTAATTTCATTATGAAATGAAAAATTCAACTTACTTTCATCTCTAACCGGAGAAATGTCAAGAACTGACCTCATGCCGAGACTGTCATCGACCTGAAACAGAAACATTGTTTTATCTTTTTTAATAAAAACATATTTAAGTATAAAAGCGAAATACTACTTACTGACTAAGGTGACGGGTAGGGCACACTAGCGACGCCAATTGATTTCAATTGTTAGCAACTAACCCGGATATCTTTTTAACAATTCTCAAACTGCAGCCTCTCGGAAAACACTTATACTATTTATTTAATACTTACACTTAGCTTTTGGGTCTGCTTTTGTACTTGGAATTTGAATTACTGCCAAAAACAGCCACCTATGGCGTTAATCCAAATCGAATGCAAAAACAGATAAAAAAGTAGTGCACAATTATTTAATAAATAATATAAATGTTTGCTTAGAGACTCCTGCTGTGAAATTGTTTAAAATAGATGCGGTTTAGTAGCCAATAACATAAATCGATTGGTGTCGCTAGTTAGGACTACCCGGCGAACGGGTTTTTAATTGTTAGCTACTAAACCGGATCTATTTTAAACAATTTCGGGGTTACAATATCTCGGCAAACACTTATACTATTTATTAAATAACTATGTACGGTATGCGGACCCAACGTTTGTACGCGAAAAATTGATTCAAGGTAAAGGGGCCGCTATTGGCGGTAATAAATTTTTCGCGTACAAAAACGCACCCAACATTTGTGCATGCTTAATTAATTAATAGTTTAAGTGTTTGCCGAGAGGTTGTAACCCCGAAATTGTTTAAAATAGATCCGGTTTAGTAGCTAACAATTGAAATCGATTGGCGTCGCTAGTGTGCCCTACCCATTACTTTAATAGGAATTAACTAACGAAATCGAAATATCCTGCATCCCCGAGGAAAATGGGGAAAAGGTGGTGCATGTGGTATCTACTCTGGGGCAAAAGCTAGGGCTAACTTTGGTTGAGCATGATATCGTCAGCGCAAGTCATGATATCGTGAGAGTGGGGCGTCCTACGTACGGCAATGTTAGATAATGCGCCAATTCCCTAGCTAGCTCCCTAGTCCTAGATTGATTGTGGTGTGGCTGCTGGCCCGAAGGGCGGTGAGAGCCTACTGCAAGGAGCACGGGTGCGTCACGGAGCAACTACGGAGGGGACTAATATTCCTGGCCCACATCGCCGTCTTTATGTAAGTGCGACTTAGAAGGCGAATGTGACATACGTCGCATGCGACGACGCTAAGTCATACGAGTGAATCAAAAATAGGGCTCCAGGAGACCTATTTTTGATGCAGTTCGATGCAGCATTTTGACTCGTATGACTTAGCGTCGTGACGAGCGCACGATTTCTACTGATTTTCCTTCGACGTACGAAATTCCGCATTTTTGAATCATTCGTCTGCAACGAGTGACCCCACCCACTCATTGGTCGAGTGACTTAAAGCGAGCGGTAGAAGCAACGTCAAAATAGTTGTCCATAACAACAAGCATAAACTAAATATCATAAATTTCAAAACTTTGATTTGACTGATTTTGGCAGTTGACATTCATAGTTTCTGACGCTTATGACAATATTGGTTTGACACCCGCGAATGCCTTTTTTTTGTTGTTTTGTTGTTTCTTTCTTTTGTGTGTGTATGTTTTTTTTTAAATATAATTTTAATGTTTTTAAATTGATTATGTATGTATCTCTGTGTTATTATTTCTTTGTTTTGTATATGTAATTTTTCATTTTCTTTTTACTTGTATATATTCCATGTCAATCTTTTATAATATTTTTTTCAATGAAAAGGCGTCACCCAAGGTCCAGCCTGAAAATCAGCGCTGCAGCTGCTGTGTGTGGCAGCTGCAGCATATGCTGAGGCTGAGCCTTGTTGGCCGCAACTCTTTGTCTCTGTACCTTGTTTTCTCTGTTTTGTTCTATGTGTAATGTGTTGTGGTCAATAAATTGTTTCTTATCTTATCTTATCTTATCTTATATTCAGCCAATAAATTGTGGTTTTTGCGTTCCGTTTGCAATGCGGATGTTACCAGTTTTTGTAAAATTCTCCGTAGAAGGGTTAGGATGTCAAATTTTCCGTATTATATTGGCAACATCGAAATCGAATGATTCAAAAATAAGGAAAATCGGCTTCATGCGACTTAGAACGCGAATGTGACTTACGTCGCATGCGACGACGCTAAGTTATACGAGTAAATCAAAAATAGGGCTCCTTTACTGGCGCACGCTCCTTGCAGAGCTTTATGTGTAGCAAGAGGCACTCGGCGCCTTCTAACTTCCGGCGCCCGGGTGCATCGCACCCCCTGCACTATAGGTAGAGGCGCCCCTGTACATGACAAACTTACCCCTGTATCTGCGATACTGTTGTTCTCGTAGCTGTATACTGGTTTTGGTGTCGTTATCGTTTGCGGTTTAGCTGTAAGGAAATAAAAGTAAAGTTTAAAAACTAAAACCCGACTACCAAAAAACACGCTCCAAAAAGTACGAAACAAGAAAATTGTTGAAATAATTATGCCGTAACGCCGTGGTCGTTGATCCAGGGAAAGGGATAATGTTGGCAGCGCATTAATGACTTCATTGGTGTTGCAGGTGTCTATGCGGCAATTTGCTTACCATCAGATGATCCTTTAGCTTGTCTCTGCCACTTATCACATAAAAAAGTTGGATGTAGAGTGCGAAAGAGGATGGTTTGCGCTACAAAGTACTTGATGGTTAAAATGTAATGGTCCATGTACAGATCTGAGTCTGAGAGCTCTGTGGCTAGGATGAGTGGCTTGCTCAGTATGCGACTCCGCGGGAGACGAAGTTACTGAGTGTCCTGGTACGTCATACACCAGAGAAGGTATCAAGCCTCGACTTCTAGTTTTAAATATTACGAGGGTGCTTGGAAAAAATAAATAAAATAATGATTTCCCCGCTAAAATAGCCGTCTGAGGCACACCAATTTGTAGGGTCGTGGGTTTTAAGGGCCGTCTGCTTTTAACTTCTCGAATTAGGCACTCCTCCCCTGTAGGTCCAGTGGTAGTAGCCCGAGGCGGAGATGATGATCGCCAATCATCGTAGACGGCGGATGTGGTGACGTCAAATTCTTAGTTGGCGGATGTCGAGATGCGCCTCTCGCAGATACTACGCCAACGCGCTCTAGCGCGGCGAGCACGATCAGCGGTAGGGTCCAGTCTCGGCATTGGAGTTCCAAACCGCGATTTCGCTCAGAGGTTTTGGTTAGATTTAGAGTCCCACACACCATCTTGTTCCCTACATATGACAAGGTGACGGTCATAATGGTGTCCCAAATAAAAACCTACCGACCTGTGGTTGTGGGTTCTTCTAGTGACATTAGCAGTTTCATGATGTCATCATCGGACATTCCGTTCGAAGAAGTCCCATCAGTGAGGGTGCTGTTGACCTGAAACAACGCCACATACATTTTCGTGGTCTGAAAATAAATATGTTGTCCACTCAAACCCGTCCTCCATGCATTCAACTCGCACGCAAACTATACAAACATATGCTAGAATTTAGTACGACTCCAGACATCAAGATTGGGGTGTAGTGGGGTGCTTCCTAAATCTGTTAGCTGGCCCTTAAGATAGAGCATCGGACTTGGTGGCAAACACTGCAAACTTTCACCAGTGGCTCCAAGTAGCTGTTGTGCACACAGCGGCTACACCCTGGTAAACCACGTCGGCTCATGGGCTGAACCTGGTGAGGGGGCCTGAAAAGCTTCAGCTTTCAGGTTAACCGAGTGGATACCTCTCACATCGTGCATAAAGTCTATCTTGGCAGAGGAGGCAGACCACGCTGATAAGCACTTCTTTACTGGCGAATCTGGCGAGATAGCAAAGCAATGTTGATGGCTAAGGGCGGCATTTGAGGTCAAATTTAGCTGCCGGCCAGATACTGCATCCAACCCTTCCGCCAATCGTAACGGTTTCCGTTCCATTGGATAACGGAGGGTGAGGACGAGAGAGGGCATCTGCGGCTGCGCGCCCGCTTATGCACTAAAAATGTTCCTGCGCAGATGACTGCTTCCGATTATGGAATTCGAATAACATGAAGCCCCGTGGCGACGGGCCGAAGTAGAGAGGTTCGGTTTGATGTAAGCCTGGCTTTGTCTGAGGCCTGCACACGGGCGGCTCCGGGGGTGTTGTATAACATCGTGGTCGCTTCCTCTCCGCACAGGTGTGACAGAGAGGGTTCGGCAGCACCTGGAGGTTATACTCTAAATAGGACAAAGCAGCCCTATTTAGGGTTGGCACTGCTTTCCTTGCTCAGCCTTGGAGGGGGCTAGAAAAGGTGCCCTAAACAAATGCTCACCCCAACTCATCGGGAAGGTAGTAACCGCGGCTGCCTCCACATCTTAAAATTCGTGGTCGACAGTGCAGGAAAAATAATATCAGAATATCCGAATTGACATTTGGCGCATGGAATGTAAGAACGCTCCTTGATCGCAATGTAAACGCCTGTCCTGAGCGGAAATCCACCATCATCGCTCGCGAAATTTCACGCTATGGTGTAGATGTGGCTGCTTTTAGCGAAACACATCTTGCTGAAGAAGGAGAGCTAGTGGAAAACGGTGGCGGATATACTTTCTATTGGAATGGCCCTCTTCTGCAAAATGAAGATGGCTGATTCATACCTTGGCATATTCTATCCCTTCCTCAACTCCCCACTTCTATCGAGCTGGATGAGCCGCTATATATAGGCGAAGTTTTTTTAGCCATTAAACAACAACAAAACAATCGTGCGGTTGGCATCGCCTTAATACCGGGTGAGCTACTCAAATACGGCGGTAAGGAGCTACATTCGGCTATCTGGGAACTTTTTGATCGTCTATGGAAAGATGAACAAGTCCCTTCAACCTTTAAATTATCGCGCATTAGGGCCCTATATAGGAACAAGGGTGACCGTGCTGATTGTGGCTCCTACCGCGGCATTTCGCTGCTTACAGCCCCTGGAAAAGTCTTTGCCAGAATACTACTGAACCGCCTAAGGGAACTTTCAGAAAATCTGTTGCCAGAAACCCAGTTTGGTTTCCAATCGGATCGAGGCACTTGTGAGACCATAGAAAAGAGCAGAGAACAGAGACGTCATATGTACCTTTGCTTTGTAGACCTGGAATAGGCTTTTGACAGCGTGCCTCGAGAAGCTCTCTGGGTAGTTCTAAGGAAAATCGGATGCACCGAGAAGTTTGTAAGACTCCTGAGACTTCTGCATGACAATATGCAGTGTTGTGTTGCTGTTGGCGGGAACAATCCGACTTCTTCCCCGTTACCTGTGGGGTGAAGCAAGGTTGTGTTATAGCACCCACATTTTTCTCACTATACTTCGCAGTAGTGGTCCAGGAGGTATTACAAAATACTTCTGAAGGAGTCCGCATCCGATTCCGCACTAATGGCAACATTTTTAATTTAGCGAGATTCAAAGCCCGCATAAAAATATCGTGTGCGCTAATAACAGAATTATTGTATGCCGATGATTTTTGTTTTGTGACAGAATCGCCAGATAGCCTGCAACAGCTAATGTCTGGTTTCGACAGGTCATTTTGTGAATCCGGCCTCAAAATAAGCGTAAAAAAGACGGAAGTGATGGCTCTAGATATCAACTATCAGAAGGCACTGAATATTAAACTCGGTCAGGACGAGCTGAAGCAGGTCGATAAGTTTCGATATCTGGGGAGCACAATTAGATCCAAGTGCAACCTTGATGCAGAAATCAACAGCAGGATTGGCGCTGCTGCTGCAGCGTTTGGTAAACTATATGCGAAGGTCTTCTGCTCACACGATATAAAACTGGCTACAAAGATCGCAGTGTACATGGCTGTAGTACTACCTAACACATTGTACTCAGCTGAGACCTGGACTGTGTACCGCCGGTAACAAATCCGCATGTTAGACCGATTCCACTTCAGATGTTTGCGGAAAATATTGAAGATTAGGTGGTTTGACTATGTGCGGAATACTGAAGTGCTTCGTAGAGCTAATGTAGGTGGCATTGAGTCATGTCTCATGCGGCGACAGCTTCGGTGGTGCGGGCACGTGTCTCGGATGCCAGAGCAGAGAGTGGCATAGCGCATCTTCTATTCTGAACTTAAGGAGGGCAAGCGTGATCATGGCGGACAACTCCTTAGATATAAAGATGTGCTTAAGCGCCACATGAAAAAGTGTTAGATTGACTCATCTCGCTGGGAGGAACAGGCTGCTGAGCGACCTGAGTGGAGGACTTTAGTGAAAACTCCGAGACTTCGAAACACAAAGGCTCTCTGAGCTCGACTCTAAGCAGGATGAGTTGAAAGCCCGACCACCTACGGCTATAAATTATAACTATGCCGGCGGTGTGCTCACATGCCCGCTATGTATGAAAATCTTTTCGAAAAAGATAGGCTACTTCAGCCATATGTGAGCACACCAACGACACTTAGCAAGGAAGCGGTCGCCGTGGTCGAAATCGGCCGGACTCTATTATCATCATCACTCAAGACATCAGCTTATAGTCTGGCGACTTATTGCCGAATAAATTTAAAAAAATAGAATTTAGTACGGTAAGTGTCTTGGTGAGTCTCATATAAAATAAATAAAAAATAAAATACAGTTATGGTTTATTAAAAAAACTCCAAATATAAATTTAAAAAGCAGTTATACCACGGAGTGGACTGGCATCACATCTGTAGACCGGCTGTTTAGTCTCGCAATGAACAGAGAGGATTTTGGAAAGCTAACGGCCAACCTTCAGAACTGAAGAGGCACTCAAAGAAGAAGAAAAATCGTCTTCAAAAACCACAAACTAAAAAGTGAAAAAATATATTTTTAACACTTCAAATAACATTTTATAACAGTTCACTCGAGAAAAGGTGTTACCGAAGTCGGCGCCCAATAGGTACTATCTTGTAATACAACATTCAATTATTCAACAGGGATTAGGTGCCGACAATGAGTAGGTAATGACCTACTCGGCAAGAATGGTAAAGGTACTCGTTAAATGATGCGTATGCTTCTGTGAGGGTGACCAGGTTAAGGTCGAAAAAATTTTCGACTCCCCATGCAACAAGACACATTTTTATGCGAATTTTCAAAAGTCATAGTGGAAATGTTGTTCAAAATGTATGGTAGATGAGGTGGTTATAGGGATGATTATGCTTACCGAAACTCTCTGTAATTATCGACCCCAAAAGGCTTCAGTGGCACCCTGTCGTCACCTAAGGTTTGGTTAACTTAAATCATTCCATGCTATGTTTTGATGGCTTACCTGGTATATGTTGACATCACCCTGTGGAAACGCATGTACTGTGATAGCTGAAAATTTAAGTTTCATGTTTAATTTGTTTATTTAGTTTGGCATCTCATCATCAAGGGTAATTTTCTCTAAATGTAATAAATGTATAAAAATCTTTTCATCTTTTTTTTTACAACGTTATTTTTATAAAAAATCATCTATGGCAAAAAAATACGAAGTACTTAGTAACTTTGTATTTATTTGTAAAACACTTTCATTATGCTATTCGTTCAAAAAGCTGCGGTGAGTCACGTATATATATATATAAGTACCAACCAGCTGTAAATACGCACTATCACAAGTATGTATGTAATCGTAGGAAAAATGACGTCACGTTGCTTGCATAACTATAAAAAAATATTGACCGATAGATAAACTTACGAGTGTATTTGATTATAAAATTAGTCCATGAAATTATGTATAAGAGTTATTTGTTTTATAAGAAATAATTTCTTTCAACTTTATCTTTATAATCTCATGGCGTAATTTTTTGTATCGTCTAGTGTGATATCTTAACTTTTAGGGTTTCGAAGCTCAAAAGGAAAAACGGTGCCCTTATATTTGTACAGATAATTATATTTAAAAAAAAAACTGTAAATATAGGAAAAACTGAGCCATTCGTTCCGTTTTCTGAACTATTTATAACCCGCAGTTGACAGATTTTTTAAAGTACGAATATGTTTTGTCATTGCCATAATCATATATTTTTATAATATGACTATATTTTCAAAAGGTGCGAACAGCAAACTTAAAATTGACATGTATACTTATTTCCTACGCCAAAAGACAAAAGTGAAATACCCAGAAACATGTATAATGTGACATTATTGCGGGCGTAACTATTAAATTCAAAATTTTATTGAATTCGTCATTTAAATCGTTTTCTTCATTGCCATTGTAGGTCGTGTCTTTCTCTAAATGCCTTTACAGAGGCGTTGACAAGGCCTTTCATTTAAATCTGATTATGATTGCCCTTTTATTTAAATATGATTTTCTATTCTATTTACAAAGAAATTTAGCAATCTTGTGTGTGTAAGAGACTGTTGTCTGAGATAAATGTATTTTCTAATAAAATATGTAACTTACCTAGAGTCAAAAAGAATACTAGAAACTCCATTATATAACACAATTTACTTAAACGCACAAACGTCACTGATTTATTTCCGTAAACAAATTATAATTGCACATATTGCATTAAAATATTATTAATAATAAAATTATTATTATTTATTATTAATAATAAAAACGTTGTGGTCCCCTCGGCGTCAGGAACTCAAATGGTTATTTTTTTAACCTGTGGTATGAAGATAAGACAATTTATTAGGTATATTATTATTGTGCGTAAACTCAGTGAATGGGATACAAAATGCCGTATTATCAGTAGTGTCACACCCTGTCCCGTAGCATTATCTGAGACACTCGCCTTAACCTTCAGTAAATAACAATATAGACGGAACTATTTCTGTAACTTCGTTAAGATAAACATTTATAATAAAGTGTATCTATCTATCGACTGGTTCAAATTAAATGAAATTTCGAAAACAGTAGAACGCCGATTATTTGAATTACCGAGGTCGATTTTCATATCATTATCAGCAACCCACACTCGTCCACTGCTGGACATATGTCTCCCCTAATGCACGCCACTGCTCCCGGTTTTCGGCCACTCTCATCCAACCCACCACCCACCCCAGCCAGCCTTCGAATGTCATCATCCCATCTTGTCGCTGGGCGTTACGGCTCCAACGGTTGTCAGTTCTGCGGCTAACGTGACCAGCCCACTGCCACTTCAGTTTGCTAATTCGGTGGGTGGATTTTCATATTACTTAATGAAAAATCTGATCATTAAATATAGACTGGTAATAAAGAAAAACGAACTGTCATACATAGAATTTTAATAAATAATAAATATCCTCCAGTCGATTACGGCTACGGCGGCCAATCTCAAGGATCAGTCAGGTACGCAGGATATTTTATAGTGCTCAAATGAGTGCGCAAACACAAGTGCACTCTGTATTCCCTTACCCTCATATACCGTTGGGACACAACTGTGACACGACCAGAGAGCCGACCACTTCCAGACTCCGGGCTGCCACTAAGAATTTCTAACCGATTTAGGTACAACTTTTTCGCCCGACCCGGGGTTCGAACCCGGGACCTCTTGCACAGCCGTCGCTTTAAAGTGCGACCCACTAACCACTTGCGCCACCGAGGCAGTCAATATCGCTTACATAAACACTTTACAATTACACGCGCCGGCAATACATTTTAGAGCATTAACTTAATATATCTACTTACTTGTGGATATTGTTGTTGATTGTACAATTACTACATACTAATATAGTTTTTTTAGTCATAGGCGGCAGACGAGCAGACGGATTTCCTAATGGTAACCTCCTGGCGGTCCTGATGGATGGATGGTGATGGTATTGTTACTGTATTTTAATGTAAAGATTTGTACTTTTGTTATCCCCAATAAATAATAAAATAAATAAAAATCTCGATCAAAGCCATTTTCACTCGCATTTTTGTATTAGCTCGTATTTTACGTTCCCTCAAATTGAATAAATTTTTAATATGTTTTTTTTTGGGTACATCAATTTTACTTAAAACTAAATTATTAACCTAACCAAACTTTGCACACCAAAAATATTGTACGATGATCAAAAATATTGTATTGTATTAGCTCGTATTTTACGTTCCCTCAAATTGAATAAATTTTTAATATGTTTTTTTTTGGGTACATCAATTTTACTTAAGACTAAATTATTAACCTAACCAAACTTTGCACACCAAAAATATTGTACGATGATACAGAGAAATTACTCATTGTCCCTAAATAACTATCACCTAATTTTAATTGTTAGCGTAGAGTAAAATTAAGTTTAAGTTGTAATTTATTGCTTACTTATACGATTAAAGTTTCTAAGGCCTATTTTTAGTTTGAAACACAGGTCACCCTAGTTCAGGCAAAATGTTAAATATGTGTACTTTTATATAAGATTTATTGATCAAAAGTTGTATTAGACATAAGTTATTTGAAATATTTTTTTATTTTATTTTATTGTGCATTTAGTATTTTAGGTGTGCAAATAGGTCATTTTTGAGGGTTGGTTTAATATTCCCTTTTGTATTTTCCCCAAAAAACTTGTTTTTGAATTGAACTTGAAGAATTACTTGGTTTTAATTTTTTGTTACGATTAGGAGATCTGAATCGTTCTACTGTATAGTGTTTACCGTTTTATACAATGCTTGCTTGGTTACAAGTTTCAATCTAACAAAATTAACTACTATTTTAATGCCACAACTCACAAATTAAAATATTTTCAATGCAACAATGACACAAATGATTTTAATAACTTAATGTGTTTTTTTTTAGTACTTACCCTTTAGATTTTTACATATTTGTGATATTATACTCTAGTTATACAATAAAACATCTAAAATGTCCTAGTTGCAGTTACAAATAATATCATGATCATCATCATCATCATCATCATCATCAGCCTATTTAAGTCCCCACTGCTGGGGCACGGGCCTCCCTCAATCACATGAGGGGTAATTGCCATACTCACCACGCTTGGCAGACGGGTTGGCGAGGGTTTTGATATAAATGCAGAGTTTTCCTTCTCTGGGTGCTGATGATCATGCCAGCAGCTTTACCTTAGTCGCCTTTTACGACACCTCGGTACGAGTGAGGGTGGCCTATTCTACTCTGCCGGGGACCAAACGGCCAAACAAATAATATAAAATGAAATAATAAAACCAAAAATAACTGTAAAAAAAACATTTAAACGCCTGTAAAATACGCAAAATGACAGTTACGTCTTTGTAGTACTATATGAGCGATTTATTAATATATGAAATGTTTATGAAACGAAATCTCTTATACTGTGGTTCTAGTGACTTTACAGCACTACTTCGGTGTATGCCTCCTTTCTGAGAAAACAAACATGGCGGCGAGCGATCTTAACGTCAGATGCAGTTTAGTTTTGCTTCTCCAGTACTCCCGAGTTCTTTCGAGTGGTTATGCCCAACGAGCTACGAGACATACCAACTACTTAACAAGTTTGTACTTTCAATTTCAAGGAGTAGTAAGCACTCAAGTTAAGATGCTTGCTTTTAGACTGTGGCGGGATTGGGAAAATTATTTGAGGTGACGGGTAGGGCACACTAACGACGCCAATCGATTTGATTTTTTAGCTACTAAACCGGATCTATTTTAAACAATTTCGGGGTTACAATCTCTCGGCAAACACTTATACTATTTAGCTGCTAAAAATTACAATCGATCGATCATACAGAACACTCAAATGGGACAATCCTAGGACCAATTCAGCTTCTGGAAGGAGAACTAGTCAATATATGGGTCCTTACCTTTATACTAAACTATATAAGATCAACAAAGATATTGTCAACATGAACAGAAGACAATGCAAGCTGACTATACATGAGTGGTTATCAAATATGAATTATGACGATACATAAGCCCTACTACAGATTTTACAATGAAACTATGCCAATCCAATTTCTCTTTTACTCATACACACAGAGACTCAGCACACACACACACACACACAAACACATATAAATTAATAATTATATATATATGCACGCACTCTAATTATTATAGTTTATAAATGACTAATTTAAGGGAAGTCTGAGTTTCCACGACACAGGGTATCCTAGTGTGGAGCCCAGCGACACTGTGTTTTTTTCTTTTCTTTCTTTCATTTATTGTAATTAAGTATAAAATTATATAAGCACCACCTTATTGTACTTTATGGAAAGCAATATCGGTCTACCCTCTACATTGAAGCGACTGCCGTCTTACCTTCGCAACCCTTTGACAGGGGAACCAGACCAACGGAATCGTGGTTACGTTTCAGAAACCATCCGAAACGGGTTTCATTACGATGTTTTCCTTCACCGCCGAATTAATGGTAGAAATGCGCACATAGATTTGAAAAATCAAGAGGTGCATACTCGGCTTCGAACCCGAAACCCCGTATGGAAGGCACATTCTGTACCACTGGGCTGCCATCGCTCTTTCGTTAGTTCAGTTTAAACCTACAGACCATTTAGAGTAGCTTCACGCACTTTATATGGAATCGTGTCGTGTCTCTCCCGCATACGACTGAGATATTTTTTTTCATGAAAACCGTCTGCCACGAGTCTTTGCGTTTAGTATAGTTCCACGACATTAGTGATAGACATCAGGTGATCCGTCTGCTCGTCTGTCACCTATCACATAAAAAAAAATAGCACAATTTATAGTGAAAGTGCGTGTCAAAGTACAAACACACACACACACACACACGCACGCACGCACGCACGCACGCACGCACGCACGCACGCACGCACGCACGCACGCACGCACACGCACACGCACACGCACACGCACACGCACACGCACACGCACACGCACACGCACACGCACACGCACACGCTAGCTAATATTTCCATTGGGGTTTTATTGCTTTGTTTCTTTTAATTTCTTTTCTTTCCATTACTTTTGCTCTTTTGTTATGTTGTTTTCTGTGTACCTAGCTTAATAGTGTATGAAAAGAAAGGAAGAGCGGTGCCTTCTGACACAGGCATTTTCTGCTTAAGGTGACGGGTAGGGCACATTCGCGACGCCAATCGATTTTAATATTTAGCTACTAAACCGGATCGTCGCTAGTGTGCCCTACCCGTCACCTTAAAAGGAGATACCGATAAAGAGTTTGTACACTTCTAATTAAACAAACCAAATTTATTTTCATTTATTTATTCATTTAAAGTAAGTACTACGACAACATAGAAAGTCTCGTCTAGTTCTCGGCTTGAATGAAATGTTTCTAAGTGGTATGCTTAAAGACTTAGGACGACCGTTATGGGTTTGCTCTCCTCCAAACTTGGGCGCGAGAATAATGGCGGAGAATAATTGAATTTTAACCAATTCCGCCGGACGACTGTGTTCTGTCGCCTCTCCAATATAACTTGACCCACCCACCCCTTTAGCAGCTAAATAAGATAACTCGGAACAAGGGAACCTATTTAGAAGTTGCGGGGTCATCACGAACTGGGCACGCCACCTGCCTTTCTTCAAGGGTCCGAAGGAATAAAATGCACTTAGGATAGCGAGTGTTTTGTTCAAAGGAACCTTTCTGGGCGAAACACGATTATTTTGTGAAGATAGACGTGAGGGGGACATTCGATTGCCTTTCCATCCTTTTGATACCATATCTGCTTTGGGAGATAGGTTCGTGAAAGGCTCCATATTAGCACTAAATGTAAAATTGTAAAGATTATATTTGGTAACAGTTACTATTGAGTTACTTGCAGATTCTTCTCGGTAGAAAACGACATTCGGTATCAGCGGTAGATTACCTAAATTGTTTTTAACTTTCATGGTCACTAACATTAGAATAGTTATTTACGAGATTTCTTCCTGTTGGCATTTTACCAACATTTATTAGGCTTACCACCCAAATGCGCAATAAGCTGACAACCCGAAATTGGAATTGTCATGTTGTAAGTTAGCTTTATTGTTGTGGCACTCAAAGAGATCCCTCAATCACATGAGGGGTAATTGCCATACTCACCACGCTTGGCAGACGGGTTGGCGAGGGTTTTGATATAAATGCAGAGTTTTCCTTCTCTGGGTGCTGATGATCATGCCAGCAGCTTTACCTTAGTCGCCTTTTACGACACCTCGGTAAGAATGAGGGTGGCCTATTCTACTCTGCCGGGGACCAAACGGCAAAATTAGTTTATTATTGGTATATTATCTTACATTGACTGTCTCGGTGGCGCAATGGTTAGTGGGTCGCACTTTAAAGCGGCGGTTTCGCTTGGGGTCCCGGGTTCGATCGCCGGGTCGGCCCAAAATTTGTAGCTGAGTTTTTCTGTTAAGAAATTCTCAGTGTTAGCCTGGAGTCCGGAAGTTGGCGGTCTTGTACCCCCGTGCCTCGGAAAGCACGTTAAACCGTTGGTCTTGCGCCTAATCCCTCTTTGGCCGTGTCACACTAGTGTCTCATCGAAATAAGAGGGAACGGGAATAGAGTGCACTTGTGTCTGCGCAAATACTTGTGCACTATGATATGTCCTGCGTCGATGGCTGATCGCTGAGATTGGCCATCGTGACCGAAATATCGGTTTGGAGGATATTATTATTATTATTAAAAATCTTACATTGTTAGTTCTTATACTCTAAGTCTTTTTTTAAAAGAGTCGGGGCATATTATGTCTTGGCGAACAGGGTACATGCACAATGTACAAACCTACGTCCTAGATGAGGTTATTTTTATGTCATAACAGGCAATTTGCCAAGTCTAGAAGATACCAAAACCATCCTTTATTATGAAGCCTTCTGACAAATCAGTTCTAGACCGCGGTGAAAAATTATTCTCGCACTGAAATTGGTTGTACTTAAAGCGATGCTAACATTTTAAATCATTTAGGCCTGATTCGACAATATTTTATTGGTGAATAAATCTATGTATATAACGTCAGATATTTTTAATATACTACAAATTCCACGGACACTGGTTTCGTGCCTTTTTGGTGCTTATTTTTTTTTAAGGGTTACATAATTTGAAAAAATTCTCCGCGATAAAATTTAAATTAAATAAAATAGAAATTACAATAGCTTAAGTTTAGGCAGTCATGCATGATTATATAACGTAAGATTTGTATAGAATGACAGCGCTACCTACCACAAATTTAGTATCGAAATAAGATTGGTCCAGATTCGGCGGGTAGGGCTAAAACAAGAAGCGTGGGCTGATGCAATTCAAAGGTTTTAAATTAGTGTCTAGTGGTTTTTAGTGTGCAAATTTGGTGTTTATTTGTGCAGTGAAGTGCCGCAAAGAGTTCCTAATAATAATAATCGTTGGATTGTATCGTTTTTAACACTGGTATTGTGTGTCGAGTGCGTTGTCTCGTGACAACTTGCTTGGACCTAATAGAGTCTTAAAACTCGCGTTTACTTTTAGAGTGATATCCGCTGAATCCGTAGGTAGATAAAACGTAAAACACCGGCGTTTTATTGAGTGACTGTGACTTTGACTGACTTCGACTGTTGACTACCTACTTATTCTCAATAAGTTACTTGACATTGGCGAATTATCTTCCTATCAAGTCAGTATTTTTGTGCTAGAGGCGACAAACGAGCAAGCAAGTCACCTGATGGAAAGTAATCTACGCCGCCCATGAACATCCGCGCAATCAGAGAGATCGCTAATGTGCTGCCCGCCTTTTTAAAAAACAGTACGCTCTTCTCTTGAAGGATCCCTAAGTAAGTAATGCCTTGTTATTATCTTAATAGGTTCAGTACTTTGTGCAAACTATTTTATCTTCTCGTTAGAAGGCTACGAGTAGATTCTCAAAATCCTTCTTGGTCTCCTTAGATGGTTTAAAGTTTTAAAATTCCAATCCGAAGTTGTTACATAAAATATTTTCTCCTTCGTATAGCTTTATCTATACAACAGTCATTTAAGCGAAGGGAATAGGAACACTAGCGACGCCAATTGATTTAATTATTTAGCTACTCAACTGGATCTTTTTTACCATTTGTGGAGACTCGGAAAATGTTTATACTGTTTATTTAATCCTTGTGCACTACTTATTGGTCTGTTGCGCAAAACTTTGGTAAACGCAAAAAGTTCCGAGTGCAAAAACAGACCAAAAATTTGTAATCATGCAGAAATGTTTGGTCTCTTAGATAAATAGTGGGATTTGCCTTCTCCGACGGTCCGAAATTGTTAAGTAATTAAATAATTCAATCAATTAGCATCGCTAGTATGTGGTACCCTTCGCCTTAAGAGAAAGATTCCGTTCACCATGATAAATGATGCTAAGATAAAATACAAATTAGAGAAAGCGAGAAAGAATTTAAGATAGAATCGACATTGCGATTGATAAAGGATCTTTGACGTGTCAGATGAGAGGTATTGATTAATTTTTAGGGATCTCCTGTAGTTAAAGCTGAGCCAAAAATGTTTATACAACTTTTAGGATAGTATTCATACGATCGATTTTCTCTGATCCCCAAGATAGTCATCATCATCATCATCATCAGCCCATTTAAGTCCCCACTGCTGGGGCACGGGCCTCCCTCAATCACATGAGGGGTAATTGCCATACTCACCACGCTTGGCAGACGGGTTGGCGAGGGTTTTGATATAAATGCAGAGTTTTCCTTCTCTGGGTGCTGATGATCTGCCAGTAGCTTTACCTTAGTCGCCTTTTACGACACCTCGGTAAGAGTGAGGGTGGCCTATTCTACTCTGCCGGGGACCACACGGCCAAGGCCCCAAGTTAGTATTAACTCTATAAATTCATTTGTTGCCAATATTAGAAAACAATAAGCTAAGTTGTACCCCTACCCCCACTTCAAACTTATCACCCAAAATAAACAATAACTCTCCAATAAATTCATTGGTTTTTCTACACACTGACGCAGTCGAAGTTCAACGATTAATCGATGGATTAAAAAGCAACTGCACAAAGGGTTCAGACTAAATCCCAGGAAATATAATCAAAAGATTCGGACACCTTCTGGCGGTGCCAATTGCCCACGTTTGTAATCTGGCCCTAAAAACAGGAATCTTTCCACATGCTTTCGAAATGTCTATTGTAAAGTCCATTCACAAGGGAGGGGATAGAGACAGCGTCAACAACTATCGACCAATATCAATACTTCCTTCTATCTCTAAAATACTCGAACGGTTGAGAATAGAGGCCTAATGGACTTCCATGAAAAGAATAACCTCCTCTCATCACAGCATATGACAACTTTAGTATTGTTTTCGAAGGAGCAAATCAACTTATGATGCAGTACATGACATCACAAATCTGATTATCACTAATCTGGACAAGAGGAAGAAATGCTTAACAATTTTCCTCGACCTTGCCAAAGCTTTCGATACGGTCTCTATTCCCCACTTGTTGAGAAAGCTCGAGAAAATTGGAGTCAGAGGCACCCCAATGAAACTTTTCACTGACTACCTGACTCTGAGGAAACAGAAGGTTGGAGTGGACAAATGGCTAACTGAGGAACTTGATATCACCTTCGGTATTCCGCAGGGTAGCATAAATGTACCTACCCTATTTTTAGTCTATATTAATGATCTGTGCAACCTAAAACTTGAGAGTGGTACTATTTTCGCACTTCGCCGATGACGCAGCACTATTTTTTGCTGGTGATAGCCGGGAGGAGGTTTTTTCGGAAGCCCAAAAAGGCTTAAATACTGTCATTGTCTGGCTACAAAATAGCATCCTGACACTGAACACCCTAAAAAACAAAATGCATTGCTTTTGCATATAAAGCTCAGCTTCTACCCCCCTCAACAATCAGCATCACAGCACACAAGTGCTGTTTGGCGGTCAGCCATTGTTTGTGTCCTCCGTTGGAGAGAGTGAATACGATAAAATATCTCGGCGTTACTCTAGATCAGACTTTGTCGTTTCAACCGCACGTAGAACTTCTGGCTACAAGGCTCTACTGATATTCGTCTTTAAGACGTTAAGACACGCAGCGAACCGGAAAGTAATCAGGACTGTATACTTCGTCCTCTGCCAATCAAGTGTGGAGTACCTCTGCCAATCATTTGTGCAAAAAACAACTTGATACAGCTTGAGAGGGCACAAAGGGCTGTTCTAAAGGCTAGCGCAGGGCTTCCATTTCGCTTCCCTACCTCTGATCTGTACAAAAACTGGGATCTTCTTATGGTACGACAATCGTTTCTACTACAAATAGTTCTGAAGAAACATTCCCAATTGGACGACCGGCCAGAACTTAACAAAAGGAGACGAAGGCAAGACAATGTATGTCAAACGCAGCCATATCTTTCCAATCACGCCAAGAAGTTCTTTTGTTTTATAGGGCCTTATATCTACAACAAATTAAACAGACTTCTTTCTATATACCACCTCCCCTCCCCACCTCCTCCACCATATCACGTCCCAATGGCTCAAATCACTAGATTATGTCGAGACGGAATCCTTATTGCGTCCCATAACCTAAACTGTTATCCTAAGTAGTAATAATATCATAAACCTATATTTTCTTTATCGCCTACTATCCTAATACAGATAAATGAGTAATTCACGTACGTTATTTTTTTTAATAATTCTCACAACATCTCATACGTTGACCTGATTCCGTACTAAGTAGCTTAAGCACTTGTGTTACAGATATCAGACAACAGAGGAACACAAATATATACTTAAATACATATATTACACCCAAACACCGAACAAACACAAGTGTTCATCGCACGAATGTTTGTCCAGGGTGGGGATCGAACCCACAACCTTTGGCGTAAGAGGCAGGGTCACTACCAATTGCGCCATCCGGTCAGTCGCATTATTTGTCGCATTATTTATTATGCATGCTACAATATAAATAAATATAATAATATAATCGTCGTCAGCCCATTTAAGTCCCCACTGCTGGGGCACGGGCCTCCCTCAATCACATAAGGGGTAATTGCCATACTCACCACGCTTGGCAGACGGGTTGGCGTGGGTTTTGATATAAATGCAGAGTTTTCCTTCTCTGGGTGCTGATGATCATGCCAGCAGCAGCTTTACCTTAGCCGCCTTTTACGACACCTCGGTAAGAGTGAGGGTGGCCTATTCTACTCTGCCGGGACCACACGGCTAATATAATACAATAAATGTAATATCAAAATTATTAACAATTAATATTAGTTTTTAAGTTTTATTTCATACTTTATATTGAGTGCTAATAAAGTATATTCATTCCTTCATTCATTTAATATAACAAGTATGCAATAAAAATAACTAATCACTTTTACATAATTATTATATTACATAATTATATATTCAACAATATTTATGTCCCTATTATTCCTACATTAAGATAGCCTTTTGTATACAATAAAAGGTTTTGTAATGTAACAGGTAATACAACCATATAATATGTCTAATTACTTAATTTAGTAAGTAATTAAATCCTTAATATCTATGTCAACTGTCAAGAATTCCAATTTTATAATTCATCCATAATGATTAATTAAGCTGTAAACATATTGCATTTATAACCAATTGTTATCCTGGGGGCTGGAGCACTGGTGACCTGTATCACGGGTTCTTCACGAAACCTATATCAGGCACCAGTCTCTCACTCTAGGGGTCCTATGGCAAAATGTATGCAGATAATGTATTAGAACAATATAACCCTGTGTGAGAGAGAATAAATAAATATATTATTATATTCGTGACCAATAGGGCAGAAGGAACCCACTTCTGCCCCGTCGAGCGGGAGGCCGTAAGGAAGGAGGCACGGAAGTGCCTCCTGAGGCGATGGTTTGAGAACCTCGGTCTTGCCCCTTACGGCCGGAGAACCCTCGACGCGCTCGCACCGGTCCTAGACCATTAGCTTGAGCGTCACTATGGCTGTATTTAACTTTTTTACTCCTTTATAAATAACATTAACGATGAAAAATTGAAATATGTTTATTGTTAGACAAAACTGTTTAACTATATCAGTTTGGATTCTCCTATTAAGCGTATAGAACACTTGTTTCAGGACAATTCCGCTCTTCTTTAACAAAGAGTGGTAACTTATTGAATACCATTATTAGGAATAATAATTTAAATAGAAAAGAAAGTGTGCGCGTTGTTGCGCGTGCGCGTTGTTGCGCGTGCGCGTGTGTGTGCGTGTGCGTGTGTGATTAACGATTAGAACCCACAGGTTATTCAGAGCTCTGGATAAATAATTAATTACTAGAAAGTTGTAGGATGCCAATTTTTCTCGATTTACCAAATAAGTTCTCCAATCCCTCATCATCATAGCGTGTATTCCCAGTTGGATCCGAAGCTGTCGCCCTGGAGCCCGTGGTACGCTTGGACCATGATTCTTGAATAACTGGTTATTACAATGAAGCGAATTTAACATTCCCTGTTCAACTTTCAGAAAATATAAGAAACGTGCAGGTTTCCTCGCGATATTTTCCCTCACTGCCGAGCTAATAGTAGAGATACAGATTCCAATCCGGTCTACGAAATGTTGTAGGTGTTTAGATAAAAGCTAGGTAATTAAAGTCTTGATTAGACTAGATCGTTGATTTTTAACAAATTTTACGTACTTACCGAACCCTTCTGATTGTATTCAACTCACTTTTCTCGAGTTTAATGTTCGACTCCCTTTGTTGATTGCTGAAAATGCTGAAGGCAAAGCGAACGGAGAAGATGACAAAGAATCTTTTAGCCTTCCGAATATTGAAATTCTCTAAGCGTTTGATAAGGAATTGACGATTAAAACCATGTATTTTTTTCGTCAGCTATTATTATTGGCGTTTTTGCGGGTTCCAATTTTATTTTATCGTGGGCATTGACGTTCAAAGAAAAGTGTTTCGCGTATTTTTATTGATTTTCGTTATATGATAGAGGCGACAAATGAGCAAGCCGGTCACTTTTTTTTATATAGGTTTTTTGTAATGTAGGTACTACAATTTTTTTGTGCTTATTTTATTTTTAAAGGGTTACAAAATTTGAAAAATTTGCTCCGCGATAAAGGAGACGCGGCAAAGTCCTATGTATTTTAATACTCCGATTTTAAGGTCCCGTGCGTGGAAAAAAAAAATGATACTTAAAGAAGAACACTAAACTAAGAAAAAAGTTAATTATTGCCACTTTTTTAAAGATGGGATTATAAAGTTATTTAATGAACTAAAAATATTGAGGTTAGGATTTTTTGTTCATTTTTAAATAACGTCACGTTCGATTACGAATATTGAAAACTTGAACATTGTTTATTTAAATTAACAGACCATATGTCACACAAAAATAACAATGAGTTATCAATATGAAACCTAAATCCCAATCATACCTACCATCATTACAGAGTACCTACTTACATTACACTTTCTATTGCAACATAGATACCTACCTACCTAACTCGTAAGTGAGTAGATCGCATTTAAAAAGATGTCAAATTGCCAATCAAAGTGACATTGTCAATGACTCATTTATTTTGAGAGGCAGAAGAATCTTTGATGGTGCAGCCAAAACATAAGAAACAATATATTTTAAATCCTTTAATTTTAGGGGCTAATGTATTTTATCAATGCTTTAATTGTGTATTTGTTCGTTGTAACTTAGTCAAATACTATTAATTAACCTGTATGGTAAACAACAATATGGTAAATTAATACAGCGTAAATTGAAATGAAAGATCGAATGATAGATCCAATCCTCTCAAAACGTTTCGTTTTTCCTCTGCACTGTACGTTTTGTTCAATGAATTGTTTGCAAATTTATGGTGATCTGGTCTGACCATCATGTTAGGCTTCTTCCTCTCGGTCTTTTCCCGCCAAGTTTACCTGTCAGAAGCAGTGTCTCCAGGTTGTCCCCTCTTTTCTTAGCGATGTGTGCGAAAAATTCGTGATACCTTCTCAGGTATACGGTTGAAAGCCTCATTGGTATCTCAATTTCAGAAAGGATTGATGCATTGGTCCGATGCTCTGTACAATGGATTCCAAATTTTTTTTTTAACAATAAATGTGGAGTTGTCCCGGTTAATAAAACATAGCAGCAGTAATTTTCAGTCGAGAAATGGATTGCCATAAATAAAATAAGAAGAAGACCTTAGTGTCAAAGTGTGAAGAAAAAAGTGATACAAAGTTAATCCAAACATGAAAAGTTACCAAAGCAGAGTCAGATAACAGAATCATTGTTAAACCCGGGGTCGGTGCATATTTTTCAGTCCGCAGCTTAATTCGTTTATGAAGTTTCCACAGAGAAGTTTGGCCATAATTTCCCAAAGTTCCCCTTGGATTTGGTACTCCATAAAATTTTAAAGAACGTAAATTGTATTATGCACACTGATGTAGTAAACTTACTTAAGATTTGCTTAAAATCGATAGTTTTTTTATTTTTATGACTTAACTCAGAAATGGATTTTTTTTGTTTTTTGTTCTATGAAAATGTCACCTTAAGATAATAAAATCGTTAGGGATGTTGTAATAAAACATGGAAGATGGAAAACCAATTGAAAACATGGAATTTAATTTAATGTATGATGATGCCGCCGTGTAGTCCCCGGCAGAGTAGAATAGGCCACCCTCACTCTTACCGAGGTGTCGTAAAAGGCAACTAAGGTAAAGCTGCTGGCATGATCATCAGCAGCCAGAGAGGGATAACTCTGCATTTATATCAAAACCCTCGCCAACCCGTCTGCCAAGCGTGGTGAGTATGGCAATTACCCCTCATGTGATTGAGGGAGGCCCGTGCCCCAGCAGTGGGGACTTAAATGGGCTGATCATGATGACTTAATGGGTTTTTCAGTAAAATTATGACGTAATCTGATACAAGTTAATTTAAATGGTTGCATTTTTTAACATTTATTAGGTACTTGAATTATACACTGCTGTGAATATGAATATGACCTAATACTTAATACCTCTACTCGTCTGCCACCTATCAGGTAAAAAAGAGCGTTCTGTTATCGAGTCTACGGCAGACGGGTTCAGCTCATTGCCATATTTTCTTGTTTTAGACTGATATAGTCTAAATACTATTTGTAACCATATAGTCTAAATACTATTTGTAGCCGTGTGGTCCGCGGCAGAGTAGAATAGGCCACCCTCACTCTTACCGAGGTGTCGTAAAAGGCGACTAAGGTAAAGCTGCTGACATGATCATCAGCACCCAGAGAAGGAAAACTCTGCATTTATATCAAAACCCTCGCCAACCCGTATGCCAAGCGTGGTGAGTATGGCAATTACCCCTCATGTAATTAAGGGAGGCCAGTGCCCCGATGCTGCTGACGATGACTATTTGTAACCGACTTTAAAAAAGGAGGAAGTTCTCAATTCGTCTAATATATATGTATATATATTTAAACTTCACTGCAAGTAGGTAGGTACTGATACTGAGGAATTTGACCCTTGTAATAGTTGTATCCGCCTATATATTATTCCACTGCAGGACAAATGCCTCCATGTGACCCTTAACTACTTAAATCTTTCTGTAGGCAAACGTTCCAATTCACGGACCGTCAAAAGTCACAGAGGTCATCAGTGTGATAAATGTTACTCAAAACTTTGTGTAACGTGATCTGTCAAATGCATTTTTTCTCACAACTCAGGGAGAGCATAGACAAATTAATCAAACTCTTGAACTTATATAAGGAGGGTGACTATACGTCATAGAATGAGAGGTAGACGAGATAAAGAAGAGTTACGTTGTTCGTTTTTTATGTTAGAGATAAATGGGCAAGCGATTCACCTGATACTTATTAATTTATCCATCACCGCCGCCCATGAAAATTCGCCAGATCTCAGCGTACTTCCTTTTAGAATGGTACGCTTGTCTCTCAAAGACCCCTAAGTTATCAGCTTTAGTCAACCATCAAGAAATACAGCTGTTCCACATAACTGAGGCACATGGTAGAAATTTGGTGGAGGAAACCTTCATCCTAAATAGATGGTGGCGAAGCGGATCCTCAAGTATTATCTACTTATAACATTCATTTTTACCCGACTACGGCAAAGCAAAAGGAGGGTTAAGATTTTGACAGGCTATGTATGTATGTATGTATGTTCATCTGTTTGTAACTTCTAAACTAGTTATCATATTTCAACAAATGAGGTGTTCTTAGAAGCGTCTTAGTTGTCTTCTGGTTTTAGGCAACATGACGTTACGTTAAATTTATTACAGCGCCCTCTAGGGGACTTAGAGTAAGGAACTAAAAAAAAAATTTTGCTTGACGGTACCGTGTGGGGTATCAAATGAAAGAGCTTTTTTAGCACATTTAAAATATGTAATTATGTTTACATAACTAAAAATATTTGAAATAAAAATAAAGTTTAAAAACTAAAACCCGACTACCAAAAAAACACGATCTAAAAAGTAGAAAACAAGAAAATTGTTTCTGCTGAAATGATTATGCCGTATCGCCGTGGTCGTATGCCACCTACTGTAGCAAAACAGATTCATTATAATAATAAAATAAAATCAACGTGGCATACGACCACGGCGATACGGCATAATCATTTCAGCAGAGACAATTTTCCTGTTTTGTACTTTTTAGATCGTGTTTTTTTGGTAGTCGGGTTTTAGTTTTTTATTTGATTAGAAGGTAAAAAGTAAATTAATAAAATGTAATATAAGTACTCGTATCATTCATGAGACGTGGTATAGGTAAGTATTGATACATTGATACCTTTAAACTTTGTGTGGGCTATAAGTTTAGCAATTTAAGTTAGCACTTCTAGGACAACGAATAAGAATAGGAATAAAATAATTTATTCACCGCCAAAAATACACAAAATAAAAATAGAACGAAATGGACATGATAATGGCACTAAAACAGGCTCCACTCAACATGTGTCGCAGGGTCAAAAGGACAACTGACTCTGGTCTTCCGTGGAATCTAGAGGAAGTAAGTAATGGCATACGACTTCACGGCGGCCGACTTTACTGAGTGTCCTGGTAGATCATATCGTACAGCACCTAGAAACAGGGATGTATTAGGTTTGGCATTACGACGATGACGACGTATGACGATGCATGTTACTCATCTTTTCAACCAATAGACGTCCACTACTGGACAAAGGCCTCCCCCAATGTTCTCCACATAGATCAGGCCTATGCCGCCCGCATCCAATAGATATAGCATGTTACCAGGTAAGGGTAAAGCGGCGAGCGCAATTAGCGTACGCTTTGGGTTTCCGATGGCAATTCTGCTAAGCTAGCAAAGAGATGGTTATGATGGTATATTAAAAAGATTTTTCTGGTTAGTGACAAAAAAAAACATAATATTTGGATCATGTCCGTATTTCACCCATCGTCTGGATACCCCTGCTAAAGTTCAGAAGACGAGTTACCGGGATGAAAGGCGCTAACTTCTAAGATGCTATTTGAGATGAAAAAAAAATCCGGCCGATGATTCTTAGAAAGTTTAATGACTTGCAGACAGGTTAATTAAGATCTTTTTATCAGTATTTTTTTAAAGAAATAACCTAAAATTGGACCAGTTAATCAACTAACCGTGGGAGAGCCAAGATTCGGCCGGAGTGTAACCATGACCTCTCGGAAAACCGGCATGAACAGTGCCGGTGCTGTGTTTCTCTGAGTGAGCACCGAAACTCAATCCGGAGGGACGAGGGTTTAAAGGTTAGCAGCGCACTTGTGGCTCCACTGGCTCTGCTGGTGGGCGGCGGTAATCGCGTACCATGAGGCGATCTGTCAGCTCGAGAGAGATATGGTTCTTTTTTACGAGGTATGTTGCAGCCACACAAAAAAAGAAACCATATTCTTTCGTCCCTAGACTCGTGCATGCGAAACCTTGAGTCCCGGTTTCTTTGGAAAAAAAGAAGAGTTTACATAGCTTGAAAGGCTGTGGAAAGGGAAAACGTCTGATGCTGACCACAATCCTCAGACACCGGGAACAGAGAAAAGGGTCATAAACTCTAAACACTCGGTCATAGTGAGTTGATAAAGGGCTACTAGTCAACTGCAGCGCTGCAGCTCGGGACGCCTCGTAAAATGAGCGGGCAAACAATAAAACCGGCCTCAAAGCGGAGAGGGTATCTGAGGACTGGGCTTAGCTTCGCCTTCTATCACACCGAAGCTAAACTATACTAATGAGGGATGGAATAAGTAAATACCGCCAGGAATAATTATTCTTTATACTTAACAAGATTTACACTTATTATCCTGTTTGCTGCTTCAGTTGTCGTCGGGCATTCATCTTCTGTCTCTCTCTCGCGTCATGCTTATTAAAAATTCGATCTCTCACATGTATCATGCATCCTCTTTATCAAGCATCTACCGCTCACCATTCCCAGACTAATAAATGTAACAGTTGATATTTTAGTGGGAAGTAGCTAATGGAGGAATGGTACCTATCGAGATCGGATTGTCACCTCCATAGAGTGATGGGCTATAAGGAGGAAAAGTCGTGGCTACAGAATGTGTATGTACAAGAAAATAGACTGGAGATGTCGTGATATGGATATCGCATCTGTAGAGTGGTTGTTTCGTCTAGCAATGAACGAGGATCTTGGGAAGCTGGCGGCCTACCTTCTTAAGAAGAAATTCAATAAACGTCGACCGTTGGTCGATGTTTATCAGTCAGGACATGTTATGATGTAGACATCATATCTCTGTGGAGAGAGGGTGTTTCGTCTCGCCATAAGCAGAATTCTGAGAAACTGGTGGCCTACCTACCGGAGAAGAAATTCGATCCACACCGACCAACGTCTATAGTTGTTGTCAATTTATTAGGAAGGAGACAAGGCATGTCATGACGTGGACATCGCATCTGTGGAACGGCTGTTTCGTCTTGCAATGAACAGAGGATCCTGGGAAGCCGGCGGCGTACCTGCAAAAGAAGAATTTCGATCAATATCGACCAACTTCGTCGATTAACGATTGATTTATTAGTCTGGCTGGTAACTTGTGGATACGCGTCGGTGTGAGCGTCACACAGAGTTACAGTAATCTTCCATTTGAGGGAGCGATTTGTCTAGCAGACGGATAGCAGAGAGAGCCGCCTGATCCGCGCCCATTCGCTCTGAGACGCACCCGCTTATTGCAATTGTATGTGGGGCCATGTTCGGGATTATGGGCCAGCTTTGTTTGTCTCGGTATAAAATAATGATACTTCCATTTTTGAGGATGTCATAGGACTTAATAGTGCGATGATTTTACTGGAAAGTAATCAGAGCCATCATGAAAACTGATTGTGATAGAGAACTGAACCCTGTGTAAGAGATAGAAAGAGAAAATCAAAGTAACCGTTGTCATGGTAAAGAGCGGTCTCCGACCCAAACCTTTCGGTAAACTTAGTGTAAGAGGCCTAGCCTAATGATGATTTACGGAAGGTGACTGGAGCTGAATGCTACTAGCCGAGGATCGATGTTAACACCTCCTCATTTTTTAAGAAAGGCCAATCAGGATGACCTCACTAAGCGGCCGTGAAATCCAAATATGAGGCTGACAGGCACAAAAGAACTGACAAAGTACCCATTGAGTCTGCCATCCTCACCCTGATGGCCTGCTGAGATGTCGCTTCACGCCGCGCCTTAAAGACCCCGGATTGTATTATATGAAGAAGGAAACACATGAGCTGGGTGGGCATTCCATTGTTTGATGACTCGGGGCAGAAACGAGGAGCCAAACCTCTTGGTGCGCGCCGCCATGGTCTGGATGGTATGCGGATGGCAACGCTGTCCAGCACGTGTTGTTCGGGAGTGGAAAGTGGATCTTAGCGTGGAATTCCCGGTTGCGCCCAAAGCTGTCATTTTGGATTCCGGGGTACGCTGGGAACATGATCCAGGATTCGGAAAGTTTGATAATTGGTCGCTGGCAGAGTAGAATAGGCCACCCTAACTCTTACCGAAGTGTCGTAAAAGGCGACTAAGGTAAAGCTGCTGGCATGATCATCAGCACCCAGAGAAGGAAAACTCTGCATTTATATCAAAACCCTCGCCAACCCGTCTGCCAAGCGTGGTGAGTATGGCAATTACCCCTTATGTGATTGAGGGAGGCCCGTGCCCCAGCAGTGGGGACTTAAATGGGCTGACGATGAATGAAGCGACTGCCGTCTGATCTTCGCAACCCTTAAACAGGGAAACCAGACCATCTGCATCACGGTTACACGTTTATAATCATTATCTCAAATATTGTAGGTATACACAAATTTTAGAATCTATGCGAGACATGAAGGAGTGAATGATGGCGCCACTGTCGTTATTTCTATTTATTGTATTTGTGTGAGCATTGTTTTTGTTTGTTTATTTATTAATTATGTACCTAATATGTACCGGTTTATATCAATTTATTTATATTAATGTTGCATTTTTTTTTATTTATTGGATCTGTATGTATGCGTCTTGTTATTTATGTTCACGTTATAGATGTTATTCCGTTCTCTATTAATATTGTCAGTATTTTTTTTTTCATGTTGTATGTTTTATTATGAGTCGTCGCTCGAAGGTACAGCCTGAAAATCAGCGCTGCAGCAGCTGCTTAGCGGTTGTTGTAGCACATGCTGAGGCTGAACCTTGTTGGCCGCAACTTCATAATGTTTTGTCCTTATTCAGATTTGTATGTAATGTGTTGTGGTCAATAAATTATTTCTTATTCTTATTCTTATTCCTCACAATGTTTTCCTTCACTGTCGACCTAATGGTAGAAATATGCACATAGATTTGAAAAACACAGAGGTGCATGCTCTCAATCGAACCACGCCATGTAGGTATAGAAGTCACATTCATATCCACTGAGCTACATTTGGAAAAGCCTTTTCCCATTACTGGACTGTGCAATTCTGATGATTATAATGATCGAAACAGTCTTTAATATATCTTCATCATACAACTGCACTAGTTGCGTTGAAGCGTAAAATTGGCCCAACATCCCTCTTACTAGCCAAGTTCCTCTAGAACTTAATCAAAAATTGCCTACATTAATTACAGTTGTGACGTCACAATAAAAAACTTTCTAATGATTAATTATCTCGCATAAAATCTTAATCCAACAATTTAATCAAGTTATCTTCAAATACAGTAACTTGAACACCTTTAAAATTTTACGAGACCATTTGCAACTTTATTTATTAGGTGATTCAGTTTAATATCGCTTGACGCTGAAAAGGTTCTTTTATGTAGCACCTTCAGCTATAAAGTGTTGTAACGAGCTTCGTAAACGAGTTCACTTCGATTAAGAGTAAGTAATAAATGACCTTCATAGAGTCTGATTTTAGTTTCCGACTCTTAAATACTTACTCAAAATTAATTTACAATATTTTCTAACGGACTTATTTTTCCTTATTACAAATAATAGTTCCGGAACAAAACTCGTTCCAGCTGCATTTAACGTTGCGTGAACGGGATATAATGATATTTAGTACGGTAATAACTTTAGATCGCGTTTTGTAATAAGGCGATTGTACCTACCTTATTACAAAACGCGATCTGTTTCTCTCTCTGTGCATTGGTATCATCATTACATTCGATGAGAGGCATCACCGTGGTAAAACATGTCGTTCACAGTCAGGTACATAAATTAAAAGTATTTAAATAATTTTATTGCAATACTTTTAATTAACAATGGAAACTTCTCAATGTTCCCACAGAATAAGCAAGGAAATCCTCTGTCATTTTTATCTACATTTTTTTGACATATTTGGAAACTTTTATTTACTTTATATGCATAAAAAATTTTTGCGAAAAAAAAACCGCTTTCAAATACCACGAAATAAAAAGTGTAAAATAATAATTTTAATTATACGATTCAAATAACATTTTATAACAGTACACTCGAGAAAAGGTTTCACTGAAGTCGGCGCCTAATCCCTGTTGAATAATTGAATGTTGTATTAAATTACAAGATAGTATTGGGCGCTGACTTCGGTAGCATCTTTTCTCGAGTGTACTGTTATTAAATGTTATTTGAAGCGTATAAAGTGCTAAAAATATTTTTTTACACTTTTTAGTTCGTTTTTCAAGGCGGTTTTTTTCGCAGAAAAAATTTTTCATCACTTTTGGCCCGACCCGAGGATCGAACCCAGGACCTCTTGCGCAGCCGTCGTTTTAAAGTGCGACCTACTAACCACTGCGCCACCGAGGCAATCTAAATATGAATGTAATAATAATAATAATAATTCTCACAACATCTCATACGTTGACCTGATTCCGTACTAAGTAGCTTAAGCACTTGTGTTACAGATATCAGACAACAGAGGAACACAAATATATACTTAAATACATATATTAAACCCAGACTCCGAAAAAACACAAGTGTTCATCGCACGAATACTGTGACTGTGAGAGAATAGAGAGTGCATTTATGCTTGCGCACAAACTTGAGCACTATAATATCCTGCGTACGTGGCTGATCGTTGAGATTGGCCGCCGTTACCGTAATTGGTTAGACAAGGATTACCTGTCTATATTTTAATTTAGAATCAACGAATATTTTCTTCAACATTGCTTACGTATCTGATGAGTGTCCTACGTAACAGAAAAGTAATTTACCTTCAGCTGTTTACGTCATTTGTCAAGAACATGGCGTTTGTTATCTAATATATAAAATTCTCGTGTCACAGTTTTCGTTGCCATACTCCTCCGAAACGGCTTGACCGATTTTGATGAAATTTTTTGTGCTTATCCGGTATCTATGAGAATCGGCCAACATCTATTTTTCATCCCCCTAAATGTTAGGGGTAGTCCACCCCTAAATTTTTATTTTTATTTTTTAGACAAAATTTTTAATTTCTCTTTTTTTATGATACAACATACAAAAATACATACAATCCTCAATTTTCACCCTTCTACGATCAACCCTTTTATTTATATGGCAAAACAACGTTTGCCGGGTCAGCTAGTTGTTATATAAAATATTTATTTTGACATCAAGCGTACCAAGTCACATGTGCTTACGTAAACAGCGATTTGTTTAGAATGTTATACCACAACAAATTGTTACAAGAAATGAAATAATCAAATGAAAATTTGAAAAACCATAGAAAAGCAAGTTTACTGAATACCTCTACGCCATGTTGTGACGTGTAATTATGGTAGTGTCATGGCGGCACGTATTCATATTTTCGCGTGCACACCAGTTTATAAACGTGTAAACACCTGTTATAATGTGGAGTGTACGATAATGTAAAATCCAGTATATCGACCATGTAGAAGTGCCAAGAAAATAAACGAAGACCTCGTCTTTACTTCATAAGTCATCATCATGTGCTGCCCATATCCCTTAATAGGTAATTGAAAACAATATAGTAAAACGAATTATCAGCCTTTATACTGGCTCACTGCAGAGCAAAAGCCTCCATCACAGAAATCAAGTCATCGCTACCATGACGATGATAGGCTTGATAACCAAGCTTGCCTAATGTGGATTGGTGATCACAAACCGGAACTATATTCGAAAAATTCGAAACATACTTTTTGCTCGATCTGGGAATCTAGACCAACAGGACGGCGTTAAATGTCACGATGAAGACACCATGACACCATTCATTAGAAGAAAGTAAAACTTCTCCCATAACTATAAAACCCGGCCGATGATAACCATAAACTGTCCTGTCAGTTACTAATTTAACTTTTCAATTCCCCGTAAACTTGATTGAACATCCCAATATTCTGGACATAGGCCTGTCCCAATATTCTCCACAGATCGGTCCTGTCCGCCCGCATCCAATGGATTAACGTGACCTTCACCAGATCGTCGGTCCACCTTGTTTCCGAGATATTTAATTGCAAAATAATTTTCTGAGATATTTACTTAATTACAAGCTTTTATTTAGTTTCACCTGTCCCGTTGTCTGTCGTTCTGTAATCAAATCTTGCAACTTAAATTTGATCCACTTCCCGGTTTCCGATTGAGCTGAAATTTAGAATGCATGTATAAATCGGATGACAATGCAATGTTATTGTGACATAGAGGCGATCTGATGATGGTAACTGGAAGGTGGCCTTAGGAACTCCGTAATTAAATGATGCAACCCTATCGAGTTTGAGCTCATTAGATTCGTCTTGACAAGTACTTTGATACTATATGGTAACCAGGGTCTGATGATGGAGCCGGAAGGTGGCCATAGGAACTCCGTAATTAAACGATGCAACCCTATCAAGTTTGAGCTCATTGGATTAGTCTTGACGAGTAGTTTGATACTATACTATATGGTAACCAGGGTCTGATGTTGGAGTTGGAAGGTGGCCATAGGAACTCCGTAATTAAACGACGCAACCCCATCGAGTTTGGGCTCATTGGATTAGTCTTGACGAGTACTTTGATACTATATGGTAACCAGGGTCTGATGATGGAGCCGGAAGGTGGCCATAGGAACTCCGTAATTAAACGATGCAACCCTATCGAGTTTGAGCTCATTGGATTAGTCTTGACGAGTACTTTGATACTATACTATATGGTAACCAGGGTCTGATGTTGGAGTTGGAAGGTGGCCATAGGAACTCCGTAATTAAACGACGCAACCCTATCGAGTTTGAGCTTATTGGATTAGTCTTGACGAGTACTTTAATACTATATGGTAACCAGGGTCTGATGATGGAGCTGGAAGGTGGCCATAGGAACTCCGTAATTAAACGATGCAACCCTATCGAGTTTGAGCTTATTGGATTAGTCTTGACGAGTACTTTGATACTATATGGTAACCAGGGTCTGATGTAGGAGTTGGAAGGTGGCCATAGGAACTCCGTAATTAAACGACGCAACCCCATCGAGTTTGGGCTCATTGGATTAGTCTTGACGAGTACTTTGATACTATATGGTAACCAGGGTCTGATGTTGGAGCCGGAAGGTGGCCATAGGAACTCCGTAATTAAGCGACGCAACCCCATCGAGTTTGGTCTCGTTTGATTCGTCTTGACGAGTCTCTTGCTTTCGTCCCATATTAATTATATATGATTGATTGGATGGATTACCCAATGCCAAGGTGAGCACGTGCCGAGGGCTGAATGGTATGAGGGTGTATAAACATGTCTTGCCGCTAACGTTGCGCCTCAGGGTACCAGGGCGAACCCTGTTGTATTGTAGCCCTTATCCCTCTACAACGGACCTCTGGGGGATGGACCGTTATTTGTCCTATACTCGTGGGAATAACATGAAGAAAACAGAAACAACTACACAAAGAAAACGACGTTTAGAGAAGGCGAAATTGAAGAGACAGGAGAAGATTGCTAATGAAAGCGATGTCCACAAGCGGAAACGCTTAGAAAAAATAAGTTTAGCTACTGCTAAACATAGAGAAAACGTGTCGTTAGAACAACGCACACATTGGCAAGATATCAATAGAATACATAAAAAAAAAACGAATCACTAGAACAACGCACATATAGGCAAGATATCAATAGAATAAATACACAAGAGAGAAGGAAAAACGAATCTCTAGAACAACGAATAATTAGACAAGATATCGACAGAATACGTACACACGAGAGAAGAAAAAATGAATTAATTATTATCTACTTGGCCAGGCTCGACAGGAACAGAATGCTCAGGCAAGCAAGACAGTTATCACAAACAGCAGAGGAACGCAAATTGTTCGCTGCTGGTCAAGCTTATGTAGCTTTAAGCCGAGTTAGGTCTTTAGCAGGTCTTCAAATCGAAGAACTTGACTGCTCCAAGTTGACGTCGAAGAAACCTTGTAATGTTGATGCATTAAAAGAAATGGATAGAATGAGAAACGTTACAAACAACTAACAAGTGATTACATAATTTCAAAATTATTGATATTTAAATCAGTACATATTACATATCATGTGAACGAACTACGGACTTCATAACGGAATAACGCTGCTACGCGCTGCGAACTACGTCGTAGTAAATCTCTAATTAAAAATAGAGGTACTAAAAAGTTAAAAATAAAATTAAAGAAAAAAAAACCTTTTTAAAAACAAGCTTTTGTTATTTGTTTATAAAATGAACTAAAAGTTAAAAATAAATTGACTCTAAAAAGAAATATAACACTTTGTAACTTGATTGTAACCTTTAACGACAAATAAGCGTCCTCGTATAGGACAAAATAATTCCATATTGTACAAAGTTATTTAATTTTAACACTAAAACTTTTCACTATACATAATTATTCAATCTAGTCCCCCCCTCTTTATCATAGTCCCCATTTATAAATGAAAGCGTGTTACATTGTGATAGCTTGAGGAAAATTTTGTGTTGTATTAAATGTAACACGCTTTTATTTATAAATGGGGACTATGATAAAGAGGGGGGACGAGATTGAATAATTATGTATGGTGAAAAGTTTTAGTGTTAAAATTAAATAACTTTGTACAATATGGAATTATTTTGTCCTATACGAGGACGCTTATTTGTCGTTAAAGGTTACAATCAAGTTACAAAGTGTTATATTTCTTTTTAGAGTCAATTTACTTTTAACTTTTAGTTCATTTTATAAACAAATAATAAAAGCTTGTTTTTAAAAAGGTTTTTTTTTCTTTAATTTTATTTTGGAAATAGTTTTCGGAGGAGGAGTAATCGGGGAGAAATAAAAAAACATCCGGCTAATTGAGAATAGTCCGACTTTTGTTTGTCGGTTAATAAATGATAAACTTCATCGCCACAACAGTATATCGCAACATTTGCTCAAATATCAGGCCACTCGCTCCTTTACTAATGCGTGACATCACACTCTTCAACAGCGACTGCTAATTTTGAAATGTCTTAAAACTCCTGAATACTTGGTCTTATTCAATGAAACAAAATTAGCTCTACTGGGACAATAGTTACCCATACCTTTAACATTCTCCATAAGTTCTCTAAGTTTGCGCCAGTGAACAGGCGCCCTTATGCCGCAGGTGCGCCAGTGAGCACGCCGCCTTACGGTTCGCATATTTCAACAAGAGTGCTTGGAATTCTTTATTGGTGAGCGTGAGTTTGTCTGGCACACTTTCTGTGGGTTCTACGTGAGGGATAATTTTGTAGGTATAGGTTTGCTAGATATAAGTATGATTGTGAGGCTTTTAAAAAAAACATCACTCAGATTGGTTTTTGTTATGAGAAAGGGAGGCAAACGAGCGAGCGAGTCACCTGATGGTGAGTGATCACCGCCGCCCATGGACATCAGCCACACCAGAGGGAGTGGAGATGCGTTGCCGGCCTTTTAGGAGGGTACATGCTCGATTCTTGAAGATCGCAATGTCGTACCGGTTCGAAAAGTTGCCGGCTGCGGGAAGTTGATTCCACAATTAGGAGGAGGAGTTGCGTGGCAAGAAATTGTGATCACAGTTAATGGTTTTCACAATGCTAGCTGCTGCCTATTCAGTAGACATGCTCGTACGACACTATTCTAATATCCGACTCTCACGTGCCAGTTACTCGTTAGTGACACACATTGCCAGTCACTGCAATGCTGATGATGGTGATATCGTCGAGCCATGGTGATACTGGATGAACTGGATTTCGCCTGCCAGTTCTAGGACCTTTGGTACCGGTTTTTTGTTATACGGAGGATTATCAGAACCTTGAGCGATGGTAGCCCAATGGATACGAACGCGCCTTCCACGCAGGTGGTCGAGGTTCGAATCCAAACATGCACCAATGGTTTTTTCAAATCAATGTGCGTATTTCTACCATTACCATCTGCTCGGCGGTGAGGGAAAACATCGTGAGGAAACCTGCACGTTTCGGAAAAAGTTTTTGAAACGTGTAAGCATGATTCAGTTGGTCTGGTTCCCCTGTCAAAGGATTGTCAAGGTCAGACGACAGTCATCTCATCATCTTCAGCCCATTTAAATCCCCACTGCTGGGGCACGGGCCTCCCTCAATCACATGAGGGGTAATTGCCATACTCACCACGCTTGGCAGACGGGTAGGCGAGGGTTTTGATTAAATGCAGAGTTTTCCTTCTCTGGGTGCTGATGATCATGCCAGCAGCTTTACCTTAGTCGCCTTTTACGACATCTCGGTAAGAGTGAGGGTGGCCTATTCTACGGCAGTCACTTCATTGTAATTATCAGACCTCCCCACATTGAATCATGGTCTAAGCATACCCCGGGCTCCAAAGCCTCACCTTTGTATATTTTGACACTCCAAAGCTCAACAATTAAATGCTTGGAAATACACAAAGAAAGCGTTTTATTTACGGCACTTGTTGGGTCGCTATATTAACACAGCGGATGAGGGTCTACCCTTGTCAACGCGCGTGGATTCCAAACAATATTACCAGATATTTATTTAGTACATTGGTACCCAAAGTATATAATGACCCCTAGATTATTTGGTGCGCAGGAGACACCATTATGGCCGTCACTTGCTGTAGGCATGTGGAGACTGCATTTGGATTGGAACATATAACCTTCCGTTTGGAAAGCCTCTTAGATCTCAGTGTGTAATAAATAGGCTAGATGCCACTATTTTTATTATTTTGATAGAACGGTGCATTACGATTATATAATATTACGCCATAAAAAATATGAAGAATTTGAAGCACCTTTCCTAATATATTTTAATTTTTAAAACATATTTTCGCTATAGAACCACAAATCCCGTCCGCCATGATGGTCTATTAATTATCTGTGCCGTGACTTCACTGTCATTGTAAGCAATACGCACGTTGAGTACGCGTGACTGTCTGACTGACACGAAAGACCTGGAGCCCAATTCTCATGCTCATGATATTTTGAAAACATGGCGGATATCACCTGAAAACCATACAAAAAAAACTGTGTTTTGGTGATGTATGTCTTATGAAAATAAATATCACGAGCACGAGAATTGGGCTCCAGAAGTGAGAAGAATATCCTGAAACGTTTTGTTGTTTACAATAATGGTGACGAAGAACCATGGCGGACAAGTGTTTTGCTTGAAAACTTATCTTTTAGTCGAAATTTTACAGCAATCCCTTATTTATACTTATTGGAGTTTATATATTTCAGACCCTTGTACGGAATATTATTTGAATTAAAAGTTATTTTTTTAAATGGTGAAATGAGGCAACTTGCCTATTCCCAGTTGCGTCCAAACCTGTCGCTTCGAAGCCCAGGTTACGCTTAAACAATGATCCCGGAGTTGGGTAGTCTGGTAAAACATCCATTTAGAAGGCCTATCCCATAAATGCAGAGCGATGTTAGTTCAGTAGATAAGAACGTACGCCGTCTTAACGATAAGGTCGTTAGTTCAAATCCGAAAATACTCCTCTATATTTTTCAAATACTTTTTTTTTTAATAAAGTTTTTATTGATTTAACTCCGAGATTGGTAGCTCAAGTACCTGTGTTATATCAAAATCAGCAATGGAATTACAAATATTACATATAATACTTATCTTTTGTAAATACATGCTTATATTACATAGAAAACACCCAGACCAATACAGAACATGTTCATGCACACAAATATTTGTGTTGTACGGGGATCGAACACGCAATCCTTGAACCAAAGGCAGCGTTCGCTACCACCATTCCAAACGGCTCGTCTAAACTTTTTTTTTTCAAGCATTATTTTATGGTGGAAAAACGAGCAGTTGACTCACCTGATGGTAAGTGATTGCTGCAACACATAGGGCATCACAGATGCGTTACTCTTAAGGGCAGAATAAGCTCCCATATTTCATATCATCCCATATTTCATATGTTTGGAACAGTGGTAGTGAACGCTGCCTCTGGTGCAAGGGTTGCGGGTTCGATCCCCGCACAGTACAAACATATGTGTGCACACTATGTTTGTATTGGTCTGGGTGTTATTTATGTATTATAAGTATGTATTTACAAAAGAAAAGTATTATATGTATGTATTTGTAGTCCCACTGTTGATTCTGATATCCGTAACACAGGTACTTGAGCTACCTATCTCGGAATCAGATCAATGTATGTGATGTTGTGAAATATTTATTATTATTTTTATTATACCAGCAGCTCCCAGTGAGGGAAAACATCATGAGGAAACCGAACCGTTTCGGATACTTTCTAAAAATTTGTAACCATGATTCAGTTCGTCTGGTACCCCTGTTGATGAGTGGCTTGCTCAGCATACGACTCCGGGGGTGACGACAATACCGGCTGTCCTGATAGGTCGTACAGCGTTGAAGGGCTGTATTGCGCCAGATAGGGGTAAAGCGGCGAGCGCGATTAGCGGTACGGTCTAGTCCCGGCTGTAGGGTTTCCGACCGCGTCTGCGCGGAGATGGACACCCCAGAGGTTTTAGTAAGGTTTGAGTCCCATACACCACCTTGTTTCCTACATGTAGCAAGGTGACAGCCATGGTGGTTTCCCCTAGAATAAAAAAGTACCCCTGTTGGTTGCTAATGTCAGGCGGCAATCGCTTCATTGTGATTATCAGACTTCCCAAATCCTGGATCAACCTGGACTCCCATCTTCTCCAGAGCATGAAAAGTGAGCAAACTCCTTCCAGAAGTATGTTAAGCACTTCTAAGACGTCAGCGTTAAAAAAGACGATGAACCAAATCGGTTCATTCGTTTGGCAGCCATGATTTTTCGCCGATTGAGTGAGGGCAATCCGGGAGGTGAGCCCTAAAGGTTGGCAGCGTACTTTAGACAGTCCATGGCAGCGTCAGTTGGTAACCATCCAGGTGATCTGCTCGTCTGCCATCTACGACATAGAAATAGTGGTCTAATGATTCCAAAAGTTTAGGGACCTCTGTCAGCCGATCGCATTTGCAGGCATATCGGACTTGCCCCTGTCTAAGCGATCACCGATCTACCAGAAACGCCCGGCTAATTTGGTTTGACAGTCAAAATCGGGGGGTTTATTGCCTTTTGTTCTCATCGGGTCGGTGTTAACATTGTCAACGGCGCTGTAATAAATAATATTCTCCAACCGATTACGGTTATGGCGGTCAATCTTAACAATCGGCTACGTGCACAGGTTATATTATAATACTGCTCAAGCGCGTAAACAAATACAACACGTAGACCGTGAGAGAGCTACGCTTCGGGCTTGAGTGAGCTCCTTTTTGTATGCACCGCGACACACCTGGACACAATGTAGGTATATATTGCCCGCCTTAAATATTTTAACTTGTAGGATTTTTTTTTGTTTATTTTTCCTTTGTTTTAATGTGTTGTTTTTACTGGTATAAACATCAGAAGTTTGTTTTTTTTTGTTCTTCATTTGTAATGATGTGTGTCGTGTGTGTTTAACAAATAAATGTTTTTTATCTTTATCTTTATCTAATAGACCGGCTCTACCGGAGTGATACTACAGCCTCACAGAAAACCGGCGTGAAGCAGCACTGTGCTGTGTTTCGCTGCGTTAGTGAGAGTACCAGAGGCCCGATCCAGGGAAAAGGCACTTGTTACACTACTGTTGGTTTCCATTGGTAGCGGCAAGTCTCACCATCAGATGATCCGTCTGTTCGTCTGCCACCTATAACATAAAAAAGCACTCTCTATTCCCTTACCCTCATTATCTGATGGGACACCAGTGTGAAATGACTGGAGAGGGATCGGGCGCAGGACCAATGACTTAACGTGCTTTCCGAGGCACGGGGTACAAGACATACTTTCAGACTCCGGAGATATCAAGAATTTCTTAACGAAAATAATGGTACAGCTCAACTCCAAAAATATATATATACTTTAGGACGTTGTCAGAATATATAATATAAGAAAGTAGTACCTCTACTTTCTTATAGCTAAGTATTGTGACAAGGTCCTAAAGTGTATACATATTTTTGGAGTTGACTGTAGTACAAATTTTTGGTTCGACGTCCGCGACCGATCGAATCATCGATCGATCATTGTAGTTATTTAGTTTTATTTATTTACTTTTTTTCTGCATTTTGTCGCGTTTGGCTTTATTATCACCGATAAAATAGTAAGCAAAAAGAAAAGAGATAGAAAAAGATCCAAAATGGACCTTGTTTCAGAACTTTAACAAGTTTATTATTTTTTTAAGGACAATCCAACAAAGCATAAAATAAATGTTTAAGCTTACTTTAAAATAAGAACACTTACGGCCGCACTCAGAGACGCCATTTAATCTAATGTTCATTAATTTTAGTATCGGTAGTCTTTATGCATATCAAAATAAGTGTCAATATTTTTTTATAAGTAGCCAACTAAGTTAATGAACGACTCTGAGTGTGGCAGTTATGCACAGTTAATTAAATCAATACTCATATTTCTTAAACAATAAACCTTCAACCTCAATATAAACTTCAACTTCAACATTCTTGTTTTCTAGGTGATAAAAAGTTGGGTTTTTTCAAGTATGTGCGCAACTTACTGGAAATCAGCAATTACATTTTTTTCCCAGGAATTGATTCATTGTAACCTAGAGTTATAATTTGAACTTTATTGATAAGATAACCGTGACCGCAGGAGAGCCACGCTTCGGCATGAATGGGCCGGCTCGACCGGAGTGATAACAGGGCCTCACAGAAAACCGGCGTGAAGCAGCACTGTGCTGTGTTTCGCTAGCGTGAGTGAGGGTAGGGCCCAATCTGGGGTAAAGGGGTTTACAGTTGGCAGCGCACTTGTGACTCCATTGGTGTTGTGGTGTCTATGGGCGGTGGCAATCGCTTACCATCAGGCGATCCGTCTGCTCGTCAGTGAGTTTATTACGTAAAGCAAAAATTGCGAAAGGCAAAGTATGTACGATCTTGGTACTTCATACAATACTAACATACTTTAGGCGGTTTTGGAAAATCTTAATGCACCCTATGTCAAAAGCTATTCCACCTAGCTGGCTGGACTAGTCCACCGGTTCAAAGTCGCTCAAAGAGCTATGGAAAGGGCTATGCTCGGAGTATCTCTGAAGGACCGCATTAGAAATGATGTAATCCGACAGAGAACCAGAGTCACCGACATAGCCCACCGAATTAGCAAACTGAAGTGGCAGTGGGCTGGTCATATTAGCCGCAGAACTGACAGCCGTTGGAGCCGTAAAGTCCTTGAGTGGAGACCGCGACTCGGTAAGCGTAGTGTAGGACGCCCTGCGACAAGATGGGATGATGACATTCGAAGGCTGGCTGGTGTGGGCTGGATGAGAGTGGTCGAAAATCGGGAGCAGTGGCGTGCATTAGGGGAGACCTATGTCCAGCAGTGGACGAGTGTGGGTTGTTGATGATGATGTCAAAAGCTTGTTAGCTTTTGACATCATCATCAACAACCCACACTCGTATGTTTAACTTAGTTAATATTAGATATTGTGAACTACCCATTGTCATATTGTTTTATTTTTTATTATATCATGTTGTTAATGTCAATGTTGTGAACGCCTATTTAATATGTATCAAAATTGTACGGTACAGAGAATAAAAAAATCGTCACGTTAAGGTAAAGAATCAGTTATACCAAACCGTTATAAAAAGATGTGCCAATCTTCTTTAAATTTTCTTTACAACAAAAGGAATCAATGTTGCTACAAGCAAATCTGAACTTTCTGATCTAACAGTTAAGCATAATTTTCTGTGTAACTGGTTTTACTCTGACAAATTTACGAAAGGTAATAAGTGCTCATAGCATATCAAACCAATAAATTTGAAAACTGACTAACCTTTTCGTTCTTTGACTGTTATCATCGTCATTTCAGCCAATAGACGTCCACTGCTGGACATAGGCTTCTCCCAATGATCTCCACATAGATCGGTCCTCCAATGGATTCCCGCGACCTTCACCAGATCGTCGGTCCACCTTATGGGGGGCCTGCCACGTCTGCGACTTCCTGTACGTGGCCTCCACTCTAGGATCTTTCCGCCCCAACGGCCGTCTGTTCTCCTCGCTATGTGCCATGCCCATTGCCACTTGAAGCTCGCAATCCTTTGGGCTATGTCTGTGACCTTAGTTCTCCTGCGGATCTCACCATTTCTGATACGATCACGCAGGGAGACTCCGAGCATAGCCCTCTCCATTGCTCTCTGGGTGACTTTGAGCCTCCTTAATCGGCACTTTGACTGTACATACTGCCTATTTGCTGCAAGTGCTGCAAGAGTGTTATATACTGTTGGTGTACATACCTTTTAAAATAAATAAATAAGCTATGCTCTCCTCCTTATGTCATTCTTCAATGCTGAGGGTCTCGATGAATCATCTTTTCCTGGACTATTTTCCGCTGGCTCACTCTATCCTCGGCCGTCTCAGATAGCGTCTCAGACCATGGTGTTAAGGTGGTTAAGGTGGAGCTGATTTGATCAGACCAGCGCATGGGATTCCTGCCTCTAGGCTCTCTTTCGCTCACCTTTCCTATATAAGCTCTATTTGTTCCTCCTTTTAGTATCCTTGTAGTGGTTATTATTTATTTATTTTCCAAATTAGCCTGCGCTTGGGAACCAGTGCTATGAATAATACGTTGTAACGGGATTGAAACTCTTGAGCATTAACATCAGTTGCAAGCCAAGCTGTCATTTTTGACAGTTCAACAGGGATACACTTTGCATCGATCGGTGGGGCCGGTGCGAGCGCTCCCGATATCGCCGTAACTTAAATCTTAAAATCGTATATACCTTGGCAAATCATTTATCGTTTTAGAATACTATCTGAGTTCTACATTGTGAAAGTTAATTTGTGTGGTCAATCGTCTCGAGACTACACCGTGACCGGTCCCGCCACACATCATCTCCAGCAGAGCAGAAGACCCACCAGGTTAGTGTCCTTCTCTGTCCTGCTATTGTTACGTTCCTAAGAGAAGAAGTCCTCTTACCACAAAAAACAAATTCGTAATCTATGATTGCGACATCCTATGTCCTTAGTAAAGCCCATGTGGTAAAATGCCGTCTTGCCGCAGGTTGACTTGTAGATTTACAAAATAGGTACTCCGTGTTACTGAACTATAAAAAAATGTCTATAGCTTGTCATAAAGAATCTGATTCGGGTCGCAGGTCACCCCGACCTTCATAATGCTACGACCACGATACAGTCGATGAAGCCATGAATCACCCTGATACCATCTCGGCCTATTACGTGGGAGCCTGTATGACATCAGCCACTTCAACAAGAACCCTCCGATGTCACACACTCCAAAATAGCACATACAATTCTACTCATTAGTGCGGGTCTGTCTATGCTGGCCAATCTACCACCGCAGTTTTCTCGATTAGGTCCTAATGGTCCGGAATGGAAAGATTAAAACAGTCCTAGGCTTCTGAGGATATTTCTCGAATTTTTATGTCAGCGTGTCGATGAAATGTGAAGGCGGAATCTATCTTGCCTTTGACTTTATCGCGATCTCTTTCGCGATAGCGAAAATATTGTCCGCATACCGATATTCGGCTTATGGCGGCCAAATTCAATGATGGATCGGACTAGAAGAATGGATACCTATATTAAAAAGTACAAGTGTATGCAAGACATAAATGAACATCTTTTTCCCTTAGCCCCGCGGTGCGGTTTGCTGAGCGATTGAGGGCCGAAACTGCGTTACGCGGGCGTCCGCGCGGGTTCATACAAAAGTGACCCATCGCCGGGAGGCGGGCCCCGCGCCCGCGCGACGGAGCTCCTCCGGTACGCGCGGGGCCCGGGACGGGAGCACGCGCGGGCTAGTGGTGTAGTTCAGTTAATGGCGCTATGTGTGACGGGCCATACGCATTCACAAAATGAATGTCGACATCGAGAGGGTAATCATTGAAGTCCTACAATGTCACCCTGTTATTTGGGACCAGGCAAACGAATTGTGCCAGCCGTGTGGTCCCGGCAGAGTAGAATAGGCCACCCTCACTCTTACCGAGGTGTCGTAAAAGGCGACTAAGGTAAAGCTGCTGGCATTATCATCAGCACCTCAGAGAAGGAAAACTCTGCATTTATATCAAAACCCTCGTCAACCCGTCTGCCAAGCGTGGTGAGTATGGCAATTACCCCTCATGTGATTGAGGGAGGCCCGTGCCCCAACAGTGGGGACTTAAATGGGCTGACGACGACGATGATGAAACGAATTGTGCAAAGACCGACCCGCGCGGACGGTGGCATGGCTGGTGACACTGCGTGAGACGGGTCTCCGCGACGGGGACCGCTGCGTGTCCACGCGCGTGCTCAAGCGGACGTGCGCCCGTCGCTGACGCCCGCTTAACGCAGAGGACCTAATTTAAAGCACCGACCGTACCGGAGTTTCCCTCTCTTTCACACGCGCTGTGTGTCTCCTTTGTTTGGGTGCGACAGATATATTCTCGTTCGTTACGGGACGGCTTTAAATTAAGCCACCAGTTTCGGCCCTCAGATACTAGAGGCTCAATTTGGGGCAAGAAAAAAACTTGTAACTTCACTGATATTGCAGGTAGCCATGACCATCATACCGTAAAATTACAAAAAAAACTCTGAATAAATAATAGGTACCGTTCTGTTTTCTTCATTTGTATTGAAAGTAGGATACCAAGTTACCCACTTAATTTTAGCTAACACCAAGAACGTAATGTATTAACCTTTAGTTTCAACATAATTTGAGGCAAAAGCTCCCCGTGAAATGTTTCGGAGTAAATAGTGTCGCGAGACAAAGTAGCCGCTCTAAAGAACTCATTATGGAAGCCACTGTCGCGAGTTTTACGCGCCAAGTTTCGTATGCAAAGGCTTTTAGGAGATGCGGTAATGTTAGCGAAATATGACAGGAGAAACATGGTCGTGTGCTGTGGCGAGACGATCGTATCCTATCTACGTACAAGCTTCGAAACGAGCTGGCAGCCGCGGTGTTACCTCGATATCGTTCGCTAAGACATATTGACTGTGGAAGAGCATTTTGGCATGAATGGGCCGGCTCGAACAACGGGGTGATCAACGAGCTCACAGAAAATCAGCGTGAAGCAGCGCCATCTCTATGTTTCGCCAAAGGAGTCCTAATCCGGGGGAAAAATTAACTAATTGACTTTTTTTTTATTGCTTATAGTAGGTAGACGAGCTTGCGGCCCATCTGATAGTAAACGGTAGCCGGCGCGCCGCTCATAGACATCAACAACGCCGGAGTACAGTCACGCCACTGCCTACCGTGAGAGAACTCTTTTCAAACATCGTTTATAAAAGGACTTGTCATAGCGATCAGGGAACACCGCGGCTGGAAGCTCACTTGTACTTTTATGGTACTCAAAATTATGCTTTACTCAAAATGTTATAGATGAATATACTTTGAATGAGTAGTGTACAATCGATCCCTTCGTTCGGATCGATCCCAACTGTACTATGGTAAGAACAATTCATAAAAGTACCAAGAGAGGTCACTGTGCCTAATTACATCGCACCAGCAAAGCGATTTTCTAAAACTACTTAAGCTCAATAGTGATGTATATTTTTAGGACTATCCGGAAAACAATAAACTGTCGTTTGCGAAGTTGGCTTTTATTTGCAGCAAAACGACCTAGCATTCCTCTCGACTGTGACCTGGGCAACCTAGGGTTTGTACAAGTAGATTACTACTGGGACCTAAGTACCCACATTTCTTTAGCTTACTCTTAAACGTCCTTAAAAACTAGTGGATATCATAGATGTAAAAGCCAATGGAATCCATTGTCCTTTACATCTATGATAATAAATAAGAAATAATTGGCCTTTGCATCTTGTCAGATATTTTAACCCCCGACGCAAAAACGACGGGGTGTAAGTATAAGTTTGACGTGTCTGTGTGTCTGTCTATGGCATCGTAGCTCCCGAACAAATGAACCGATTTTGATTTTGTTTTTTTTTCGTTTGAACGATGAATAAGTCACACAACACAACTCCCACAATATGGGTATCATATAAAAGGGCTTGAGTAGCAGAATATATTTCAAATCCAAGATGGCAGCCGTCAGAAAATGACGAATAACCTATTTGTTGTTCCAACTGCCTCAATATAGGTATTAAATGAAAGAGCTTTAGTTGTGTCGGAGGTTTTTTAAATTTTCAATTTAATTTTTAAGTAGCAACTCGGGTAAGGGCACTACATCTACGCTCGTGGCTATACTAGCCAATTTGGGAGTGTTGACGGGTGGGGGGTTAGCAGCACGTTTTGTTCGCTTTGACGCGAGTTGGTCGAACCAGGCTCGGTCGTGTTGGGCTATCTATGCCTTTGGACACAATCCTCCTCCAGCTGTCGCGTTCGGCAGCCAAACGGAGTGTAAGGTAATATATGTAATGGGATAATAAATAAAACTGTTGACCCATCAACGACGAAATACATACATAGGTTATAAAACATTTGCTCGCCAGTCCTGGCATCTGTATTCACGAAGCAAGCTTTCTTTATACTTGAAGAGAGCAAAGTTTAGGTCGCATCGCTGCACTCCTGGTGCTGTTGTTTCGACCTACGCTGTCACCACCCCTGCATCCTGTTGCCCTGGTATTCAGTATCACTGGCGCCTTTAGTTTATTTACTTTGTAGTTCTTTAGTTTCGGGGAAATTGGGTAAAAGACGTTGCTTTTGTAGTTAAAAAGTAAATTTCGTTCGAATCTTGTTTTAACTGACAGAGCAATGGATGGATGGGTGGATGGATGGATGGGTGTATGGATGGATGGATGGATGATGGATGGATGGATGGATCACTAGATGGATTTCGTTCTTAACGTACTTAGGTACTTGAAAGGTTCGAATCCGAGCGTGCATCTCAAATTTTTGTATGAGATAGGTAGACGAGCAGACGGATTGAGATTTTTTTTTGAGGAAACTTGCACGATTCAGAGAGATTTTTATACTGATTATAATACAGGTTGAGATAATGATACTGTACGTGTTACCACAATCCAGCTGGTTTTGCTCCCCTGTTTGAACGTTGCGAATATCAGGCTCCAGTCTCTGTATTGTGATTACTCTATATTATGCTGAGCAAGCACAGTAAAAATAGTATTAGTTTGCCCTGGCATCCAGAGGAAATATCCGGGTCTCATAAAATTGGTACTTCGAACCAATTTTCCATAATCCATACAACATTGTCTTGATTCCATACCAAGTAGCTTAAGTACTTGTAATATGTATATCAGACAACAAAGAAATCAGAACACAAATATGTACCTATCTACTTAAGGTGACGTACCCGTAGCTACTAAACCGGATCTATTTTAAACAATTTCGGGTTTACAATCTCTCGGCAAACACATATACTATTAATTTAATACTTATAGTTAACTGTTTGGTCTGCTTTTACATTCGAATTTTGGATTACCGCCGCTTGTGGCCGCTTTTGGCGTTAATCAATTTTTCGCGTATAAAAACGGACCCAACATTTGTGCATGATTATTAAATAAATAGTACCTATAAGTGTTTGCCGAGATATTGTAACCCCAAAATTGTTTAAAATAGATCCGGTTTAGTAGCTAAAAATTAAAATCGATCGGCGTCGCTAGTGTACCCTACCCGACACTTTAAATAAAAAACCAACACACTGACACTAAACACACACAAGACGTTCATCACACGAGTATCAAATAATTCTTTATTTGCATAGGCTTGTACACAGCACTTACAAATCGTCATACATTTGAATGACTTAAAACTATTTATAAGTACTTATGTATAATTTACATGTTAATACATATATATGTTGATACATAAAATATACTAAAGAAATAAATAAACATAATGCGATTCTACCACCGGCTCGGAAAGTTGTTTCTGGTCGAGAAGATCCGGCAAGAAACTCGCCAGTTACTCTTTTTAATCGCCAAACTTTCATACAATGTTGTGTCATCATCATACCGAGCCATACAGTTTAATTGTTACACAAAATAAAATAAAGGAAATAATAATAAAATAAATATTATGAGGTAAACCGAAGCAGACCAGTCCCCAAAGGTGGCACCTGTTCACAAGTATGACGTACGTGCCAGCCATCATTTCACTCAACCATATTAGAGGGAATGTAATGACCCGCCACATAGCGCCACCACCTCAGAGACATTTGAGTGAGCATGACTACATAGGTTCCCCTCATAGGTCACAAAGAATAGTAGTTACTTAATCCAGACTAATAAACTGCAGGACGAGGTGTACAATAGTAGGTGGTTAGCATCTTGTCAATTATTGAATAATCAATATAAATCAATGTTTATACAGTCAAAACTCTAAAATGTCTTTATTCAATAAAGAACATTTATGAATGTCAAATATTATGTAATCTACCGCTGATTCGGAACGTCAATTTCTACCGAGAAGAATCAGCAAGAAACTCAGTAGTTACCCTTTCCAAATAATATGGTAATTACAACTTTCATTCTTATACAAATTATGATTACAGTGACAGTATGATAAATACATTGCTTGTAATCAATATCGTTTAGATAAATCGTCAATGAAAAATTATGAAATGAATTATACATTAGAGGACAGGCGAAGAGATCAACATGTCCAGGAATCCTTATCATTCAAATAATCCTCTACTTTATAGTAGCCTTTCTGCATTAGGCGGTTTTTTACATGCAACTTAAACTTATGTACCGGTAAATCAATAATATTTTGAGGTAACTTATTAAACATTCTAATGCTCAATCCTACAAATCAGGGGTGTTAGGGAGCTCCGTAACCGTAACCGAAACTATCGGATATCCGATATAAAAAATCATCCGTAAACGTAACCGAATCCGAAATGAAAGTTTCGGATAGTATCGGATAGGGGCGGAGCCTAATTGAGACACGTTATGACAAGTTTATGGTGGAAAATGCATACGAATACGAAGTACAACAGTTTAAGTGCTTTAGTCAGACAGTACCTCTCTCCGCCGCCTGGCAGTGTACCGAGTGAACAGCTTTTCAGTGCTGCTGGGTTAATTTATGATCCTTTAAGAAATAGACTTTCTGGTGATAAGGCTGCGAAATTACTTTTTGTCAAGTATAATTTACCTTTGATAAAATTTGATTATTGAAAATGTTTAATGTTATTATAAATTAATGTAAGACAATGTATGATTAAGTTCAGAATAAAAAAGGAAGATATGATTGTTATGTTTGCACAAATTATAAAAAAGGAAGCTATGATTGTTATGTTCGACTTAATTTATAGTTATAGTAAACTTAATTTAATTCTGATTTCAATATTTTCTTTTAATACGAATATTACTGATTCAGTATAAGTAATAATTTTGTTATTACATTTTCATTTTAGGTGTTTTTGATCTAAAACATCTAAAATTTAGATAATACTCAATATAATATAATTATTTATACTTATTTTTATTTTGAATAGCTGTAATAATTACTCACAGACTGATTGTAATTCCTGCCAAAAACGAAATAAAACTACTTTATTACCTATTAGTATTTTACTTTTAAAATTCCTTAAAAATATAATATCCGTAACCGAAACTAACGGATAATCCGAAATAATTTATTATCCGTATCCGTAACCGTATCCGGTATAATAATCATTCCTATATCCGTATCCAATCCGTAACCGAAATTTCATATCCATAACATCCCTACTACAAATGAACTTCCAATTTTATGAAGTCTTAGATTTGGGACAGTAAGCCTATGTTTATTTCGCGTGTTAAAGCTATGAAAAGAGTGAGTAGATACATAGACGGAATCGAACCCGCGGTCTTTGGCATACCAAAATTTTCATGGGACCAGTCAAATTTATCCGTTATCTATTAAGTAATCACATTATTTCTTCACCCTAACCAAATCCTATAAATTACCCATTTCAACTTCGTTATTTCCGAGAAGAGTATAAAACGAAAAAATACATTATCAATGGCCGACTAATTACTCCAAGAATTATTAAGTTTACTAAAGGCGGTTAGGGGAGTCTATAATGGTTTAGAGATGGGAAAAATATTCAACGATGAAATAAAAAAATGGCGCGGTGAAAATAGCTGGGTACCTATTCTCGTACGATATAAATTGGTCTCGAATGCACAATTTCAAGGACGACTTTCTAATTCACCTTTATTTGTCGATTGCACGATCATAGACCTCTTGTTTCTAAGCGAATAGTTATAAACATAGATTAAACATATAATTTACTATTAGTACCTAAAGAGCGTAAAATTTACTAACCAAAACGGTCGTAAAAAGAAGAAATCTTTTATCTATCGGTTTGAACAAATGAGGATCGCTTCCTAGTGGAATAATTAAATAAAAGCCACTTTCGGTTGAATATCAAAATTTTTATTCCATAGACACCGCGTACCTTATATAGGTAAGTAAAAACGAAACGCTAGCACGATGTAATATGGCACAGCGCCATCTCTTGGAACACGGATAAACTAAACTACACTAACATTTTTATATTGACTTGAACACGGTTGTTTTTATGATGAGATGAAGATGAACTTCATCGACCGATCGAGTGATTTTCAGAATTTATACACAAATTCTTAAGTAGTAAGGTAATTTTTTGTACTTGTAATTTGTATGTACTCGTACTGTAAAAGATAAGGGGTTCATGACACAAATGTTTGTACAAAGTGGGAATTAAATCAAGGACATTTGAAGCGTGGTCACTACCATACGAGCATACTATTAACTGATAATAATTATTCGTGTTCGTGCCGATGATACTTAATGGTTCAGAACGCGCCTTCCATACAGTGGGACCGGATTCAAATCCGAGCATGCACCTCTGTATTTTTCAAATATATCTGTATGTGCGTATTTTTTTTTTTAGTACCTACTCTTGAGAAATATTCCAATTTGCGCATTATAATTCTCCCAACATCTCATACGTTGACCTGATTCCGTACTAAGTAGCTTAAGCACTTGTGTTACAGACATCAGACAACAGAGGAACACAAATATATACTTAAATACATATATTACACCCAGACACTGAACAAACACAAGTGTTCATCGCACGAATGTTTGTCCACGGTGGGGATCGAACCCACGACCTTTGGCGTAAGAGGCAGGGTCACTACCAATTGCGCCATCCGGTCAGTCAAACTTTCTACTATTAGCTCGGCGGTGAGGGAAAACATCGTGAAGAAACCTGCACGTTTCGGATAGATTTTGAAACGCGTAACCATGATTCACTTGGTCTAGTTCCCCTGTTGAAGAGTTGCAAAGGTCAGACGGCAGTAGCTTCATTGTAATTAGCAGACTCCCCAAATCAAGAATCATGGTCCGAGCGCACCCCGGGCTTCACAGCGACTTTGGGCGCAAATGGAAAATACACTCTAAGATGAAGAGGATAATAATATTAGCTTCTTTTAATTTAAAGATTACATTTGATCATTTCTGTTAGTATAATGATTTGTGTTTGCATAGGTGTATAATATTTGTGTTAACTTCGTTGATTTTGATAACCATCATAATCATCAGCCTATCGCAGTTCACTGCTGGACGTAGGCCTGTCCAATTGTTCGCCACCGTGATCTATCCATGGCTTCTCGCATCCAGCTCTTGCTCTTGATCCTGCGCAGATCGTCCCCCCACCTAGCCAGAGGGCGCCCTACATTACGTTTGCCAAGACGCGGTCTCCACTCTGAACTCGTTTACCCGATCGGTTGTCGGTTCTGCTAACCATCACCATAACACAAATGTTTAAGGTTCCCAGTCTGGGAAACACATTTTGATGTACGATGTTATCTTTTGTTAATGTAATATTTACATAGATACTTAATCCCTTATTTACGAGTATAAAGCGAAAATCGTTAGTTATCACCCGATTATTGAATAAAAAAAGATGAATAAAATCGATTTTTCATGTAGACTATCACATCCCTATAATGGTTCCTTTAGAATCCCATTCATTGCCTCTTAAAAGAATTCTCTGAGGAAACAACATGCCTAATGACATCCCCTATTAAATTACCGATGAAAGAGCGATCTTAGTGGAAATACTTTTTGTGTGTGGCATTCTTATGTTCGTCAAAAGGAGCACGGTATACACACATATAAACACTATACGATATTCTACCCAATTTCTTTGTCCCTCTTCTTTGTAAAATTTATGTCGTTTTAAACCGTGTACCAACTGCATGTGTTTGTTTCCTGTGTATTGTGATGGTCAATAAATGTATTTTCTTTCTAATTTCATACGTTTATTCAGTGTCATCGTTTTTAGGGTCCCTAGCCAAACGGCAAAAAACGGAACCCTTATAGATTCGTCATGTCTGTCCGTCTGCCCGTCCGTCCGTATGTCACAGCCACCTTTCTCCGAAACTATAAGAACTATACTATTGAAACTTGGTAAACAAATGTATTTTAGTTAACCGCATTACGATTTTTACACAAAAATTGGAAAAAATAAAAAAAAATGGGGGAGTCTCCATACTTGAAACTGAAACTCAATTTTTTTTTTCATCACACATACGTGTGGGGTATCTATGGATAGGTCTTTAAAAATGATGTTGAGGTTTTTAACATATTTTTTTCTAAACACAATACTTTGTGCAAGATACGCTCCCAAAGTGGTAAATTGTGTGTCCCCCCTCTAACTTCTATAATAAATGAATTATAAAACTAAAAAAAATATATGAAGTACATAATCATAAAAACTAACAACCAAAATTGGTTTGGACTAGATCTAGTAAGTAGTCGAGATGCTTCTTCACGCTTCGTTTGAAGGAGTCCATATTGTAGGAAGGAGGAAATACTTGCGCCAGCAACGAGTTCCATTTCTTGTACTCAAGTATTGACAGTGGGAGAGCCACGCTTCGGCATTAATGGGCCAGATCGACCGGAATGATACCACGGCCTCACAGAAAGCCGGCGTGAAGCAGCACAGCTGCGTGAGTGAAGGTACCAGAGGCCCAATCCGGGGAAAGGGGGGTTAAAAGGTTAGCAGAGCACTTATGACTCCACTGGTGTCGCGGGGTCCATGGGCGGCGGCGTCCATGGGCGGCGGCAATCGCTTCACATCAGGTGATCCGCCTGCTCCTATCACATAAAAAAGTATTCTTTAGAATTTCTCTCTTGTCTAATATTCGTAAAACACGTGTATGAGCTACTTAGTACGGATTTAGATCAATGTATTAGATATTATATGACTTTTGCATCTCTCATGTGACAAATCCTGGCAAAGCGTAAAGATGATAGGTGGACTATAAAGCTTACCCAATGGCAGCCAAGAATCGGACGGCATCCTGTGGGTAGACCACCTGCACGATGGTCCGACGACATTGTGACGGCAGTGGGGAAACAATGGGTAAGGCTGGCAAGGTACCGAAGGGAATGGCGTGATAAAGAAGAGGCCTAATACTAAGCAGTGGGTGGATGTGGGCTGATATGATGATGATGATGATGTGACAAATCATTTCATAGAGGCTGGTCCTTTTGGGAGGCATACGTGGGGATGCAGATCCGACTCGAAAGGCACCTTTGAGACACCATAATAAAAGTACACCAAGTGGAAAATAACTCTGTCTGTACTATTGAGATACAACTTAAGTCAGCACACGCCAGATGTAAGGACTATTGCAAATAAGATTGGAACTAAACCGGGTCTATTGGAGGGGATATTGCTGGACTGGTTGTCGGAATACTGATGAGACAACGGGGCGCAATAAATAAAAATAAATAAATAAATAGTAAAAAATAATCTAAATATCAGCCCATATAAGTACTGTCCCCCTACAGGCCAAAGGCCTCCATCACAGAAATCAAGTAATCGCTATTAAAATGAAATACTTGTTGATGGGATGGATTGTTGATCACAACCCGAGCAATCTCAAAAAAAAAATAGAAACATACTTTTTGCTCGACCCGGGAATCGAACCCAGGACGCGTTCACAGTTTAAAAAAAACATAATAAAAAAAGATCATAGTAAAAATGGAAAACGAGTAATATTTTCAAAACTTAATTTGGAAAAGACAAAATTAAAACAAGCCTATTCAAAAAAACTGTCACAAAATGCAACTTGAAAATTCAAAAGTCCAACTAATTAAAAGTCGTGTTACTCCATCCGGCAGGGGAGGGCTATTAGAGGAAAAAATATCGCTGGCAATAAATAAATGTTCTCCCGGAACAATGGCATGCGGAAACTCGCATGGAAAAATGTAGGGGCTTGACAGTGACCTTTATCCTTAACCAGTAGGTCCAGTCCGTTACGCTCTCATTCCAGGAGCCGCTCGGCCGCGACGCGCTCGGTTGCAACGCTCATGACTTTTTTTTTCAAAGTACTGTTGTAATTAAAATTGTTACATAGTAAATTACAAAGTTCAACTCAGATATATAAATATGAATCATCAGGTGATCCCTCTGCTCGTCTGCCCCCTATCCCATAAAAAACGAATAAATAGATTGAATTGTATAGAAATATTAGGTGAAACAAAAGTTTGTTGATTTTGTTTGTATAATCATTTATTTTTCCTTTTAATTATCTTTTCTTGATAATAATACTCTGGATCAGCATGTATATATAAATCTACAAGTCGAGTCGAGCGTCGCGTCCGAACGCATCGCGGACAAAGAATTTTGAAAATCGAGCGCGTCGCGGACTAACGAATTTTAAAATCGCGCGCGTCACGGAATGAAATCGTAACAGCCGGACCCGTCCTTAACGAAACGGAATTCACGATCGAAACTTTGTGCCCGTCCCTTTCCCACTTGCTATGCGTCTCTTTCGTTCGGATGCGATAAGTATTTTCATTTGGCGATGATAGCTCAGTGGGTAACGCGCCTTCCATACGTAAGGTCGTGATTCGAGTCTGAGTATGCATTTCGGCTTGTTTGGATCAGGGGTAGTGAACGCTGCTTCTGGTGCAAGCGGGTTCGATCCACGCACAGTACAAACATATGTGTGCATGAACATGTCTATTTGTATTGGTCTGGGTGTTTTCTATGTATTACAAGTAAATATTTACAAAAGAAAAGTATCATGTGTATATATTTATAATTCCACTGTTGGTTCTGATATCCGTAACACAGGTGCTTGAGCTACTTATCTCGGAGTCAGATCAATTAAGGTGATGTTGCAAAAATAAAAAAAGAAACAAAAAATAAATACCTCTGGGTTTGTCAAATCTTTGTGTGTATTTCTACCATAAGCTCGGCGGTGAAGGTAAACATCGTAAGGAAACCAGCACTTATTGGATAGTTTCTGAAACATGTAACCATTATTCAGTTGGTCTAGTTTTCCTGTTAAAGGGTTGCAAAGGTCAGACGGCAGTCGCTTCATTGTAATTACCAGACTCCCCAAATCCTGAAACCATAGCCCAAGCATACCCCGGGCTCCAATGCGACAGATAAGGACGCAACCGGAAATTACACCTTCAAATGGAGATGGAGGTTTGATGTCTATGGTAATGATAAGATAATATACCGCCAAGTGACCTTTCACCCTAAGAAAACATTGCACGCACGGCTACTGCGTGTGAGTGACCTTTTGTCAGGGAAAAATACTTCAAGAAATAAACAAAGCGCAAACTCTACGTGGGCTTCTAATGTATACTTTATAGTAGGAGTTCCGGTGGAGTAATATACAGATCCCCGGGTCCGGCCAAAATTTGTACTTGAGTTTTTCTGTTAAGGTGACGGGTAGGACACACTAGCGACGCCAATCGATTTAAATTTTTAGTGATACTGAACCGGATCCATTTTAAACAATATCGGGGTTACAACCTCTCGGCAAACACTAAAACTTTTTATTAAATAACCACGCATTGTGCCTTTTTGTACGCGAAAAATTGATTCACGCTAAAAGTGGCCGCTTTTGGCGTGAATCAATTTTTCGCGTACACGTTGGACCAAATATTTGTGCATGGTTATTTAATAAATAGTAGAAGTGTTTGTCTAGAGGCCGAATTTGTTTAAAATAGATCTGGTTTATTAGCTAAAAATTGAAATCGATTGTCGTCGCTAGTGTGCCCTACCCGTCACCTTAAGAAATTCTCAGTGTCAGCCTGGAGTCTGGAAGTTGACGGTCTTGTACTCCTGTGCCTCTGAAAGCACTTTAAGTCGTTGGTCCTGCGCCCGATCTCTCTCCGGTCGTGTCACATTGGTGTTCCATCGTATTATGAGGGCAAGGGAATAGAAAGTGCATTGTGTTTGCGTACACACTTGAGCACTATAATAAATCCTGCGTAAGTGGCTGATCGTTGAATTTGACTGCCTTAGCCAAAATCGGTTCGAGGATATTATTATTGAACAAATTGAAAAAAAAAACATGGATATCTCAAATGTGACGAGTGTCAGACCTCATGACCTAGTGTCAGATCAAATTTAATTTTGAAATAGTGACTGGATCGATTAGTGGAATAGCAAGTCTTTTTTTTCTGCTTCGTTTCCCCGGCAAAACATACAAGCAAAATTCTAAGAACGATGAATGCAGTTTTCTTTCAATAAAATCTGATAACTTAAAGATTATGGAGATTTTTCCTTCAGGGCCCAATGTCTTTCCACCCTGTATATCCTCATCTGTTGTTTGATTTTCACAAATGATAAATAATTGCACTTCCATTCCCCATTGCCAATACGCTGTTTCTTTCCGCCTCTCAAAGATTGTCTTGGTAGAAATAGCTACAAGACCGCCTTATTGAATTATCTGTTCGTATTGTGTCCATATGCCGTGTGGTCCCCGGCAGAGTAGAATAGGCCACCCTCACTCTTACCGAGGTGTCGAAAAAGGCGACTAAGGTAAAGCTGCTCGCATGATCATCAGCACCCAGAGACGGAAAACTCTGCATTTATATCAAAACCCTCGCCAACCCGTCTGCCAAGCGTGGTGAGTATGGTAATTACCCCTCGTGTGATTGAGGGAGGCCCGTGCCCCAGCAGTGGGGACTTAAATGGGCTGACGATGACGATGATGATGATTGTGTCCATACCTGTATTTTGTCTCTGAAATAATATATCTATCAACACCGCTATTTTCTATCGCTTACATTCCTATTATGAGATTTTCGGAATGTAAACTATAAAAAATATTGTTCTATGTTTATGGCATCAGGCCTTATGTTCAGCAGTCTGCGTCAATTGGCTGAAATGATGATGATGATTATATTTACTACCCTTCAAATTATGAGATATCAAAAAGAACACAGTGTTTATTTTTCCACAGGATTTTAGACTATTAGAGTGAATTGTGAGATAAACATGTTATAAATATAATAAATATTTCACAACATCACATACATTGATCTGACTCCGGGATAGGTAGCTGAAGCACTTATATTACGGATATCAGAATCATCAACAGTAGGATTACAATTAAATACATTTAATACTTTTCTTTTATAAATACATACTTATAATACATAGAAAACACCCAGACCAATACAAACAGACATAATCATCTTCATAATCATCATTTCAGCCAATAGACATCCACTTCTGGACATAGGCCTCCCCAAAGTTCTGCACACATATCCGTCCTGTGCCGCCCGCATACAATGGATTCCCGCCGGATGAAGTCATCCAGAGAGCAAGAAGAGGGCTATGCTCGGGGTCTCTTTGCGTGATCGTATCAGAAATGATGAGATCCGCAGGAGAACTAAGATCACAGACATAGCCCAATGGATTGAATGCCTCAAGTGGCAATGTGCACACAAATGTTTGTACTGTGCGGGGATCGAGCCCGCAACCCTTGGACCAGAGGCAGCGTTCACTACTTTTGCTGGTTACGGCGGTTGGGTTCCCAACGGGTCGTCAAATTTTAGTGTAGTAAATACTACCCTTAAAGACATAAAAAAGAACACAGTGTTTATTTCTCCACTGGATCTTAGACTATTACAGTAGTTGTAAGCAGAAACCGTAGGGCACGCACGCAGCACCGTCGCGTGCGCCGTGGGACGTGTGCGTTGTTTATTAGGCTTTACGGGCTCCCTGACTATCAACTGGGAACATTCTTTTGTCTATCAGTTTTCCCAAAGATATAAAGTGTGGCCGTTGGCATTCGCCTGGTGGTCCGGCTGTGGAATGAGGTTCTTCCCCCGGGAAGAATGAGGTTCTTCAAAAACGAAATGATGAGGTTTTTAAAGGGTTGGAATACGGTCCTGTAGAGTTACAGACGTATATAGGCTGTGGCTGCTTACCATCCGCGTATTATTTATGACTAAAGCCATGAAAAAAGGCTGCGTGATTGAGGTACCGAAGGCCCAATCCGGGGGAAGGGGGGTTTAAAGGTTGCTAACGCACTTGTGACTCCACTGGAATCGCGGGAGTCCATGGGCGTCGGCAATTGCTTACGATCAGGTGATCCGTCTGCTCGTCTGCCATCTGTCACATATAAAAAATTTATAGGCAGTAGTGCCACCAGTTAACTCGTCTATTCTTTGTAGTAGGCCTTCGGCAATTTAGGGGCCTGCCACGGCTGCGTATGTGGTCTCCACTCCTTTCCGCCGTAACGGCGGTCTGTTTTCCTTTCTATATACCCTGCCCATTGCCACTTGAGGCATGCAATCCATAGGCTTGGGCTATGTCTGTGATCTTAGTTCTCCTGCGGATCTCATAATTTCTGATACCATCACGCAGAGACCCCGAGCATAGCCCTCTTCTTGCTCTCTGGGTGACTTCATCCGGCGGGAATCCATTGTATGCGGGCGGCACAGGACGGATATGTGTGCAGAACTTTGGGGGAGGCCTATGTCCAGAAGTGGATGTCTATTGGCTGAAATGATGATGAAGATGATTATCTCAGCCGTACGCGTGGGTGGCAGCGTGACCTGTTAGCTCGGCAACTCTTTGTTGTTCGACGACCTCTATGTCACCTTTATTGGTTATGTAAGGGTGACATAGAAGTCGGGTGACACAAACATACACTGAGACACACAACCAAACACACACACTCTTGACACACAGACACACATGCAAATCTAGACGCACACACACAAACTTAGACGCACACGCACATATCCCTTTGAGTATACAAAGACATATCCACACACGCGCGCGCACGAATCCACACACACACGCACGCACGCGAGCACGCACGCACGCACCCACGCACGCACTCAGGTACGCACACACGCACACACGCAATTACACACACACACACACACACACACACACACACACACACACACACACACACACACACACACACACACACAGACATACACACACATACATTGATTTAAATCCACTTTAACGCCCAAAGTCATCGCGGCTCATTGACACAGTTCAGCCCACTAGAAATTCGAACGTTAATATCTTATGTGACGTGACACACACACACATTCATTTCTTTTAATCCATACGTTTTATACAAAACAATATGTCTGTTTTACTTGGTATGTAAGCAACGAGTTTCTTGTAGCTTTCACGCCCAATGTCATCGCGTGCCCATTGACACAGTTCAGCCCACTAGAAACTTGAACGTTAATATTTTATCAGCCGGGCGCGTGGGCGGCAGCGCCACCTGTTGGCGCGGCAACTCTTTGTTGTTCGGCGACTTTTAATTTGTGCTCGCTAGGGGACTCAGTTTGAGAGTTTGTGAGTTGTGGAGTTGAGCTACTGACCATTAGACCTAAGTAACCAACTAGTTTTATACAGTTAATGTGATAGTGTAAAATATTAAAAACATTTAATAAAAGCTATTTTTAACCCCCGACGCAAAAACGTCAGGGTGTTATAAGTTTGACGTGTCTGTGTGTGTGTCTGTTTATGGCATCGTAGCTCCCGAACAAATGAACCAATTTTTGTTTGAAAGATGAATAAGGAGGGAGTGTTCTTAGCTATGTTGGATAAAAATCGATCCAAGATGGGCGCCGTCACAAAGATATGAATTGTATGTTTTAACATAACTCCCACAATAGGGGTGTGTATCATATAAAAGGGCTTGAGTAGCAGAACATATTTATTGTGACAAATTTCAAATCCAAGATGGCCGCCGTCAGACAATGACGAATAACCTATTTGTTTTTGCCATGGGTTTTTAATTACGTGATTTTCAGCTTTATGGCCCTAGCTAGCAACACCAATCGATTTAAATTGTAAGCTACTAAACCGGATCTATTTTAAACAATTTCGGAGCGGCAGTCTCTAAGCAAACATTTATACGTTTTTGCACTTTTGCAGTCGAAATTTGGATTAACTCCATAAGTTACGGTAATTCAAATTTCGAGTTCAGAACAGACCCAAAAGTATTTGAAATAGTACTCGTGTTTTACGAGAGGCTGCATCTTCGAAATTGTTAAAAGATATCCGCTTTAGTTGCTAACGATTTAAATCAATTGGCGTCGCTAATGTGCCTTACCTGTTACCTTAAGGCATAAAATGTAGAACGCTAGCTGCCTACATTGCGTACTAAACAGATACATGTACATGTCTGCGTTCACTGATTTCAGCGTGGCTCGACGTGAGACAGAGACGGACTGTACAAAACGAGTGCAGGAAAGACGCGATACGCAGATCAACGACCTTCTCCCTATCATTGTCAGCTAGAGCTGACCTTCGTTGTGTATTTTTGTTTTAAGGGACCGTGGAAGAGACAGTGGGACAACCACTTTGGTTGGCTTTGGCATGAATGGGCCGGTTCGACCGGAGTGATACCACGGCCTCACAAAAAACCGGCGTGAAGCATCACTGTGTTGTGCGCTTCACCCCGGTTTTTTGTGAGCCAGAGGCCCAATTCGGGGGAAAGGGGGGGGGGTTAAGGTTGGCAGGGAACTTGTTATTCCACTGGTGTCGCGGGTGTCCATAGGCGGCGGCAATCGCTTACCATTAGGCGATCCGTCAGCTCGTCTGCCACCTATAACATAAAATATACGAAAAAACAGGGCCTTTAAAAAAATAGACGTAGGTACGTTGACCATTCGCGCGGAAGGCGTGCGCGTGCGCAGTTTGACGTCATACTCGTGCAAACGATGCCATATTGGTCATGATCATACTGATAGGGACGATAATTTACTAGATATGTTTTAAAGGAACATGTAAAAAATCTAACTTAGCAAATTTCTAAATCGACAATGTTTAATAGGAAGAAAGTAACATAACCTATGGAAATAAATTTCCACTACTTAGAAGGTTTGTTTTTTCTTTTACCACTCGTTATTTAAGTACCTAGCTCCTAGTACCTAATTATTTCATGTAATGATAGGACTACTATTATTTAGCACTTTACTCTTAAGGTTTAACTGTTTTGCCCTAATTTATTTTTATTTAATGTAAAATGTTGTAGATACTTGTATTTTGTAAATGGCTGTTGTTATTCCTAAGCCGTGTGTTCCCCGGCAGAGTAGAATAGGCCATCCTCACTTTTACCGAGGTGTCGTAAAAGGCGACTAAGGTAAAAAGCTGCTGGCATGATCATTAGCACCCAGAGAAGGAAAACTCTGCATTTCAAATCCCTCGCCAACCCGTCTGCCAAGCGTGGTGAGTATGGCAATTACCCCTCATGTGATTGAGGGAGACCCGTGCCCCAGCAGTGGGGATCTAAATGGGCTAATGATGATGATGATTCCTAAATAAATAAAAATAAAATACTTTATCATATAGAGAGTGCACTTGTGTTTGAGCACACACTTGAGCACTATAATACATCCTGCGTAAGTGGCTGACCGTTGAGATTAGCCGCCTTAGTCGAAATCGGTTGGAGGATATTTTAATATCCTCCAACCGATATCCTCGAACTAATATTATAATATCGACTGACCGGATGGCGCAATTGGTAGTGACCCTGCCTCTTACGCCAAAGGTCGTGGGTTCGATCCCCACCCTGGACAAACATTCGTGCGATGAACACTTGTGTTTGTTCGGTGTCTGGGTGTAATATACAGCGTGTTTATTTGATACGGGCGAATATTTTAATGGCGATTACTATCGGACCTAGGGAACCTGTTTACATACATTTCTTTAGGAAATTAAGGTACTTTTTTTTTCATACAAAATAATTGAGCACGCAATGTATTGCATCCACTGGTAGTTAACGTTAATAACATCAATTAACGTAGACATAAGTATCTAAACGTCATACGAGTGTCATGACACTCATGTCACTTGTCATGTCAAACAAAGTTGGACGGCATACATTGCTGCTGGGTTGCACTTTAGAAAAATCATTACACCTAATTAACCACAAAATTTAATGAAATGATTATCTTATACGATTCGTAGGATCAGATATTATAGCTGGATTAATTATTCGCCCGTATAAAATACACACGCTGTATGTATTTAAGTATATATTTGTGTTCCTCTGTTGTCTGATATCTGTAACACAAGTGCTTAAGCTACTTAGTACGAAATCAGGTCAACGAATGAGATGTTGAGAGAATTATTATTATTATTTATTATTATTCATCATCGTCATCATCAGCCCATTTAAGTTCCCACTGCTGGGGCACGGGCCTCCCTCAATCACATGAGGGGTAATTGCCATACTCACTTGGCAGACGGGTTGGCGAGGGTTTTGATATAAATGCAGAGTTTTCCTTCTCTGGGTGCTGATGATCATGCCAGCAGCTTTACCTTAGTCGCCTTTTACGACACCTCGGTAAGAGTGAGGGTGGCCTATTCTACTCTACCGGGACCATACGGCACATTTATTATTATTATAACATAAAACAAATTAAACAAATTAATAACCCGAAGAAGACCAGTCCCTAAAGGTGGCACCTGTTCACAAGTATGACGTAGGTTAGACGGCAGGTGCTTCATTGTTATTACCAGACTTTCCGAATCCTGCATCATGTTCCAAGCATACCTAAAGCTGTCTACACACCGAACCCGCCGGCCCGGCGGCACGAACCCGGCGGGCAAGGCCGGCGGCCTGATTTTGAAACGACCAAAGCCGCCGGCCCAGCGGCTTGCGCCCGCGCGCGGCACGCCCGGCGCCCCCCGCTCAGTTGCCCGCCGACTTTCGAGGAGTAGTGACGTGCGTAACTGTGTTTTTTTATCAACTAAAACAATATGGAATGTCTCCGAACACTCGGCAATCACTAATTGTGAACGATGCCGCGAATATCATGCCGCCGACCCGGTGGCATGTTCGTGGCTGGTTTGTAGAAGCCGCCGGCATTAACCCGCCGGGTTCGTGCCGCAGGGCCGGCGGGTTCGGCGTGTAGACAGCTTCAGGCTCCGGAGCAATAGCATTCTTCGCAACTTGGAATTATACGTGAACGTAGATAGAATAAAACTTTTGTTAGCAAAACAAATGGGCGAACCGACACAGAATGGGCTCACTGCCGACAGGGTGTGTATCAGTGTTAATATTTTATAACCGACTTGCCCGCCACCTGTTGGCTGATAGATCTACTATGCTGACACTTTTGTAAGATTTTCAATCTTTGTAAGTACATTGTATCGGTTGATGTAATCAACTAAAGTGGAAACTGTGAACTCTGGCGAATTGGGAATTTAATTTTTCCTTACTTTATTTAAGTACCTACGCTTCCTCTTGCTTAGATCATTTATCAAGAAGTGTATTAAGTAAGAGACGAGACAATTTGGTATTTAATAGGGATTCAAACAATCTACCGGAGAACAGGTAACAAATGTTGGAGAGCCACGCTTAGGCATGAATGGGCCGGCTCGACCGGAGTGATACCACTGCCTCACAGAAGACCGGCGTGAAGCAGCGCCTGCGCTGTGTTTCGTCGTGTGAGTGAGGTTACCGGAGGCCCAATGGGGGGGAAGGGGAAAAGGTTGGCAGCGCACTTGTGACTCCACTGGTGGTGCGGGTGTCCATGGGCGGCGGAATTGCTTACCATCAGGTGATCCGTTTGCTCGTCTGCCACCTCTCATATATAAAAAAAAAATCTTAGTGCTGTAAGCACATGTTTATCGACAGTACAGGTCGCGGCAGATAAGTCTAGTGGTGACCTAAAGTGCGCGCGCGTGTGTGTGTGTGTGTCTGTCGGAGAGTTCTAATACATAACATTACACCCAGATCATTATCATCACTTTAGCTAATAAATGATGTGGTGTATCTAAGAGGCATACTTCCTATTTTTACTAACGTCAACTTCAACTTTTAAGCCGTTTATTATTCTAATACTTGACTGACCGGATGGCGCAATTGGTAGTGACCCTGCCTCTTATGCCAAACGTCGTGGGTTCGATCCCCACCCTGGACAAACATTCGTGCGATGAACACTTGTGTTTGTTCAGTGTCTGGGTGTAATATATGTATTTAAGAATATATTTGTGTTCCTCTGTTGTCTGATATCTGTAACACAAGTGCTTACGCTACTTAGTATGGAATCAGGTGAACGTATGAGATGTTGTGAGAATTATATTTAAAAAAAAAAACAGCAACGATCCAGTTGCAATTACTTTTCTATCCAATCACACGGAACTTACCAAAACTTTATGGTAAACGCTATTCTACTAAAATTATAAAATTTGAGATTTGAGCAAATGTTGGCTCGGAGTTACTATATATGCACCCTTAGTAAAATACCGACCTAACTCAAAATTGGTGATATTTTAATAGCAATTCTTTGCAATTTATTCTTGAGTAGCCTTGAGTAAATAACGCACTTCAAATTTCATCTCGTGTTCATATGTGAGTGTACCTATTTACTTAACTCAAAATTGTTGTTAGATGACCTTTCATCCCTGGATTTTAGCCGATACTATTTTCACTTAGCATCTATATTAAAATTTTGAGTTAGGTCGGTATTTTACTAAGGGTGATAGTAGATCTATCAGCCAACAGGTGGCGGGCAAGTCGGCTATAAAATATTAACACTGATACACACCCTGTCGGCAGTGAGCCCATTCTGTGTCGGTTCGCCCATTTTTTTTCTATCAATAGTTCGATATTAGATACATTAAATTATTTCATAAAACGATGTTCTATAACAAATATCTTGATAATGTGTGTCTTAGCCAGCCAAAGCTACGCACAGTGGCTACCGGAGACTCCGCCACACGGAGGGCTAGCGCGGCGAGGTATCTATTAAAAAAAATCAATCGTGGCTAGCTAGTTTAATGCTGAGTTTGATCTACATACTCGGATCCCCTAAGTTGTAGATAGGGGTGCCCTTGCAAAGATTTAGTTGAACTGCAGTTGCCTCATTGTACTTAATTACCGGTCTCAACAAATGCTGATTATGGTCCAAGCGTACCGGGTTCCGAAGCAGCGTCTTTAGGTGCAACTAGGAATGACCCGCTGAGATGATGACCTACTCAAATGATAATAAATTTAGTAATGTTTCGCAAATAAAAGAAAATATGATTTGAATTATTATTTTTTTCCTAAAAGTGTCCCACTACTTCTGATTGACTTTCTTCTAACAGCGTAATGGTTTGATTCCATCCAACAAGCTTGGAGGTACGTGTCGCAGCAACCAATTTCTTTACGATAAAAAGTGCAACCAATGAGAGTCTTCCTATCGCACTGCTGCTCTTTTATTCATTCATTGCAATTTTTTAGTAGGTACTACACTCATAATACTTCAAGCACGATTAATAAATGTCAACTTTTTCACCACAGTTTATTTAGGTCCACAATTACACTTACGTTCTCAAACACAGTAGGTTGCAGGAAATAAAAAGTAATTTGACATTGAAGGAGGATATACAAAACATTACATAAAAAAAAACCAAATTAAGATATGTGTGATGTTATCGGATTGACAACAAAACTTCTCCGAGCGCGCCTCGTTTTAAAGATGGCGCGTGATCTTAGTAACTCGTACCACCTTATTATAAATCGTGGTCTAAAGATATTACCGTACTAAAGCTCATGTCATGGAGTATCTCTGAAAGACCGCATCAGAAATGATGTAATCCGACAGAGAACCAGAGTCACCGACATAGCCCACCGAATTAGAAAATTGAAGTGGCAGTGGGCTGGTCATATTAGCCGCAGAACTGACAGCCGTTGGAGCCGTAAAGTCCTTGAGTGGAGACCGCGACTCGGTAAGCGTAGTGTAGGACGCCCTGCGACAAGATGGGATGATGACATTCGAAGGCTGGCTGGTGTGGGCTGGATGAGAGTAGCCGAAAATCGGGAGCAGTGGCGTGCATTAGGGGAGACCTATGTCCAGCAGTGGACGAGTGTGGGTTGCTGATGATGAAAGCTCATGTCATCCCGTTCCATCAAACAATGTTAAAAGGGGCTGGCACGAATTTTGTTCCACGACTATCCTTAGTGCGCGATTTGTAATAAGGGGGTATTTGTTGTATTTTCACGCGCAGCCGCGGACGAGCAAACTACCACAGATAATAAATGAAAGATTCAATTGACTTTTTATATTTTATTATTAATAATTTATTACTATTTATGGAAATCCTTGCACCATTGTTGTCCAACATTTTTATTACAATACATTTGTAATTAAGCAATGCTTTTAAATGATTTATAAGTTTAATACGAACTTTTTGCATATTTTTATTGAGGCCACCGCTTTGGCCAAACGACAAAATCAAGTTCAAGTTGCAGTACAGACTGATCCCGCGTTCATCGATCTCTCGTCCGTTAGCCATGGGTTAGTTACTTAATTATAGGTGCATAATAACTGTATGCGCGCACTAGAAGTTGTTTTGATTTGTTAGCCGTAATAATTATATTTAAACTGTAGATACCCACACTCCTATTTATTCATTATAATAATTTAATAGTATGTATCTCATTATCATTTGATATTTTCTTCTTAGTAGATATATATGGATACAAATGTAAGTATTATTTACCCACATTACACATACTAGACAAGCGTCCGTGGCACTCATTCAGCTGGTCCCACTGAAAACCAGCGTCATGGCCTTTGCCTGGACTGTGACATAAGCTGAGTGAGGGCCATTTATACTAGACGTCATAACACATCATAATATTCATTTGGCACTGTCTGGACATGATTGAAAATAGTTTTGTTTTTTTCTTTCTTTTGTTTTATTCATATGTATTTTTAATTGTTTTATATTTGTGTCTGTTTACAACTGCTATAAGTTCTGTGTTGTGATGTCTATAATAATAAATATTTTCTTTCTTTATTTTTTAAAAAGGTAGGTTCAAGTGATACTATATCATTATGTTAATATTTAAAGATCATTTTTGTAACCTTGTTTTCCATACACAATAAAGAACTTACTTCCTTGTTGTTCCATGTATTATTATATTGATAAATCTGTAATTGAATAGTTCGTACTCCTGAAGCGGTGGACCACTCCTAAGTTCGATTGAACGACAATACCAAAGACAAACCGCAGTCTGAAACTAAGTACAGTCAGCGATATATCCATTCACCCCCCGCAATGCAAAAATAGCACTTGTGTCTCAGACTTAAGAGAGGTCCAACAAGATGGTCAGAGAGAAGAGAGGTCTAAAGTCCAAAAAGGGTAGGTAACATCACATGTCGCCGTGTACAGTCAAGTACAAAGAGATGTAGGTATTCATGTTAGTCTTACAAAATGAAGTCAATTTTCGCTTGCCATAATCAATTACCCTTGGTTCGTGACATTTCCAGTAGCAACCGAACCTTACATTATCCTCGACTCGTTTAGTATGAAATAATTTAAAATCATTTTTATCGATTCTATGCGTATGTTTTGACGAATGAAGGTACCTAAACATTACACACCATGGGAAACTTGGTTGGATTAAAACCATTCCATTGCTTCAAGCAGCTATAATAAAACAGTAAAGGTGTTTGTAGCCAATGCTATATTCTAAAAGTCAGAGAAAGCATTGTGCCATAAAAACCCTTTAAGGCGTCGGGTAGGGCACACTAGCGACGTCAATCGATTTTAATTTTTAGCTACTAAACCGAATCTATTTTAAACAATTTCGGGATTACAACCTCTCGGCAAACACTTATACTATTTATTAAATAACCGCATGGTTACCGCGTTGGACCCAACATTTGTGCATACAAATGTTGGGTCCAACGCGTGCGCAAAAAATTGATTCACGCTAAAATTGGCCGCTTTTGGCGGTAGTGAATTTTTCGCGTACGCTTAATCGATGATAGTGTCAGATTTCGTGGTTACTGAAAATGTCACAAAGCATGGGTAAATATTTTTTGCGTATTATTAGTTCCTACATTTTGTAAGACTAACGTGGATACTCTTTGTAGTTGACTGTACATAGTTCGTGATGTAACATTGTGTATGCGAGATATCGACCTGTACGTTTGGAGCGATTTGTTGAGCTTTGCTTACTCTAAGTTTGAGCGCGTATCTTAAAGGATATTCATTCCCTTGTAGTTGCGTGCCGGCCGCATCTTACACCGAACCGTTCCAATTTGCATGTGGTATTAGCCACGTTTCGATATGAATTGGCCCGCCCCCGTATGGAAGGCGCGTCGCGTTCCAAACAGCTGATCTACCATCGATCATACAACAAATGATTATTTTATTATATTCTTATATTCTGTGGGCGTTCAATCAATCAAAACAACCCCTAGTCACCATTTTTTTCGACCGTGTGAGAGCCACGCTTCGGCAAGTAATGGGCCGGCCCGATCACGACTGATAATATGCACTCACAGGAAACTAGCGTGAAACAGCTTATGCTGTGTGTCGCCAAGCCAGTGAGGAGACTGCTACCTTAGCCATATGGACACCATGGTTCTTTCCACCAGTTGAAGCTAATTATTTGAGGGTTGTTAAGTGCACATCGGTATGACTGGTAGGCCCACACACGCCGATACATGGCTCTCTCAAGGTAAAACCCACTTTTTCCATACTGGTGGAAACCATTAACCATAGCACGGCGTTTCCCCCTTACGCCGAACTAATTGTAGAACGACGTATATAAATTTGAAGAATGCATAAGGGCATGCTCGGATACACCTAGAATTTCACGTAAAGATGACGCAACTTACAGAATGAGCTATCATCACTGTTTGTGGTACATCTGTGTGAGTGTTCGCCGTTTCTTCTTCTCGCACACATGGTTTACGATGTGCTGAGTTTTCCACGTAATGGAACCACCTGTAGATTCCGCTTTCTTAGCCAATGGCCACGGTTCTTTCTATCAGCGGAAGCCAATTATTTGGGAAACAGTTCAGAATATATTTATTGGCGAAACGATAGTTAAGAGTGAGTTGTTTTCGTTGCTTAACTCGCTCACAGCGCCGCCATCCATGGGCAACACCAATGGTTGTTACAAGTGCGCTGCCTGACTTGAGGCTTCCCTTCCACCCGGATTGGACGTCCGATGGCCTCACTCACTTCAGAAAAATATAGCGCAGGCGCTGCTTCACGCCCAGTTTCTGTGAGGCCGTGGTATCACTGCGGTAGAGCCGGCCCATTGATGCCCAAGCGTGGCTCTCTTACGGTCAAACACACTTTCTCCCCTAGTGGAGTTTCCACTTGTGTTTTCCACTGAAACCATTGAAGACTTAGATCAAAACAAAATCTCGTCTCGACTCGTCACTACCGCATGGATCGATTAAATTAAATCTCCGTCGTATTTCATGATATTTCTAAATTCAATTATCTTTTGGTCACTATTTTGCAGAGTGAGATAGAATTATACGATATATTAATGTGTGGCGAGTTACGATCTTTTGACAGGACTCAACTCTGACACTTAGCTGCGCGGAGCACGCTTGAGTCACTCACACTAATGTCAAAAAATGTTTTGTCTCAATCTTTCAATATCGTACAACTTTAAACAAATGTGTCATAGAGCTGTGAGTACGTCTGCATGTAGGTAGTTGTGCATCAAGCTCATGTTCAGTTATCTAGTTGAAGGGAGGTGCCATATCTTCCGCTATTTTGTATTAGTCTAAGACTGAAGACGGATTCGGCGGGTAGGGCTTAAAACAAGCCGCATGGGCTGATGCAATTAAAAGGTTTTAAATTACTGTCTAGTGGTTTTTAGTGTTCAAATTTGGTGTTTATTTGTGCAGTGAAGTGCTGCAAAGTGATCCTAATAATAAGAATCGTTGGATTGTATGGTTTTTAACACTGCTATTGTGTGTCGAGTGAGTTGTCTCGTGACAACTTGCTTGGACCAAATAGAGTCTTAAAACCTGGGATTTATTTTTAGAGTCATATCCGCTGAATCCGTAGGTCGATAAAACATAAAACACCGGCGTTTCATTGAGTGACTGTGACTTTAACTGACTTCGACTGTTGACTACCTACTTATTCTCAATAATTTACTTGACATTGGCGAATTATCTTCGGGTAAAGCCATAATAATAAAAAAAAAAGATTGAAGACCAACCATTTGAAGAGCACGTCGGTGTGAGTGGTGGCCGCCGATTATCTCGCGCACATAGCGTGGCGCGTGCCGCCGCATACATTACCCGCTAGTGCGCAGAGCTGCGCTTAAACATTAACCCCGCTTAACTTTAATAAGCCCACGCACACGGACATTGCTTGCTAATTTATCAGCCCTGATAACTCCGGGTGTGAGGTCGATTGGTTTATTTGGATCATACACAACATTTGTGTCTGAATTTTTATCACATACTTACTTTACTAGTGTATTCACCTATCTCGAACACACATGAGTTGGCAACGCTGGTTCATAGTGTAAACGTCAGTTGACGTCGACCGATGCAAATATTGCGATCACTACAAAGTCATTTTATTCTCTTACTTATAGTAACATTAACATTGTTTTGTACTTACTTATACCGATATTTTTTTTGTATGCCTAATGGCGGTAAGAAGAGGAACTGCATGTTAAACCTACCATCATTGTAAATATACACTTTGGAAGTGCCGACTTTTACAACCCCTGTCTGTCAGTTTTGTCAAAAATATCTTGTGCTCTAATTTAACCAACCTACTTTTTTCATGAGATAAGGGGCAGACGAGAAGACTTACCGCTTAAAACCAATTCGATACCAACCATTAGAACAGAATGAACATTTCAGTAGTTAATTATTCAATATTTCACTAGATGGCGATGTAACTGAATTCTATTCAGACAAATAAACTAAATAAAAATTAAAAAAGGCTAGCCGCCCGCTTGGGATGGAACCAATCGTCCACTTGACTAGAGACACCGTTGCCTTAGCCATTCGGCCAAATTAATTTAGTATTTTTAAGCAAAAATACAGGAACATTATACATATTATGTACATACATGCTACCTACTTGGTGACAGAGCTGCTGAACTATCGACAGTTTTGCTATGTATAGTTTTCATTCGAAAACGACTATGATATCTCCAAGGCACATAATTCTCGAAGCTCGAAGCACATTTTTTCTTTTTGATAATAATATAGGCAGGCGAATTTGCAGTACATCTGATTGTAAATGTAACCGTTGCTTACAGACATCAACAATGCCGGAGCACTGTTCTGCCGCTGCCTACCGTGGAAGAAGAAGCTACTTATTTCTGCTGATACGACAATTTTGACTAAAGAAAATGTCCTTTAGAAATCGACACACCATCGATATTTTTTTACGAGCAGCGATTTTACTGCCAGGTTCAGAGCGAGCGAATCTTTTAATTTTTTTAACGTTAGGGTAGTTAAAAATAAACTACTAATTTTAATGATTAGTCTATATGTTGCCAATTTATCGATATTTGTCTATTGATCGGCCGCGCTACTTTGATAAAACCTAGAGATAATCAGTCTATGTTAAAACTTGGCTCTCTTTTCACATCATGTTTTTGACGGGATACATTTTATCGAGGTAGCAAAAACTGTTAACTAAATTAGCTTTTTTTGTTAGCTTACAATTCCCTGTAACATGTCTTTAATGTTTTATCCATTATACCTAGGTATTTTATATATCTATTAGCTTATTTTTTATTTGCCACACTACCTCCGTGACTTTGCGTTTTTGCATTAACTAAAAGGTTAAGGGTGATCGGTCCCACATGTATGATCGATAATCGGTGCCCGATTTTTTGAAGGAGATAAATAGAACGTACGAGTACTATACTCGTAGTAGGGCTAAAATAATAGGTATACTTACATTTGACACTTTATCAAAAGTCGACGACGTAACCTTGTACAGGTCGATTCACGAAAGATGACCACAAATTAAGACCGTCAACGCATGTAATCTCATGAAGAAATGACACAATCTCAATTTGACACATTATAAGGACTAAAAATAAACACATTCTATTTTTATTCGAAAATGTTTTTTGCCATAAGTCTTTTCTTCATGAGATTACATGCGTAGACGCTGGCCATTTGTGGTCATCTTTTGTGAACCGACCTATAACGGGCATTGTATTTATCAATCTTTCATATAAAAATAGCACAATATCTTAACTAATCAAAAATAATATAAAGTAATTCAAAATTTACTTTAATAGAGAATTGAACGTTGGTACAATGTTGTATCTGTCGACCAATTTTCTTTTTGAGCTCTACGAATGTTCCCTAAATCAAATTAAGGTGACGGGTAGGGCATACTAGCGACGCCAATCGATTTAAATTTTTGGTTATTTAATAAATAGTATAAGTGTTTGCCGAGAGGTTGAAACCCAGAAATTGTTTCAAATAGATCCGGTTAAGTAGTTAAAAATTAAAATCGATTGGCGTCGCTAGTGTGCCCTACCCGTCACCATAATTTATAACCATAAATGAAAAACAAAAAGCTTTGCTTTTCAAAAAAAAAATACAATATTCATGGTTAATTAAACTGCAGCACTCAGAGACGTCAATTTAACTTTATTGTTCTTTTTTTATTAATTAGCCTGCGTCACCCACAGCTGGGCTAAGGCCTCCCCTAAAAGCCACCATTGAACTCTATTTGTGGCCATGGTTTGCCAATTGCCCGAGAAGTGCTCAAAATCATCACGCCATCTCTTTTTGGGCCTGCCTCTCAATCGACGTCCTGCTGGCTGCCAATGGTCCACCTCTCCGGGTGCATCATACAAACGTGGCCGGCCCAGTTCCATTTTAGTCTAGCGGATTTTTCGCCCACATCCGACATCCCGGTTTTGGACCGTATTGTAGTGTTTCTGACTTGGTCAGAGATAACTATAAAGTTTCAAGACGGGATTAACACGATATTTATTATGTGAAACAACATTGTGTACTCACATATTTGGCTCGACGTTTCGGCTACGTTACAGCAGCCGTGGTCACGAGCGGACTCAAAATAAAATAAATATCGTGTTAATTCCCGTCTTGATACTTCATAGTTATAATGCAACGCAAAAATCTAAAAAACTATTGGTCAGAGATTTTTATAGTTTGATTCGCTCTATAGCCCTTTGGCAAATCTTGAGCTTGGACTTTTGATAGTTGCTTAGTGACCAAGTCTGGGCATCGTAGGTAAGAATGGGCAAAATACACACGTCAATAAGTTTGCGTTTAAGTGACAAAGGAAGGTCTCCCTTCATGTACGCTTTCATGGACCAGTAGCTCTTACAGGTATTGTCGATGCGTAGCTCGATTTCTTTTTCCTGCCTGTTTTCGAAGTAGACTATCTGGCCCAAATAGATGTACTCATTGACGTTTTCTATATATTTTTTTTTTACTGTAGATAGGTAAGCGTTTGACCATATTTCACCTGATGGTAAGTGATAATATGGTCTAAGATGTAGCACGATTACCTAGAAGATACCTATTCACTCGCGCTTTGAAAACCCCCAAATTGTAGCCACTAGGGAACACCCCTTCAGGCAACTGATTCCACTGTTTCGCAGTACGAATAAGAAAACAGGATTCAAACCTCTTTGTGCGGACTTTTGGTATTTCTACCATGTACCGGTGTCGATTGATATCTTGCCTATCCACCGATACCCTACGTTTCGTGCTATTGGTCATCACCTTGGTTTTCAACCTGTTCATCATAAGTCCAACCTCAAGACTCGCAGTGTTTAGTTCTTCAAGCATTGTTTCTAGATCTGCGGATGTGTTAGCAAAGAGCACGATGTCGTCTACAAAGGTTTGTCAGACTATCCAGTTGAGTCCATTTGTCCTCTAGGACTCTGAAAACCTCTAACGTACTTAATGGTATTTTAAGAAAATAAATATTTCACAACATCACATATTGATCTGACTCCGAGATTGGTAGCTCAAGCACCTGTGTTACTCTTAATGCGGCAGTAAGTGTACAACCTGTGCGGATAAAGAATGGGATCAGAAATGGCGGCGCATCTATTCACTTCTCGCTCGCACACTATTTGCGTCTATACTCGCACCCCACGAGTGTCATCCCATTCTTTATACGCACGGGTTATTCATATACGTAGAAATGTACAATAACATACTTTTTTTTTATGATATAGGTAGCAAACGAGCTGTCGGATCACCTGATGGTAAGCGATTACCGCGCTCCATAGACACCTGCAACTAATCTAATACTTATTGCAATCAATCTTTTTATTTATGAAACTGTGAAGTGATCATCGAGTAAGTTTGTATGCATATTAAGTATGTACTTATTAACAAAAGAAAAATATTCAATGAATATATTTGTAATTCCGCTGTGGGTTCTGATATCCGTAACACAGGTGCTTGAACTATCTCGGAGTCAGATCAATGTATGTGGTGAAATATTTATTTATTTATGAAACATACGATATGGGTTACCTGTGACTATGACTTTTGAGTACTACATTATCATAAACCGATCGATTCTGTGAATCAGCCACAACATAACCTGCATAATTCTATCCGATTGATTGACCTCTAGGGCAGTAAAGCTCGAGTCATAAACCTCAGACCGAATCGCATTGTCTCCCAATCCATTCGTCCGAGTCGCTTGTATTAGCATCGATTAACAGGCCCCTCATGAATGCGGGCTGTGTGCAAATGTCCCCGCATATAGACGGGTAGAAAATTTACCCACTCATTAACGGGGACATTCGGTCCGAACGATTTTGTCTGCCTTTTGGAATTCTATAAAGGAGAACAGTGTTTTTGTCTATTCGTATTTAAACAATGAGATTCTATTTTATTAATACTCTAACTGCCTGTGGAATTCGGTTTGCCATAAAGTAGCCTACACTACAGTCACTGTCCTTCCCTTAAGGCAACGGGTAGGGCACACTAGCCATGCCAATCGATTTTACCCGTCCGCCCAGGGGCACACGGGTTGTGTTGGACTCCCCCGGCATGACGACGGGGGTTTACCCACAAGGGTCATTTCACTTAGTTCATTTTTTTTTCTTTAGTATGGAAAAAATTGTTCAGCGGTTTTCGTTAGATGGCACTTGTAAAAAGCAGATAGAGCTTGTAAAAAGCAATAACGCAGGTGATGCGGCGTTTTCCCGGTAGATGTCACTATGCATTTTTACATCACGCTAGTAAAGCGTGTTTCCGAAATAATGAACTCAAGCCGTCTGGCTACAATATTACGGAAAGGAAACCAGAGATCTTTAAGTTATTGGGAAGGTAGAAGGTGTCCGTTCTACATAGCCTTTAAGTTTTGAACTTTGTCGTTTTCCTCTTGATGGCGCTAGTACTGGCTAGTCGACTGATGGCCCTTATCAGTCAGTATATACAAATTACTCTATGCTACCGACTAAAACTCCTGGGCACCCTGTCATCGTTCATAGTGGAGCACTCGTGTTGGCGGCTTGGTATGATGATGATACAGCATTGTATAAAAGTTTGGCTATTAAAAACAGCAACTGGCGAGTTTCTTACCGGATCTTCTCCACCAGAAACAACTTACCGAGCCGGTGGTAAAATCGCATTATGTTTATTTATTTTTTAAGAATTTATTATGTATTAACAAATATTTATGTATTAACATGTAAATTATACATAAGTACTTATAAATAGTTTTAAATTACTCAAATGTATGACGTTTTGTAACTGCTGTGTACAAGCCTATGCAAATAAAGATTTTTTTGACTTGACTGGACAAGCTACATATCTTCAAGAAAAAACTGAAGGCCTTCTTATTGGAAAAAAGTCCTTACTCTACTGACGAATTTTTAAATTTGACATTTAAAATCAGTATGTAATATCTAAGTTATAAATGTATTATTGTATATTATCTAATTTAAAAATTACTTTATGATGACATTTTTTTATTTTTACTGCTTATATTTTAGTTGTGGCCGTGTGGTCCCCGGCAGAGTAGAATAGGCCACCCTCTTTCTTACCGAGGTGTCGTAAAAGGCGACTAAGGTAAAGCTGCTGGCATGATCATCAGCACCCGAGAAGGAAAACTCTGCATTTATATCAAAACCCTCGCCAACCCGTCTGCCAAGCGTGGTGAGTATGGAAATTACCCCTCATGTGATTGAGGGAGGCCCGTGCCCCAGCAGTGGGGACTTAAATGGGCTGACGATGATGATGATGATTTTAGTTGTGACTTAAGAATTTTGTTGATTTTTTTAAATCTTGCATTATATCTATTACCTATGTTTTTCTAACACAATGTATATTGTTAGAGTATAAATAAATAAAAATGAAATGAAATGAGACATAAAGGTCTATTGGGTGGTGCCCCTGCGAAGACAAGCCAAGGGAGCACAAAGGCATTAACCCGACTATTTTTTAGCAAAAAGTATTTTGAAACCCTATATTTTTTCGACAGATTTAATCGATATCTATCTGTTCTCTCTAATTTATCTGTAGTATCAGCCTATAAACTATCCCACTGCATGGCAAAGTTCTCCATAATAGAAATCAAGTCATCGCTAATCATAATGGGTTTAGGCTTAATCACCACGCTTGCCAAATGCAGATTGGTGATCACAAACCCGAGTTATGTTCGAAAAATTCGAAACATACTTTTCGCTCGACGCTGGAATCGAACCCAGGATCCCGAGATCACGGCCCGGTACTTATACCATTAGACCAACAGGGCGTTTTTTATCTACCAATAAAACGTATCTGTACTCCTTGGTATTTTCGGTTCTATCGATTGTTAAGGATTTTTGAGTCTGCAGCAAAGAGTACCTACAAAAAATAAGACTGGTTTGTTTGTCTGTGCGTTTAGTTATTTAATAGGATCGATTAGATTGTTTTTGTTACCTTAGCTTTTTGTTCGTTATTGGGGCTACCAAATTAGTCGTTACAAAAACGCATTATGGTTTACAGATTTATTATTAGTTCTGTAAGGTTTTTTGTAATAAATAATACATAAATTATCTATTCACCAAAAACTTGTTAAAAAAATATGTACCTACAAATCTTTGCTTACCTACTCACAATCTGATTCTGACCTGAAATCTGATCAATGATCTTCAATTAATTGTCGTTGTTGAGCGATGGCAGCTTAGTGAGCGATTGTAGCTCAGAGGCTTAGAACGCACCTTCCATACGGGGGTCCGGGTTTGAATACGAGCATGCACCTCTGTATTTTTCAAATCTATGTGCGTATTTTCACCATCAGCTTAGCGGTAAGGGGATTAACATCGAGAAGAAATGCATGCATGCAAACATGGACATGTTTCGGATAATTTCTTAAACACGTAACCATGATTCAGTTGGTCCGGTTTCTCTGTTAAAGGGTTGCGAAGATCAGGTGGCAGTTGCTTCATTGTAATTACCAGACTACCCAAATCGAAAATCATGGTCAAAACTTACCCGGGTTCCAGAGTAACAGCTTTGTTCGGAACTGGGAATTACACGCTAAGATGAGAGCAATTAAGTTGATTGTCGATTGGTGAAATTTGATCGGTACGGATTGCATAACGTGTTTTAACTTAATTTGGTACCAGATAAATGTACTTATGTCGTCGTTCAATTATTTAAAAATATATGAATAGATTTTTTTTATTTATTATGGCTCTATCCGAAGATATCTTGCCAATGTCTGTAAATTATTGAGAATAAGTGGGTACAGTGGTACCAGTCGAAGTCAGTCAAAGTCACGTTTCAGATATACATTTTACTCTATGGTCACAGTCACTCGATAAAACGCAGGTGTTCTATGTTTTTTGACCTAAGGATTCTGCTAATACCACTCTAAACACAATCGCTGTGTTTAAAAGCACATGAATGTGGTTTAAGACTATTTGGTCAAAGCAAGTTGTCACGAGACAACTCACTCGACACACAGTAGCAGTGTTAAAAACGATACAATACAAAGATTGTTATTATCAGGATCAATTCGCGGCACTTCACTGCACAAATAAACATCAATTTGTTCACTAAAAACCACTAGATACTAAAACCTTTGTATCACCTTTGCATCAGCCCACGCGGAGTGTTTGATTCCTACTGCCAGAATTTATGAATAGATTCTACATCCAAATCTCACGAGTCACCACTTACAGTTTGGCCTACCGTCTCGCAACGTTTGAGACAACAAACAAAGGAGACGCACAACTTGTATAAAAGGAAAAGGGAAAGATTTGGTGGTTAATCCTAAGGGCTTACAACAAAACCTACGTGTAGGTAACCCACGAGAGAAATACCCTGTCACATCCAAATAATAATAATGTAAATTAAAATTGAAAATTTAAAAAACCCCCGACGGTGGCCATCTTGGATTTGAAATTTGTCACAATAAATATATTCTGCTACTCAAGCCATTTTTTTATATGATACCAATATTGTGGGAGTTGTGTTAAAACATACAATCCATATCTTTTTGACGGCGGCCATTTTGGATCGATTTTTATCCAACATAGCTAAGAACACTCCCTACTTATTCATCTTTCAAATAAAAAAAAACAAAATTAAAAATTTAATCAAGGATATTTTCAATAAAATCACTCGGATCAAGTAACAGATGGCGCTAGTTTGACGAATATTTGCAGGGTGACACCAAAACTAAAGCAGCGGGCTGTCTTTATTTTGTTTTACCGTAATGTTACCAGATAGTGATTCAAAATTTCCACGATCAAAAGGCATTTTTAGAAGTACGTTATTTTTTCTTACGATATATTTCTCGTAAATTGGGGAAAATGACATATGGGAATACTAAGCGTATTTATCACATCACAAATACGCTTCAAATTCAAAATGTTTGAAAATTACTAAAATATAACTACCTGCTATTTTACAAAAATATTCAAATTAGTTCCTTAAAATAGTAAAAGGCATTGGAAAAAAATATTAAAACCATACATTATACATTCGGGATTCACTCATGATTTGGCTGCTGAATCATGGTTGCACGTTTAAGAAATTATCCGAAACATGCACGCATGCATTTCCTCTCGATGTTATTCCCTCACCGCCAAGTTGATGGTAGAAAAACACACAAATGATTTGAAAAGTACTAAGCTGAATCTATTTTAAACAATTACTTATACTATTTATAATGTTAGGTCCGTTTTTGTACGCGAAAAATTGATTCACTTTTGGCGTGAATCAATTTTTCGCGTACGCGTTGGACCCATCATTTATGCATGGTTATTTAATAAATAGGATAAGTATTTTCCGAGAGGTTGTAACCCCGAAATTGTTTGAAATAGGCTTAGTAGCTAACAATTAAAATCGATTGGCGTCGCTAGTGTGCCCTACCTGTCAACTTATGCGGGTCTCCCGTCGCACGCGGCGCGGATGCGGAATCCGGATAAGCGGAAGCACGATCCGCGGGTTACTGGCGGCACTGCGTTTAGGTTAAGGTTTTAATAGCTGCCAATGGGCTATTTGTTCGCGACGGAGCACGTCGCGGATGCCCGCGACAGATGCCCGCGACGTGCACCCGCTTGAGGTGACGGGTAGGGCACACTAGCGACGCCAATCGATTTTAGTTTTTAGCCACTAAACTGAATCTATTTAAACAATTCCGGGGCTACAACCTCTCGGCGAACACTTATACTATTTATTAAATAACAATGCACAAATGTTGGGTCCGTTTTTGTACGCGAAAAATTGATTCACGCCGAAAGCGGCCACTTATGGCGGTAATCAAAAATTCGAGTGCAAAAGTAGACCAAACAGTTAACAATTAAATAAATAGTATAGGTGTTTGCCGAGAGGTTGTATCCCCGAAATTGTTTAAATTGATCCGGTTTAGTAGCTAAAAATTAAAATCGATTGGCGTCGCTAGTGTGCCCTACCCGTCACCTTAACGCAGCGCACGGCCTTAAATTAATTGTTTGTAATTCAAAAACAACTTGAGAAATAATAAATGAGCAGAGTACTATGAGGCCATATTAAACTACATTTCCAAGTTAACGTCGCTCTCTCCAACTTCCACTGAATCACATCCCCATATTCAAATACCGCCGTTAAAAATAAAAGCAATCTTTGCACATGGCAGGGATCCTGCGATCAGTCAGCAAAGTGAGGAAATAAGGTGAAATATTAAACGTCAGGCGAGCTGAAGGTGATTAATGTAACCGAACCTCCTCATGAAGACGGATTAGTGTACCGGTATACATTATTGACGTTAATTTAGGCCTATAAATCATTTTGGGGCTGAGGATCAGAGACAAAATGTTACCCTAGGGACAGAATTAAATTAAGTTTTTTTTATGTGGTAGGTGGGAAATGAGCAGACGGATCACCTGATGGTAAACGATTGACGCCTCCCATGAACACCGCGACACCAGTTGAGTCACAAGTGCGCTGCCAACCTTTGAACCTACTTTCCCCCGGATTGGGCCTCCGGCACCCTCATTCACGCAGCGAAACACAGAACAGTGCTGTTTCATGCCGGTTTTCTGTGAGTACTTATCAGGTATCGATCCGGTCAAACAGGCGTATTCATGCCGAAATGTACTGAACTAACACATTTATTTATTTATTAATATAATTAAACTGGAAGAACCCAATTCCTTAAATATGCAAATTAAAAACTATATTACATATTATATTTAAATACCACACAAACACAGACATAGAAGTCCCTGGTCGGTAGGTAGGAAGTATTAATTTTAAATTAATCCTAAGTTTGTATTACTTTTTTTTTACTTTAACGTTTATCCCTAAGTATCTTTATTTGCCCTAGTCTTATGCCTGAAAATAATGTGAATAAAATAACTGTGTAATTGGCTACTGCGACACAAGCAGATCTTGCTTAGTGCAGAGCCGCTAGCTTTAAGAGCAAAAACTGTAACATGCTTCATGGCAATAAAAGCTTAAAAAAATCTTTTTCAGTCACAGAATTCACGGTCCACCAAGTACCTACCGTGTTTGGCAGTTCCATCTGGTACATAGAAGGTCGGGGAATTGGATTCCACCAAAACGCGTGAAGACTTTTAAGTGCGTTGTTGAAATAAGCGTGAAAAAACATCTCGCGGGCCAGTATGGCGGTGCCAACGGAGGTGATGCCTTGACATCGCTTTTGTTGTAATTGCAACTTGGGCTCTTCTCTTGCTTACCATCAGGCTGAGGAGAGCTAATATGATCTTGATCGTAGGATGGTTATAAATAAATATTGGGCCCTGGAGGAAAATTAACTTAAATTCTTAAACTAGCGCTTAGATATAAAAACATATCTAGATAGAAACATATCTTTTTTATATTTGTTTTACAAAATAAACTGCATTCATTTTTTATTATTGTGCTTATATTGCTTTTTATTATTGTGATTATAGACTGACCGGATGGCGCAATTGGTAGTGACCCTGCCTCTTACACCAAAGGTCGTGGGTTCGATCCCCACCCTGGACAAACATTCGTGCGATGAACACTTGTGTTTGTTCGGTGTCTGGATGTAATATATGTATTTAAGTATATATTTGTGTTCCTGTGTTGTCTGATATCTGTAACACAAGTGCTTAAGCTACTTAGTACGGAATCAGGTCAACGTATGAGATGTTGTGAAAAAAAACATTGCCTGTGCCATTATGATGGGAGTGGCGTGGCGCCATTATTTTTATTATAGATCTCTTCTTCTTCTTCGTTAGCCTGTTTAAACTACTTGAGTGTAGGTCTTTCAGCATTTTCCATTCTTTCTGGCATTGAGTTTTTTGCATCCAGTTCGACCCAGCAACCATAAAAGCAGCGGGAACTAGGCAGAATAATTTGAGGTTCGCACACGACATAGTTCTTTTCACGGACAACCCTGAGGAATTACAAATAATGATCCAAGGGCTAAGTGACGTCTCTCAAGTTGGTTTGGAGATGAACTTGGAAAAAAACAAAAATAATGACGAACATGAACAAAAGGACATCAACGTAACCAACGACCAAACCACTCTTTTAGACACAATACACGAATAATACAACCTGTGAGAAATTACTGTAAAAATGAAGGTAGGTAAAGGTAGGTAAAGGAAGGTTCGTCATATACGCTGGAATCCATACCATCACTACGACAATACGCGATACTTGAATTCTTACAACACCCTTTTTTTGGTAACGAAGGGAAAATGCAATAACCACCTTCCCGTCAGATAGGGAGACCTGACGAGATATGTGAGACTCCCACACCCACTTTAACTATACCATATAATTAAAAAAAAAACTACTTGTGAGACATCATTGTGACGTCAATTATAGATTATTCTATCATGTAAGCCGGAAGCTAATCATCTTATTCGCCATCACGGGTGCAATTTAAATGTTTAAAAAATGCGAGGTTGAACCTTATAGACATCATACATTTATGCATATTTACTATTCAATTCTTAAGAGCTTCGCGAGTGCCATTCTAGTTTAAGTATACTGTGTCATAGCACGTGTTGACGAATAATAAATTTAATTTAAAAAATACGTTTGAAATAATAAAAGTTCTATTTGTTGGTTTAATTTGAGTCATGATGAGAATTTTCGTAATATTATTAATACTTACTAATATTTTAAATGAAGGTGAAATTAAGAATTTTATATATTTTTAATGTTGCGTGATTGGTTCTTTGTTATTTATTGCAATTTTGTTTTAGTGTCCACTGTACAATTGAATGAATACGATATTGGATTAACAAATGGAATATTTAAGCGGGTAAGTGATATTTAATTTTTATTTCTTGTACATATTTTTCAGCGTCTAAGTGTTATTTTTTATTCTAAAATAGGTATGTAGGTTTATAGATTTTTGATTCCCGTAACAAAAGTGGGTAAAATCTACTCGTAATTCCTTTGCAGTTAATTTCGTTGGTGTTGTATTTATTTATTTAATTACATATATTGGGTTATGTCGACTGTATTTAATTTTCTGTGTTGTGATGGTCAATAAATGTATTTTCTTTCTTTCCATCATACCGTATTAAAATCAGGGTGGACTTTTTATTTATTTATTTAGATCACCAACAATTGTTACATCAAAAATATCTTAAATATACTAATACCTACATATTAGCTAGTATATGACGCACAATCTCTTAAAGGTAACCATCACTTTCACAATAAATACATACTTTTTTATAATTATTTACTCTAATTTTAATCTTAATTCACGTTTAAACCACGTTTAAATTATTTAAATAATGTATAATAGAAAGAGAGATCTATTTAAGAGTATTTTTTTTATTTTTCAATTTATTATTTATTACATATAACATAAATAAGGTTAAATAAGCAATATTTACAGTAACTAACAAATATGTAAAGAGAAAAAACATAGTTCTTTGGTATTAGCCTCAATGGTATCATTATTTAGGAATAAAGGGGAATACCTTGACAGGCGTTAAGGTGACGGGTAGGGCACACTAGCGACGTCAATCTATTTGAATTTTTAGCTACTAAGCCGGATCTGTATCAAACAATTTCGGGATTGCAACCTCTCGGCAAACACTTATACTATTTATTAAATAACCATGCAAAAATGTTGGGTCCAAGGCGTACCCGAAAAATTGATTCACGCCAAAAGCGGCCACTTTCAGCGTGAATTAACTTTTCGCGTACAAAAACGGACCCAACATTTGTGCACGGCTATTTAATAAATAATATAAGTGTTTGCCGAGAGGTTGTAACCCCGAAATTGTTTAAAATAGATGCCGTTTAGTAGCTAAAAATTAAAATAGATTGGCGTCGCTCGTGTGCTATACCCGTCATCTTAAGGTGACATACTTACATTCAGATCGTGTGCCATATTTATTCTAAGGGCACGCGGGTTACGAGCCCAAGGCCCTCTGTTTGATAAGAGCTCAACAATGCCGAAAGCCACTTACTAACCCGGGATCCATAAATTAACATTGTATTGCTAGGTTTACAGTGTAATGTGGGGTGCAGATCGAAAGCTAAGCAATGTTAGCTCAGTTGGGATTAGTTTATATTTTTTATGGCTGCTACTGTGTTGCCTACTGCGAACACATAAAAGATCGGCCAAGTGCGAGTCGGACTCGCTCATGAAGGGTTCCGTAGCACCAAGTAAGATATATGGAAGGTAAATTGCGGTTTACGGTTTATAACATATTAAAAAAAAACTACTTACTATATCTAATTCAAACCAATTTTTGTTGTTAGTTTTTATGATTATGTACATCATATATTTTTTTAGCTTCATAAATTCATTTATTATAGAAGTTAGAGGTGGGGGACACACAATTTAACAATAATGTATCAATACGAGGATTAACACGATATTTATTATGTGAAACAACATTGTGTACTCACATGTTTGGCTCGACGTTTCGGCTACGTTAGGTACAGCAGCCGTGGTCACGAGCGGACAATGTTGTTTCACATAATAAATATCGTGTTAATCCCCGTATTGATACATTATAGTTATAATGCAACGCGAAAATCTAAAAAACACAATTTAACACTTTGGGAGCGTCTCTTGCGCCGTCTCTCCGTGGCTATGACATACGGACGGACACACAGACGGACAGATATGACGACGAATCTATAAGGGTTCCGTTTTTTGCCATTTGGCTACGGAACCCTAAAAACTGTGGACTGATTTGTTTTGTTTTTTCTCCATTTTGACACAGGTTTAATAATAATGACAAGTAAATTAGTTACAGTTTTGTCACCTAGTTTATTAGTTTTTGGTCAGTAATTCATTTAAATTATCAAGTCGATTAAACTAACATTACCCTGCGTCACCATAATAATATTGGTCTTTACTATGGAATTGCCGTTTTTATGGTGATTTTCTTAGAAGTTGATTTTACATCATCATCAGCAACCCACACTCGTCCACTGCTGGACATAGGCCTCCCCTAATGCACGCCACTGCTCCCGATTTTCGGCCACTCTCATCCAGCCCACACCAGCCAGCCTTCGAATGTCATCATCCCATCTTGTCGCAGGGCGTCCTGCACTACGCTTACCGAGTCGTGGTCTCCACTCAAGGACTTTACTTTATTAGCCGCAGAACTGATTTTACATACTAACTTTTTATAACTTAATGCTACTACTCCATAATTAACTGTGCTTTAATGGACAATTAAAATATAGTCTTAAATCAAAATACAATTATAGTAGGGTGACTTTTTGCTTTTTAAAGGAGTTATACGTCGTATTGTGTCTAGAAAGAAAACGGCAATTTCACAGGTCTTCAGACCTATTATGTTTGATCTATGATTGTGTTTAAACTGTAGTGTGAAATGCAGGACTGTGGTGAGAATCGTGTTTTTGTGGTCACTTTGGACCTTCGAGGTAGCATTTTCCTTAACTTCAAAAATATCTAACGTAAGTACCTCATCAAAAACTCATTAAAAAACCAATCTTGTTCGTAAATAATAAGGTGCATAACTTGAAATTCACGTTTTTGTACCACTTTGGTAGCTAACCTGTTAATGAATAAAACAATAATAAAGAGATTAAGAATTATGTCATTAAGTACATAACAAAAATAAAAAACCACAGATTCCAAATAGCCTGCCTACAAAAATGTTTAGTATGTTTTTTATGTGATAGGTGGCAGACGAGCAGACGGATCACCTGATGAGTAAGCGATTGCCTCCGCCCATTGACACCCGCGACTCAAGTGCGCTGCTAACCATCCGGTACCCTCACTCGGCGCAGCGAAACACAGCACAGTGCTGCTTCACGCTGGTTTTCTGTGAGGCATCGTGGTATCACCGGTCGACCTTAATCTATGGTCTCCTTGGTGAAAATGCATTACGTATACCCGCCAACGAAGGGTGGACGAATTATGTCGGAATCCAGAGGCGGCCGGAGGTATATCAACACTAACACCAGAATACCTTCTCGTCTATAAGTGGGGAGGGACCGAGATGACGAGCACGATCCACGACCCTCGTTTGAAGGAGGCCGTCTACATGTAGGACGTTGTCCTCCAGGATTGGGGGTAATAGGGACAGCCGAGGATGAGGATAAGCAGCCGTCCCTAACAGGCAGTGATAGGTTTCACTGGCTGTTAGGGACAATGCTGCCTGGCCTGGCTGGTGCAAGAGATATCCCTAGGGAAAAGGAAACGTGCATACTGTCGGTGTCTTCTCCCCCTTCTCGTCTTTCTCAGAGCGTCTGCGGAAGGATCCTACTTCCACGCACTCTCTAACCCCTCCTTTGCTGCCACCATCTACCACCATCACCACTCAGTCTTAAATAAATGAGAAAACGAGGCTTTTATCAAATACCACCTAAATTACTTCGGTCGGGAATTGTTAACGCCCGATTGAACTTATTGTAATGTTTGAATATAAAGTACTTCTTATCTCATAAACAGTTAAATAAAGGTGGTTTCTAATGCGTAGACCATACTTTTTATTATGGACATAAGATTAATTGATAGATAACACACGGAGTGTCAAACATCTGTCAGATAAGCCATCCGAAACTCATAAATTGATGGTGAAACTGGGCCTACTTGTACCTATCGACATACATTCAACATTTTTTATGTGAGTTTAATGAACTTTTGTTTGACAAGCCGTGCAATTTGGCATGTGTCATCAAAAACTAGGCAAATTGTCTTGCGTAGGTAGTCAATGAATGGCTAATAGAAATTGTTTATTTGGCACACAAAAAATATAATAAAATCATCATCATCATCAGCCTATCGCAGTCCACTGCTTGGACGTAGGCCTCTCCAATTGTTCGCCACTGTGATTTATCCATGGCTTCTCGCATCCAGTTCTTGCCAGCCATCTTGCGCAGATCGTCCCCCCACCTAGCCAGAGGGCGCCCTACATTACGTTTGCCAAGACGCGGTCTCCACTCTAGAACTCGTATACCCCATCGGTTGTCGGTTCTGCGGCTAATATGCTTAAAACTAAACGTATAAGTACAATTTAAATGTACTAAAAAGGTTCCCACTCAGCATAATGTCGTGGTTACCGGAGCAGGCAACCTCGACGCTGATTTTTAGTGGTCACCATGAGGAACACAATTTATACATTAAACTAAAACAAATTAGGTACGGCACAGCGATGGTATTTTAAGTATTTATAATTAATATTACAAAAAACATGAAAACTGCAATAAACTGACAGACACAAACTAAAACAAACAACACTCCTATAACACAAAGTTACAAAACCAAACCAACATTAACAATAAATTTTAAAACAATATCATGGCACGCAAGTAATTTCCGTTTAATACATTATTTATTAAATAAATAAGGAGGTAGCAACACACAGCACACTATTTTTTTTGTAATTCTAGAAGATAAGCTTTAAAATTAATTTTGGAACAATGCCTAGATTAGCAGTATGTTGACACAAACAGTGCAGTAATCGATAATAAAAAAAAATACATTCATTCAATCAACATCTCATACATTGACCTTGATACACCATACACTGAACAAACACAAGCGTATTTGGTATAGTGTACACCTTTGGTATAGTAGTTATAAAATATATACATCTCGAATTGAGAACCTCCTTTTTTTTGCAGTCGGTTAAAAATGGTTCAGTATCTTCGCCGTGTGTCACGGCATTCTTAATTTAATTCGATATAATTTTTGAATGTCAAAGGAGCGATGATCGCCCCCCGATGAGAAATAATCCTAGCTTTAATCTGTTTTTAAATACCAGAAGTATTCAACGGTATATTCATTAGCGAGAATGAGCTTCACAATTTAATTATTTTACTTCATTTGCATTTTAAACTTATTATTTGGCGACAGGTCTTGTTTGGTAAGATTTGAAGTCTGTGGTTTTGATTTTTTTAATTAGACATTTGGTGCTATGGATAAAATGCATTGCTTTTGTACAAAATCTAGGTTTGTTTTTTAAATCAATTTTTACGTACATCTTTTTTCAAATCTAAGTAGACCCCGAATGTCAAAATAGAGCAATCTTAATCTTCTTCATCTTAGCGTGTAATTCCCGGTTGCGTCCAAAGCTGTCGCTTTGGAGCCCAGGGTACGCTTAGACCATGATAATAGGGGAACCAGACCAACTGAATCATGGTTACACGCGTCAGAAACTTTTTCCGAAACGTGCAGGTTTCCTCACGCTGTTTTCCCTCACCGCCGAGCAGATGGTAGATAGATAGATAGATACACTTTATTGCACAAAATTTACAGATGGTAATGGTAGAAATACGCACATAGATTTGAAAAAACCCTTTGTGCATGCCCGGATTCGAACCTCGACCACCTGCGTGGAAGGCGTGCCTGTTTTCGAAGGAGACTATCTGGCCCAAGTAGATATACTCATTGACGTAGTCTATAACCTGCCCATCCACCGTTCATTTTCTATATATTATAAGAATATATTTACAAAAGAAAAGTATTAAGTGTATTTATTTGTATTTCCGCTGTTGGTTCTGATTTACGTAACACAGGTGCTTGAGCTACCTATCTCGTAGTCATATCAATGTAAGTGATGTTGTGAAATATTTATTCATGATCCAGGTTTCGGGAAGTCTGGTAAACACTATGGTTTGTTGTCTCTGAATGTATTTATTTTCATAAAGTATGAATAGATAGATATTCTTCTTTGCACACCAAAACTTAAAAGCATTTTTTTTTGTCAATAAGCCAACGCACAATCGCACCTGATGGAAAGCGACGATGAGGTCTAGGATGAAACGCGTTTGCCTAAAAGATGCCTACCAACCACCAGACAAACCGAACATACCAACATAAAGATAGTTATACCAACAGAAATATAATGTACAAATTAGTTACCTTACCAATATGTACCTTAATACCAAGAGTATTTAATACACCATGCTTTTTAACCGTCTTTTTTATGACATAGGTGTCAGATGAGCAGACGGATCGCCTGATGGTAAGCGATTGCCGCCGCCCAATGACACCCGCATCACCAGTGGAGTGTCAAGCGCGCTGCCAACCTTTAAACACCCTTTTCCCTCACGGATTGGGCCTCCGGTAACCTCACTCACGCAGCGAAACAGTACAGTACACCACAGTTCTGCTTCACGCCTTATCATCATCATCATCATCAGCCCCTTTAAGTCCCCACTGCTGGGGCATGGACCCCCCTTAATCACATGAGGGGTAATTGCCATACTCACCATGCTTGGCAGACGGGTTGGCGAGGGTTTTGGTATAAATGCAGAGTTTTCCTTCTCTGGGTGCTGATGATCATGCCAGCAGCATTACCTTAGTCGCCTTTTACGACACCTCGGTAAGAGTGAGGGTGGCCTATTCTACTCTGCCGGGGACCACACGGCATTTATGAAAACGAATATACGAGTATTTCCCCAAGGAACATAGGGTCTAATCTAAGAAAAAAAATCATCTTCCCATACAAAAGTGACCAGCTGATTGGTGCAATTTGAATCAGAAGGCAAACACCCTATGTTCCTTGGGGTAAAATATTTGTTTTCTTTAGTTTTGTGTTTCAGATAAGTAAGACGGTTAAGAAAGCATGGTGTGTACTATTTGAACACTATCTTTGGTAGTTGCCACTGAAAGAAATTAAGTACTTTAAGGCAAAACAAATAAAGCCTAGAATTCGGTTATAGCAATAAAAAATTTATCTACATTTTGGCAAGTCCCCAGTTCTGTTTAATTTGTGGAATATATTTTAACGGTTAAATTGAAACAGGAAGAAAGGAGAAATTGGCAATGAATGGAGTTTTACCGGCAAACATTTGATTCAATACACAGATAATGTTATTCAATTAACATTATTTATTTTATAGGAAAAGTGGTGACAAATAATAAAGTTCATATATTTGAAAATAGGAAGTATGATAATAATTTAGCCTCGGACCGATGCGGCAACAGAGGCTAATCTCAACGATCAGCCACGTCCGCAGTATTATTGTGCACAAGTGTTTCCGCAAACACATGTGCACTCTCTATTATCTTACCTCTGGAGAGGGAATGGGCGCAGGTTTAACGGTTTAACGGGTTTTGCGTGGCCCAGCTGTACAAGACCACCAATTTCTAGACTCCCTGGAGTCAATCTGAGAAATACTTACCGAAAAACTAAATAGGGCAAGTAATTTTTTTTTACTTATTCAAAGTCATAGTATAAACGTCATATTATAAATGGCGGGGCGTGAAGCGGCATCTCAGCAGGCCATCAGGATGAGGATTGTAGACTCAATGGGTACTTTGTTAGTTCTTTTGTGCCTGTCAGCCTCATATTTGGATTTCACGGCCGCTTACCATCAGGCGGAGTGAGGTCATCCTGATTGGCCTTTGTATAAAAACAAAAAAAGTTGTTGTTTAGTCCTGCGAGGTTGTTGAAGCTTTGCAAATACATAACCCTGTGTAAATTTTATTTCCAGTTGCGTCCAAAGTTATCGCTTTGGAGCCCAGGGTACGCTGGACCATGAGCCAGGATTCGAGATGTCTGGTAATTACAATGAAGCGACTGACGTCTGACCATCGCAACCCTTCGTCAAAGGAACCGCTGTATAAATTCTATTCCCAGTTGTGTCCAAAGTTATCGCTTGGAAGCCCAGGGTACGCTAGGACCATGAGCCAGGATTCGAGATGTCTGGATATTACAATGAAGCGACTGCCATCTGACCATCGCAACCCTTCGTCAAAGGAACCCCTGTATACATTTTATTCCCAGCTGTGTCCAAAGTTATCGCTTTGGAGCCCAGGGTATGCTAGGACCATGAGTCAGGATTCGAGATGTCTGGTAATTACAATGAAGCGACTGCCGTCTGACCATCGCAACCCTTTGTCAAAGAAATCACATATTCATATTCTTTATTGTTCCATGTAAGCAGGTACAGCTTCGATCAAATCTAGGTCTTAAATTCAAGTGCTTTCAGTGTTGACATGGACCCTGTTAAGGCACTACAACATTTGTGGCAATTTATAAATTGCATAAATATGAGTGTAAGGGAATAGACAGTGCACTTGTGTTTGCGCACACACTTGAGCATTATAATATATCCTGCGCACGTGGCTGATCGTTGAGATTGGCCGCCGTAGCCGTAATCGGTTGGAGGATATTAGATAGATAGATAGATATACTTTATTGCACAAAAAAACACAACTTAAAAATCTAGGCATTACAGAAACTTAATTGTACAATTTCGGCGGTCTTATCATCGTCAGCCCATTTAAGTCCCCACCTCTGGGGCACGGGCCTCCATCACATGAGGGGTAATTGCCATACTCACCACGCTTGGCAGACGGGTTGGCGAGGGTTTTGATATAAATGCAGAGTTTTCCTTCTCTGGGTGCTGATGATCGTGCCAGCAGCAGCTTTACCTTAGTCGCCTTTTACGACACCTCGGTAATAGTGAGGGTGGCCTATTCTACTCTGCCGCCACCATACGGCATAATCTTCGCTTCGGTCTTATCGCTGGAAGGGATTTCTACCAGACAACCTGCATTAATACTGTTGTAGAAATATGCATATAGATTTGTAAAATCCAGAGGTGTTTTTTTGTCTGTATAAATATTAAAATTCTGAATAAATATTCATAAACAAGATCTGAAGGACAGGGAAAGGAGGAAAGGGCGGGGATTTTTTTATCACAGCGTTGACGTCATTTGTTAAAAACTGCCGTATCATTCATTATGCAAGTTAGGTTGAATCATGATAATAAAATAAAAATGCGAGATGTACTTTCGCAGGGGCTTTTTTTACTCCAAGGACGTACCTCGCGTAGGTATGGGTCAGTCCCCCGGTACCATATAAATCTTTGACGTCACGACATGCTTTATGTCAACGGTTTTATACCTACTTAAGGTAAATATTTCACAACATCACTTACATTGATCTGACTCCGAGATAGGTAGCTCAAGCACCTGTGTTACGGATATCAGAATCAACAGTGGGATTACAAATATATACATATAATACTTTTCTTTTGTAAATACATACTTATAATACATAGCAAACACCCAGACCAAAACAAACAAACATGTTCATGCACACAAATGTTTACGTACTGTGCGGGGATCGAACCCGCAACCCTTGTATCAGAGGCAGCGTTCACTACCACTGTTCCAATCGGGTGGTCAAGGTGACGGGTATACCAATAAGGTGACGGGTAGGGCACACTAGCGACGCCAAGCGACTTTAATTTTTAGCTACTGAACCGGATCTATTTTAACCAATTTCGGGGTTACAATCTCTCGGCAAACACCTATACTATTTATTTAATACTTACAGTTAACGGTTTGGTCTGCTTTTGCACTCGAATTTCGGATTAGAAAATTAAAATCGATTGGCGCCGCTAGTGTGCCCTACCTTACCTTAAGGCGACGGGTAGCCCTAACTAGCGACACCAATCGATTTAAATTGTTAGCTACTAAACTGGATCTATTTAAAAAAAATTCGTAACGGGAGTCGCTAAGCAAACATTTATACTATTTATTTAATAATTGTGTTTTTGCACTCGAAATTTGGATTAACGCCATAAGTGATCGTTTTTGAAATTCTTGAAAAGATATCTGGTTTAGTTGCTAGCAATTAAAATATATTGGCGGCCACTTTTGTCAGTAATCCAAAATTCGAATGCAAAAGCAGATCAAACTCGTCACCTTAAGGTGACGGATAGGGCTCACTAGCGACGCCAATCGATTTTAATTGTTAGCTACTAAACCGTATCTATTATAAACAATTTCGGATTTACAACCTCTCGGCAAACACTTATAATATTTATTAAATAACCATGCACAAATGCGGACCCAACATTTGTACGCGAAAAATTGGTTCACGCTAAAAGTGGCCGCTTTTGGCGGTAATCCATTTTTCGCTTACAAAATCGGTCCCGACATTTGTGCATGGTCAATTAATGAATAGTATAAGCGTTTGCCGAGAGGTTGTATTCCCAAAATTGTTTAAAATAGATCCGGTTTAGCAGCCAACAATTAAAACTACTACTCTTTGTGACCTATGAGGGGAACCTAAGTACTCATGCTCACTCAAATGTCTCTGAGGTGGTGGCGCTATGTGGCGGGTCATTACATTCCCTCTAATATGGTTGAGTGAAATGATGGCTGACACATACGTCATACTTGTGAACAGGTGCCACCTTTGGGGACTGGTCTGTTTCGGTTTACCTCATAATATTTATTTTATTATTATTTCCTTTATTTTATTTTGTGTAACAATTAAACTGTATGGCTTGGTATGTGATGACACAACATTGTATGAAAGTTTGGCGATTAAAAAGACTGGAGAGTTTCTTGCCGGATCTTCTCGACCAGAAACAACTTTCCGAGCCGGTGGTAGAATCGCATTATGTTTATTTATTTCTTTGGTATATTTTATGTATCAACATATATATGTATTAACATATAAAAATATACATAAGTACTTATAAATAGTTTTAAGTCATTAAAATGTATGACGATTTGTAAGTGCTGTGTACAAGCCTATGCAAATAAAGAATTATTTGAAAAAAAAACGAATGTTGTTGCTAGTTAGGGCTACCCGTCGCCTTAAGGTGACACCGCGATGATACTAGCGCTGCCAAGTGATTTATATTGACTATAGCGAATAAGAGATACTTTTAATAGTGAGAACCAAATACTTTAAGGAAAGTATTTGCAATTTTTCAAGACGAACTTATGCAATAATTACTAACCACAAGTGAAATTGGGCAATTTTAGCAATTTCGTAACTTGTAGGAAGAAAATTTTGGCCGTGTGGTCCTGGCAGAGTAGAATAGGCCACCCTCACTCTTACCGAGGTGTCGTAAAAGGCGACTAAGGTAAAGCTGCAGGCATGATCATCAGCACCCAGAGAAGGAAAACTCTGCATTTATATCAAAACCCTCGCCAATCCGTCTGCCAAGCGTGGTGAGTATGGCAATTACCCCTCATGTGATTGAGGGAGGACCGTGCCCCAGCAGTGGGGACTTAAATGGGCTGACGATGATGATGACTAAATTACGGATCAGTGGCCGATTGATTTTTATGACTTTAATGGAAAAATGATCAAGATATTTAACGTAAAAAAGTAAATAAAGCATAAAAAAGTAATTATACTCCGTTACATTATTGCCGGGCGGGTATTCTATTTTGTATGGAACAGCTGATTTTGATAGAGGCTCTTATTATCGGAGGTGCTAGTATTATAATATCTGTGTCAGAGGCCAAGACTCACTTTGCGTCGCTGCGCCAACCAAGTTAGTTATAAAAGTTATGAGATGTATGAATTTATTTCATTAATAAAACGACTGATTTTTTTTTCTATTATAGGATGAAGAAACAGAAGACCGATGGAGTTGGGGCTACGTTGATGGCATTGCTCCTGATGTGAGTAAATATTTACACATTTTTAGTTTTATTTCAATAATGTTAATGTGGCCGTGTGGTCCCCGGCAGAGTAGAATAGGCCACCCTCACTCTTACCGAGGTGTCGTTAAAGGCGACTAAGGTAAAGCTGCTGGCATGATCATCAGCACCCAGAGAAGGAAAACTCTGCATTTATATCAAAACCCTGCCAACCCGTCTGCCAAGCGTGGTGAGTATGGCAATTACCCCTCATGTGTTTGAGGGAGGCTCGTGCCCCAGCAGTGGAGACTTAAATGGGCAGACGATGATGAATGTTAATGTTATACGCGTACGCGTTGAACCCAACATTGTGCATGGTTATTTCATAAATAGTATGACTGTTTGCCGAGAGGCTGTAACCCCGAAATTGTATAATAAAGATCCCGTTGATTAGCTAAAAATTAAAATCTATTGCCGTAGCTAGTGTGTCCTTTCCGTCACCTTAATATGACATCCAGAGCAACCGCAGTGATACCACGGCCTCATAAAAAACTGGCGTAAGCAGCGCCTGCGCTGTAGTTTGTCGAGTGAGTGAGGGTACGGGTGTCGGTAACACATGGCTATATTAGCTTAGGCGTCTCTCCTTTAATTGGTTTGACAAATCACGGACTAGGTGAATGCCACCATGCCACATGTTACCTTTACTTATGACGATCCATTTGGATCAGTGGTAGTGAACGCTGCCTCTGGTGCATGAGTTGCGGGTTCGATCCCCGTACAGAATTCATATCCATATTCTTTATTACATTCCATATGCTACAAAAGGTGGTAAGACGCATTTATAGTACCTATATTAGTACATTATGGACCCTGTTGGCACGGCAAAGTTAAAAGAGAAGAGTCACCTTTTACATTTGTGTGAATGAACATGTCTGTTTGTATTGTTCTAGGTGTTTTCTATGTATTATAAGTTATAAGTATATATTTACAAAAGAAAAGTTTTAAACGTATATATTTGTGATTCCGCTATTGGTTCTGATATCCGTATCTATCCGTATCTTCAAGAGAAGAGTGTACTCCTTTTTAAAAAGGCCGGCAACGCTTTAGTGATCTTTCTGATTTCGCGGATGTTAATGGGCGGCGATGATTGCTTTCCATCAGCTTGCTCGTTTGTCGCCTCTAGCATAAAAAAAAACATAGGTGCTTGAGCTACCTATCTCGGAGTCTGATCAATGTATGTGATGTTGTGAAATATTTATTATTATAAATTTAATATGGCACTAAGAATTTCTTAACCGAAAAACTCAGGTACTGGTTTTGGCCCGACCCAAGGTCTTACCCTCATGCCACGGAAAGCACATTTTCTCAAACTGGTCTCCCATCGAAACAATGGTAAGCTACTAGAGAATTCACTTGTTGCTGAGCACACACTTGTGCACTATAATAGGTATATACTGCTGCGTCGATGCCTGACCGTTGAGATTGGTTGCCATAGTCAAAATTTCGGTTAGGAGGACATTTTATTTTAAATTGTTTTTTTTTCAGAGGAATGGCGAATCTAAACCCCCGGATAGTTGGACTACAGAGGAGGAAAATCCTTGCCTCCCATATGAACCGAAGGTGCCAGACTTCAGTGCCTCTGGACGTCGGTTAAGTGAAGTGAGTTAGTATCTAATTTAGTCAAAACCATAAAATAAAGCAAAAGCATGGAACGCTTTGTCAGTGTGCGTTTTCCAGTAAATACGGTTTTGAGGATCATAATGTTTAAATCATAAGTCAATAGGGTATAAATGGAAATATTTCAATGGCATATCGAAAAAAAGCTTATCATACAAGCGATGAGCCAAGGCAGGAAAAGGCTTGGTATAAGAAAAATTTCTTGGCTATGAAATCTGCGTGAATGGTACTAGATTGGTCTTCCATGCGGCGTTGTCCAGATTGCAAATAGCCTGATGATTTCCAACCTTCAGAAGAAGACGGCCCCATAAAAATTTTCTGCGAAAAAAAAAACGTTAAAGGAACACGTAATGTTTTTGCATATTTTTTCAAAACTGCACTGTCCCTGTTGAATAATTGAATGTTGTATTAAATTACAATTACTCTGTTACGTTAAGATGAGGTGACGGGTAGGGCACACTAGCGGAGCCAATCGATTTTAATTTTAGGCTACTAAACAGGATCTATTTTAAACAATTTCGGGATTACAATCTTTCGGCAAACACTTATACTATTTATTAAATAACCATGCACAAATGCTAGGTCCAATGCGTACGCGGAAAATTGATTCATGCTTAAAACTTTTGCCGTTAAATTTTTCGCGTACAAAAACGGAACCAACATTTGTGCATGGTTATTTAATAAATAATATAAGTGTTTGCCGAGAGATTGTAACCCCGAGATTGTTTGAAATAGATCCGGTTTAGCAACATTCTAGTGTGCCCTACCTGTCACCTTAAGTTAAGTACCTGTCTGGGCAAGGAGCTAGCTGAAATATTTTTTTATTTAGTGCTTTAAACAGGACAACACCGGCCTATTTACCAGATTAACATAATTATTTTAACAATAGGTTAACATCCGACTCTTTTATTATTTTACAGAATGTTTTGAATACATTTACCATATAAAAATACGGGAAGATCAGTTCAAAAGGGACAATGACTGTGAGTATGAATAATTTTAATACCATACAAAAAAAACTGAACCAAAAATGTTAATTCAAAACATTATTATTAAATATAAAAATGTTTATGTTCCTCTATTTCTATATTTATGTTTTTATATTTATTTATAATTGGATCAATGTATGTGATGTTGTGAAATATTTTTTTGACTGACCGGATGGCGCAATTGGTAGTGACCCTGCCTCTTACGCCAAAGGTCGTGGGTTCGATCCCCACCCTGGACAAACATTCGTGCGATGAACACTTGTGTTTGTTCGGTGTCTAGGTGTAATATTATAAATGTATTTATGTATATATTTTTGTTCCTCTGTTGTCTGACATCTGTAACACAAGCGCTTAAGCTACTTAGTACGAAATCAGGTCAACGTATGAGATGTTGCGAAAATTATTATTATTATTTATTATTACCTACTATTTTATTTAATGAAAAAATGCTAAATTTTTACCAAGCATTTCAAATTACTCAAAAGCACATGCTAATTTCTTCACAGAAAGACGGGGGTTCGATTGTATTAAACAATATTTTTGCCTGTAATGATTTAAATAAAAAACCAAATCTCCAGGTGTTGAATATCTTCGAAAGCAAGCCTTGGAACAGGGGGAAGATGGACCTCAATTTGCTATAGGCGGCCGAGATACTATACCGGGGGAATTCCCGCACATGGTGAGTAAAAAAGTTCACTGAAAAAAACACAAAATCTACCTAAATTGAGCTGATAACACAATGTATGTGATATTGTCTCAATTTATTCGTATTATACAGGCATCTTTTAGGCAAACGCGTATCATCCTAGACCTCATCGTCGCTTTCCATCAGGTGCGATTGTGGTCAAGCGTTGGCTTTTTGACCAAAAAAAAAAAAATTTATATTTATAGTAAAAAGATTTAACTGCTACTAATGCGCCTTGATGAACGCTCACAGGGCAAGTTTACTACTTACAACCGTGTAGTAACTGCCATAATGAACCATGTTCCATGTGTAATATAATATCCAACCGATTTCGGCTAAGGCGGCTAATCTCCACGATAAGACACTTACGCAGGATATATTATACTGCTCAAGTGTGTGCGCAAATACAAGTACACTTTCTATTCCCTTGCGTATTCCGATGGGACACCAGTGTGGCACGACCGGAGAGGGATCGGGCCCAGGACCAACGGCTTTCTGAGGCACGGAGGTACATGACGGCAAAATTCCAGACCCGGAGGTTTACACTGAGAATTTATTAACAGAAAAACTCAGGTACTAATTTTGGCCCGACCCAGGAATCGAACCCGGTACTCCAAGCGCAGCCGTTGCTTACTGCGCCAACGAGGCAGTCAAAGACATGTTCCATGTACCAAGGCGTCATAGGATGAAAGACTTCACAAGGGAAGTTTCTAACTGCAATCATACAAGACTACTATGATAAGATTTGTTCCGTGTACCAGGGCATCATAGGAAAAATAACCTCTAAGGGGATATTTTTCGCTGCAGCCGTATTGTGGCAGACGGAAAAGGAGACACCGATAAGGGGGGGTAAAATAAATAGGTATATTAACAAAATATAATTATCGAAAAATACAGAAAATTTACATGTTATCGGTCGAAACGTCAGAAGAATAAGAAACGTCAAAAAAAGAAAAATACTTTTCTATTATAAATAAAGGTCGCCTAAGCGGCAAGGAGGACTGTCCTCGACACGTATAATAACTATGTTGTTAAACTCTGTTCCATGTACCAGGGCGCCATAGGATGGAAAGCGGTTATCGGTACCTGGATCTTCAAATGCGGAGGCTCCCTCATCAGCGAAAAGTTTGTGATGTCAGCGGCCCACTGCTCCAGGGCGTCTAGCAGGGACACCAGCATAGCTGATGTGGTGCCTAAGATAGTGAGGCTGGGAGACAAGAATATTATTGACGATGTAAATATCGATATATACCTATCTTTTACATTTGTAACAGTTTTGAGAAGTCTGGTAAATGTTATAAAAGTGGAAAGCTACTGTTGAGTATCAAATTGGAAACGTCCGAGTTTCATTGGAGTTTTAGTTCATTCAACGAATCAATACGTTGAAGTGGCAGTCTAGTAGAACCGACAATCGTTAGAGCAAAAGTAGCCTTGAATGAATGAATGAATGAATTTTTCTTTGATACATTTACTAAAAGAACAAACTAAATAATAACATAGGTACATAATTAAACTTTTAAAACATAAACAATAGTGTCAAATAAGCAACCGCTCAGCTTTTGTCGACACTGGCCAAACATAGCTGATTTTCAGCGGCTGGCCCTTAGACAATTTAAATGTCTAAGAGCTGACCTAACACATTATTGCGCCTGTCTTCCCCTCCCTTCCTCATTCTGTCTTGTAAAAATGTAAACAAGGTGACTTGATTTTCTTCCAAAGACAATGACGGTATTTTTTTTCAGTTTGCCAACAACATGCTACCTATTGATAGGAACATAATAAGAATAATAGACCATCCGAAATACAAGGCTCCTAAGAAGTACTATGACATTTCTCTGATGGAGCTCGATGAGAAGGTGGATTTCAACATGTACGTGCAGCCGGCGTGCCTGTGGACGGGACCTGGTGCTGCCCTGGACGGGCAGTCGGCCACTTTGACCGGGTGGGGGGTGGTTGAAGCAGGTATCTATTAGAATTTAAAAGACAATCGGGACGGGACAATCTATCTATATTATTTATAAAGGGGTAAATCCTACAGACAGCGGCACACTTGTAATCATAAAAAAAAAACTCGTTATGATAATTCGAAAACACAAAACGCTTGCGGGATGTGACACCTGGCGCCATCTATTGGCATACAGTGGAACTAATGTCCCGAAACGAAGTGAGAGCCAGCCACTAGTAAGTACTCACAGTACAGCCATAAAGCCATACAGGGTCAATTAATTGTACACCCGCAACACCAGGGGAGTCACAAGTGTACTGTCTGCTTTACGCTCTCCATCTAAGGGGAATGGGATTCCAGTACTCAGTCGGCGAAAACCAGTGCATGTACTGCTTTAAGCCTTTGCTTTGGGCCCATCCAAACCGAAGCGGAGCTCTCCTACGACTAAATTTTATTTATCTATTTCCTTTTTACTTCCAGCTGGTAAAACCATGTCTCCCGAACTGCAAGCAGCTGTGGTAGACGTCATCGACTCCAAGAAGTGCGATGGGTTTTTGAAGCCATCGTGCAACAGGCACTGGTGCGGCATGCAGGAGCACCAGCTCTGCGCGGGGAAGCTGGCTGGCGGTGTGGATGCTTGTCAGGTATCAATGGAAATCAATCTATTCTATACTATTTACAAAGAGGTTTTAGTAATAGCATAGTCAACTTTAAGGGTTATTGGCAACCCGAAAAGGCGAAACGTTTGCGCGATCTAATTGATCTCCAGAGCCATCTATCGATATGATCTAAGCTAAGTATAAAATTGAGATAGCCTACAAAATTCAAAACTAAATCGTTACATGCAGACATGGTGCTGACCACGATCATCAGACATGAGGGACCGACTCAAGAGAGAGAACGAATTCAAAAGGATGGTAACTCAGTAGATGAGAACGTGTGCCTCTTACTGGTTTATGTTCAAATCTGGGCATGCACATTTGGATTTTTCTAATCTATGTACTTTTACCATTTGCTCGGCGGTGACGAAAAATATCATGGGGGAATCGGCATGTTTTAAGTAGTATCTATCTCGAAATGCGAATGGGTATTCCGGACCACATCCAAAGCCTGAAAAAAAATGAAGAATTTGACAGAAACTGTTGACAGCAACTTATCACTGGTATTTTCAGGGTGATTCCGGAGGACCTCTCCAAGTCAAGATCTCTCTCCCATCCAGCAGCCAAGGCCAGATGTACCACATCATAGGGGTGACGTCTTTCGGCATCGGATGTGGGCGCCCCAACTTGCCTGGAATCTACACCAGGGTGTCCAGCTTCCTTGATTGGATTGAACAAGTTGTGTGGAAATAAATTGATCTTTAGAATTTTAAGTAAATGACCATAATGACTGTTTAAAATAAAATGATATTTGATATTTATATGATATTTGGATTGTGTTACACTAATAAACAATACCTTTCAATAGCCCTATACCAACTGAGAACTGTTTATAGCTATACTTTCAGGCATGTGGCAGGCATATTGAAGAAATCCGCCGTTTACTCAATACATCATCAATTAGAAACCTTACCAAAGACCTGGTTTGACCCTGTGCTCACAGCAATAGCTTAGGAAGCAACCGCGGAACAAAACGTAAATATGATGATAATGACACAAGTCCTAGTTTACCTCTAATTCTCTTATCAGTCTTTTTCTACCAAAAGCGTACAGGCAGGCAGGCAGAAAGACAATTATTACAAAAATATTAATATAATCAAAGGTGACCATCAAATACATGAAATAACTTCGATGCTCGTCAGTCTTGTCACGTAGGTACGAGCTCCAGTGTCTAAAACGATAGTTTCACTATAAAATACTTTCCAAATAAAAGCTAAACCAAACAAAGTACCAACCTTGCAAATAGGTACCATCAATTACTAGCAAGACAAAACAGTTGGCTGTAAACAAGTAGAAAGTCAACTTACGGCGTGCATTTTCTCGACCGTCACGTCGGATCAGCCATAGATTCGCCGATCCCTCTAAGCTATCCAATTTGTAGCTCAAAAGAACGAGCATTTGTCTGACTGGAGTAGGGTTGCTTGATTTGAATCCAATCACGACCTGAGTATATTGAATCGATTTTTCTGATCGTATCTAAATAATAACAAATCATACGTACGATCATTTTTTTGATTGCAGCCCATTCCTGTTGTCCACCCCTAAGGTGACGATTTGCGTAACCAGAACAATCGATCCGTCGTTGGTAAAATGGATTATTCGACGTCGATCGATAGTTTCCGCCTTCCCCCCGGATCGGGCAAACACTTTATTCGCTTAGTCGGCGAAACACAGCACAGGCGCTGTTTCACGCCGGTTTTCTGTGAGGCCATGGTATCGGTCCATTCATGCCGAAGCTCTCTCACAGTTAGAATCAATTTAAGAAATAGTCGATTGAATGGCTACTATTCGATCTTTAAAAACATCGATGCAGGGGATAGAACGATTCGGGATGCCCATCCCTAGCCAAACTAGTTAGTTACATTGGCTTGGTTTAAGGTTTCAAATTCGATTTGGCGAATGGTGATGTCAGAGTTCGGTATCATTGCGGGCTTTATATACACTTATTCCTAAAAGATCAATAGCAATTTAAGTTCTTGTTCAAGATATAATGGACAAAAAGACTTATAATCAGGGCTTTGGGCAGGACCTTATTCGTTGCTAGGTGATCGATCCATTTGCACAATGCGGAAAAACTGAAAGCTCTGTAATATGGTCTGGGCGACCAGTTCACTTCGTAGCAGGCCCCCCACAAGGTAAACCGACGATCTGGTAAAGGTCGCATAAATCCGTTGGATGCGGACGGGGCAGGACTGATCTGTGTGAAGATCATTGGTGGAGGCCTATGTCCAGCAGTGTACGTCTATTGGCTAAAATGATGATGATGACCACTTCACGTCTTAGTTATCTAGAAAATACCACCTGTAAAAATGAAGACCAAAAATAAAATGGCTAGAAGTGGTCTGCCTTTTACTCATCTTTGTATGAAACATTTTAATATGTTGAATATGCGGGCTCTTCTCTTGCTTACCATCAGGCTGAGGAGAGTCAATATAGAGTACTATAAAAAAATATGAAAGGTAGAAGGGGATTCAAGGGGATTCACGTATATAAAAATACTATAAGATTATGTAACTGTTACATGCTTAGGGCTACGAGCGAGATTTTAAAAAACGAGCTAAACCTAGTTTTTAGAACTATATAATACATCTCATCTCTGTAAATCTCATACACTACTTTATTTAGATTCATATTTAAATCTCCAAAGTAAGACATCATAATGAAACACATTGGTACTATTGTACCAATGTGATAAGGTTTAGGTTAGGTTTAGGTTCACATACCTAATAATCTAGTAGGTAGATTTTCATGGCAAAGGACTATTTGTAACTCTTGATGCTTCTGCCAAAATATATAGTGGTGAAAATAATTTTCTAAAAAATAAATTACTTGAAAATAAAATGGCGTGGATCGACTAATCGTATGATATTCCACGCGCATTGTAGGTGCTTTATGGGGTGTCAATTTCTAACTTTTTTGGCTGTATAAGTGATGATAACTTTATCCTAATATTGTCATTTAAGATATTTGGCTGCTGCATAAAGTGCAAAAAAGTAATAATTATGCAACACCCTAACATTTAATTATCTTTATAATGCCAGTTAAAATGCATTTACTTTTGATTTCTTAATTTGAAGATTATGACATGAGTGTAGATAAAAGTAAAGTTTTAGTGTAACTTGTAGTTAGTCTATTAAGTAGTCCTCTATTTATAAAATATAACCATACACCATTAGCGCAATTCTCCACAAATTGCTCCGAAATGAGTTTCAAGCAGCTACTAAAATAATAGATGAAACAGCGCTGGTACCAGGACCGCATAGCTTCGGAGAGCCAACTGCATTATGGACGCGACCAACTTGCTGCAACAAGTGACTTACATTATTGAGCCGTGGTACACACAAGCACTTGTGTGCTCCTAGTAAATGGATCCAATATTCGGTTTGTCACCGTACTAGAAACATTAGCGTTCTTCTTTGGTAGTTACGTCTTAGACATTGGCAGGATCGTAGGATTACTGCTCAAAAAAATACTCAAACATTTTTCAACCTCTTATACATATTATTAGGTTCTACATATATCAGGTACTTACACTCGAGGATAATGTATGCGTTATTTTATGATGTTTACTAAAGGCTGACAATAATAAAACCTAGATATCTTTATTGAGATTTAAATGGTTAGTAGACCGCGATAATGTCGTAGTCGTGCCCTTTCTTGTAAGAATAAGAGAATATAGTGTACTTATTTTTGTGAACTCATTTGTGCAATATATTATGCCCTACATTCTTCTGATCACTAAAAGAGCTTCAATATTTTTTAATTTGCTTTCATTTTTCTTTGCGTAAACTTTTTTATAACCTATCAGCTGTCTCGTTTTAAGGACTTTTGCACCTTCCTCAGTCTTTAGTTAGTCTTTTAGAGGCACACTTTCCTAACAAATTCTAGAATCTCTTCTAGAATTTGTTAGGAAAGTGTGTTTCTCAATAGGAAAGTGTGTTTCTCAATAAGAAATTGGCATTTCCCCTTTCAACTAAAAAACGAGCCAATCTCCCAATGCTTTGGAGCAAAGACTCGATTCCATTTAGTGAGTTCCCTAAACGCGGGCTTTAGCCTAATCTTCAGGCGATCCGTCTGCCGGCACTGTTTGACTGAGGGAATCGCTTAAGAGCTCTGAGTAAGCAACTCTATATAGAGTGAATAAATTGGAAATGATTTGAAGTCTTTGAAGGAAGGACCAGTGAGATAGGATAGGTAGCTAGATTTGTTTACTGCACATAACAAAGAAAAACACAAAATAAAAGAGCACAGCTTCCAATATTAGAGTTGAACAGACAGACACGTTTAGGAATTGAATACTTATTAACGGTAGAAACGACTTACTTCTGAACACTTAGTTCAGAAGTAACTCGTCATCATTATTTCAGCCAATTGACGTCCACTGCTGGAGATAAGCCTCTCCCCCAATGATCTCCACACAGATGGGTCCTGTGCCGCCCGCATCCAATGGATTCTCGCGATCTTCACCAGAATATCGGTCCATCATGTGGGAAGCCTGCCATGGCTGCAACTTCCTGAAGTAAGTAACAGCTCGCAAATATCGAAAACTCAAAATTAAGGTACGTGGTAGAAATTGCGTTAATATCTTATTCTGCAAAGAAAAGAAAAGTGAAAGATTCTAATGTTAGTGACCAGGTAAGTTTAAAATAGTAATTTTTTTTAGTAAATATTTAAACAGTTTTAGAATACACTTATGTCACTAGATTGACAATTTGACGCACCCTTAAAACATTGGATTACTTTTCTTTTGGACCTTCAAGAAATTTAAACCTGCAATTTCCCCACCAAACAAATGCCACTTACATAAATTGGTATGGCTCCTGTGGGAATTCAGCCCTCGATCTCGGTAGAAGAGAACTCTCTTTTAACCGATATACCATAATGTTTTGTATAGCTACATATTAAGTTTATTGAGCTAAAAGCCATTTTAGTATTAGAAGTTAGTCCTGTTGCCATTTTTAACTATAGAAAAAAGTATTTTCTGATGGTTTTCTCGAGAAAAACAACCGTGTGCATTAATCGTTATTCGGATTAATCTAACCCTAATCCAAGTCCACATCAGACCAGATATGAAAAAGGAAAGAAGAAATGAAATGGAACTATGGGTTCTATGAAACCTATTTTCTACATAAAAACTGTAACTAAAAGGGTCAGCCTTTCGTCCACCCTGATTAAGGTACCAGGAAAACATAACTAAACTGAAGGACCCTAGAAATCCACCTCATTACGCCGGTCGACAACCGATCAGGTACCTGGAACGCAGAAATAAATTACGGTTAAGTGGGAACTAAGCGATTCTATTTAGTCTCTAATCACATTATCTTCCTTTCAGGATCAACAATTAGCATTACAAAGTGACGTTTGAAACCCAACCGTTTTGTAAATTGACAGCCATATCTCCTCTAGAGCTCCGAGCAATAAGGCTGCGACGCGACGTCAAACTTGTAATCGGAGCCGCGGAATTCGTCGTTATAATATCCGAAACTTAACAGGTCTGGGATGTGAGAAGCGAATGTTCGGTTTGATATGCAGCGTAATAGTCTTAGGCATTTGTACGAGTATTTAGATTCGTCATCGGGCCAATGTACGTGACACTGGCCCGATGACGAATTGGGTAGATATTGACCAGAGAGGGTCAATAGATATTGACCCTCTCTGGTGGGTCCTACTTCAACTCAAAAAAGACAATCCTGTGTTGTGTTTTTATATGGGCGCATTCTGAAAAGAACACAGCATATTTTTCCTTTAATCACAAGCAGCTACCAGTTTGCATACAAGATTTTGTGGTAACTTATTAAATATTTTAATACTCATTCCTACAAATGAATTACCAATCTTATGAAGTCTGAGATGTGAAACAGCAAGCTTGTGTTTATTTCTAGTATTTAGGTTATGGTTGTCGGATTTTCGAGGGAAGTTTTCTAAATTTTTATAAACATACATAATACAGTCAAAGATGTACTGTGATGCTAATGTTAAAATGTTAATTTCTTTGAACAAGTTTCTAAGCGAGTCTCGTGGTCTAAGTCCGTATATGGCCCTGACAGCTCGTTTCTGTAGCACAAAAATAGCTTGAATATCAGCCGCAGAGCCCCATAACAGCAGACCATAAGACATAACGCTATGGAAATAACTGAAATACACAAGTCTGGCTGCTTCAATATCGGTCAGATGTCTTATTTTTTTGACTGCATATGCAGCCGAACTAAGTCTCCCTGCCAGGGCTGCAATATGAGAACCCCACTGTAATTTTGAGTCTAACGTGACGCCTAGAAATACTGTAGAATTAATTACTTCAACATTTTGACTATTCATATTAATCCTAGTGCTGACCTGTCTTACGTTGGGCAATGTAAATTGACACATTTAGTTTTTTTAGCATTGAGAAGTAAATTATTTACAGTAAACCAATGTAACACTTGAGTGAGAGCATTATTTACATCGTCAAAGTTATCTTTATGTCTATTAGTTTTAAAAATCAAAGAAGTATCATCTGCAAATAATACTATGTCACACAAGTTTTTAGTAAAGTAAGGTAGGTCATTTACATATATAATAAACAGTAAGGGCCCCAATATCGAGCCCTGGGGCACTCCCCATCTGTAAAAGGGGCGCCAGAAGAGTTAGTTCCATTAACATTGACTTTTTGAATTCTATCACTTAGGTATGACCGTACTAAGCTCAGAGAGCTAATCACAAGCAGCTACCAGTTTGCATAATGCAGCTAGCGTTGATGACATTCGGATCTGTTCTGGATTGTTACATAAAGGTGGCAGACGAGCAGGCGGATCATCTAATAGTTAGCGATTGCGGCCACTCATGGACACCCAGTAAACTCACAAGTGCGATGACAACCTTTCAACCCCCCTTGCCCCTGGATTAGACCTCCGGTGCCCTCACTCACGCAGCGAATCCACAGTGCTGCTTCACGCTGGTTTTCTGTGACGCCCGTGGTATAACTCCGGTGACTGCCTCGGTGGCGCAATGGTTAGAGGGTCGCACTTTAAAGCGATGGTTGCGCTGAGTCCCGGGTTCGATCCCCGGGTCGGGCCAAAATTTGTACCTAAGTTTTTTTGTTAAGAAATTCTCTCTTCTTTTAACTCGAACCTGACCATGCAGGCTGGAACGCCACTTATTGGTTCCGGTCCGAGTAGTGGGCTCTCTGCCCGGGCCTTTGCTAGCACGTGAGCGAATTCGTTGCCTCTGATATTGCAATGTCCCGGTACCCAACCAGCTCTACACTGTTGGCATTGCCAAGCTAGTTTAGGAGTAGGACACACTCGCTAATGAGTTTGGAGTCAAGTTCACAGGATGATAACGCTTTGAGGGCAGCTTGACTATCTGAAAAGATGAATATTTTCTTATTTTGGAGATTCATTTGCAGACTTTCTTCAATTTATAAGAAACCTTAACATCATTTTAAAGACCTATATGGTAGATAACCCATACGTATGGGATTGCTGAAAAAAAATTATAAGTTTCAGTTATAAGTATGGATGGAGAGCCCCCCCAAAACCTTTTTTTTATTTTTGTTTAATAATCATAATGCGGTTACCAAAATACATCTATTTACAAAGTTTCAAATAGTATACTTTTAAGAGTTTTGGAAAAAAAGTGTATTAGGGTTCCGTTTTTTTGCTATTTGGCTACGGAACCCTTAAAATGGCGCATCCACGCTTCATCCTCCTGTTTCTAAGAAGGTAGTGTGTAGTTTAAGCGGTGCCATAGTTTCGTAGTTATCGCTGTGTGACACCAGTTTCAGTTTCGCCGCTTCTATTAGGCGAGTAAATAGTTGAGACTCCATACTTTGTGGGGGGACGTGTGACAAATTTTATGCATGAATAATTTATCACCGAGCTTGGGAAATGTTTCATGGCGTAATGGATGTGCTGGGAATGGAATACTAGGGGACTGTTTATACAGATGCATGAGTTTAGCCACTTAAGGTGACAGGTAGGGCACACTAGCGACGCCTAAATTGTTAGCAACTAAACCGCATATCTTTTTAACAATTTCGAAGCTGCAGCCTCTCGGAAAAAAAAAACTATTTATTTAATACTTGTACTTAACTTTTGGGCCAGCTTTGTACTCGAATTTTGAGTTTCCTCCAAAAACGGCAAACTGCGCTTTACGCAGGGCTGCTCTGTGGAGATGACATGAAACAACACGCTGCGCGGATGCCCGTGACGTGCGCCCACTTAAGGTGACGGGTAGGGCAGACTAGCGACGCCAATCAATTTTAATTTTCAGCTAATAATCCGGATCTATTTTAAATAATTTCGGGGTTACACTCTTTCGTCAAACACTTATACTATTTATTTAATAACCATGCACAAATGTTGGGTCCGTTTTTGTACGCGAAAAATTGATTCACGCCTAAAGCGGCCACTTTTGGCCGGCCGGTTTTTCGGTAATCCAAAATTCGAGTACAAAAGTAGACCAAACAGTTAATTATAAGTATTAAATAAATAGTATAGGTGTTTGCCGAGAGGTTGTAACCCTGAAATTATTTAAAATAAATCCGGTTTAGTAGCTAAAAATTAAAATCGATTGGCATGGCTATTGTTCCCTACCCGTCACCTTAAGGTGACTTATACTATTTATTATATAACCATGCACAAATGTTGGTTCCGTTTTTGTACGCGAAAAATTTATTCACACCAAAAGTGGCCGCTTTTGGCGTGAATCAATTTTTATAGAACTAAAACGGACCCTACATTTGTGCATGGTTATTTAATAAATAGTATAAGTGTTTGCCGAGAGGTTGTAACCCCGAAATTGTTTAAAATAGATCCGATTTAATAACTAAAAATTAAAATCGATAGGCGTCGCTAATGTGCCCTACCCGTCACCTTAACGCAGCGCACGGCCTTAGACAGGGGAACCAGACCAACTGGATTACGGTAACTCTTTAAGAATCATTATCTCCAATATTGTAGGAATCTACAATTTTGAGAAACTATCCGAGACGTACAGGATTCCTCACGATGTTTTTCCTCACCGCCGTGCAAATGGTAGAAATATGCACTTCGATTTGAAAAATTGAGGTGCATGCTCGGATTTGAACCACAAATCCCCGCATGGAAGGTGCGTTTTGAGCTACTATTTACTCCATCTACTATTGCTTGGCTATTGATCCGTTGGGTCTGCCACTTACCTGTCAAATAAAAGAGTTACAAGTTGATCCAAATAATGGTTGGAATATTTTCTATTCTTTATTTCATAGGTGGCAGACGAGCAGACGGATCGCCTGATGGTAAGCGATTACTGCCCCCATAGACACCCGTGACACCAGTGAAGTTACAAATGCGCTACCAACCTATAAACCCCCCTTTAACCGGGATTGGGCCTTTGGTACCCTCACTCACGCAGCGAAACAAACGCCGGCTTTCTGTAAGGTGATATCAATCCGGTCGAGCCGGCCCATTCATGCCGAAGCGTGGCTTTCCCACGGTCAAAATAGATGAAACAATTTTCTCTAAGGTACCTATTTTTAGGAATCACATCAGCCGGACCCCATCACTCAATCACGTCACATTTCCGTCGAAAACCTTCATATCAAAAATTTTGCTCCGATTGCGATGCCAAAGTGCTATAAAACAATGCGATGGAGGTCGCGTCCACTCGAGGCGCGAGATAATCCCGGGCCCTAATCCCGGCCGTCACGCTCGCCGGGGATCCCGGCGAAATCCCGCATTAACGAACAGGCCACTTCACTATGCTCGTAATTGCTGATCGGTATTCGATATTTGCGGTGGGTGAATCGGAATGGCTGGTGTCAATTTATTTTTGGATTTGTTCATATTTATCAATTGAAAACAATAATGCCGTATCGGCCGCAGAACTGACAACCGTCAAACGAGTTCCTGAGTAGAGACCGCGTTTTGTAAACGTAGTGAAGGAAAAACAGGCCAGATGTAGTGACGTTTACGCAAGATGGCTGGCAGGAGCTGGATCATCATCATCGTCATCATTCAGTCCACTGCTAGACATAAACCTCCCCAAATGTTCTCCACACACCATATCATCGGTCCACCTTGTGGCGGGCCTGCCACGGCTGCGACTTCCTGTAAGTGGCCTCCACTCCAGGATTCTTCCGCCCCAACGATCGTCTGTTCTCCTCGCTATGTGCCCTACCCATTGCTACTTGAGCTCTGTCTGTGACCTTAGTTCTACTGCGGATCTCAACATTTCTGATATGATCACGCAAGGAGACTCTGAGGAGCTGGATGAGAGTAGCCAAAGATCGATCGGAGTGGCAAAAAATTGATGAGACCTATATCTAGCAGTGGATTGCAAAAAGCTGGTGATGATGAGTTCGGCTATGGCAGCCAATTTTAATGATCAGACAAGATAGATTACAATATAGACGATAAAAATATTAATATGGCGCATGAGCGTATGTGCTAACGCAAGTTCATGTACTGTCAGCATCAAAAGTAGCTTAACTAATACCATATCGAAGTAACATTTTTACGTACCCCTTAGAAACTGATTATAACAGGCAGAACAGTTACTTTGATATGGTACTACTGTGTTAAGCTACTTTTGATGTACATCTACATTTCTACACTATAATAATAATAATATAGAGGAAACATTTGTATTATTCTGTGTGTGTCTGTATGTTCGTAATAAAAAACATAAAAAAAACTACTATGGGTTGTTAATATGGATATGGATGGATTTTGACGAAACTTCACAATATCATAGCTTATATAATATAAGAATATCACATAGTGAAAACGCAACGCAGGTATTTATTATTACTACTTCATCATTTCAGCCAATAGACGTCTACTGCTGGACATAGGCCTACCCCAATGTTCTCCACACAGATCGGTCCTGTGCCGCCGGCATCCAATGGATTCCCGCGACCTTGACAAGGTCGTCGGTACACCTTGTGGGTCCTGCCGCAGCCACGGCGACTTCTTGTATGTGGTCTCTACCTGAAGAGAACCTTTCCGCCCAAACGGCCATCTGTTGTCCTGGTTATGTGCCCTGTATTATTACTACTTATATTTTCAATTTTTTCAAAATAAAGGGTAGTAAACCTCCTCCCGTTTCTTATAGATAGTCCAATTTATCTGAAGGGGACGGAATTGCGACTTTTTGTTCCATAAAAAAATGTTTTATATTATTATGTTTTTGCAAATACAAGAGTGCTCGACACTGCCCATAACAAGACCATAATATGTTTTTCACTAGCGTTAGGAATATGAATATAAGGGTGACCCAAATCTACAGGTTTTTGCATAAATAGTACCACTTGGAACATTTGTTAATAACTAATTGCATCAATGGCCTGAACAAATTTTAATGTAACGCGTACCTACCTAATAATTTACGGAAATTTTGCTCTGGCATTTTGTACTAGATCGCTTACAGATTAGCGTATTTATACATCTTTATTTTTCAACGGACTTAAAAAAAAGGAAGAGGTTCCATGTTCGACTGTATGTATGCCTTTTTATGTGTGCCTCCAATTGTTGACCCATTTACAGAATTATTTTTTTATTTGAATGGGGACCTTCTTAAGTTGGCCACATTGTCACCATGTCAGGATCTGGTGATAGGATCCCAGAGAAATCGAGGGCAGCCCTCAAATTTTATCGACACATGTAATGTCTTTGTATCTTTTTTCAAAGCTGCACAAGTATTTTCACCTCAGCTGATGATAGAATGTGAAGGTAGAAAAAAAATGTTAGAATTGTTGGTTATAAATTCGATGAATATTCATATTCAAATGTATTAACTACGGTTTAAGTATACAAATACTCCCATTTCCCCAAAAACATTTTTCCCTCAAAAACTGGTGAAATGTAAAAAAAATGTCTTCTAACTCAGCTCATTGATGCAATTCATACCTATGGGATGACAATTTTGTTTTATATTTCTACATAACCATCCTCAAAGTACTTTCTTATACTAAAAAAATTACGGGGTACGTAAGAAATTGAAAAGAATATTACCGATGCTCTATACGTGTTCATCAAGAACAATGTTCAGAGCGAGCGTGTCTCTACTCTAGGTTAATATATTTTGTAGGAAATATATTTTTTGACACATGTTAAAAAGTGTTTCAGTTTTCCGGCGTTATATTGGCAAAAACTGCTAACCTGTAAAGGCTATTAGGTCATTCCCGGAGCACATATTGCCGATAATGGTCCAGCCACTGATTCGACATTGTAGGTTATAAATTCGATGATTGCGGAATACCGCGTGAGCGTTTAATTTTCATGATTTGTGTGTCGGATGCGCGAAGTTATTAGCAATTAAATTGTTGTTGGTCATAGGCGGTGCTTATGATGTACTCCTTTTTGGATGAATATCCCAATATTTAGGCAAAGTAAAAGAAAAGAAGTTCTCTCTTCATAAAAACTTAATTTATAGGGGATGAAGATTTGTTCAAAATTAGTTGCTGTAAATTTCCAAAAATATTCAACAAAGCACAAAACTATTCGATGTACTTACCTGATACGAAAACATATTTGTATCAACCACATGTTATATAAATTTGTCCGCTGTTAAAAGTCATCCTGAACATCGCACCAACAAAATGGCGTTGACTGACCGGATGGCGCAATTGGTAGTGACCCTGCCTCTTACGCCAAAGGTCGTGGGTTCGATCCCCACCCTGGACAAACATTCGTGCGATGAACACTTGTGTTTGTTCGGTGTCTGGGTGTAATATATGTATTTAAGTATATATTTGTGTTCCTCTGTTGTCTGATATCTGTAACACAAGTGCTTAAGCTACTTAGTACGGAATCAGGTCAACATATGAGATGTTGTGAGAATTATAAAGTGTATTCTTATAAAAGTGTATTCTTAAATAGACCCATTTTGCAAAACATCGCATTTTAAAGCTATTGAAAAAAGTTGTAAGTATCATACCAATTTGACATTTGTTTCCTTGAAAAATGATTATCGCCTTTTTGTATTCGTCTAATAGGAACGTATCCCACAAATTGAGAAACCGCTACCAAGCACAGTTCCCTCACGGCAAGTTCATTAGAGCCTTGATATATACTACGACGATTGCTCAGCCGGGGGCGAGCCTCGCGATAGTCGTGAAGTTACTACATTGCTACGTTGTAATACAATCAAGTTAGACAATGGCAATAAACGTATCACGATACTACTAGATTTAGCAAAAGCGTTCGATATAGTGTCTATACCCACCTTTCTGAGGAAACTGGCAAGAATTGGTATTAGAAGCAAGCACTAAGGCTTACTGAGAGATCGTAGTTTCGTGTAAATAAGCTATTATTCAAGTACCTGTCTCTCAGTGATATATGGTTGTACCCCAGGGTATTATGATAGGACCGACTCAATTTCTCGTTTACCTAACCGAACTCTTGAGTATCAACAATGACCTTTTTGTATTCGTCCGTCAGACTTAGGTATCTCATAAATTGAGAAACCGCCACCAACGCACAGTTCATTAGGGCCTTGATAAACTGCGACTATTGCTCAGCCGGAGGCGAACCTCGAAAAGGACGCGATAGTTGTAAAGTCACGACTACATCGAAGCTTTTAATGTTAGATGCTTGTGCAAATGGGGCATGGAAATTAAAGTACAGAAAGAAACCAACTTTTGTAGTTGAGGGTTAACTTATTGAGCCGCTATCTACAGAAAAAATTTAAATGTTTATGATTGCAAATAATTTTTCGACAAATACTTATATAAATATTGAGTTTATTTAGTGCCTAACATCTACTTATTTAATCTATTTAAGTATGTATTTATGCTATAACGCTTGTTACTTATTTAGGGGTCAGGCTATTTATTATTTTTGCCATGAGCGATGATAGCTCAGCGGATAATAACGCATCTTCCATGCAGGAGGTCATAGGTTCGAGCAGGCACTTCTAGTTTTTAATCTATGCACGTATTTCTAGCATTAGCTCAAATATGCACAACGTTTCAGATGATTGCGGACCTTCGCAAGTATACCTATACTGCACTGCAGACTTAGTGAGTTTATAGATATGGTCCGAGCTTACCTCGGGCTCCGAAGGACCGCTTAGGATGTAACTGGAAATGATGTTGAGATAGATGAGTGAGTATTTGATTTTTTTGCTGTCTGATCCCTACGAACAATCGGGCTGAGCTAGTGTAGCCTCTGCCTTACGTCCGCTCATTGGTCGGGAAAATAAAAAATAAGATAGAGACGCAGCTTTGATGAGCGCTCTTTGGTGGATGTTTTTCATTGATGTTATTTTGTCATTGGGAATTTCGGATGTGGAAAAATGAGCGGGAAAAAGAGAGGTATCATTTTTACTGCGAGAGAATTTTTGCTACCGTGTAAATTGATAAGATCCACGTGATATTGTGATACATAACTTATTTTGATTTTATGCACAATTTTGCTGGCACACAAGTGTGCGACACACCTGATAGTAAGCGACTACGGCAACTTATGAACATCTTCTTTCTATGTGTGTATTTTTTTGGCAATACATCTCATCCATTAACTGAAGATATTATATTATAGTTATAGTGAGCGACTACGGCAGCTTATGGACATCTCCTTTCTATGTGTGTTTTTTTGGCAATACATCTCATCCATTAACTGATGATATTATATTATAGTTATAGTGAGCGACTACGGCAGCTTATGAACATCTCCTTTCTATGTGTGTTTTTTTGGCAATACATCTCATCCATTAACTGATGATATTAGATTATAGTTATAGTACCTAAGCGACTACCGCAGCTTATGAACATCTTCTTTCTATGTGTGTATTTTTACTATTAGCATTTTGGATAGTTTATGAAACGCATAACCATGATCAAGCTGATTGCAAAGGTCAGACGGCAGTTGCTTTATTCTTTATTGTAATTATCAGAGTCCTCAAATCATAAATCATAGTCTAAACGTAAGCGATTTCGCGGACGTTAATGGGCGGCATTGATTTCTTTCCATCAGGTGACTCGCTTTCTCGTTTGTCCGCCTCTAGCTTCAAAAAAAGTGTACTCAGACACTCTAAACGACAACTTTGGGAATCACACGCTGAGATCATATACGAGTCAAGAATCAGCCACTTACGCTGGTTATGTTATAGTGCTCAAGTGTGTTCGCAAACACAAGTGCACTCTCTATTCCCTTACCTTCATATTCCGATGGGACACCAGTGTGATGCGACCGGAGAGGGATTGGGCGCGGGACTTACCGAGGTACTACATGACCGCCAACTTCCAGACTCCGAGCTGACACTAAGAAGTTCTTGCCGAAAACTTACAAATTTTTTGACGCGGGGATCGAACCCGGGACCTATTGCCCAACCTTCGCTTTAAAGTGTGACTCACTAACCACTGCGCCACCGAGGCAGATGTGATAATATGAGATTGAAATTTATTCATTTTTTTTGACGTGATGTTAGATAATAGTTAGTTAGATGAGCGATGGTAGCTCAATGAATACGAACGTACCTTCCACGCAGGTGGTCGAGGTTCGAATCCGAGCATGCACCAATGGTTTTTTCAAATCTATGTGCGTATTTCTACCATTACCATTTGCTCGGTGGTGAGGGAAAACATCGTAAGGAAACCTGCACGTTTCGGAAAAAGTTTCTGAAACGTGTAACCATGATTCAGTTGGTCTGGTTCCCCTGTTAAAGGGTTGCGAAGGTCAGACGGCAGTCGCTTCGTTATAATTACCAGACACTCTAAATACTGAATCCTGGTCTAAGCGTACCCTGGGCTCCAAAGCGACAGCTTTGGACGAAACCGGGAATTACACGCTAAGATGAAGAAGAAGATGGAGTTAGATAATAGTTAGACTTAAGTTTATAATACATCCTTACAGAGTATCATCACATTGCAATGTAACAAACCATAATATTAAGATCTGTACTACATGACACGTGATATGCAATAAATATATGAATATGAATATTGGTACCTTAATAATAGGAATAAACATCTTTATATTGTTTTAAACTTTCATGGTCACTAGCATTAGAATAGTTATTTGTGAGATTACGGAAACTCAAAAATAAGGTACATGGTAGAAATCTCGTAAATAACTAATCTAATAAACATCTTTTCCGGTATACAGGCTGTATGTATTCATAATATTTAAAGCTCTAAATTGAATCAACCCAAAAATCTAACACATGTTTACACTTTAGATACATCATCATCATCAGCCCATTTAAGTCCCCACTGCTGGGGCACGGGCCTCCCTCAATCAGATGAGGGGTAATTGCCATACTCACCACGCTTGGCAGACGGGTTGGCGAGGGTTTTGATATAAATGCAGAGTTTTCCTTCTCTGGGTGCTGATGATCATGCCAGCAGCTTTACCTTAGTCGCCTTTTACGACACCTCGGTAAGAGTGAGGGTGGCCTATTCTACTCTGCCGGGGACCACACGGCCACACTTTAGATACAACTCGAGTTAATTCTTTATGTGTACCTTAATCCTGATTTTATCGTTTGGGCGAAAATTAATTTCTTAACTTGACAACTCGGTGTCAAGCTGCATTATACCAAATTCAATTAGCTCCATCCAAAACGCGAGGCAAGGGTCTAACCCGTATTGATATTTTCCTATTGATCACGTGCTACATTTCCAAGAAGTTTTTATATAGCCCAAGTAACGAAGACCAAGAACTGACGAATACGGGAAACCATCCGACATCCAAACAGAAACCAAACCGGGGGCAATATGGACAGCCGGGAGCGCCGGGCTATATCTACCACGCTGAGGCAGAGGCCTGTGTAGTGCCTGTGCTGGTTAGTCATGGATTTGTAATAAAATATTAAGAACAGACGTTATGCCTGAATAATCATGAACTTGCTAGTGTAAATTTAAAGATGGTACAAGAGTAGATTTTAGATGGTTTGTGTACAAGCAATTTTTGGCATAGTTGTAGGGTATTATTATAATTTTTTGGCATAAAGGCTAACAACGCTTGACCACAATCGTACCTGATGGAAAGCGACGATGAGGTCTAGGCTGATGGGGACTACACTGCGGCGGCCTCCTCGTGTGGCCCTTTCGGTAGTATTTTGCTCTATTGGAGCTGCTACCATAAGGGTCCTGGCGTCCATGGGCAACGGCGGGTAGTAATCGGCATCGCCCATTGCTACCTGGCGGCTAACAGCTGCACACACACGGGAGGGTTCCTGGAGTCGTTTTGCGGGCGTTACCTCACACGTGATTGCGTTTTGACGTGGGCCCCACCAGAGTGGAGCGCCTTCGGGCGCAGTGGCCGAAAGGCCTTGTTCGGAGTCCAGCGTCGAGTCTTCGAGCCTCGGGGCTCGATAGTTGGACGGTGTTGCCAACTTTCCCGGCTCCGTATCCAGCAGAGTTGGGTTTCGCGGCGGCTTCGCTTTGAAGCCTGCGGGTTTTATTTCCCCAACCCACTCTGCACTGCAGCCAGCAGTGTATGGGTGTCGAAGGGTGCCCGCAGTCCGTCTCCTGGTGGTGTTTGCACTGCAGCCAGCAGTGTGGGTGCCATTCGGGGGCGGTGGGCCGTGGGAATGGCCCTGGTTCCGTTGGACCGGAGTGTGGATAGAGGCCGTACTGGCGAGCCTCTTTCGACTCGATAGAGAGTTTAGTGGGTATGCCCCTAGGAGCACCCCAGGGGAGAGCCCCACACTACCCGGCCGACTCCCAGCGGCCGGGTGTGCATAAGGCGGCGCCGGCGGCATTCTCTCATTAAAAAAAAAAAGGTTTAGGATGATACGTTTGCCTAAAAGAAGGTTGTAGAGAACATTGTCTGGTATAATGTACTCAATGTAGGTACTGATGGATGGGATGAAGTTACGAGTTAGAGGGGAAGGTAGGTAGTTCCTTTCCATAGGCTGTATTTTTTCAAGTTTTAGTTGATGACAAGTGAATTATGACTAGCGCCTTTAATTTAAGCCAAGGGAAAAAAATGTATGATGGGTAGCAGACAAGCAATGGCGGTGGCAAACTGTTACGATCAGGTTAACCATCACCTAATTCTAAGCGATTCATCATCATCATTTAAGTCCCCACTGCTGAGGCACGGGCCTCCCTCAATCACATGAGGGGTACTTGCCATACTCACCACGCTTGGCAGACGGGTTGACGAGGGTTTTGATATAAGTGCAGAGTTTTCCTTTTCTGGGTGCTGATGATCATGCCAGCAGCTTTACCTTAGTCGCCTTTTACGACACATCGTTAAGAGTGAGGGTGGCCTATTCTACTCTGCTGGGGACCACACGGCCAATTCTAAGCGATTACCGACGCCCATTTAGAAATAGTAGTCACAAGTGCGCTGCTAATTAAATTCCCCTTAGGCCTCTCGTTCAAAACGTCCAAAATTAATCTTTATGAAGGGCGTCCTTTCTACTTAAGGTGACGGGTAGGGCACACTAGCGACGCCAATCGATTTTAATTTTTAGCTACTAAACCGGATCTATTTGAAACCATTTCGGGGTTACAGCCTCTCGGCAAACACTTACACTATTTATTCAATAACCATGCACATATGTTGGGTCTGTTTTAGTACGCAAAAAAATTATTCACGCCAAAAGTGGCCGCTTTTGACGTGAATCAATTTTTCGCGTACGCGTTGGACCCCACATTTTTGCATGGTTATTTAATAAGTAGTATAAGTGTTTGCCGAGAGGTTGTAACCCCGAAATTGTTTCAAATAGATCCGGTTTAGTAGCTAAAAATTTAAATCGATTGGCCTCGCTAGTGTGCCCTACCCGTCACCTTAATTACCACATTGTTTATATCATTGCCTATAGACACCTCACGGAATGGTTCCAACCCGCAGTGGTTCTCTAAACAACTGTTAGTTAATGACTTGTGAGTTTGCCTGTAATTTTGGTTGGCCAAGAGAACAAGTGGCCAAGATTGATGGCCTGCAACGAGGTTGAATAAGGCCCGTGACACGGATTTCTAATGCGGCCTAAAGTTTTCTTTGGAATTTCAATGGAGATTTTCTAATGGACATAAGTTAGAGGATTAAAATTAGGTCGGGCTCGGGCGGGAATAGTTTGTTAGTGTTAATTGATTAAGTTCTACCCGGTATTATAAGGATACCCGGAATTGTAATAATAATCTATATTGAGCTCGGATATTAATGAAAATACTAGCTTCTCCACGCAACTTTGCCCGACAGGCAGATGAACATGTTTGTTTGGCAATACATCTCATCCATAAACTGATGATATTATTTATCGGTAGTCATAACTACCAGGCGGCCATGATTCGCGGGAGGGCTGTTAAAATTCTTCCAAGTTAAACTTTTGTAATCAAGCGCAACTTATTTGAGCATTCTTTTCATATGACAATTTTTAAATAAAGAAATCAAAAATATACTTACACATTTTGACAGTGTTTATAATATTATTATTGCAGAACGATATTTTGTTTTTGCACTTTATGCAACAACCAAATTTCTTGAACTATATATATACTGCTAATAAAATAAAAGTAAAAAAACTAAAACCCAACTACGACAAAAAACGTCGCTGAAAAAGTATAAAACAAGCCTTCGTTGTCAATTTATGCAATATTCACTATGTAGAGATAAAATTTCATGTTTGGAAATCCGCAGTCACACGTTGTCAAAGGGTAGTATATTTAACGTGTGACTACGCCTTTCCAAACATGAAATTTTATCTCTACATAGTGAATATTGCATAAATTGACAACGAAGGCTTGTTTTATACTTTTTCAGCGACATTTTTTGTCGTAGTTGGGTTTTAGTTTTTTTACTTTTATTTTATTTGTACTATTTTGGTGTCCAAGTGCTAGTAATATATATATATATTCAAAATGTACAAGTCAAGCGCTTTCAAATGATACCAAACACGGCATATTTATCATAACTTTATTTTTTTACTCTGTATGTTTTGTCCGCTAGAGGGCGCCACATTAGATTTTGTGAAACTTCATATAGCCTATAACCAGCGGACGATCAAGACGCTTATAATGATATGTCATTTGTCGAATTCTGATAAGTAGTTAAGAAGTTACGTGGAAACAGATGAACATACATACATACATACATACATACATACATACATACATACATACATAGCCTGTCAAAATCATAACCCTCCTTTTGCTTTGCCGTAGTCGGGTAAAAAAATATCAGGCACTCGTAATTACCAGGCGTCTATGATTCGCGGGGAGGCTGTATAAAGTCTTACAAGTTAAACTACTATTGTTACTTACCTTATTACTTTCAATCGTAGGCTCACAACTGCTTTTAGCGATTTTCTTTGTTAGTTTAATATATTTATCTATGGTATGGTAATACATCAAATCCCGCAGTAAATACTAACTGACATAAAATTATCGACACTCGTAATTACCAGGCGCCCATGATTCGCGGGGAGGCTGTTAAAAGTCTTCGAAGTTGGCGGGCCTTAACAAGAAAACTTGAGCTGGACTCGCGGCTAACTGGGTCGGATAACTTCATATCACTCAGCATCGCCTGTTCTCAAATATATAAATTTAACTGACTCTATGATTGGAGCGGTCTGGACTAATTAAGAGGATAAGGGTAATTCAAGGGAGTAAAACAAGGCTTGGAATAAGTGGGTAGGCTCGAAATCAACAAACTCTCAATTTTTGGATGTTTTGGGGTCTTGATTATTTAATTTTTAAACTTCAAATGCAGTAATGTTATAATCATCATCATCATTTTAGCAAATAGACCCTTCCTGCTGGACATAGGCCTCCCCAATGTTCCCCACACAGGTTGGTCCTCATTCGTCGTCGGCATTCAAGGGATTCTCGCGACTTCGTCGATCCATCTTAAGGGAGGCCTGCCATGGCTACGAATCTCTGCACGCTTGAGGACCTTTCCGCCTGATCTGTCCGTCTCCGTCTCCTAGCAATGGCTAAATACATCTACTTTATATTTGCAACGTTTGCTTTTATTATAGAATTTTACGTTTCATTGTAATGGGGTGAAAATCACTCCAACGTAGCATATTTTTAACCGACTTCAAAAAAAAGGAGGAGGTCCTCAGTTCGACATGTATATATTTTTCCAATTCAGGATTGTAGTGTTGACTTTTATTGGATACAAGAGAAAGAGAGAGAGAGGGAGAGAGAGAGAGGGGTTAGAAAAGGAGGAGGGAGATCATTAGGAATAAAAGCTAAATAACGATTGAATTTTAATGAGAGAGGGTAGAAAACGAAGATAAAGAGAGAAAGAGAGATAAATAGGAAGAGATGTAAGATAAAGGTTGAATTTTAATGGGAACTATGAACGCAACATGTAATGCAGCCTTTAGGGGTTTCCATGATTTTTTTGAGAAAAGGCGGCAAACGGACGGACACCTGATGGTAAGCGATTGCCGCCGCCCATGGACACGCGCGACACCATTAGAGTCACAAGTGCACTGCCAACCTTTAAGCCCCCTTTTCCCCGGTTTGGGTCTTCGGTACCCTCACTAACGCGGCGAATTTTCTGTGTTGCCTTGGTATCACTCCGGTTGAGCCGGCCTATTCATGCCGAAGCGTCGCTCTCCCGAAATAAATCGCGGCCTTGCTGAAATATTAAAATAAAAACCGTTTAAACACAGTAGAACCGTATTCACAGCTCCGTACCCTGATGAAAATATATATCGTGCTCTATGGGTCGCTCAGGTATGCGTCGATCACAGGGTCGATGGTGAACCCCTCCGTTGCTGACTGTCGGTTTACTTGTTAGGGGCCGCCGCCGCGGGTGAAGAGTTTTTATCCAGGAGTTGAGCGCACAGTCGGCGGCCCTTAACAAGTAACCTCTCTAAGCCCTTTTGACACTCTCGTCAGGAGTCCATATTCAAAAGCATAAATTTTCTTCTAAACGACTGACATTAAACCGACAACCAGCAACGTAGGAGTTCACCATTGTTACAGTACACATGGCGTCGTGAATGATTTTTAATTGTCATATCTGCAACTGGATCAAACCCTTAAGTCCCATCTTTACTTCCCGATTACGCGGCGCGGCGATAAATTCGAGATCTCGAAATCCTGGCAAAAAAAACCTCTCTCTTATCTCACTCGTATCTCGAATTGTTTTCGCCTGGGGCTTATCTCGCCTTTGTGTTGGTAATAAATTCGTTTTCTTTGCCTCGCCTTAACAATGCCTCCACGGCTGCGATTACCTTGTCTTTTTTTGGGTTCCGTACTGAGTGATAAATAATCACAACAGCCGTTGGGGACATTGAGTTCTTGAGTGGAAAACGCCTGTGGGAGTGCCATTCAGTATGAACAGGCTGGCTCAACTGGCGTACCCACGCCGCACAGAAAACTGACGTGAAACAATGTCTTTTTTTTATGAGATAGGTGGAAGACGACCAGACGGATCACCTGATGGTAAGTGATTGCCGCCACTCATGGACACGTCACCGGTGGAGTCACAAATGCTCTGCCAACCTTTAAACACCCCTTTTCCCCGGATTGGACCTACAGTTACCCTTACTAACGCAGCGAAACAGAGCACAGTGCTGCTTCATGCCAGTTTTTTTGAGGCCGTGGTATCACTCTGGTCAAGCCGGTCCATTCATGCCAAAGCGTTGCTCTCCCACGGTTACAGTCCACAGTAGAATGGTTTATATTTAGTTGTGGACTGTAACCGTCTCCAAATGTTGGCCTTGCCGAATCGTGGCTCTCCTACGGTCACGACTTGTGACTCCACTATCATTATCGTATAGATAAATCGTCAAAGTAAAATTATCAAATGACACATTAGAGGACAGGCGAAGAGATTAACATGTCCAGGAAACCTTATCATTTAAATAATCATATACTTTCTGCGTTAGGCAGTTTTACTATGTTTTTTCCAACTTAAACTTCTGTACAGGTAAATAAATATTTTTTGAGGTAACTTAATAAACATTCTAATGCTCAATCTTACGAATGAATTTCCAATTTTATGAAGTCTTAGATTTAGGACAGCAAGCCTATATTTATTTCGTGTGTTAAAGCTATGAAATTTTGATTTTTGCGAGTAAAGGTGCAAGTTCTAGCGTACAAATATAATACAATCAAAAATGTATTGAGATGATACGGTTAAAATATTGATTTCCTTAAATACTTCTCTGAATGACTCACGTGATCTAAGACCGTAGATGGCACGGATGACCCTCTTCTGTAAAATGAAGATGGCTTGTAAGCCAGCACCGGATCCCCACAGTAGTATTACATGAGACTATGAAAAATTTTCTGCGAAAAAAACCGCCTTCAAAAACCACGAACTAAAAAGTGTAAAATTGTATTGTATATATATATTATACTAGCTGACCCGGCGAACTTCGTACCGCCTTAGAGTAGCTTTGATGCACTACTTTATTTTGTATAGTTGACCTATCTTATGTATGAGTACCTATTCAATTTGAACTGGAATCTATAAGGAATAAGGAATAAGGAACCTGTTCGGTGATATATTTGACCTTGAATCTGCAAGAATATAAATATGTATTTAGGTAATTGTATAGCAAATCTATATATATATATAAATGAAACCCGTTTCGCGTTGTCACGGCATCACGTGTGAACGGCTGAACCGATTACGATAATTCTTTTTTTTAAATGTTTGTGGAAGTCCAAGGATGGTTCTTACGGAAAAAAAATATTAAGAAAATCTCTGAGAAATATTGAAAAGTATACATTTAATTTTGCATATTTTAAAAAACGCGCGTTACGAATGTCAACGTCATTCACAGCCATAGACTATATTAAAAGAGCATCGTTTGTTCTGAAACGTGGTAAGTTGACAGCTTCATATCGATTTTTGGTAACTTTTGGTGACTACATAATATTACAATTTGGTTATACAGAAAATATATGAGAGCTTTTTATTTTTAGTTTTTAACAATGCCACCAACCAGACGTACAAATTTAGGCCGCAGAACTCGAAATACGGCAAGTCAAAGAAATCTACGAGCAAATCAAACTGATGAGCAACGCGAAGCGCGAAATGAACTTCAACCGAATCGAAATCAACATATAAATGTTTTGTTTAATCCCCACAGAGCTGCATTCAGTTATAATGTGGCAATTGATTACAGTTCAGAGCAATTTGTTGCTATTGGACTAATGAATATTGTGTGTCCACATTGCAAGGCATTGAAATTCAAAAATGAAGGCCCTGGATTGTGTTGCGCCAGCGGCCAAGTCAAATTGACGCCATTGGTACCGCCACCAGAGCCATTACATTCATTAGTTTCCGGAAATAGGCCAGATTCCAATCACTTTTTGACTCATATCCAGCAATATAATAATTGCTTTCAAATGACATCATTTGGCGCAACAAAAGTTATTCGAGACAATTTTATGCCTACTTTCAAGGTAAGTAAGCACAATAATGTCAAACAATTTTATTTAGTTTTACAACCATGTAGCTGGTGCAAAATATGTTGAGCCAGTGTTGTGTACATTTGTTTATTATAAACAATTTGCTATACAATTACCTAAATACATATTTATATTCTTGCAGATTCAAGGTCAAATATATCACCGAACAGGTTCCTTATTCCTTATTCCTTATAGATTCCAGTTCAAATTGAATAGGTACTCATACATAAGATAGGTCAACTATACAAAATAAAGTAGTGCATCAAAGCTACTCTAAGGCGGTACGAAGTTCGCCGGGTCAGCTAGTTGTTTATAATAAACAAATGTACACAACACTGGCTCAACATATTTTGCACCAGCTACATGGTTGTAAAACTAAATAAAATTGTTTGACATTATTGTGCTTACTTACCTTGAAAGTAGGCATAAAATTGTCTCGAATAACTTTTGTTGCGCCAAATGATGTCATTTGAAAGCAATTATTATATTGCTGGATATGAGTCAAAAAGTGATTGGAATCTGGCCTATTTCCGGAAACTAATGAATGTAATGGCTCTGGTGGCGGTACCAATGGCGTCAATTTGACTTGGCCGCTGGCGCAACACAATCCAGGGCCTTCATTTTTGAATTTCAATGCCTTGCAATGTGGACACACAATATTCATTAGTCCAATAGCAACAATTCGCTCTGAACTGTAATCAATTGCCACATTATAACTGAATGCAGCTCTGTGGGGATTAAACAAAACATTTATATGTTGATTTCGATTCGGTTGAAGTTCATTTCGCGCTTCGCGTTGCTCATCAGTTTGATTTGCTCGTAGATTTCTTTGACTTGCCGTATTTCGAGTTCTGCGGCCTAAATTTGTACGTCTGGTTGGTGGCATTGTTAAAAACTAAAAATAAAAAGCTCTCATATATTTTCTGTATAACCAAATTGTAATATTATGTAGTCACCAAAAGTTACCAAAAATCGATATGAAGCTGTCAACTTACCACGTTTCGGAACAAACGATGCTCTTTTAATATAGTCTATGGCTGTGAATGACGTTGACATTCGTAACGCGCGTTTTTTAAAATATGCAAAATTAAATGTATACTTTTCAATATTTCTCAGAGATTTTCTTAATATTTTTTTTCCGTAAGAACCATCCTTGGACTTCCACAAACATTTAAAAAAAAGAATTATCGTAATCGGTTCAGCCGTTCACACGTGATGCCGTGACAACGCGAAACGGGTTTCATTTTTATATATCGGTTCAGCCGTTCACACGTGATGCCGTGACAACGCGAAACGGGTTTCATTTTTATATATATAGATATACATATTTACATGTCGAATTGAGAACCTCTTTTTTTTTGAAGTCGGTTAAAAATAGCTAAAATGAACCAGTCTCGCTGTCCCGATATCAGTCAGATTCCTTATCTTTCTAACTGCATATGCAGTTGAACTAAGTCTTCCTGCCAAGGCAGCAATATGAGGACTCCATTGCGATATATCTACATAGTTGGTAGTGATTCACTAACTGCACGCAATTCCGGGTTTGATTTTCACATCGGGTTAAACCGTACCTGAGTTTTTCAATTAAGAAATTCTTAGTGTCAACCCGAGGTCTGGAAGTTGGGGGTCGCCCGATCCTTTTTCAGCCGTGTCACTTTGGTATCCCATCGGAATGGAGGTAAGGGGAGGCGCTTATGTTTACTCACATACTTGAACACTGATTGCTTTTTGGAATAATTCAAATGCTTCTGGTATTCGATAACTACTAGGTATTCAAATAATACCTACCTACATTTTTTTTATTTGAATTAGGTACGCAAACAGATAACAGTCAATTAAACAACAATACAATGGGCCGTGTGGTCCCCGGCAGAGTAGAATAGGCCACCCTCACTCTTACCGAGGTGTCGTAAAAGGCGACTAAGGTAAAGTTGCTGGCAAGATTATCAGCACCCAGAGAAGGAAATCTCTGCATTTATATCAAAACCCCTGCCAACCCGTCTGCCAAGCGTGGTGAGTATGGCAATTACCCCTCATGTGATTGAGGAAGGCCCGTGCCCCAGCAGTGGGGACTTAAATGGGCTGACGATAAATGGGCTGACGATGACTAAAGTGATCTTATTCGGTTTTTTCCTATCATCGGCGTGAAGCAAGCTTTGTTTCGCTGCGTGAGTGAGGGCACTGGAGGCCCGATCCGGGGGAAAGGGGGTTTAAAGCATAGGGGTTGGCAGCGCAGTTCTGACTCTACTGGTATTGCGAGTGTCTATAGGCGGCGGCAATCACTTTCTGTGGACAAAATATTTATCCGGAACCCACAAAATGAAGGTCTTCCCGCACCTGACCGTCTTTTTAAGATATCGTCAATTGGTAAATGGTTTTTTTATCGGTCCACTCTGCTCTTTGTCTTTCTAGCGCTGAATTTGGATCCGCTAAACAATTAACTTGGTAAAACGTGGATAGGACCACAATAGGCACGGTAATTAAAATTTTGTGTTTAAGAAAATCTAGGAAAAGTACTTAAATACTCGTTGTCGGCGCTATCGCGCTCAGAAAAATACAAAAACAGATATTATGGGTTATGTAGGTGGCACACGACCAGACGGATCACCTGAGGGCACGAGTAAGTGATTGCCGCCGCCTATAGACACTCGCAATACCAGTAGAGTCAGAACTGCGCTGCCAACTAGTGATGAAAGAGACTCAGTCCTTTAAGTCGTTTAAGATAAGACTCGCCTCTTTATACACGACTTTGCTTTAAAATTAAGACTTTAGCTGTTAGTCTTCAATAATACGACTCAGTCATTTAACGTATAAGACTAGTTGCGCTAAAACGACTTAAATGCCTAAAACGACTTAACGCCTTATACGGCTTAAAGAGACTTAAAGGGCTACGTGTTTTTATTCTTTTTCAATGACGGTTTTACAATTTCTTACTTATTTAGTACTCCAACCTGGGTAGATCCCTTAGAAGGTTTTGATCAAAATTAGAAATAGGACCGATTGGCATCACATTTTTTTTTAATAATATTCTTCGAATTGGCACAAAATGTATAGGAAAAGTTTTTTGCGATTTCTGACTTATTTAGTACTCCAACCTGGGTTGGTCCCGAAGAAGTTTTTGATCAGTGTATCTGAAACAGGCTCGATTGGCATCAAACAATTTTTTTTGAAAACTGGTGATTTGCTTGTTGACTGTACATTTTTTGAAAATCTGTGAATGGGGATCATATTTTTACAAAAAAATACAAATAGTCTCCTAAGATCATTTTCGCGTAGCGGCAACGGTTAAGGTACTTCCCCATACTGACCCATTTAAGATATCCACCCTGTATACACACCATATTTTAGGGTTCAATTTTTTATGCAAATGGATAATGAACCGGCTTACGACTCTCGAATCCTCAGGCGACTCATGTTGCCAGAATTTTAAGCTGTTTAAGTCCTTTAAGCTGTTTAAGTAACTGCTGAGCGTTTTAGTTAAAAGACTTCGAGTAATGAGAAGGTTCTTAAGACTAAAGGTTGGGGACTAAAAGACTGAGTCAGTCGTGAGGCGTCAAAATAAGGCGAGTCTTTATTAAAAGCCTTAAAAGCCTGAGTCTCTTTCATCACTACTGCCAACCCCTATGCTTTAAACCCCCTTCCCCCGGATCGGGCCTCCAGTGCCCTCACTCACGCAGCGAAACAAAGCTTGCTTCACGCCGATGATAGGAAAAAACCGAATAAGATCACTTTAGTCATCGTCAGCCCATTTAAGTCCCCACTGCTGGGGCACGGGCCTCCCTCAATCACATGAGGGGTAATTGCCATACTCACCACGCTTGGCAGACGGGTTGGCGAGGGTTTTGATAGAAATGCAGAGTTTTCCTTCTCTGGGTGCTGATGATCATGCCAGTAGCTTTACCTAAGTCGCCTTTTACGACACCTCGGTAAGAGTGAGAGTGGCCTATTCTACTCTGCCGGGGACCACACGACCTCACTTTAGTGTCTGTCTCTATATGAGTCTAAATTATTTATTTCTAAAACGCGTAAAGGTATTGTGTTGAAAAATTAAACCTCTGTTTAGGTAATTATAATATTGTCTTTTGACCGTTCATAATCAGTCACATGTGAAAAGTTGTTCATAATGCGTATAACACCATGTTGAAATTTGTAACTAAAAATAAAACTAAAAATAAAAAAACTCTAACTGCTTAGGTATACCTACATATTTTCATTACGTACTGAAGTATATTAAATGGTTATCAGTCTTCATCTGTAGGTTATTAAAACACTTTCTACCTTGCACGAAAAAACTTTGAAGATAGGTTAGTCTTAAACTATTGCCTTTTTTATGCTAGAGGCGGACAAACGAGCAAGCGCGTCACCTGATGGAAAGTAAACAACGCCGCCCATGAACATCCGCGAAATCAGAGATCGCTAATGTATTGCTGGCCTTTTTAAAAAAGAGTACGCTTTTCTCTTGAAGGTCCCTAAGTCGTAGCTGTCGGGAAATACTCCTGCAGCCAAACCGTTCACAGAACTGCAGTATTTCCAGCTCAACGCGTCCACCATTCACTCTTACCGAGGTGTCGTAAAAGGCGACTAAGGTAAAGCTGCTGGCATGATCATCAGCACCCAGAGAAGGAAAACTCTGCATTTATATCAAAACCCTCGCCACCCCGTCTGCCAAGCGTGGTGAGTATGGCAATTACCCCTCATGTGATTGAGAGAGGCCCGTGCCCCAGCAGTGCGGACTTAAATGGGCTGATGATGATGATGATGCGCCTACCAAACCTTTAAGAAAATAGCGTATTCCTTCTCAAAATACTTACTAGTAAAACACTTGTAACTGACGTTGCAGGTCTCCATGAGCGGCAATAATCGCTGAATATCTGGTGAGATGTTTGCTCCGCCAGACGAGCTTTCCCATTTATGATTTCAATTATTTTTATTAGAATAGTTATTTACAAGATTTCTACTTTGTACCTTATTTTTGAGTTTCCGATATTTCTCGGCACTGTTGCAAGCGTCATGGTAACGGAATAACTGAAGTTTTTGCGGGTAAGATGTTACTGGCAGACATATCGTGACAAGTTACTGCAACAATGTCGAGATATTGGAAACTCAAAAATAAGCTACATGGTAGTAATGTCGTAAATAATTATTCTAATTTTACTGACCATGGAAGTTTAAATCAATTATTTTTGTTTTAACGTTGGCACTATGGAAAAGCCAGAGTTAAATCTTCCAAAACGGCGCTGAGCTTCGATTCTGCTCCCAGTATTTATGCATAAATAAATCTGTCATTTGGCATGGTTTATGGGTAGTTGGGAGCACGCGGCAAGTAATTCAATGTCGCCACTACAAAGCTGTTCAATTTAACTTGGACAATTGAATTGCTGATGCGGTAGCACCGGTGTCCTGTCTGCGTTTGTTCCTCGCGATGGTGAAGAAGGATGTTGCTAAGGTTTCGTCTGGACTTTGCGAATAGGCAGCTATACAAACCTATCTTACCCTAACCAACTAAAGCTTAATTCTCAAATTGAAAGAAAGAAAGAAAACATTAATTATTATAGATATCACAACAAAGGGCACACGGCAGTTGTAAACAGAACACAATTTGGTTTTAACAAAAAACAATTAAAAATACATATACATAAAACCAAAAAAAAAATTTAGAAATATATATTCAATCATGTCCAGACAGTGCCAAATGAATCATAGTGTGTTATGACGTCTAATATAAATGGCCCTTTTTTTTTTGGTAACGCAGAGAGAATGCCGCCGGCTCAGAAGGAACCGACGTCGGCGCCGTTGGACGGCGCCGCCTTATGCACACCCGGCCGCTGGGAGTCGGCTGGGTAGTGTGGGGCTCTCCCCTGGGGTGCTCCTAGGGGCATACCCACTAAACTCTCTGCGACAGTTTCCATCCCTCGCCCGGGAGAAACTCTCAGAGCGGGAACGCGGGCTATAAGACGAACCTTTTTAAGTCACCGCGAACCCGCTCAGGGCGAAAGAGGCTCGCCAGTACGGCCTCTCTCCACACTCCGGTCCAACGGACCCAGGGTCTCTCCCACGGCCCACCAAACACCGCCCCCCGAATGGCATCCACACTGCTGGCTGCAATGCAAACACCACCAGGAGACGGCCTGCGGGTACCCTTCCCCACCCATACACTGCTGGCTGCAGTGCAGAGTGGGTTGGGGAAATAAAACCCGCAGGCTTCAAAGTGAAGCCGCCGCGAAACCCAACTCCGCTGGATACGGAGCCGGGAAAGTTGGCAACACCGTCCAACTATCGAACCCCGTGGCTCGAAGACTCAACGCTGGACTCCGAACAAGGCTTTTCGGTCACTGCGTCCGAAGGCGCTCCACTCTGGTGGGGCCCACGTCAAAATGAAATCACGTGTGACACCGGTCAGGGCCCCGGGCCCAGAACAAAAGAGGCCACAGGACAGGGGTTTCCCCAAACCGTGAGGCCGGTCCTAGGCCCCGAGGGGGCTCAACTGGGGGTCGACAGAACGACTCAAGGAGCCCTCCCGTGTGTGTGCAGCTGTTAGCCGCCGGGTAGCAATGGGCGATGCTGATTACTACCCGCCGTTGCCCAGGGACGCCAGGACCCTTTCGGTGGCAGCTCCAAACAGAGCAAAAATACTACCGGAAGGGCCACACGAGGAGGCCGCCGCACCGTATTCCCCATATAAATGGCCCTTTTTTTTTTTTTTTTTTTGTTGCCCGGTGGAAAATGCCGCCTTAAGCACACCCGACCGCTGGGAGACGGCCGGGTAGTGTGGGGCTCTCCTTTGGGGTGCTCCCAGGGGCCTACCCACTAAAAACCACCGGGGCATTTCCTGCTACGTCCATGTGGGGTGGGCTACGGTAACGGGTAGAAACCAAGTCCGCGGCCCACCCTCGAAGGACGAGAGGCTCGCCAGCACGGCCTCTTCAAAACCGGGCCTCGCCGAAAAAACGAAGCCTAGGGCCACTCCCATGGCCCACCATTCCCCCCTCTCCGGAATCGTCCACGTTGCTGGATTGCAACGCAGACGCTCCGGAAGGGACGACTGCAGACCCCTCCCCCAACCCATACCCTGCTGGCTGCAGGGCAGAGAGAGGAGAGAGCACCCACAGACTTTAAGTAATACCCGAAAACCCTCCCGTTCGAGCATCCCCGCTGGGTTGCGGAGACAATCGACGGGACGGGAAAAGCGGGGGTGGCGAGTCGTAGCTGCATCCCACTGGCTGCGGGACTCAACACAGACCCACCAACAAAGCCCCCACCATAAAGGCGGGGAGAGCGCTCCCGAGAATCGGGGCGCAACAGGCTGTTGGGAGGAATTCCACCACCGTGGAACTCCCCAACATTCGAACGCGCCCGAAGGCGCGACAGTTCAAGGCCCGAGAACAAAATGGCCCCCATACGGCACCATCACACTAGGAACACCGGCCCACCGCACGCCAAAGCGCCCGACAGTGGGTGCCACCACACCCCAACGCCAACCCACGGCAGAAGGGGGGGCTGGATAAAGAAGGCAGCCTCCGTGCCCGGCCCTATTGTGTTCAGGTCCGTAAAGAGAGGCCGGTCCTCTAAGCCCTCAGCGGACAATGAAAGCCCCCGAGTGGTGTGCGCTGCACGCGATCCACTGCGTCGGGGCTGGTCCGCCGGAAATCTGTGCATCCTTTGGCCGTCGGGTAGCAATCCACGAATGAATTACTACCCGCCGTTGCCCGGGGAAAACCGTGCCCCACGGTAACCGTTTCTGCCTAATACCAACCGAAGCTGGAATCAGGACAGAACTGATTACCAGCGGGGCCACTCTAGGAGGTAGATACACCTGAGTCCCCATATATAAATGGCCCTCACTCAGCTTAAGTAACGGCCATGACGCTGGTTTTCAGTGACACCAGCTGAGTGAGGGCCACGGACGCTTGTCTAGAGTAATTTGTGTACTTAACGTGTATGTGCGTAATGTGGGTATAAAATACTTGTATTTGCGTCCGGATATATCTGCTAAGAAGAAAATATCATATAATAATGAGATACATAACATTTAATTATTATAATAAATAAATAGGAATGTGGGTATATACAGTTTAAATATAAAATTATTACGGCTGACAAATCAAAACAATTTCTCTTGGCGCGCGCATACAGTTATTGCAAATTTGCAAATGACGTTGTGTGCTCCTATTTGCGAAGGAACTAAACAGAACTTTTTATTTGCCGCGGATACTAACATTAATCTGGAAACGATTTCAACATACAAAGATGCATGTTCGGCAGCACTAAGCGAACGTGGATTAATGTTTGGACTAACTGATTATACTAAGATCGACCTTTCCTTGATCGAAGTGTCCTTTGAGGACACTATGACCAAATCTTGTATAGATCACTATTTTGCATGATTCCCCACTTTACACCCTTTCCAGGCCATGCTGGATGTCAGACTGGCCTATCACTCTCTGTGGTTTTATGTGCTATCTTCTAAATCAAAGATCTAACAAAATAAATAGAGTGTTTCTACCAATGTTTCGACGATGGAGGCCACCCGCTCAGATTCAGTGGGTTCTTAACGAATACTTAAGTTAGCTTTCGTTAAGATCACACGAGAATATAATAATATAAATAAATAACTGCATTAATTAAATCAAAGATTTAATCTAAGCTTCTAACGGTATATTTTTTTTACATTGTAACGGAGGATTTTTTACATTATAAACGAGCAGACGGCACACCCTCCATGAGGTGATCATCGCCGCCCATGGACATCTGCAACATCTGATGTATCACAAATGCGTTGCCGGCTCTTAAGAAAGGAATAAGCCCTTTTCTTGAATGTCACCAGGTCGTATCTGTTCGGAAACACCACCGATGACAGGTGATAACACAGTTTTACTGTGCGGTGCGTGGTAGAAAATGAAGTAAGAAACGCATAGTAGTCGATATTAATCCATGCGAGTGATGCATAATATTATGTAATGTATTTGATGGCAAATAAAAAGAAATAACTGGGCCCATGGGGCATCGTAGTGAACCTACCTAATGCCACAAAAATATTACAGTATATATAGTACTGTGATCACTAGATCACAGCATAAATGACATACGATACACAGCTATATTTTTTCAATGTATTATCGCATACAAAGACTTTAGACAAACAATCTCGTTAATAGCATTGTATAAACCGCTGAGTTTTGTCCACAATTTTGGGTTTTATACAAAAATAATAGTCTACGAGCAGTATTACAAACGTTACTTACTTGCCATCAGGTGATCCGTCTGCTCGTCTGCCACCAAACGCATAAAAAAAACAAACAAAAATCACATAGATATGATGTACACTACTAATTTAAGTGCCATTTGTACGTAACCAAAGAAGCGGAAACCAGAAACAAAAGAAAGAAACATTTTATTGACCATCACAATAAATAATTTAACAATGAACACTCATTAGAAAACATAGGTAACATGTCAATGTGTCAACATTAAAACTACAGACAAAAGGTGAGTACGAGAACAGACGATAGGTAGGTAAATACACAGTTATATAATGAAAATATTCTATATAAATAGGCGTGTGTGAAGTGTGAGGTCAATCAGGTCCTGGCCTCAGCATGGTGCTGCCACGACACCGACAGAAATGCCGCGGCAGCGCTGGTATTCTGGCAGGACCTGTTGTGGGTGACGACCATGTTAATAAATAACTATGAATAAATAAATACTAATGTACATAAATAAATAATAATGTGAGATAGAATTACTAGATAGAACGGAAGAAGATAGAATTATAACTAACTTATTTATATAAGCGACAGTGGCGCCATCGATTAATTCATATCGTCAATGTTGACGTTGATGAAATGATTAAAAAAAACAATAAGAGAAAAAAAAATGTACAGTTTGATCCAATCCAGTCCAAACCAGGTAATCGATTTTGATTTTAGCTACTAAACCGGATCTATTTTAAACAATTTCGGGGTTACAACCTTTCGGCAAACACTTATAAAAATTGACTCACGCCAAAAATGGCCACTTTTGGCGTTGATAAATTTTTCGCGTACAAAAACGGACCCAATATTTGTGCATGGTTATTAAATAAATGGTATAAGTGTTTGCCGAGAGACTGAAGTCCCGTAATTATTTAAAATATTTTTGTTTTGGTAGTCAACAATTACAATCAATTGGCGTCGTTAGTGTGCCCAACCCATCGCCTTAAGCTGCTTACTAAGGAATCAGGTCAATATATGCGATGTTGTATGCAGTTATTTTATTTATATATTATTTTAATTATACTTAAGTATTCATCAAGAACCCAGTGGATCTAAACGGGTGGCCTCCATGGTCGAAACATTGGTAGAAACACATTTATTGTGTTCATAAATCAGTCCAAAGCAGCCTGAATTTTCTGTTTAAATTTTCAACATTAAATCACTTGCAAAATACGCTAACCCAAAGACGGCAGATTTGACTAGCTCACAACTCACAAACGAGTAATGTCCACAATTTGTTAGTGGACATAACTCGGTACCTCATACACTAGCTAGGAGTGGCAGGATTTGTCCGCCGGATATATTGCGCTGCTGTCGGCGGATAATGCGGGCTATCAGTTAAAAAGATCCATTGCGCTGGTTTGCTGTATGAAGCAATGGCTTTTGGAAGAGTTGGCAGAGAGGATATCAGATACCATACCTTAAGATAAGATTCAATAAATTGTAATTACGAGACTTTCCAAATCAAGAATCATGGTCCAAGCTTATGTAACCCGGGCTCCAGAGCGACAGTTTTGGACGCAACTGGGAATTACGCAGGGGAGAGTCAAGCTTCGGCATGAATGAGCCGGCTCGCCCGGACTGATACCACGGCCTCACAGAAAACCGGCGTGAAGCAGGACTGGGCTGTGTTTCGCTGCGTGCGTGAGGGTACCCGAGGGAAAGGAGGGTTTAAAGGTTGTGACTCCACTGGTGTCACGGGTGACTGTGCGCTAAGGAATATATAGACATACAACCGCATTCGAGCGTACGAGGCAGTGCATATGTTTTTCTAATCAGCGTCTTTCGCGACTATATCATTCGAGTCCATGAGCTTTCGAAACTATGAGGCAGTAGAAAAAAAAATCGCAACCGCGTGCGTCGCGACAGCGCCATTCGAAACTACGTAGGAGACCCGTTAGAGGATATTACCACGCTTTCTCATACAAACAAGTAACTGCAACTAAATTTTCCGTTCTAAACTCTTCCTGCCAAAGTTCTTAACATGTTCAATCGCTTAAACACAATGAATATAGAATGTTCAATCTTGTTTACGTCGTACACGACTTATAACTTTTAGCGGCCGGGAAATAAAACTTTCAAGATGATCATCCCACTAGAAACTAGTAGATTTGTGACCACTTTATTAAGACCTGCGAGCTTCGCCGTTTGACACCTTAAGTGATGGAGATAAAGGTTACTACTGGGTGTTGAGGGTCATTTTAAGCTGGCTAGTTCGGTATGTTTATTAGTGTCAAGGCGGCTGCTAATTCTAGTCCGGACTGACAAACTTAATAACGGGCAGTAATGATGTATATGAAATTTAAGTTCCCTGTACCAGGACCCCAATTCTGGGGATTTCGATATGAAAAAAAACATGGCGGATATCACCTGAAAATCATACAAAAAAACTGTGTTTTAGTGATATATGTCGTATGAAAATAAATATCACGAGACGAGAATTGGGCTCCAGGACTGTTTCGAGTTCCGTTTCCACGTTTTTCGGGGGAGGTGACAAGATGAGGGTTAGACAAGGATTAAGATTTTTTTGAGTTAATATTAAGGTGACGGGTAGGGCACACTAGCGACGCCAATCAATTTTAATTTATAAGCTTCTAAGCCGGATTATATTATTAAACAATTTCGGGCTTACAACCTCTCGGCAAACACCTATACTATTTATTTAATACTTATAGTTAATTGTTCGGTCTGCTTTTGCACTCAAATTTCGCATTACCGCCAAAAGTGGCCAATTTTGGCGTGAATCAATTTTTCGCCAACAAAAACGGACCCAAAATTTGTACATAGTTTTTAATAAATAGTATAAGTGTTTGTCGAGATATTGTAACCCCGACATTGTTTAAAATAGATCCGTATTAGTAGCTAAAAATTAAAATTGATTGGCGTCGCTAGTGTGCCCTACCCGTCACCTTAAGGGATCATGTTGTTGTTTGTCTGTCCGTCGATTGTCGGGATATTGGAACACGCGGTATTAATCAGTTAATAAATAAAGTGTTTCTTTTGATATGCCATAAATTGAAGTATTTTTTTTACATTTCCATATTTGATAACGAAAAAAATGCCATATATAAGACAATTGCAATTTTATATTTCTTGCAGAAATATTAGAAAAAAAACTTCACAACATCACATACACTGATCTGATTCCAAGATAGGAAGCCCAAGCACCTGAGAACGCATTCTCGAGCACTCGATATTGAAGTCCATACAAATATATGGACGAATGTATGAATTCTCTAAATTTGATTTCAATCTCATGTTCTCGAGAATAGGCCCTCTGTGTAGAAATAAATAGGTTGATTACTCTATATTGCAAAAAAATATTACACAACTGGTCACTGGTAAATACAATCTCGACTGAAATAAAAGGATGTTCATATTTAAGTTAATAAAAATGTACTAAATATAATGATTTGGTTATTCATAGGTATATCTATAAACTCTCAGATCTTCAGCAAAATTCGATGGAGCAGAAAAATTCAAACATCTAAGTATAATGAAACTCCAGAGTCCACTTCTCATGTCATATTTTATTCCGTAATTTGCACTTACAGATATTCATAGATACATTGATATCCACTCAGAACTTTTAGCTTACGAGACCTATTTTGAAACGTCCGTACCAGACGGCTGCTCAAATCAAACTGTCCGTTCGCCCGTCAACCGACAAGTCAATATATCGGTTTTTACGCCAATCGATTATTTATCGATGCGTTTCCGGTTACGACAATCCTTAATTTAGTTCTCAAAACCGTCAATAGTGAAATTAGACTCTACTAAATTACTGGAATCCTAAAATTACATTAATTAATTATTGAATATCATGACATGAGATAACTCTGTCCAAAGTTAAACGTTTAAATTGCCATAAAGCATTACTTTCCATGGAATATTCTGCTTTAAATCAATAATAAATTCCAATAACCCTTCCCCGCACACACATACTAAAATTACTCCTCCAACCAACCGTTCATCAAAGGTTCAAATATTTGACCACATAACTACGGCGTGTTTATCTAACGCGCACACGCAATCATCGGGCGCAAAAACCGGCAAACGAACCGTCTAATACATCCAGCGAGGTCATAATTATTGCTGAAAGAGAGCCAAGTTTAAGATAAATAAATGTTGCCATCAAGATTCCCTATATCAATGCGCACCATATTGTCTGAAGCAATATGAGCTCGTATTCGATTCACACGTATTCAGCCCCTGGTAATTAATACCTGAACTATGGAAACTTTACTGATTTCTGTGTTATTTGTATTTGTTTTAACTTTAAGCCAAATATAATTGTATGTTTTCCAAATAAATAAATAAAAAAATAAAATAAAATAACAAGATCAACAGAATCAGGGGGTAAAAAATTAATGCTTTCGTTGTTAGGAATGAAATTAGACATTGTAAGACATCTAATCGAAATGGTAATTTTCAAAAATACATATTTTTTTCTGTTTTATTTAGCAGACGGATCACCTGCTGGTAAGCGATTACCGCCGCCCATGGACAATGGGCATTAATGGACATTTGTTAATGGTTTTGAATTTAAAAATTTAAATTTTAAAAATGTATACAACTAAATAGATAAATTACTGTATGTATACATCTTGGCTTACTACACTACCGGGCTCTCTAACATGAGGGTAAAATCTGTAATTCCGCCATAAAGGAAAATGCCACGAGCAAAATTCGCTTTATGAATTTACCAAAGAGATCGCGCAATAATAATCAAAAAGAAATAGAGGGTATTTTATGCTGAGAGAAAAAACGGAGAGAGTATCTACAGTAAATATAATATAATGAATTGCAATTACTGAGTATTTAAAATGTCATTAATGGTGATCAAATAAAATTCCACTCAACGCCTTTGGATTCTACGGTACCTACTTTTGGATGAATGTCAATTAATGCTCATAGCTGTTTGTAAGAAATGGCTTTATTCATCTTACCTCGTTTGTGTGAGTCAAATTGTGAAAATGAACTTTTGGTGAGTAGCTTCGTTGATTCAAACCAATTCAGTAAATTGACTCTTTTAAGTAGGTTAGGAATTCGAATAATAGATTTTCAACTTTTTAACCGACGAAAATGATTTGAGGTCGTTCTCCATTCGAATTTTGAAGTGTATTATTTTCATATTTAGAGCAATATAAATAATAATAATAAAAAAAAAAACAAAATAATCCTACCCTCATGGGAGCCTTTCCACCAAAGATGTGATATGCTGCGAAGATGAGTGGCTAATTAACAGGCTTGGTGGATATCACACACATCCGTAGCAAGTTAGTGTAATGATTCGTAGATATCAATCGCATGCATAGCTGATTGTATTGTACTAACTCTCCTTCCTCCTGATTGGGACCTTTCCGTTTAGACCAGATTGCTTTTTGTCGCGTCCAAATTAATACACACACTACTATGGTTACTACAATCTGTCAAAATTCCTCCATTAATATTGAACTGAATGTTTTTGACATTAAGGCGAAAATAGACTGAAGAAATTGAAAGTTTTGTATGCTTTGATGTGTGGCTGTACATACCTAGGTACTTCAATGTTTCGATTTGTCTTCTGAAACTTACGCCGCACGTGATAAAGTAACTACATAAACCAATGATGGTCTGCAATCCACAATATAAACTTCCCAAGTAGTAAGCTCAGAAGTATTTCAACGGAAACCGTATTGAAATAAACATGTAAGCTTTGTATGACAAATGTGTCCCGCCATGACCATTGTCCAGAACAAATGGCGTGTGTTTATAGCGGAGATGCTGTCAAATGAGGGGGATAACTCGAGGGGATGAATGCGACGGATCAGTGGGAACGGATTGTGTTATACTGTGACGTGGATTTGTAAAAATAATGCTTTCCTTCCCTCGACAAATCGGTAAAGGAATTACTAAGCTAATCTAGAACCTAATGTCAAATTCAAGCAGCGTGCGGAGTCCGCATATCCAGACCAGTGTCATGGTCTCTTTCTGGGCCGTAACTTCAGCTGAGTGAGCGCCATTTGTATTAGACGTCGTCATAACACACTATTCATTTGGCACGGCCTGGACATGATTGGATATTTCCCTTTTTTTTTGTTTTTCTATGTATGCATTTTTGATTGTTTTCTGTTTGTGCCAAATTGTGTTTATAACTGATGTATGCACTGTGTTGTGATGTCTATAATAATATTTTTTTTCTTTCTTTCTTCTTAGCGTGTAATTCCCAGTTTGGTCCAGAGTACGCTTGGACCATAACCAGGATTTTAGAAGTCAGGTAACTGCCGTCTTACCTCCGTCACCCTTAAACAAGGAAATCTCAAATATTGTAGGTATCCACCATTTTTGAGAAACTATCAGAGACATGCACAGGCTTCCCCACGATGTTTTCCTTCACCGCCGAGCACAAGAATCTATTAACACAGTCACGGACCTAAGCAACACACAGAAGCGGACGGAACTTGGTAAAAAAGCAGCACAGTGACCGCTCGAATTCTATCATATTATCGCGTACGTAAAGCGCGTTCTTATCCATTGAGGTACCACTGCTAATTCGATATTGCTTTAATAGCACTGTAAAATCGTATTATTATACAACCTTATCTGGGAGCGCAAAGTTGAGAAACTCTCGTCTTATCTTGAACCGCGATAGTCTCCGCGAACTATCCCGACATAATTTTCTGTAAGCCCGCGGTATTCCCTCGCGTATACATCAAAGAGGATAGCTCGCGAACTCAACGGAATTTATCGTCCTCGGCCATTTTAGTAAGGTTTTTAGTGCTCAAAATGGAGGTGCATTTCCTTTGTTAATGCCCTGATGTATTGGGGCATTTAGTTGTGGATTCGCAATTTTGTTGAATTTTTACATGTTAACTTTTGTGAATGATTCACTAGTGTTATTCTTATTTTCATTTTATTTATTTAAGAATACTTGATATTTTACAGCGCTAAGTATACACAAGCTAAATTACAATAAAATTATTATGTTTTTTTTACTTAAAAGGTTAAAACAGATTTTAGAAATAATCCTTAACTGTCATTGTGCACGTCCATGGCAGAAATATTCGTTAGCAGGTCGTTGAGCAGTGAGAGTACCCGAAACATGTGGGTGCGTGGCGGCGCGGCATGAGCGCACATTATTTGCGTTTGGGAATAGGCGCATTCTTCAGCGTGGGCCTACGCTATCTCTAGATCCTCCCATGTTATATTATATGCAATATGTATGGTTATTTGGATAGCAATATCGACTCTCAATCAACTTTCGTCATCGTTGAAAGCTTCAACCATCACAGGCCTGTTCCAGTTAGTAAAGTACACTACATATAATTCAAGAAAGACTGGACTAATAATTATGATCTTTAATTTTTTGTATGTGATAGGTGACAGACGAGAAGCCGGATCACCTGATGGTAAGGCGATCGCCACCGCCCTTGGACACCCGCGACACCAGTGAAGTGCGTTGCTAACTTTTAAACCCCCCTTTCCCCCAGATTGAGACGGTACCCTGACACACGCAGCGAAACACAGCACAGTGCTACTTCACGCCGGTTTTGTAAGGCCGTGGTATCACTCCGATCGAGGCGGCCCATTCATGCCGAAGCGTGGTTCTCCCACGGTTGATTTGTTGGATTCATCTTTGCTGTCGAATATCGCAAAAACAAAAGAAACAAAAAAGTTTGCGGGGCGCCACTAGTTCTATACCAATTTAAGGATTTATAAGGCTTTTTATAATTCTATTGCTTTGAATTAGAGAGGATATTGACTGACTCCAAAATAATTAATTACAAAAGTTTGAAACTTGAAATACTTAGCACACTACCGTTAACCATGGAACTAAAAACGCGCACTTAACGGAAGAGTGTGAAAGAGATCCAAGCGACGCTGACGCAGCTTTAATGCATCTCTATACGGGTGCGATAGAGAAAGAACGTCGCCCAGTACGTCACTCCAGAACTAACGGGTTCGCACGGTTTTTCAAGTATGGCTTTCTATGAAAAGGCTTAGTCTATGCCGCTAACATGTGAGTAGTTACTCTCTACTTTTCACAAAACTTGCGCCTAACCGCTAACAAATTTCGTTACACAATTGATTTCTTAATTAAAGCTTCAACTAAGGCGGACCATTGTTCCTCGGGCTCACCCAGGGCGTTGCATTGTCCCGACGTTTTAAATCAAATTCGTTCCGCGAACAAAATTAAAGGCGAAACGCATAAATTAAATCGAGTTAGACAAACTTCACTGGAAAGTTTCATTCAAAGAGTCTTTCGCAATTGTTCATTCAACTTTAACCGACCTCGGTAATCTTGGGCACCTATATCTACTTATGACGTAAAAGATACGGTTTGGATTTGAATTGATATTGATTGGGGGTAAACCGCACATGTATCATAGTGTAAAAATATATCAATTTGAGCCTAGATGTAAGAATATTACATATCTTTATTCATTATTTTGTCTTGTTCAGAGGTTCAATATTTATGTATATTTAGTAGAATGCTCATTATCATCAGCTATAGAACTTCCAATGCGATAAAAGGCCTCAACCTATGACTTTCAGATTGAGCGATTTGATGCAGTCTGCAACTTTTCTTAGCGATCATTCGATTTTGACTCATCATCATCATCGCCAGCCCATTTAAGTCCTCACTGCTGGGGCACGGGCCTCCCTCTATCACATGAGGGGTAATTGCCATACTCACCACGCTTGCCGGACGGCAGACGGGTTGGCGAGGGTTTTAATATAAATGCAGAGTTTTGATTCTCTGGGTGCTGATGATCATGCCAGCAGCTTCACCTTAGTCGCCTTTTACGACACCTCGGTAAGAGTGAGGGTGGCCTATTCTACTCTGCCGGGACCACACGGCACGACTTCCACTATCCTTTGCCATTGATAGAAATCAAACGATCAGTGTGATAGGAACTATCAAACGACGTTGACCAATACACTTTACCATCATTTTACTATCGCCTAGAGATAGACCGATTGGTCAGTAACAAGTAGGTAAGTACTTATAGTAGGAACACAGTCGCAGCAGTATGCATCGCCGTAGAAATTATGTACCAAATGTTCGACACACAATCTTAGCAAACTCGAGACTTTATTTAAAAGTACCGTCTTGCTACTGAAGTTCTTTATATTGTAGACTGTATGCTAATGTGTATACAGTCGAGAACATTTAATGTTCTACAGTTCAATCATCTTTATGATTGTTCGTGTTTTTAATACAAAATTCTAAAACGTAAACACTCACTTTTGTACGCTTACTTCGCAAATAAATACTTGAACACGTCATGAAGATTTTTATTTGTATAGAAAATTTGCTAAAAAGATTTCAAACTTTTTTATTTACATTTATGTTGAAAACAAAATATAAGAGACTAATAAATTAAAAGAAACATTGGATAAGAATCTACGCTTTCTGAACGCTAATTTATAAGTTCATGTGCATGACATGGGAATTTTTCAATTCTATGTGCGTATTTCTTTCATTTGCTCGGCAGTGAGGAAAAAATCGTGGGGGAACATGCAAGTTTTGAAAAGCTTCACAAAATTCTGGGTATCCACAATAATTGTTTCGCTACTAATGTCAATTGTGAACGATTAATCCTGATCGAGTTGTTTATGGATTGCAAATGACAGACAACAGTCGCTTCATTGTAATTTTACCAGATTCACCGAATCCTTATAGTTGCGAAACATACGGGAGTGGACCAGGATTAACAGCGTGAAAGAAGTTTTCCGTCTCGCAAAAAATAAGGAAGTTCAAGAAACTGGTGGTCAACATTCAAGACTGAAGACTCACTTGAAGAAGAAGAACTAAATCCTGAATTGGTATTTACCTTATTAGTTTCAACAACGTCGGTCTAAAAATAAAGTGGTCCTATGATCTACAAAACGTAGCACCCCTTTTTAACAGAACCGCAAACTTAAGTCAGCCGAGAAGAACTCCAAAATATGTATTTTTTTATGATATTGCGGGCAGACGAGTAGACATGTCACCTGATGGTAAGCAAGGGGGTATAGGAAAAAAAATTAAACAGGTTCCAATTCGAAAACCGTTTCGAGGCATTTGTATTTTATAACATATTTTAATATTTTTTAAATTTAAAACTACTAGATCAAGGATATTTTCAATAAAATAGCGTTGACCTTCATTTGACCCTAGATACGCTAGCTATTCAGACAGGTTGTATTCAGAAAGGTGACAACAATTTCTCAGTGACTTATTCACCCGGACCAAGTAACAGATGGCGCTAGTTGTGTTGTATTCAGTAGATTACTCACCGCCACCACTACACCTGCCACCTCTCTCACCCCTACCATCACCACCACACCACACCATCCTAGGAGTGCACATACAACAGCATACAACAGGCCCCCCAACCCCACCTCAGCCCCCCACACCCCCGCATCCCCCTCCGGACCCCCACCGAACCTGCCCCCGACCACGACTCCGAATCCTGCCCGCCCAGCAGGAAACGGAAGACGACGGCCAGCAATGGCTTGACGGGCTGAGAGACCGACTGAGGGAGATGTACAAACTCCACAAAAAATAGTTAACAGCAAAAAAAAAAAAAAAAAAAAACACATATATACCAACAGCAAAAGAGCTCGCTGTGTACATCCCCCTCGTGACTGAGCACAGCGACTGCCCCCCTTCCCCCCTCCCTGACAGAATAGCGCGATAGCGTCGCAGGCAGGCCCCATTGGGGTCGAAGACCGCCCTATCCGCGCATTGTCGGGAGGCCTCCTCTCACAGAGGAGCGCATACACCGCGCCAAGAAGGCGCGAGATGCAGCCCGGGTAATGGGTCTACCCCGACACCCGAACCGCACACAGTGCGAAGATCCTATACGATACGATACGAGTAGATTACATTTAGTATAACTTCGTGGTGACAACAATGTCTCAGTGACTTTAGATCATTATTATACTATCCGCAATGACTCGCGGCAGACGGTAGATTATTTCATCCAATATAATCAAAGATATACGTGAAATGGTCAGTAAGGTTAAATAAATATAAACAATTAATAAATGTTTTACAACGTCACAAACAACCAAAAGTGGCCGATTTTGGCGTGAATCAATTTTTCGCCAACAAAAATGGACCCAAAATTTGTACATGGTTATTTTATAAATTGTACAAGTGTTTGCCAAGAGGTTGTAACCCCAAAATTGTTTAAAATAGATCCGGTTTAGTAGCTAAAACTTAAAATCGATTGGCGTCGCTAGTGTGCCCTACCCGTCACCTTAAAGGAAAGTGGCAGTCGTGTCATATTTCATTCATTATAATGAATATTGTCTGTCGAAAGTCCTTGCGTTTACTACAGGTACTAATTTTAGAATTATATTGACTTGCATATTCAAATTTCCTCGAGTGTACCTACAGGTCCCATTGGAAAGATTTGTGAAACGGCCGAATTGGATAGCGAGTCATTGGAATATTTAGTAGTCTTGGGAGTTGGTTCGGTTTGTTAGGGCATCGAGCCTCTTGTAAACACGCCTCGAAGTTGCCGATTTAATTAGCTGTTTGTCACAAGCGTACGATCTGTTGAGTTTAGGGTTAATTGAGATGTTTGCGAGTTGAAAGGGCGTTATTTTTAATTAAGTTATTTGTTAAGATAAGGCATTATATTGATGAAATGATGAAAGATTTTGCTGACCCAATTGGATCAGTGGTAGTGAACGTTGCCTCTGGTGCAGGGTTGCGGGTTCGATCCCCGCACTTAAAATCATGTCATCCCGTTCCAACACGCAGTGTTAAAAAGGGCTGGCCCGAATTTAGTTCCGGGACTATCCTTAGTACACCATTTGAAAATGAGGGGGTCATTAATAATAGAATAGTTATTTACGGGATTTCTACAAAGTGCCTTATACAGATAGCTCTTATGACAAGATACAACATTTTTTACATGTTTGCAGCCGACGGTACTTATTATAAAAAATACATTATAAAAATGGTCTGGGAGGCCAATGCATCAAGTCTATCATCATCATCATCATCAGCCCATTTAAGTCCCCACTGCTGGGGCACGGGCCTCCCTCAATCACATCAGGGGTAATTACCATACTCACCACGCTTGGCAGACGGGTTGGCGAGGGTTTTGATATAAATGCAGAGTTTTCCTTCTCTGGGTGCTGATGATCATGTCAGCAGCTTTACCTTAGTCGCCTTTAACGACACCTCGGTAAGAATGAGGGTGGCCTATTCTACTCTGCCGGAGACCACACGGCCAATTAAGTCTATGAGCTAACTAAACTTATAATAGGCTAAACAAGTTGACATCCCGTCACCAGGAGCCCACGATAAACTAGGAACATACAAACTTACACTGACAGACAGGCCAGGAATAATCCCGCAAGTTTCGCTTCATCGCTGGCGCCTACAGGCGAACTTTACAACTTGAAGTTACATAACAGTTTTATATAGACACACTAGTGGCCCGCCCTCACTTAATTCGGGACATTAGTTCCACTTTATACCAATAGATGGCGCTAGGTGTCGATTACACCGCGCAAGCGTTTCGTGTTTTCGGATTACATAGAAACAGTCTGTAGGATTTACCTTTATATAAAGAGTATAAATTGCCTGACTGACTCGGTGGCGCAGTGGTTAGTGGGTCGCACTTTAAAGCGACGGCTGTGCAAGAGGTCCCGGGTTCGATCCCCGGGTCGGGCCAAAAATTTGTACCTAAGTTTTCGGTAAGAAATTCTTAGTGGCAGCCCGGAGTCTGGAAGTTGGCGGTCTTGGACCCCCGTGCCTCGGAAAGCACGTTAAGCCGTTGGTCCAATCCCTCTCTTGTCGTGTCACAGTAGTGTCCCATCGGAATATGAGGGTAACGGAAAAGAGAGTGCACTTGTGTTTGCGCACATACTTGAGCACTATAATATGTCCTGCGTAAGTGGCTGATCGTTGAGATTGGCCGCCGTAGCCGTAATCGGTTGGACGATATTATAAATTGCCTGATGGTGCAGTGGCTTGCAGGGGGGCAATTTATTCTCGTGCATTTAGACTTTGAATTCGAATTTAGAGATTTCATCCATTCGTCCATACAAATCTCTAAATCGAATCGAATCTCGATGTTGAGTGCACAAAGATAGGCCCTCTGGTTTCCTTGCGATATTTTGCTTCACCACCGAACTCCTACTCATCTTAGCGTATAATTCCCAGTTGCGTCCAAAGCTGTCGCATCGGAGCCCGGGGTACACTTGGATCATGATCCAAGTTTCAGGAAGTCTGGTATTTGGCATCAATGGCAATGAAGGGAATGCCGTCTGACCTTCTGCCCTAAGACAGGGAAATGTTCATGCCTGTAGTACTGTTAGGTCGTGGCATCTCTCCAGTCGAGCTGGTCATACACGTGACATCCCACGGAATAAAATAGGATAGAGAGTATTCAATTACCATTATGAGTATCATCTTTTATTTTAAAAAAAACGTACTTAGTCCTTGTTTAGCGATCTCTCTGATTTTTCAGATCTTCATGGGCGGCATTGATTACTTACCATCAGATGATCCGCATGCTCGTTTGTCGCCTCGAGCATAAAAAAAAGTTTTTTTAAAGTCCAGTAAAATGTTCCTACTACAGAATTATCAAGGAGACCACGTCCCAGCAGCACACAGTATTTTGCATATGAAACCCGGAGAATATTTAGCAAACGACAATAAAAGAATTGAGTCCATTACTTGCATCAGGCGAAGATCCCAACTTGTTATTCCGTCCACGCATCGCGATATTAATGGACCCGCTTGAATTTGAACCGAGTTGAGAAAAAACGTCGAGTTTGTTTAGGACAGGGGCCCTCAAAGACTCTGTTTTTACCCCCAAGGGTCCAAATTCAAACGTCAGGCGAATTTTCCCTTTTCAGTTTCCTGTAGCTGAATTTGTGGAATCAGTTGCCAACTTTTGTGTTTCCAAACAGATACGACGTGGTAATCTTCAAAGAAAATATTTCTTCCTTAAGAGTGTCATGTGTTGCAGAGTTCCAAGAGTATCAACCATAGTACAGACGCGCAAACTACAGTACTTTGGCCGTGTCTCCAGGCGTGACAACGACTCAATAGAGCGGCTGGTCGTTCAGAGAAAGAGAGAGAGGACCAAATCACCGATGCACTGGACAGATTAAGTGAAATCCGCAATAGGAAACTCCGTGAATAGAAGAAGATGGCGAGAGATCTTGAGGAAAGTAGCGTCCGCCTCTAACACCAACAAACACGCCTCGACGTTACCACGACCGCTCTGACAAAAGCGTAGCGACAGAGAAGAAGATGTGTTGCAGATGTCCATGGGCGGCGGTAATTTGCACTTACCATAAAGTGAGCCGTCTGCCAATTCGTCCGCTATAATGTAAAAAAAATATTTCTTTAATAGTTTTTTGAAACATTTTTACTGCACCAGCATTTTCCGATGGTTAGGACTTAAGGACCTTCAAGAGAAGAGACTTCTTTCTAACATGCCGTCAACGCATCAGTGACCTCTCTGGTCTCACAGGTGTTCATGGGTAACGGTGATTACTTACCATCAGGCTTGCTCGTTTGTTAACTATAGAATTTCTTTTGCTCTCATATGTTTTAACCTTCCTTGTCGTGACGTAGCAGAGGAGATGAACTGTAAGGACGCGTCCCCATTAGGAGAACAGTAACTGTCTGATTCTTCGCCCGCAGGAAGCAAAACGCGCGCGCACGTCTGCGTACATTACGCTTTGATTTAAAATTTACAGGGAGGCAAACTGGAACCGCTTAAAGCTTTGTTTAACGGCGTAAGGGATTGAATGCGTGCTAATGTACTTACCAGTACGTGGCCTCAACTCGAAGACCTTTCCGCCTCAACGGCCGTCTGTTCTCCTCACTATGTGCCCTGCCCATTGCCACTTTAGGCATGCAATCCTTTGGGCTATGTCTGTGATCTTAGTTCTTCTGCAGATCTCATCATTTCTGATACGATCACGCAAGGAGACTCCGAGCATAACCCTCTCCATTGCACTCTGGGTGACTTTGAGCTCCTTAGTCGGCACATACAGGCCACGTACAGGAAATTGCAGCCGTGGCAGACCCCCACAAGGTGGACCGACGATCTGGTGAAGATCACGGGAATCCATTGGATGCGGGTGGCACAGGACCGATATGTGTGGAGAACATTGGGGGAGGCCTATGAATGGAAACTTGTAGGTTAGCACCGCAATTCTGACTCCACTCTTCTTGGGTGTTCATCAGCAGCGGCAATCGCTTTCAATCAGGTGATCTGTTTTCTTGTCTGCTACCTATGAAAAATATCAAACTGGGGTGATATACACAAGTACAATACAAGTTTGGGAACTCTTGGCTCAGAGGAAGACGGGTGCAGTATTTGCCTGGTTACAACCTTTTAGTGCCTTTACACGCTGTGGGAATAAAGATAGGTATATATCTTGGTACAGCTACAGAGTAGTAAAATATATGAACATACAGAAAAGACGACATTTTAAATTGTCTCGGTGGCAGTGGCTCGTGGATCTCATTTAAAAGCGATTTGAAGCTGTTCGACGAAACATCGAATGGACACTTCGACCGGACAACAGGGCCTGCGCTGTATTCTGCCGAGAGAGTGAGAGTATCGTAGGTAAAATTCAGGGTGAAGGGGAAAAGGCTAGCAGGCCACTTGTAGCTCCCCTGGTGTTGCGCGTATCCATGGACAGCGGTTATCTACATTTCGTTGTTCATATAGTTATTATTTTCATCATATTTTTATATATTTTTTGTGATTGATCATGATTGATTAGCATCACCTATGAAATTACCGTTTTTTTTTTCTAAACACAATAAGATGTATAACTACTTTGTTAGCAAAAACTCACCAAACTAAAATTTGGCAGCCGTGTGGTCCCCGGCAGAGTAGAAATAGGCCACCTTCACTCTTACCGAGGTGTCGTAAAAGGCGACTAAGGTAAAGCTGCTGGCATGATCACCAGCACCCAGAGAAGGAAAACTCTGCATTTATATCAAAACCCTCGCCAACCCGTCTGCCAAGCGTAGTGAGTATGGCAATTACCCCTCATGTGATTAAGTGAGGCCCGTGCCCCAGCAGTGGGGACTTAAATGGGCTGACTGATGACGATGACTAAAATTTTACTTAAATGTATGACTTTATTGTAAGGTTTATATTAAATAGAGATTAAATACTATTGTATTTGTGATGCAAAAAAAATCTTGAAAATGTTTACTTGGAAGAATTGAGTTTTTATCAATAATAACTTTATAAAAAAATCTGCCAAATTATCATAGACGTTCCCAAACGTTGTCCATTAAAGCACAGTTAATTATGGAGTAGTGGCATTAATAGTTTAAATGACCGGATGGCGCAATTGGTAGAGACCCTGCCTGTTATGCCATAGGTCGTGGGTTCGATCCCCACCCAGGACAAACATTCGTGCAATGAACACTTGTGTTTTTTCAGTGTCTGGGTGTAATATATGTATTTAAATATATATTTGTGTTCCTCTGCTGTCTGATATCTGTAGCACAAGTGCTTAAGCTACTTAGTACGGAATCTGGTCAACGTATGAGATGTTGTGATAATTATTATTATTATTATAATTACTTAAAATAGTTAAAAAACAGATGGAAAATACAACTTCGAAGAAAATCGCCATACAAAATGGCAATTTCATAGTTAAAGACCTGAGGTATCACATATGCGTTGCCGGCTCATGAGGTAGGAATAAGCCCTTTGTCGTGGTGCCAGGTTTCGTACCTCACTCCACGACTTCTGCCACTATGGACGATGAGGGAGAGTCCCAGGAGTTTTAGTCGGTATGCCTTTGGCCGGCTTTTCCTAACGAGATGGCCAGGGAGAGTCCGACATAACCCATCCGTTTACAGACGGATGGATATGCGTAACGCATTTCTAAAAATAAGGAATAAGCCCTTTTCTTGAAGGTCACCAGGTCATTCGAAAACAATTTTATATAGGTACCTAGATAGTTATTTGGCCCTCATCATCAGCCCATTTAAGTCCCCACTGCTGGGGCACACCTCCCTCAATCACATGAGGGGTAATTGCCATACTCACCACGCTTGGCAGACGGGTTGGCGAGGGTTTTGATATAAATGCAGAGTTTTCCTTCTCTGGGTGCGATGATCATGCCAGCAGCTTTACCTTAGTCGCCTTTTACGACACCTCGGTAAGAGTGAGGGTGGCCTATTCTACTCTGCCGGGGACCCTATCCGAAGATATTTGGCCCTATCCGAAGATATTTTGCCAACATCAAGTAAGTTATTGAGAAAAAGTAGGTAGTCAACAGATGAAGTCAACCAAAGCCACTTGATAAAACGCCCCTGTTTTACGTTTAATTATCGACCTATGAATTCTGCCGATACCACTCCGATACCACTGCCAATTTTAAGATTCTATTAGGCCCAAGGAAGTTGTCACTTGATGATAACACACTTGATTCACAATAGCAGTGTTGAATTCTTATTATTAGAATCATTTAGCGGCACATCACGCATAATTAAACATCAAATTCGTACATTAAAAACAACTAGATATTAATTTGAAACTTTTGTATAGTATCAGCTCACGCAGAGTGTTTAAGTACTACTTCCAGTCCCATCCTATATCTTCAATAGGTCCTCCAAATGACATGACAGCTCCAACAGACTATCAAAACTTAACCCCCGAACGGTCGATGTTATTCGCATTAAAAACATCGCAGCCGAGCAAAAACCCGGACAGTAACTGTCCGCAAACGATTTGGAATGATGCCAGTGCCGTGTAAACGAGCAGGGGCCCGCGACTGGCGTTTTTAATCACTGCGCTGTCGGCGACGTGTGATCCCGTGGGAAAAACGGTGCGACGGAATTTGGAAGGAGCATTCTTGGGTTAATGATTAGGTGAGTAACTATTTATTGGTCGGGGCGGCGACTGCGCGTCTACTTACTTCATTAGGTTGATGTTAACTACGCGACCTATGGTAGGTCGGTGGATTAGAACGCACCTTCCATGCAGGAGGGGTGAGGGGGGGGGGGGGGGGAGTGCACCTCAGGTTTTTAAGACTACATACATTCGACATTTGTACATTTGTGTGCATGAACATATCTGTATTAGCCATCTATTAGCATGCTTAAAAATAAGCAAACCTGTTTACACGTGCTAAAGCACTCCGTCACACTCCCCTTTTCACCTGCACTATAGATAGTATGCTTAAAAATCGACCAGCGTACGATTTTTGAGCATGCTAAAAATTTGCATGCTTATTAGTAGCACGTCTGTCCACTTTAAGCATAACAAAAAGCATGTGTAACAGTACCTTTCTTATAGTTAGATAGATACACTTTATTGCACAAAATTTACACATCTTAGTATATGGTATTATACTAAAACAATGTAGGCGGTCTTATCGTTAATAGAGATTTCTTCCAGACAACCTCAGGGTAGGGGAAAGGCGAATAAAAAAAACCGGGGAAGGCAGTCAAAGTCAGCAAAAAGAAAAAAAAGTCATTGTATAAATACGAGTATGGTATATACATACATTTATATTACATAAATATATACTAGTTAAAAATACTAATACATACTAGTAAATTACAAAACAAATAAACATGCATACTAACAGTTTATTAAATTGATAGATACGTAACCAGGGAATAGTGATCCGTCTTACCATCAGGTGATCCGTCTTCTCGTCTGCTAACTATCACATAAAAGAAAAAAAAAACCTTACAATGAATTCGAGAATCAGATACGTTATGCAAACCTTCCAACATTCCTTTGTAAACGGTCTAACGATAAAACTTCTACAGTGTCACAGTGGAAATATTAACAGTGGCTCAAATTATGCACTTCAAAGGCCAAACGGAAGTACTAAGTATATATCGAGGTGGAGGATGTTACGCTGAAAAGGCGCAATTTGCCGTAAACTCTGATTTTTATTAACTATGCAAATGTCAAGTTTCCATACATCTAGACATTAGCATCTGGTAGTTTAGTTCGCGTTATTAAAAATCTGAGTTTAGTCGCGATTGCGAGGGCTGTCGCAGCGTGGACGAAGTGGATTCAGTCAACTGACTTAGTAACGCGGAAGCTAGTGTGTCGCAATCGCAAAATTCGTACCTCATCATCAAAGTTTGGCAGTCCACAGTTGAACATAGGCCTCTTCAAATGGTCGCCACTCTAATCGATCTTTGGCTACTCAAATTCACGCGGTGATCAGATACAAAGACCTTAGATACAAGGATGCTTTGAAAAGACACTTAAATAATGCTGTATAGAGCCCGCTCATTGGCAAAAGCAGGCAACGATCTGAGTAGAGGCACCTCGTCCATCAAAAGGTGCAAGAACATGAAGAAGTTCACACCTGGACCAAAAACGAGATGACCTCAAGGCGCGCCCACCTGCAATGTTGGTGTGCTGACGTGCTCCCTCTGTAACACGTTCAGCTCTTAGTTAGGGTACGCCAGTCACTGAAGAGCACACCAGAAAGTAACACTTTGTCCTCAAATAAACATATCGATTGTTATACAAATAGGTCGCTGTAGCCAAAATCTGCTGGGGAGGCATCATCATCATTACTCATATTCAGCTCCTGCCAGCCATCTTGCGCAACTCGTCTTGCAATCTGGCCTGAGAGTGTCTAACATCAGGCTCTACTCCAGAACTTAAATAAATAACGTATTTAAAAATTTCATTTCGTGTTCAGCCGGGAAATGACTAGATGATTTCTTTAAAGTGCGTCATTTACTTAAGAATAAATAGCAAAAATTGCTTTAAAAAAATATCAACCACACCAAAATTAGTTTACCCCAGTGGTTCTACTGCTGGTATGGCTAGCCATGTGGGCATAGTGAGCTATCCTACTGCCACATCAGCTTGCTTATCCAGCGATAGATGATGGTGACTTATTTCTCTGCCAAATCACCTGGTTGTCATTAATTTGTAAATCGGTTGAACATGTATAAATGCTGTTTAAATTATCAGTGCCAGCCTAGAGTCTAGAATAGGTCTTGTGCAAACCACAATATTTTGTTGTATTTAGGAAATATATGTTAACTGACTCAAAATTATAATCAGAGTACATAGGACATGTATATAATATAAAAATTGCCCACAATAATATGAGATCTGAAAGTAGACCCCATTACTGAGGGTCGTGACTTCTCTTCCGTAACGTCTTGTGTTTGATTACTGTCTGAAAGTGGTGTTGATTTGCGGAGGGTGTGAATTGCGTCGTGGACTGTGGATCCGTGTCGAACTTCTTCCTCTAGGGCATTTCTCCTTGACCTTGCCTATGATCATCATCATCATTATCATTTCAGCCAATAGACGTCCACTGTTGGACATAGGCCTCCCCCAATGTTCTCCACACAGATCGGTCCTGTGCCACCCGCATCCAATAGATCACCAGATCGGCAGTCCACCTTGAGGGGGGCCTGCCACCATATGATCATAAGTTTCTCTAAATTGTCACTCTCCTTTCTGGCAATCTGGCCAAAGTAATCAAGTACCTTGCGCAGACATTGGTAAATAGAAATATGGAAGTAGACCAGCTGGTCTACTTTGATATTTCTATAAGTTTAACATAAAAAAACGGGACATAGGTGAAGTTAATTATTTATCTTCTTTCTATTTTGATGCTAGCGCTTAGACAATTTGAAATGTCTAAGATGCTAGGATTCCTTGTACTGTGAGAGTACTGAATACAGTTGCCTTGAAACATTGCCACTCTTTGTCCAAAGAAATCCACTAAATGCTAATTCCAAGACAACGGCACAAAGTACTTCGTCTGATCCAAGCGTTAGGAGAAAGGAATTTCACGGGCCCTTTGTCACTATGCTTCTTAACGCCTTTTTCATTACATTCTAGAGCGTATTTTATAAAAGATCTCCTACTATCAGCGGGCTGCCGATCCACAGTATTTATCACAATACAACTGTATATCATTGAACGCCAAGGTGCAAATGAATTTATTGTTAAAGAACAAATGACAACCAATGAAAATACTAGCCAGAGGCGCCCGTACATTAATTACGTTGGCCAAGACGCTTCTCTTCTCACACTCCAGAATCCGTTTTACCCCTCGGTTGTGGGTTCTGCGGCTAATATGGCCAGACCACTTCCACTTAAGGCTTGCTGATCCGGTGAGCAATGTCGATAACTTTGGTTCTCTGCCGGATCACCTCATTTTGGATTCGATCTCGGAGAGAGACGCCGAGCATTGCATTGCATGAAAATACACCTTAAAGTTTTCTGCTAAAAGTGGGGGACCGGGAAAACCGGGACCACCGTGGGAAGCCACGCTTCGGCATGAATGGGCCGGACCGGAGTGATAACCACGGCCTCACAGAAAACCGGCGTGAAGCAGCACTGTGCTGTGTTTCGCTGCGTGAGTGAGGGTACCGGAGGCCCAATCTGAGGGAAAGAGGGGTTTTAAAGGTGTGTAGCGCACATGACTTGTTGTGACTCCACTGGTGTCGCTGGTGTCTATGGGCGGCGGCAGTTGCATACCATCAGGCGATTTGTCTAACATATGAAAAAGGGATTTTTGCATATCTTTAGAAAGGTTTGACCGTTAAGATCATTTTGATGCTGACTGTCATCAACATCATCTTTCAGCCGATAGAGACGTCCACTTCTGGACATAAGCCCCCCTCAATGTTCTCCACACAGATCGGTCCTGTGCCGCACATCCAATGGATTCCAGCGACCTTCATCAGATCGTTGGTCCATCTTGTGGGTGGCCTGCCACGGCTGCGACTTCCTGTACCTACGTGGCCTCCACTCGAGTGACCTTTCCGCCCCAAAGGCCGTCTGTTCTAATCTGTCTTGCAGATCAATCATTATTTTGTGCATATTTATTAAATAAATAGCACTTAATTTGTTTGTGTTTGCTCAATTTTTTTTACTCTGTTTTACAAATCAAAATTGTAAAGTTGATATTTGTATATCAATTTTTGCAATTAATTCGTAGGTAAATAACTTTACTTAAAATTTTAATCTCGTGTTCAGGTGGGAATCGGGCCGCATACACGTACTCCACATTGCTAGAACAGCCATCCGGGATGAGGAGTACTCGAGATGAAAATTTGCAGTGCGTTATTTACTTAAATCTAATTTATTTCTGGACCCAACATTTCGCCGTCATATCTACTCCTGAGCAACAACGGATCCGGTTTAATATGTCCCATGTGTTTGGGCTCTGATGAGGCAATAGCCACTGCACTGGCATAAATTGTCGGCGCTTTGTCGGTGAATGGCAATTCACAAAGACATTATACAGCACTGTTTGTACAGCCACTTACTAAGGCTGTTACAGAGGGAATGTGATACTAAAAGGTTGGATGTTTGGGGTTTCGAAACAAGAGAAACATGACATTCTTGTCTCTTACGAGTATTTTTCAATAAGTGGGCGTTTTGTCATCATCGTCATCATCAACTTGTTTTTTCTAATGGTAAGGATTGCCACCGCCCAAAGACACTTGCAACACCAGTGGAGTCACAAGTGCGCTGTCAATCTTTAAACCCCCCTTTTCCCCAGATTGTACCGGAGGCCCAATCCTCACTCACGCAGTGAAACACAGCACAGTGCTGCTGCCGGCGCGAAGCAGCACTGTACTGTGTTTCGTCGCGTGAGTGAGGTTACCGGAGGCCTGATCCAGGGGAAAGGGGGGGCTTAAAGGTTGGTAGTGCACTTGTGACTCCACTGTTGTCACGGGTTCCATGGGCGGCGGCCATTGCTTACCACCAGGTGATCCGTCTGCTCGTCTGCCACCTATTACATAAAAGATGGGCGGCGGATCGTTTAACGGGTCACACGCTTGCTCACCATCATCATCATCAGCCCTTTTAAGTCCCCACTGCTTGGGCACGGGCCTCCTTCAATCACATGAGGGGTAATTGCCACACTCACCACGCTTGGCACACGGGTTGGCGAGGGTTTTGATATAAATGCAGAGTTTTCCTTCTCTGGGTGCTGATGATCATGCAAGCAGCTTTACCTTAGTCGCCTTTTACGACACTTCGGTAAGAGTGAGGGTGGCCTATTCTACTCTGCCGGAAACCAGACGGCGTCCGGACCCGCTTGCTCGTCTGGCCCTTATCAAATAAAAATTAAGATAAAACGACTGTTAGTCTGACTTTTGTGCCTAACCCCTGAATAGTGCCGAGGAAGTTTCTCAATTTCAAAAACTTTTCCGACCGTTTTAATCTCATCATCTCAGTGAAATAGATCCTTTGCCTTTTTTGCTTTAAACTCCAAATCTAATTGAATTGCTAAATTACTAATTTCGAAGTCAGTACCACGACAAATTTTGTTCGTCGCCGATCGGTCAACTGGGAGCATGAATAATTCAGGACGAAAATAGACGTCAAGGCGGTCAAGATAATATTTATAGAGAGGGACACTTACCAGGCGTTTACTGATGAGGGGAAATACTTTATGGAAATACTTGGTTTCCTCTCTTTCACCTTATCTGAACGTACAATTCCTAGTTGCGCGGAACCCGAGGTACTCATCGCCAAACTCAAGGTAAAAATAGGCACAGCATTTACGGCTACTGTCCCCTAAATAAATACCTTTACATCCTAGGCTCTACCGACAACACTCTATGCAGGGGATGCATCAGCGCCACGTAATCAGTCACACTCGTGGTCCTGGAGTGCCATGCGGTGACCAGACAACGCGAAGAAATCCTCGGATCGGCGGAGTCACTCCGCGAAACCTGTGAAGCTCCCATGAAGCTTCTGCGCTTCTGGGTGGAATTGGGCTGGCTAGAATAGCCAGGACCCAACACGCACAGTGGACCAAATGGCAGTCTAAGTGCGGAAAAAGTAGTCCACTTTATATTACATTACATTAGGCACAGAATCATATCAGCCAACATGTAACCACTACTGAGTAATGGCCTCGCCACGGCCTCGGTTTTACTTCGCCACTTCTCTCGGATACCAGCCAACCAGGCACTGACGCCACGTCATTTTCACACTATCATCGAACCAATGAGCTGGTTGTCTGCCCGCAGAATGGCGCCCTATTCTTGGCTGCCATTCGGTAAGCACTTTAGTCCACCTATCGTCTTTACGCCTTGCCACTTTAGCTCACACACTCGCGTTCCAACATCCTGTAGATGTTAGTACGTAAGATCTCTTCTTTGGGTACCAGGTCTGTTAATGATAATTCGAGCATGGAACGCTCCATTGCCTGCTCAGCAGCAATCCTTGTACAAAGATAGAAATACGCACAAAGATTTGAAAAATCCAGAGGTGAAGGAAGCTCATATTCGAACCTCCCATAAGCAAGGCTAGTAGGTGTTTTCTACTGAGCTACCCCGGCTCTCATTCCATGGAAGTATTCCAAAAGATTTCAAAGAGCTGAAAACAAAAAGCAGTTTTAATCAAAGCAGTAAAATAAAACAAATGATTGTACTATTTTGGCAATTTATTAAAGTTACTTCAAAGTCTTGGTTAAAACATTGACGTTATATTTGACACTACAATTATTCTAACAATTATCAATAAATTTGTTCATAGGCAGCTATATTAAGTGGAGAAGAATAATATAATATTTTCAATCCCAGACATAAATAAGAGGCTTGGTGTCCTACTGTACACTACATTTACGATACGCGGTCTTCTCTCCAGAAACATACCCCAGCTGTCAGTCATTGAATAGGTCTGAAGATTTTCCAACTGACAATTTCATTTTAATTATTTTTTGAATCTATGAATGAAACTCGTAATACAAAAAAATATTACCATACATTAGTTTAGTAAATATTTATTTCAGAAATCAAGGTTCCATATTTTGCATTCAAATAGAATAAATTCAACCAATACAGTATAAATCACACACAATCAATCACATAAATAATACAAATAAATTATAATTCCTAAATTATAATTTATTTGTATTATTTATAATTCCTAGTTCAGGCAACAAACTTAAAATTTGTTCCCTTAGTATAAGTAGATTATAAGTGTTTATATTGTTCTCGTGGTTTTTTCAATAAATTTATTTGTTTATTTATATTAAAAAAAAAGGCAAATCACCCTACTATTTTTAGAAGGAAACTTAAGGAGGAGGTTATTTAAATAAATAAATATAAATATTTCACAACGTCATATACATTGATCTGACTCCGATATAGGTAGCTCAAGCACCTGTATTTCGGATATCAGAATCAACAGTGTGATTCCAAATATTTACATATAATACTTTTTTTTTGTAAATACATACTTAAACGAACCCGCAACCCTTGGACCATAGGCAGCGTTCACTACCACTGTTCCAAACGGGTCGTCAAATATATATAGTAAATATATAGTAGTACCACAGTATAACAAGATCTAAGTATAAAGTAAAAGTGTATTTTGACTATAGACAATTTAGATATTTTTATGAATACTTAATTTTATATTACATTACTATAAATTGTTTACCGCGCTAGTCAAATGCGATTTGATTGTCCATTAACAAATCCTGGCTATATCTATTATAATTATGTATAAAACAACCCGAAAGCTACTCGTATTATATAAACTGTGCAGAAAGTTTAAAATATAATTTCTAAAATTTTACAAACTCCTTTTTTTTCGAAGTTTTGAATCAAGTCTAACTATTAAGACATATGCCATTATTATTACGATATTACATATATAAACATTATTACTAACACAGCCGTATTTTATAGAAAGAGATGCTTACATCCTAATTATAGTTAGATATTAGACAGTAATAAGCTAATATTTTGATGGTGATGATGATGTCACTTAACCAGTTCTGGATTTTTGTTTATTTTAGTCACATACATGATAATCCGATATTATTGCTACGATTTAAGATACAAACTATTTTTAATAACGAAGACGGATGAAAGACGATTGCATGCGACAGAGATGAGAATGTTAAGATGGATGTGTGGAGTGACGAGAATGGACAAGATAAGGAATGAATATAATAGAGGAAGTATGAAAGTGGCCCCCATCATTGATAAATTGAAGGCAAATCGTCTTTCCTGGTATGGCCATGTAAGGAGAAGAGGGGAAGAACATGTTGCCAAAAAGTGATGAGTTTAAACGTAAGTGGGTGGAGGAACAGAGGACGGCCGAAAAAGAGATGGATGGATTGTGTAAAGAATGACATGATGGAAAAAGAGGTGGATGATTCGATGACGAATCACAGGGATGTATGGAAAAGGAAAACATACTGCGCCTACTCCAGATAACCAGGGAAAAGGGCAGGAGGATGATGATGACTATTTTTGCTATACCAAAGTATCTCTCTCTAGTCGGCCCCTCATTACTGAGGATCGTGGTCACTGGAACTCATCAACCAAACAAACTTTCTCCATTGTTTCCGATTGGGAGTAGCCTTTACCACGTCGTAGAACTTTGGTAGGGATGTAACTCCTTTTATTTGGACAGACCATCGTGTTAGTGATCGGCCTCGTGATCTTTTGGCTTGTGTTTCCAACAATGACCAGTTTTTCAAGGCTATCATTCCAAAGTATGTAGATAGCCAGAAGCCACACGTAGGTCTCCTCAACGTATCACATCATCATCAGCAACCCACACTCGTCCACTGCTGGACATAGGTCTCCCCTAATGCACGCCACTGCTCCTGATTTTCGGCCACTCTCATCCATCCCACACCAGCCAGCCTTCGAATGTCATCATCCCATCTTGTCGCATGGGCGTCCTACACTACGCTTACCGAGTCGCGGTCTCCACTCAAGGACTTTACGGCTCCAACGGCTGTCAGTTCTGCGGCTATTATGACCAGCCCACTGCCACTTCAGTTTGCTAATTCATCAACGTATAAGTACCTCCTATACGAGAGGCTTTAAAAAAACTTTTTACTTAAGGTGACGGGTAAGGCACACTAGCGACGTCAATCGATTTTAATTTTTAGCTACTAAACCGGATATATTTAAAAAAAATTGGATGGTTATTTAATAAATAGTATAAGTGTTTGCTAAGAGATTGTAATCCCGAATTGCTTAAAATAGATCCGGTTTAGTAGCTAAAAATTAAAATCGAATGGCATCGCTAGTGTGCCCTACCCGTCACCTTAACACTAGATTACATCGAAAGTACATTGAATTATATATTACGGCTTTGGGGACCCTTTGGCAGCCGAAGAGTGTGTGGCAGTGTTCGACCTCCCGAATGAATTTTCCCTTGTCTTACAAAGGACAAAAAAGTTATTATTTATAACATATATAAGGAACTTAGACTTCTATTATAGAATCAATAATAAAATTGAAAAGTGTTTCCCTTATTATAATAATAATAATTTATTTCAGAAATCATAGTTCCATACATTAACGACATTGACATTCCAGTAAAATAAATTAAATATCAATAAAATACCTCATATAAATTAATACAAATTAGTTATAATTACATTAAATTAAATAAAGTAAAATAAAATTATTGAAGTAAAAAATTTAATAATGTTAAATTTATCTCTAATATTGTTTCATCTGAGGAAGTTTTCATTAACACTTCTTTTGCTATATTTATATAGGTACTTTATTTCTAAGATTTGCAATTGAATTAGGATACTTTTTTATTTTACTTACCTATTGCATTAAAATTACAACAGAAATCGTTTACTATGTTAAAATCAGATAACTGATCGTCTAGTCTTATGTATAAAAAAAAAACAAAATAAACACAGCCTGGAAGGCGCAGTGGCACTTTAAAGCGACGGCTGCGCTTGGGGTCCCGGGTACCTGTACAAAAAGAATGTCCCTGAATCTTTCTGTTTAGAAATTCTCAGTGTCAGCTCGAAGTCTGAAAGTTGATCAATGTGTCGATGGAAACAATCATTTTAATTTATTTCACAATGATGTCATTTAATAATATTAGGTAGCACAAAGTTTCATCATATTAGAATACGAACATTGAACAGTTACATGCAACACACACACACACACACGCAAAAAGTAAACGAATAAAAATGTAATCATAATGTAAAATGTTAATCGATCCATTCTATTCTTAGATTCAATCAAAATAGTGGAAGGTGACTTGTCTATACCGCGTAGATCACTGTCCCCGTAATCTCACGCATTCGCAAATTTGCGGTCGTGTCACACAAATGTATTCTTTAATTGTTTTAAGTGAGATAATGTTTACCAAAATGCCTTCGTGCGCTTGTATGCGTTGTACAAATAATTCAAAAAGAAATAACAAATCTCTTGGAATCACATTTCACTGATAAGAAGAAAAGTTTTAATTTCTCGTGATACTTATAAGTTAATTAATGTTTTGGTCACCATTTTACAGAGCGAGATAGAAATATACGATATATTAATGTGTGACGAGTTTAGTTCTTTTGACAGGACTCAACTCTGACGCGTAGCTACTCGAAGCACGCTTGACGCACTCACGCTACGTCAAAACAAATAAGTTTGTTTTTGTCTTCCAATAACATACAAAGTTAAACAAACGTGTCATAGAGCTGAGCGTGTCATAGATTTTGAGTGAGTACGTGTGCATGTAGATATACATCAAGCCCGTTTTTAGTTGTCTAATAGGCTATTTGACAGTGATAAAAAAAATACATTTCTTTTATAACATCAGTGTTAATATATTTTTTGTGGAGCGATTTGTAATAACGCGAGATAAAAATATTGCATTATTTCATCAAAATTCGTCTTCTAAAATTATTATTTTTTAAACAGGGGTCACGTGACCAAAAACGGCCCGTGACGTAGATAACGCGTAAGTCTTCTGCCTATGGTTGATTGCCTTTCCTTCATAGGAAGAAATAAACAAAAAAAAAGTCCAAAACTATTTGAAAGAAACACTGAAACACCAACAAGCTCAATATTTATGGACAACCTAAGTCACTGGCCGCCATATTGCTAAAAGACGCGTTTTTGCGGCAGATTTGAATATTGCATTTTCTTTTTCGTTTTTTTATTAAAATATCTAAAATAAAAACAAAAAGTATTTTTTAGGACTCCTTATAAACAAATGAATACCCTAAGATAGTTTTCAGAATTTTGTCAAATAGCCTATTGAAGGGACGTGCCGTATCTTCCACTTTGATCTTACATTTTGATTTTATCCAAGATTCTATTAAAAATTGACAATTTTATTATGTCTGTATGCAAGAAAAACTACTGGCTTCATTCATACTGTGTTGATATTTGGCACAAACATTTCTCACTGAAGGTACTGTTATTTTCTATTTGGTTATTTTTATTACTCTTTTACTGATTCCCCAAGTTTTTAAAGTTAATACTTGTCCTTTTTCCATCGGTAATTATTATCTTAAGTTACTAATAATACAAATGAAAAATGCTTACATGCTAAATACAGATTCATCAGAAACTTCAGTCTAATTTTAGCTAAATTATTATACATTCTGGCGCTAGTTACCTTATTTTGATTGATTAAACCCCGATTCCGTGGCCGTGTAGGCCGTGTGGGCCGTGTGGTCCCCGGCAGAGTAGAATAAGCCACCCTCATACCGAGGTGTCGTAAAAGGCGACTAAGGTAAAGCTGCTGGCATGATCATCAGCACCCAGAGAAGGAAAACTCTGCATTTATATCAAAACCCTCGCCAACCCGTCTGCCAAGCGTGGTGAGTATGGCAATTACCCCTCATGTGATTGAGGGAGGCCCGTGCCCCAGCAGTGGGACTTAAATGGGCTGATGATGATGATGATGAAACCCCGATTCGACCAATCTTTACCCGTGGAAAATCTATGGTTTAACATCAGATTTCTATAGAATGACAGCGCTATATCATAGATTTAGTATCGGAATGAGGTTGGTCGAATCGGGCCTAAGTAAAAATATAACAAAAATATGAATGGTAATAAAAACGTGTTACAACAAAACAGACTGAAGGTTGGTTTCAGAGTCACGTTTGCCACCCAAGTGGATTGCAAGCTCGTTACCACAACATAGATAGACGCAATTATTCATACTACCTATTTCTTACCGACTTTCTGTTGATCGCTTGCGTAGCGCTATCGAAATTAGTACGTTTTATTTTTCTTCTACAAAAAATCTGTCATCAATTATCGGTCGGGTGCACCTTAAGCGTGAGTCTGTAGCCATCCTCACACAAACAACATCAATCACAAATCCTTACGAATCCCCGCTGTCCACAGGCAGGAACTGCTGTTGGGCCACAGAAGACAGGATCATGTCAATCGGCTTAGTATCATCGTAGAGGGACGGGGCCTCGCAGAGGATCGCGAAGGTGCCCACGATGGAGGCGATGGTGAATATCCAGAGGAACAAGCGGTCGAGGACCATGGCTACGAATCCCCAGTCTTGGTCTTCCTGGTGATGGATACGATGAGCATAAGTAAATACGTAATTGATATTTTTTTCGAATAGCCAGACATTTGGCCATAATTTCACCTGATGGTAAGTGATGATGTTCAAAGAATTCATCTTTAAGGTGTAAGTAAGAAAGTTGCACCCATGGCAGGCGACAAGGTGGACATTTGATCTTGGAATGGCCATGGAAATCCCTTGGATGCATGGCACAGGACCAATTTGTGTGGAAAAACATTGGAAAAGACATAAATACTTAATCACTGTCCAAGCAATCCAAGCGTACCCTGGGCTCCAAAACTATACCTTTGGATGCAACCGGGAACTACACGCTAAGACTTATGACTCTACTGGTGTCGCGGGTGTCCATGGGCGGCGACAATCGCTAACCATCAGGTGATACGTCTGCTTGTCTGCCACCTATCACATCTAAAAAGGTGACGACGATAATAATGAAAGTGTCAGGTGTTCTCTGTCAGGTACAGAACAAAATATACAAACCGCATTGAACTCATCTTGCCGTTGCATATGGTGCTGAATGAACATGACATTATGGATGGCCTTCTCCAGTTCGAATGGGTACTTTTTGCGAGGAGCCACGTCGCTCAAAGAGTCGTCTAGGCCGGACATGACCGACGGCAGGCCGTTGTAGCCTGCGCCGAGGCTGCCGAGAGCACCAACGAGGCCGCTGAATCTGAACCAAAAGAAACAATATCACTTGCGCGACATAATCGACACCTAGCACCATCTATCGGAAATTTTTGAAACTAAAAGTCACGGAACAAACGTGATTGCGGGAAACTATCCATAAAATCAAATCCACCTTCATGTTGCTCCGCAGAATTTTATCCCAGGTTTTTCTTGTCCAGTCACTGCTATCGATTGATGATCGAATACTTCATCTAGTCTTTAACGGATTGCCATACGAAGTAAAGTAATTTGACATTTTTTATAAGAACAATTTTATGATCAATGATCAGTTGACGGGCCACTGATCATAAAATAATATAAATGAGGATAAAGTGCGTATTTTGGATTACGTGGCACGTTTTTGAACTTGCCAATTAATTGTACTTTATTGTCTATCGTAAGATAGGAAAGATCATCAGGTGTAGCATTCTTATTATTAAAATCTTTGAAATATCGACCTTGACGACGATTCGTTTCACTAGCCACTGATAAAAGAATTTGACGATGTCCATCCCTATTTAAAAATATTACACTCAATATTTAACTCAAAATAATTTTTGTTAAAGCTTTTATTAAGTCTTTATACGTGTTAAGATAAATGAACAAAAATGTACGAGTATTTGCGTTGAAATCAGAAACCAATGCAATCAGAAGTAAGTGGAAGGAATAATACCAGGTAAACTGTTAGTTCTGTCTAGAAATGCAACTGTAGGAGGGAAGTGACATTGTGAGTTTATCTGACTTTTCTCTTCATTTTACCTCGATAGATCAGGAGCCCAATTCTCGGAGGATGATATGTTGTCATCATATTTCGTCATCATATTTTGTCATGATATTTTGTTTTCATGCGAAATCCGCCATGTTTTTTTCCATTGGGCCAGTGGGCTTTAGCAGGATCAAAAAGCGGTCACCAGTAACGTTTTATTTTTGCTTAATGTTAGTCTCCTGTTAGTCCTTGATTAAGACAACTTTAAAAATACAATTTTGTGTATACCTGTTCGTAGCAGTTGTAGAATGTAGACCGTTGCATCCACCTGGCAGGTGATGGCGAAGCGAATCAGGGCTGGACGCGTTCGAGTTCGTCTGCTCGGCCGCTGCCAAAGCATCCTTAAACTTATTCTTCTTCATACTTCTTCCTGCGATCTTCTGCGCTGCCAGATCCCTCAGCAAGTCTTTTGGAACCCTCATCAATAGGAGCTTTGGTAGCTTCGTTATAAAGAATGTTCTAACCCACGGCGCCATTTTATGGGTACTCGGTTTTCGGTAGTGAACGTTTAGAATTATAATGGTTATGACTACGGAAAGACCAACTAGCAACATGGTGAACAGTAAGTACTTTCCTAGCAATGGTAAGGCTAGTGAGGTGGATGGGATGATTTCAGAAATCAGCAAGAAGAACATGGTCTGTGATAGAAGAATCGAGATGCTTAAGGCTATCTTCTCTCCAGAATCAGCTGGGAGATAGAATACGAGGACTGATAGATATGAAATGCCTACACAGGGAACAATTAAGTTCACTGTATAAAATAGAGTTTTTCTTCGGAGGGTTATATTGAAGAATATATCTGTAACAAGCAAATGTAAAGATCATGTTTCATGCGTTAGAATTTTTCAAACTAAATGCAGGATTCAAATTACATTTTCTAATTTACTTATACTTAATTACATTTTAAGGGATCAATGGAAACTTTTTCGAAAACATTGTAACTAGTCCGCCATTATTGAGTTACTATCAAAAAGAAGATACAATAGATCTTTATATTCTGAAATGAGGAAAATAGACAAAGGTGTCTTGTCGTATTTTTCTTTTGTACACACTAATTCTGTTTTCGTTCAAGGGTTTTTACTTCAGATGGTTCTGACCAAGAGTTCCTTAGTTTTTATTGGTAATGTATATAAAAAATGTGATCATGAAATTTTCTCATGTTGTGTTGGTTATTTTAAATTTCCATAGTACCTACAAGATAACGCATTCTAAGTTTAATATTCAACAGAACACTTTCAATCAATCCTGTCGATCTTCGTGTGATAGCTTTCAGAGTCACCAGGCTAGTAGGAAGAGCAAAAGGATCTCACTATAAACTAATAAAACATACTTTATATATTATACTAGAGAGGGCTAAGTCATGAATGTTAGGGACTCCAATCTTTTGCTTAGCGTCGACCCTAAAAGTGAATAATGATTGGTACGATCAACTCCACATACATTCAAAATACGAGTATATCACACCCCGGCAAAAAAACGTATCGCATGCATACATGATACATGAGTTAAGTTCTAGATTTGTTTTACCATTCCGTCTTCTTGTCTGCTACGTCTTATCACATAAACAACAGCGAAGGAGACATAGTGGGGATCAAACCTGGGACCCCAAGCTTAGCCATCGTGTCGCTTTATATTGCGACTCGCTTCTGCGCTATCGAGGCTGTCAATAAAGAGTATCTATCTATCTGAAGCCTTGAAAGATCCCAAGCGGGTTCGTTCAGATACATCACCTAAAAACTTTATGCATATTTCCTCAACTAAAATAGCTGAATTATTTCTATAGCGCGCAACATTTTTCCGCTCAACTGCTCTAAAATACCTTGCACATTTCTGCTCAGAAGTGGAAAGCGGTACAGTAAAAGTGTAAACAGTTTACGTCGAGGTTCATTCCAGTTACCCTAGTATTCTGTTTGGACTTAAATAGTTTTTTTTAATTTACATTTTTAATACGAATGAGGACTACGATGGTGCAGTAGTTAAGATGCTGCATCTAAACATGAAGGTTCAATTCCCTGATGAGTCTATTACAAATTGCTGGATATGCTGGGCCTATGGCTATCGTCGGCTAGTGTCTCTATGTATAGTAAATATTTGAGACTTTTTATCTCCGGACTCACTGAATCGTCACTACAAAAATCACTGAATTACTCCTAGTAAATTCAGTGGTATTTAGGAGATTTTTTTAATTTTATATACTGATGGTCAGCATGCTCTTCGGTTCACACTAAACCCTAGTAGAGTTTAGGAGAAACCTACAATGGAGCGAGCTTACCTAGAAATAGCCTGCCCACTCTAGCAACTAGGTAACAAAGAACCCAAAAAGTATGTACATAGTTATCAAAGCAAATGAATGATGGCGCCACTGTCTGTAACATATTGGTCTGTTTGGACTAGCTCAGATAATTTTTTGGACTTTTAATTTTCTCTTTATTTTGTTTTTCTTTTTATGTATGTTATTATAATGTTTTACCACATATTATGTATTAGATGTTTTTGTATCTGTCAATTTTGTTTTGTTTTCTTCTGTTTATAGTTTTTCTAACGCAAAGGCGTCACCCAAGGTCCAGCTTGAAAACCAGCGCTGCAGCTGTTGCTTGCGGCAGTTGCAGCATATGCTGAGGCTGAGCCTTGTTGGCCGCAACTTTTATGCTCTGTACCGTTTTTATTTATTATTAATTTAATGTACATATTATGGTCAATCAATAGTTTCTGTTTTTCTATAAATTAGGACTGAAGGTATAATTAACTCTAGTTAAATGATATGAGCCTTAATTGATCGAAATATTTTTTATTTTCTGAATAGTAAAATACAGAATACTTAGGCGGTGTAAAAATATCATTTATTTATTAATTAAATTGCACATGTTAGAAAGACGACATAACACTAAATATTTTAAATAGTGGTGATAAGTGGTTTGCATACATGACTCTGACAGGATGATTAAAAAGAAGCCGGCCATCCAAAGCTTTCGTTTCTAAGGTTATCAAAGCGACGCTCGTTGAAACGTTCAGGTTCTGATTATCCTTACACTGTGTTAACACTGTGGTGGTACTAATTCAAGACAGGTAAATCCCGAGCAAAGCGAAAAGTTCTGACAGTAATTACAAGCGGTTTTGTGAGCCACTTCACGCAAATTGCTTGTAGATTAGTTTTGTTTGCTATTAACTATATCGTTGCTTAGTTTTTAGAGCAAAATATAATGAGAAATTTAGTACCTAGTAGATTTATCTCTGAATTCTTATATAATAAATTATCCTTTACCTACAGATTGATTCCTGGAAGAAACAATAAAGGTTCCTCCTTTATGTGCTCCAAATAAATCTTTTCGTTTCTTTTCTTTCCTTTTCTTTTCTTTTGCTCTTCTTTTTTTCTTTTCTTTTTCTTTTACATTATTTTTTTTTATTTTTTCCTCATCTCGGAGGGAGAGGAGAGTCACGCTTCGGCATGAATAGGCCGGCTGGACCGGAGTGATACCACGGTCTTACAGATAACCGGTGTAAAGCAGCACTGTGCATGAGACACCGTGTGTACGTACATCGGGGTAAAGCGTAAGGGAAAGGGTATACATATTTGTGAACTCTCGTGTTTTGTTCTATTTTAATAGGCCAAAGCATTGGATTGGCCATTCAAAGAAGTAAGAATAACCAAAAAGAGGAATACTATATAGTATTCCTGTTTTTGTTTAATTTTAGCATATTGTAAAAAGGTACTTTTTATATTCTTATTATTATGACAATGGTGTAAATAAACCTTCCATTTTAATATTCACTTATGAATGTTCCTAAGTACATTTTCTGACGATGTTTGATTATATTTAGCGTAGTTCCGTATACTTGAGTATAATTTTTATTATGTTCTCATAGAGAATTTCTCCCTTATTCCATATTTTGGGGTGCGGAAGCCTTCGTGAAAACAAATTAATTAAATAGCTCTCGGCCTTATTTAAATATCGGGGGAGTATGAAATTTAATATAGAACCGTGATTCCGGGGGGAATAGCATTTATGTGTATTTATGTTTGAGGCTTTTGTGCTAGAATTTTGAGTTAAATTATGTATGAGGAAGAATGTGATAATTTAAAGAGACAGGGTATTGGCTTCTTCTTTTTATAAAGTCAATGAATTTACGATTGGGGAATATACAGTGGGGTACAGCCATAGACTTTAGAATGCCCATAAATTGCAATTCTATGGATAGAACGCTATTAAAATGAAGTCATATACCGACATTACACACATCCACGTTAGGTACACAAAATACACTAGATAAGCGTACGAGGCACTCACTCAGCTGGACTTCCTGAAAACCAGCGTCATGGCCTTTGTCTGGGCCGTGACCTAAGTTGAGTGAGGGGCATTTATACTAGACGTCATAACACACTATTCATTTGGTACTGCCTGGACATGATTGAATATGTGTTTATTATTTTTTTTGTTTTTATTTATCTGTTTTGTTTTCTGTTTGTGCCGAATTGTGTTTCCAACTGCTGTATGCCATGTGTTGTGATGTCTATAATAATAAATGTTTTCTTTCTTTCTTTCTTTCATTCCGCTGTAGTCGATCCAGGTTAGTATAGCCAGCAATATAATGATGTTATAATTCTAACCAACCAAAAATATCTGCACATTTGTCAAAAGACAACAAGAGTTTTCTGTCTTGTAGGATTATATAGATTATTATTATTAGTTTAATAACTGAATTAAAAATAATATATTGGTATTATGCTAAGATTGTTATTTACTCAGATGGACCCAGCTCCGATTTTCTAGTATAATATTCTCAAAAGTACCTATTTGTAATAATATCTAAAATCTGAGGGTGTACCGCTCTTGTACCAAAACCGGTCACCTTTTCCAATATTCACCAGTGGTGGACAAATAGTGGGGAACACCAGAAATACAAGTAAACCTAGAAAGCTCTATAGTAAAAGATCCATTATAGCAGCACTGGTCCTGATATACCAGCTTGAAATAGGACCTGTTAGTATCTAATCCGGAATGTACACACCAAAAGCGTCCATATTTTGATGCAGCCACTGCGTGTATGCTGAAACAGCATTTCGCATAATGGCCACTAGAGGCATTACCTACCGGGCCGGCCCATAAGTAACGTTGTGTGGGTTTGAGTTATACGTTTGCTGTCGGCAATTTTTGTCTTGTCATCGGGTTATAAGAGTGTGAAAGTAGAATATCCATTGTTTAAGTAATGAGGATTTTTGGGGTAGGAGGCTCTTATTATCGGAGGCCAAGACTCATTATGGGTCGCTGCGTAAGCCTAGTTAGTTAGGTTGTCTGTACGTGTTTGGTAAAGATTTACATCCTTCTAAACCAGTGTGATTACTGTACGGTTGCCATGACGAATGACGAACTAATAATTTGCACATGGACAGCTCGATTTAAAATCGAATTTAAATGGTTTTGGTTTGTGTACTAACCAAAACTAATACCTGCTCTTCAAAAGATCTGAAATTTTGGGTCTTTAGTCGTTTCACCCCTCGTAGGAATCGCCCAAATGCTTACTTACTGTAAACATTGATGGACCACAAATACAAGTACAACAAGAGGATACAGACATGATAAATTAAGAGACATTCAACATATTGTATTGCAAAAAAGAAGATTTAATAAGTAGGTAAGTACATGTTGTATAAACAATAAACAACAGCAACAAGTGGTCAACAAAGTACTGCTCCTGGTGGTTCAATTCGGACCACGGGATAAACAATTACCTAACATGAAGTATGAACATGACTTCACAAAACGTTACCGTTTCAGAATTTACTTTCATGTTTATCTGCTTTCCTGGTACATTTTGATAAACGATTTTTAGTTGAACCTTGATTTCATTAATTTAGCTAGTCTCGCAAAAACATCTACCTACTTCAACTTAATTTAAATTTAAAGACTTCCCAATTTTTATGTCACTTTTGAAAAACAAAATGCGCAGGAAACGGAGTTCATTTATTAAATGTTCGTTAAATGGTGTTATAAAGCAGTTTTTATTCTATTTCCGAAAATTTTGTAACTTTTTTTGTTTCAATTGTCAAAATTGCTCTATTGCACCGTTTTAGCTAACAAATATTCATTGAACCTTTATGAATAAGCCCCAGAGTAATTATTATAGTTATTTTACTCACTATATAAAGGTAGACCACCGTTCTGTCTTAGAACAGCTCAAGTTATAAGATATTTTTTTTAAAATTCTTACTCAAAGTAACAATAACCCCATTTACATTTCCCTTTTAATTCAATTCAAATCGTGATAACAGAGCTATTAAATAATCCCCGCAAAACATCCGATATAATTACACAGCGATATTTCCCCTGTAATCGTCAATCAGAATTCCCCCTGTACTCTCGCGAGCATTAGCACAACACGCCTAACCAGTGTTGCCAACTCTGATGTAAAAAGGTGCTAGATTATAAAGATTTTTTATGTAGCAGACGTTTAGACCAACCACCTGATGGTTTTTTTATGTGATAGGTGGCAGACGAGCAGACGGATCACCTGATGGTAAGCGAATTCCGCCGAACATGGACACTCGTGATACCAGTGGAGTCACAAGCTTTACACCCTCCTTTCCCCCGGATTGGGCTTCACGCCGGTTTTCTCTGAAGCCGTGGTATCACTCCGGTCGAACCGGCCATTCATGCCGAAGCGTGGCTCTCCCACGGTCAACGGAATGTTAAGCAAATGGTAAACGATTCTCGTCGCCCATGGACACTAGTGATTCACAACTGCGCTGCAAATATTTTCATCTTTCCCCCCAATTGGGACTCCGGTATACAAAATCACTTGGTTAAACACAGAGTAGGCGCCTGCTTGACGACGATTTGTGACGTCTGTGAGGCCATGCATTCCAGTCAAGCCAGGTATTCATGCCGAAGCGTGGCTCCCACAGTTATGCGAAAGGCAAACGAGGAAACGGGCGATGGTGGTTTAGTGAATAAGAACGTGAGACATCGCTAATGGAGATCTGGATTTAATAGCGATGGTAGCTCAATGGATACGAACGCGCCTTCCACGCAGGTGCCCGAGGTTCGAATCCGAGCATGCACCAATGGTTTTTTCAAATCTTTGTGGCACATAAAGATCAAAAAACCATTGGCACATAGTATGTGCGTATTTCTTCAATTGCCATCTGCTCGGCGGTGAGGGAACCTGCACGTTTCGGAAAAAGTTTCTGAAACGTGTAACCATGATTCAGTTGGTCTGGTTCCCCTGTTAAAGGGTTGCGAAGGTCAGACGGCAGTCGCTTCATTGTAATTACCAGACCCCCAATCCTGAATCATGGCCTAAGCGTACCCTGGGCTTCAAAACGACAGCTTTGGACGCAACCGGAAATTACACGCTAAGATGAAGAAGAAGACATCGCAACGGGAGATCGTAGGTCCAAATCCGAACATGCACCAGCACCTCTAGATTTCAAATATATGTGCTATTCTACCATTCACTCGACTATGATGGAAAACAGTGTGAAGAAACCTGCAAGTTTTGGATAGTTTCTCAAATTATTAATCCCCAAAATCGTTGAGATAATGATCCTTAAAGATTGAACATGACATAGGCATGGTCCCTCAATTTTAAGGTTACGAAGGTCAGATATCGGTCACTTCTATGTAATTTACCACACTCAATAAATCCTGGAAGATAATCTAAGCGTGCCTTTGTATCTAATTATTCTATGTGCTGTCAAATTTTGAGTGCAAACAATAAAAATAGTGCTAAATCTAGCCCAGTAAATGCGAAGCTGGCAACACTGCGCCTAACCTGCTCAGAACCGCAGTAAAACGTAGTAATTTAGCATAGATAAGCGGTGTCGTCGCTCCACGGTAATTTACAGCCTAAGTGCAGATTAGCCCGAGTGTTGTTGTAAAGAATCGCTTGACGTTACGCCACAAAAGAGTTATTCTGCAAATGGGGATGGCTTTTCAACATTTGCAGTCATTCGTAGTAAACAGGATGTTTTTTTATCTGATAGATAGAGCGGCCGCCTGTGACTTCGTACGCGTGGAGTTAGGCAAGCCCCCTTTCTATCCCTTAGGGTAAGAGTTTCTGTTCGAATTTGTTCATATCGGATGTCTTCAACATCATTTAGGCTGATATATTTTAAGTTTGTAAATGTTTTAGTTTCTGAGATTACATTTACAAGAAACCTTAGATCTCACTTAATTTTAAAATGCTACTACACTATAAATGAATATTTAACACAATAAAAAGATAAATCTATGTATATTAGATATAAGAAAAAATGTCTATGTCATATTGTTATTTTAGTACCTACTTATTTAAGATTTTTATATTAATAATTGTTATTAGGATAAAGCTGCCCTCACATTTGCGATTACCTAACAAGGTAGCTAAGTTATAAGCACCTGTTTACTAAAAAACACCTAATATTTGTATGTAACACTTAGCAAGCAAATAAATATTTCATTTCATTATTAATCAGTAGGTAAGTGATATTTTGCATATAACTTTAAAACCGCTGCTTGAGTGAGGGTACCGGAGGCCCAATTTGGGCGAAAGGGGGGTTCAAAGGTTGGCAACGCACCTATCGCATAAAAAAAGTAAATTGAATAGGCTGCCTTAGGGTAATCTCACTTGACCGTAAGCTTCCACCAAGTTACGTGACGGAATTATATTCGTCCATATCCCGATGAAAAGGTGTCCTCATCGTCATATTCCATTAAGGGAAGATTGTGCTAAAATGATAGCCTAAAGTTCATAAAAAAATCTACTGACCAAAACTTGTAGATCAAATCTTTCCGTCCTGTGAAAAGTGGTACAAGTCGACTTGTATCGAATTTGATTTTCTTCTTGCTACTTCATCAAAAAAAAAATCCTCTATTTTTCTGTCTGATCAAACATGCAAAAAAATCCTCCATTTTTCCGTCTGATCAGACAGAATAATAGAAGATTTTTTTTGTGATGCAGGAGCAAGAAGAAAATCGAATTCGATAAAGTCGACTTTTCACAGGACGCACAGAAATGTTTTTTAGAATGGTTGATAGGAGATGTAATTAAATAGATGTAACTGTTTAGCCGATACACTCTATTTATATACGTTAGATTTGTACATCGCCGCAATACACAGAGGGAAATAGGCTTAAGAAGAGATTTTGCGATTGCATCGAAGACGATCAAAAGTATACGAACTGGAGACGCATAGTCAGGGGTCGTCGCGCTTGGCAGTCCATAGTAGAAGAGGCAAAACATTTGTAAAAGAAAAGTAAAGTAAACAGAAAGTAGGGCCGAAGGAAGTAACCAAATAGCTTTCCATACCTGGGTAAGGCTCCTGGCAGCAAGGGTAGTACCGCTCATGTCTCTCAGCGGGAACTCCCAATATGTCCCACTCGACTGACGGATAGTACTCTCGAAGGTCGATACCTACGTCTACCATGTCACCTTTCTTCTGGTTAATGTGCTTCAAATCGATCTGCAACAATATTTGTACTTTATAGTGTGAGATAGATAATTATATTTTATTAGTAACTTAAGTACTAGGCATTATACTCCGTATTTTCCGGGAGAGTCGAAAAAAAAAAAGTAAAAAAATTAAGTTAGACTATTTTATCACACTCGATACAGTCAATATTAAAAATATTTTTTCTCTAAGAAACATTAGGTCTTACACTCGTCTATTTAATTTCTGATATAGGTGGCAGACGAGCCTGTATTGAAAAATATCAATTATTATGCAAGAATACGTTGTGACGAAAAGTTAAATTTTTATAAAAACTTTACGACTTTTTACGACATACAGCTGGCCGAACTTTTAAAATTCGAACGTCAAGTTCAAAACAAGTATTTTTTTAATGTGGCCAGTTTGATTCCCGATTCTCCATAACCTTCTTTTGCTTAGGTAAGCAAAAAAGAGTGCTCACGTTGCAATTACAATGGGCGAGATGCCTCGATATTCCATCATCGGCCCGCGAGATGCGTCTTCACGCTTTCAAAAAAATACGGTACTCATTTGTTGGACAAATAATAAAGACCTAATGTTTCTTGGAGAAAAGTTTATTTTTTATTTTTTAATATAATTTCTTTTGTTCGCACTTTTTGGTTCTTTCGTCAATAAATAGTACTTGCCCAACCTGGTAAAGGCAAAAAAACTATTATTAATTGTAATCTTAATATAATAATACCCTTTAGCGGCTTATCTTAATGATTATTATGCGTTCCCTTATCCTCAATTACAATTGGACACATTTAGAGAAGGTCGCAAAGGATCAAAAGCTTAAGGTCTTGCGACAAGAACAACTTGTATTAATAACATCTTATGTACGTAAATTTTTTGTTTAAGATACTTTGTACCCAATGTAGCACGCAATAAATATATTGAAATTTAAATTAAAGCGAGCACAAGGGGGCTACCTTCCAAACTCGCGGCTGACATTCAGATTTCAACCGAAAAACTCAGATACAAATAAAGGACCAGCGATTTGCAATTTTCCCAAAAATCTAATCCAAGCAGTTGCCGCCTTCAAATGTGATTAGGGTTTTTAATTTCTCGACCCGATTTTATTCCATTGTAATTTTGCAGATTTTCCGGGATGTCGAGAAATTTTGGAATCTAGAAATAATACAGCTTTGGACTGAAGTTAACTCTTAAAACGCGTTTATCTACGAGTGTTCTAAGAAGACTACAACCATGTCAATACTCATATGTATTACGTAACTATGTGTGAATATGATTAAAAAACATTAAATTATACATATAACAACTTTATGAGGGTAGTTAGCAGTACCTAAGTAAGAAAAAAAAATCTTCTCGGAGGCAAAAGACAGCAGACGAGGATGCTCATAAGTGCGTTAACAGGGCATTATGCAACGAACAAAATGCTGATGAAGATGAACATAAAATCGAACAGCGACTGCAGAGCATGCAAGGAGGAGACGGAAACCATCGAACATCTTTTATGTGAATGCGACTCATTAGCCAGAGGCAGAATGTGTCTTCTAGGTAACGCTTATCCTAAACCAGGAGACTACAGGCACTTCAATCCGAAAGACATCGTGACGCTGATGAAACGAATCTTTCGTGAGTAGGAGCGCAAAAGATAGGGGAGGTACAAAATATCTCTTGGGGTCGACGTGCCCCATGAAAATGGGCCCTAACAGATAAGATAAGATAGCAGTAAGTTAGCAGTTCAATATTTTTTTAGATATTTAGGTGCCAGACGAGCAGACGGATCACCTGACGGTACCGCCGCCCATGGACGCCCGCCATGACACCAGTGGAGTCATAAGTGAGCCGCTAACCTTCATATACCCCCGTATTGGGCCTCCGGTACCCTCACTCACGCAGCGAAACACAGCACGTGCTGCTTCACGCCGGTTTTCTGTGAGGCCGTGTTATTATCACTCCGGTTGAGCCGGTCCATTCATGCCGAAGCGTGGCTCTCACACGGTCATATTTTTAAAATAACATAATTAATTTATTGTAATTGAAAATAAGAGTGTGTTATAAAGCCGCCGTTTAGCTTGCTGACGACAGCACATGTAGATAAATGTTAGGATTGGTGGAGTACATACATGGTGTATCTGTGAACATTTACATCCCTTTAACCACGTGTTCTTCCAACTATTCTGAACAACATTTGTTCTATGACTTTTCGAAATTCGACGAAATTTATTTCGACTCCCCATACAAAATGACCAAGTCACGTGACGACGCAATCAAGTGACTTTGTATGAAAAGTTGAGTTTCTGCCACAATAGATCATCTACTGGTCGCAGTGGCTATGAGACGCAGGGCTCACCCCATTTCTAACAAATAAATGAAAAGTTGAATTTTTTTTTATGCGAATTTCCACAAGTCATAGAACAAATGTGCTTCAGAATGGTTGGTAGAACACGTGGTTGGAGGGATGTAAATGTTCACAGATACACCCTGTATAACAGAACACCTGTTTCAGGAATGGACTTATTACTTTAACAAAAACCCATCCATCTCTCATTCGCACCTATACCTAGATCCGTGTCATCCTGATGGATAGTCGACTTAAAATGTGAAGTCGTATTGGACTGTTAACATCGAACATGATCTTATTTGTAGAAAAACAGTTTTTTTTGTAATATGGGTAAAAGAGGCAAATTAGCTATTTATCGACCACACAGCTAGACCATGTGGAATCGTTGCCGGTTTATTTTTTTTTTGTGATACTGATTAGAGCGCCAGCAAATAAACACACACAGAGGAAAATCTTAAAATAGATAAAATCTATAGTTCTATGTTTAAAGAGATTTCACGGCTCGGTTTAGGAGCCCTTTTACGGATTAAAAAAATGGTCCCTATAAATATAATTATTTCTAGAAATTACTGCGATATGAATGGCGTGTGCGTAATAAACTTAAAAAATTAGTAATCCTTTTTTACTTTAAAAGTCTTGATCAAATTTTCATTGATCGTCATCATTTTGTTACAATTAATAAAAACCGGCTAAGTGCGAGTCGGACTCGCCCATGAAGGGTTCCGTAGCAGCAAGTAAGATATATGGAAGGTAAATTGCGGTTTACGGTTTATAACGTATTAAAAAAAACTACTTATTATATTTAGTTCAAACCAATTTTCGATGTTACTTTTCATGATTATGTACATCATATATTATTTTTAGTATTATATTTCATTTATTATAGAAGTTACAGAGGAGGGGGGAGTGGGGGGACGACGACGACACAATTTACCGCTTTGGAAGCGTCTCTTGCGCAAAGTATTGTGTGTAGAAACCTCATCATCATTTTCAAAGACCTATCCATAAATACCCCACACGTATAGGTTAGATGAAAAAAAAAATTGGAGTTTCAGTTTCAAGTATCAAGACCCCTCCAATTTTTTTATTTTTCCATTTTTTTATGTAAAAGTCGTAATGCGGTTAACAAAATACATCTATTTACAAAGTTTCAATAGTATAGTTCATAGTTTCGGAAAGTGACTGTGACATACGGACGGACGGACGGACGGACAGACGGACAGACGGAAAGACGAACAGCCATGACGAATCTATAAGAGTTCCGTTTTTTTCCATTTGGCTACGGAACCCTTAAAACTATTGGACTAATAAAGTGAAAAGTGTTATTGCAATATTTTTTACGTAGTAGTAAACTTTTCTATTCTAAAATCTAGTATGTACGTACATGATTCCTAGGTATATGTTTGTCTTTTAATCAAACATTTATATCAACCATACAAACTTCTCGATTTGTCCAAGACAGCAGTTAAGTAAGTCCACATGTCCCAGTAGGTACATAAGTACCTATAAAGCAACCCACAAAGAATGAGAACAATTAATCATTCAATTGTTCGAGAATAAGAATGGATAGGTAATTTATTAGGATCATCCCCATAAGATAAAAAATGGTTCTTTGAAGTTGTACTTATACGAGTAGGTACTTGTGGGAAGTGAAAACTATTCTCTATGCATTTTCTATGTATTTCTCACCGTAAATTATAAAAACCGTTTTTATATGTGATAGGGGACAGACGACCGTGGGAGAGCCACGCTTCCGAATGAATGGCAGCGCACTTGTGAGTCCACTGGTATCGCGGGTGACCATCGGCGGTGGTAATAGCTTACCATCAATAAATAAAAAAGAAGCAGACCGGATCACCTGATGGTAAACAATTACTGCCCTTCATAGACATCTGCAACTACTAGAGTCATAAGTATAGGTAGTAGGTAGGTATATCTACATGCAAGAATGTAGGTACCTACAACCTGTGCGGATAAAGAATAGGATCATAAATGGCGCCGCATCTATTCACTTCTCGCTCGCACACCCACGAGTGGGAGTTTAGACGCAAATAGTGGGCGAGCGAGAAGTGAATAGATGCGCCGCCATTTCTGATCCCATTCTTTATTCTGTCGAACAATATTGTTATACGGTCCACCATTTTACGTAAGATTTTTTTAATATCTCGAACTGAATCTATTTTATTGCAATCAGTCGCTCGTCGAAATCTTTGGCTATCAAAAGGCAAGTATGTATAAGTAATGGTCTTATATCGTCCCGTTTACATCAATTATTTGTTAAAAGTTTAAAATTGTAAGTCAAAAGACTTACTGTCTGACTAGTCTTTTTGATTTATAGGTCCTTGTAGGACCTAAAAAGGACCTCGAATGGCTGTCTTTTGGTCCGATTCGGCCTTGTATCGGATAGCAGGGTAATAATGGCATAGGCTAACAGGAGATCAATAAGAGGCCTATACTCAACAGTGGGTGGAAATGGGCTGTTATAAAGATGATGATGGACCTCAAATATCTAGGTGGACTAAAGCATAAACCGAAACTAGATAGTTAGATGTGGACTGAAATTATAATAATCACTTACTTGAAAATAGTTGATGAACATTACCTGATCACCATCATAGCTCCAAGAACCGAACTTCAAGAAGCAAGTCTGCTGATCAAACGGGAAGTAGCGCACGTCGATTTCGCATGAAGACTTGAAGATGGCAGGAGGGGTCCACAGGACTTTGCCAGTGTGGTGAAGCACAGCTTTGGTCATGGTTGTCACCACGTACTCTCCGTCGGCACTGTTGGAATTTATAAAAGTTAGTTGCATGATAGAAGTTAGGTTAAGTTAGGTATGTCCGGGATCATACCTAGGACACTCTCGGTAAAATGTATGAAAGCAAACTTTTTCCAATCACACTGTCATAGTGTCTGAGTCTCGCGCCGTGAGCGACTGAATACGGACGCGCGTGCGCTCTGTTTCTCCAACCGGTGACTCAGTGACGAGGACAATGACCTCAAATACAGTGAAGTGTTCGAACTGCAATATTGTAATAAATGAGGTGCTATGCTTCATGCAAAATGTAATTCATGTAGTGGACGAGGAGAGTATCCATCAATTATGCTCGCCGCATTTTTCAAATGAGGAGATTGTAACGGCCAAAACACTACTCTTTCAATCAGTGCCCAGCAATAGAAAAATGCCGATACGTCGAAAAGAGGGAAAGAAGAAAATGGCGAGAGATTTGGATGATATCATTTCACTTCTTAAAGGCTCCAACTCCGAAGTCTTTCCTATTTTTGTAGCCAAGGACTTACACCGGCTCCCTCCAGTCACTTTCGACCACGTCGATGTCACAAGACTATTAAAGGATATCCTGTATTTAAAGAACCAGATAAATATCCTAGAGGAGAAAAAGGTATCAGCAAAGGATTTTGAAATATTAAAGCGTGAAGTGGACTGCCTAAAGCATGCATCTATTATTGACATTGCGTCCCCAAGTGTAAACACTAATATAAATGCAAGAAGAGGAGCGTGTTTACAAAACAGTTTTGTGTTCGATAGTGGCCCAATTGGTCTTCAATACGTTCCTATCAAGACAAAACCCACAACAGCTGATGAAGACAATATGGAAGTAGTAGGTAGTTCACCTATTATAGATGTTACGCATACCGTGCCTATCGACGAGGAATCTGTCTCGCTTCCTCGCAAGCAAAACGAAGCGACGAAAGATGAGTCGAAGGACGGGTTCGAGGAGGCCACCGCGGTTTCGGCAACGACGTGCGCGAGCGGGTGCGTCGATGTACAAGGACGAGGCAGCCGGGAGAGTGGGACAGGGACGGCGCGATGTAGCTCCGCCTCTGAGGCCATTAGCTGCACCGCGGTTTCGTCGCATCATGTGATCGACTCATGCGCACCGAGTCCCCCTACCAGTGAATCTCGACCGTGTAGTGAATCGCGAGTGAGTGTACAAACCCCGCGCGAAAAGGTGATTATTTCTACCGCGAGTGTCAATAGTGAGCAGTTAGTAGGGGATGTCAGTTCGGAATGGCGTGTGGTTAACAGAAAATCTGCAAAACGTTATAAGTTACTAGGCCAAAGGGGGTGTGCTTCTACAGAGACTGACGGAAAGTTTAGGGCCGCGGATGTAAAGGTTCCTCTCTTAATATCGAATGTCAGTAAAGACACTAAAGAAGCAGATATTATTAACTACGTAAGAGAGAAAACGAACGAGCATGTCTCATTGAAACCCATAAATATGAGAAAGGTTAAAGACTATAATGCGTTTAAACTATATGTGTCTAAAAGCAAACTAAGCCTCTTCTTAGATAACAAATTGTGGCCAAATGGAATTACTTTTAGGCGCTTTGTGCATTTCCTGTACAGAAGCAAAGCTGAAATTAAGTAATAATTTATTTAATAGTTATTATTATTTATGCTTTTATTTGTTTATTAAATTAATTGTAATAGTTATTATTATTTATGCTTTATGGATCTTGTACAACAATGTAGACTAACAACGTTTAATTGCAAATCTATTAAAAGATCAATAGATAGTGTACGTGATTTGTGTAACATATCTGATATTGTGGCGCTCCAGGAGACGTGGTTACTTCCTCAAGACGTACCATTATTAGGTAGTATTTGCGAAAACTTTGAATATACAGGAAAATCGGCGGTGGATACGTCAAAGGGGCTATTAATAGGAAGACCGTATGGGGGAGTGGCCATTCTCTGGAGAAAAGCCATTTTTAAGGAGGTGACATTAGTGGTATGCAATAGTGACCGTCTTATCGCCATCAAGGCTAAAACGGGCGAGCGTTCTTTTATTGTTTTTTCCGTTTATATGCCGACGGACTCTTTAGAAAACTTACCACTATTTACCGAGATAATGGGAGAAATTAGTGCTGTAATTACTAGCCACGATACTGAATGTGTGTTCGTGTTGGGTGATTTCAATGCTCATCCGAACAAATTGTTTTATAACGAGCTCATGGCTTTCTGCGCGGACCAGACGTTGGTTTGTGCGGACATTGAGCGGCTTGGTATACAATCGGATACGTATACGTATGTGAGTGAAGCACACGGCTGTAGGCGATGGCTTGACCACTGTATTGTATCTATCTCTGCGCATCAAACAATTGTTGAGATCGGTGTTCATGAAGACGTGTATATGTCAGATCACTTACCTTTATTTGTCACTTGCAATATAGAATTAATTAGACCTAAACTAATAACTAATGAGCTGCCTCGAAATACGGTTATATGGGGTAATCGAGATCAGGCTCAAATTGATGCTTATAGTAAGTTGTGTAATGAAAGATTGAAGCATATTGACTTTCCATCTGAGTTTGTTCTTTGTAGCCGAGGGGAATGTAAGGATGCAGAACACAGGCAAATTTTAAATGACATGTACGCGAATATTGTTAATATATTGAGTGTTTCTGCCAGTGAGACTGTTGGTGGCCGGGGGGGGCGCAGTGGGTTAAAAATCCTGTGTGGGTGGAACGACCACGTCCGGAGCGCTCATCGGGAGGCCAGACTTGACTTCAAGGCTTGGGTCTTAAGCAACCGACCAACTTCCGGTCTTTTGTATGAAAAAATGAGTGAGTCTAGAAAAATCTTTAAAAGTAGATTAAAGTGGTGTCAGAATAATCAAGACCAAATTCGAATGAACAAGCTTGCTAAGTACAGATCATCAAAAAATTTCAAAAAATTCTGGAAGGAAACTGGTAAACACGATATAGGACCTGGTCGCCCGGTGAGTGTAAACGGGGAAAGTGGGCAGGTTGAAATAGCGGACAAATTTCGCGAGCATTTCTGTGTGAAGTCCACACTTCCCTCGTCTTCCTCGGTACCCAATGCAGAACCGGAGCGCCGTGAGCAGGGGGAGGCATCAGTGCCGACCTGCTTCACTGCAGCACAAGTGAGGGCTGCGATGAAGCAAATGAGTGGCGGTAAGTCGCCAGGGCATGACGGTCTAAGTGTCGAACACCTGAGGCATGCAGGGCCTCATCTGCCAAGGATGTTGTCAATGTTTTTCACTATGAGTATAAGTCACTCGCACTTACCGCAAGACTTTATGAAAACTATAGTGGTACCAATAGTGAAAAATAAGACTGGTGACATCTCGGATAGAGGAAACTACCGCCCAATCTCACTGGCGACAGTTATCGCTAAGATATTGGACAGTCTGCTTGATTCTTGCTTGGATAAACACCTAAACCTGCATGATGCTCAGTTCGGCTTTCGAGCCGGACTATCCACTGAAAGTGCCATATTAAGCCTCAAGCATACTGTCCAATATTATACTAGTCGCAAAACACCCGTATTTGCCTGTTTTCTGGATCTTTCAAAAGCATTTGACCTAGTGTCATATGATGTTCTCTGGCAGAAGATGAGGGGCCGAAATGTGCCAGCGGATATACTTGGTATCTTCAGGTATTGGTATTCTAACCAAACCAATGTTGTCAGGTGGGCCAGCTCATGCTCGGATCTGTACAGATTGGAGTGCGGAGTGAGACAGGGGGGGCTGACGTCTCCGAAGCTATTCAATCTGTATATAAATGACCTCATAGTCGAGTTGAGCAGCATGCGTGTCGGATGTTCAATTGACGGCGTGACCATCAACAACATCAGTTATGCCGACGACATGGTGCTGCTTGGCCCGACTGCCGACGCCATGGGCCAAATGCTAAAAGTATGTGAGAAGTTTGCTGCTTCGCATGGGCTCACATACAATGTGAAAAAATGTGAATACATGGTCTTTAGGGCCGCCGGGAAGTGTCCGCGGAATCATCCTCCTATTACCCTTAACGGCATGAACATTAAACAAGTTTGCAAATTCAAATATCTAGGACACTTTCTTACCGACGACCTTAGGGACGATGTGGACATAGAGAGAGAGCGGAGAGCACTGGCTGTTCGAGGCAATATGTTAGTCCGCAGGTTCGCCCGATGTACGGAAGAAGTTAAAGTGACGCTATTTAAAGCGTACTGTCAGAGCTTTTATACGGGCGCCTTGTGGGTGGCATATGCTAAGAATACGTTTAGTGTCCTGCGAGTCCAGTATAACAATGTCTTCAGGATGTTGTTGCGGCTGCCACGTTACTGCAGCGCGTCTGAGATGTTCGCACGGCGACATACCGATGGGTTTCACGCAATCCTTCGCAAAAAAACGGCATCTCTGATTAACAGAGTGCGTGGCAGCCGCAGCAGCATCCTGCAGACAGTGGCGGACAGATACACATCGCCTATCTGGTCATCTTTGATCCGGAGGGTGATTTAGTTTAAGTACCTTTAATAATATTTTTCTTTATCTCTTACTGTTACTAACTCTAGATAATAAGATACAAATATGAATACTAACAAACCATGTATGAGCCTCAGTTGTTTGAAATAAAATATTTTTATTTTTATTTTTTTTATTTTTATAGTGCACGTGACCGAATTCTTATTGCATTCACACATCAAGGGTTTGATGTGTGAGTACTGTAAGAATCAATGTTAGAGTCATTTTGAAGCATGTATCATAAGATTACTTTATATTTCATTCACTGCGCTTCCGATTAGGGTAGGCGGAAACTGTGAAGTGACCGCGCGCGGGGGACTTGAATTCAGAGGGGGGCAGGGAGCGGCCATATTGTACGTAGAACTCATTATTATATTACAGAGTGAACTATTTACAGTGGTCCATAAGTTCGTTAGATTACACAAATCAAATGTGTATTTTAGGAGTCAATTTTAAACTCATTGGTACTTATTCCAATTGCTTTTTGTCATTTGTCCAAAAAAACAATTAAAAACGACACGGATTCGATTACACAAATATGACGGTTAACAATACAAACTGTGTTCGCATATTGTTCTCCACTTCGTTCAAAAATCCAGCCCATTTCTACAAATGATTCCCGGCTAAAACATCATAAACCATGTCACGGTTTATTGTGAAATAGCTCTGTCACTACACCCGTAAATAGTAGTGACAAACGGACAGATTTCACGAGTCAGATGTCGTTTATATTGCGCCGGTGTCCACTGTCCATCCCATGACGTATTGCGTGCGGGTCACGGCGGTGGACGCCTGTATATCATGACGTAATGCCTGTAAAGCTTAAGCTTATTTGAGCCTAAGGTTGACTTTATATAATTTAAGTCAACAGCCCATAGTACACTAGAGCGGATGGTAGCCCAGTAGATAAGAAGGAACCTTCCATTTGGGGGGTGGTGGTTCACAGGGTATGCAACTCTGGATTTTTAATGTCTATGTACAGAAATATGCATGCACCATAAGCTCGGCGGTGATGGAAAACATCGTGAGGAAACCTGCACGACTTGGAAAGTTTCTCAAAATTGTGGATACCTACAATATTTAAGATAATTATTCTGAATCTCTAACCGTGATCTAGTTGAACTGGTTCCCCTGTCCAAGGGTTGAGAAGGTCATACGGCACTTCGAACTGATTGTCCGACCGATTATAATGATCGTAGGTCTGACCTTATTGAACAAAACATCAAACAAACGGTCTTCAGAGTACATAAAAACCGTAAAATTGCCATCACTCTACAGAAACAAGATTGGTTCCACAACCTCATACAACCTCATGTAAAAGTTTTTATTTCATATCGAAGGGGAAGTGCTAGCCAACGATGTACGAGATGCAAAAGTGGCTCTAATCCTGTAGAGTGAACATGACTGCTAAGCCGGTATAAAATGAGAGGAGTATCCTACAGAGGCCATTCACTATTCTTCCACGATCAGGCCATTCAATATTCTTCCACGATCATGTCAGGACCATAAGCCTATCAGAGACTAGATTTGTTTTGAAACGTAATCTAATTGCACACTAGATTAGTTGCCAATCTTTATTGAAGAATAAAGCCAGTAAAATCTGCTGTCAGAGTGTCGTCGCTTCTCCGGCCTATAGGATGCCAAAGGCTGATCTCACATGGCTGTGCCAGCAATAAACCTATTAGAACCTATATTTGTTCCGACACTCGATGCAGACATATCCGAGATTGATTGCCCACCCGTATTGGACAATACTGCAAACGGACCACATCCTCAGTCAAAGCACCGTCGCTTCGCCGGTCTATATCAAGCAGAGACCAAACACTGACATCCCACGGTTGTGACAGCTACCATAAACCTATCAAAAGGCAACTCATACGTAAAGGGACGGTTGTTCTGCAGACGGATTTTTAGGGATGAGATGACAGCGGATAGCGGAAAATAAAATATTTTCTAGAGTCTTTGACGCGAAACCTAGCGAAACTAGCGAAACTCCCTCATCGTCAGTGTGGGGAGGTTAAAAAACATTGAAAATTTACACTAGGTTACCAACTTAATGAAAGTAGATTTTAGGTCCAGTCTTATCACTGAAACAAACGCGCGTCTCAACATTAAAACAGCGTTGAATCAGGTGACGCAAAAATCTGATCCCTGTTGCTCATCAATAGTTATATTAAGCCTTGGTATACCATCGGCAGGGCCAGCGGTTCGCTGTAATCTCATAGTTTACGCCTCTGTCACGAGGCCGACACGGCGTAAGATTAGTCGCACGTGCGTCGCTCTCTCATTCCGCTCATGATTAATCGGTTGCCGGCCTGTTTTGACACAACATGATGTATCATTCAAGAGCGTTTTCTTGTCGATATTCGACGCAATCAATTAACTTCTGCACGACAACTGTTTACGCGCTATTGTAGCGAGCGACACGCTCAAACATTGGGGATTAAATGACTCGCGCTGTTTTGTTTTAGGAAACTTTTGATTTAGATTTACCCTTTAGAATTTTTTTGAGTGGAAGCGGCCAGTAAGTCAGTACTTTGTAATGATCACCGTTTAAAATCTTACACATTCGCTTTAGCCATATAAATCCAGTTGCATCCGAAGTTCGACGCAACTGGACTTACATGGCTAAAGCAAATGTGTAAGCCATGCAATGAGCCATGGCCTAAGTATACCCTGGGCTCCGAAGGTCGCTTCGGGGTATACTTAGGCCATGACTCAGGATTTGGGGAGTCAGTTAATTACAATAAAGTGACCTTCACAACCCTTTAACAGGGGCACCAGATGTTGATCTGGTGAATCATGGCGACGTTTCACAAGCTATTCAAATCGTGCAGGTAAAATGTTTTCCCTCACAGCTGAGTATTTGTAAAAATTAGGTCACGATTTTAGATCCTTTTTGTTTTATTAACATCATAAAGTTGACATACCTATCGACCTACGTAACCTTTCTCCGGGTCATATCTTGCTATGGTAGACCCAAATATCTACGCGTTGCCGGGTCAGCCGCTGTAGGTTAACCTTGGCAGACCAGGAGATCTTTATACACAGCCTATTTATTAGTCACATGTTTCCAGGTTGGTGTAGTAACCACCACTACAAAGCATTATAATTTATTTATTTACGGAGAGTGGGGGCACTCTTCGATTTTTGCACTCTGGCTTTTTGCAACACACTAAGCCTTTTTGCAAAAAAAGTACAGTCAGCTCATTAATTGTCCTGTTTTGTTAGGACCGCAGAGGCTCAGGGTTGGAACAGCATGATGTGTCTAATTCGGGTTCATTCCGTTAGTCAGATTTCATTAATTGTTGTTTATCTCAAGTACCAGGGAAGCAGAAATCTAGTAGATGTAGGTGTCTTTCCACTCGCATCGGGTTTGTATGATGTAAGTAAAGTACTTCCTTGGAAAGACTAAGGTACAGAGATCTCCTCCAGTGGCCTCGCTGGAATTATTTTTGCTTCTGTGCCTTTATTAGGGCCAGAGGACCTACTACCGGCCGGGTCCAGTCTCCCCTGCGCAACGGCGGGTAGCAAATTGGGGCGACCCATATTGCTACCCAACGGCCAACGGTTGCACATTCCCGTGGTCCGGCCCTGGCGTAGACGACGCTGAAGCGCATTTTCTTACAGGGCCTCCATTTTCTGCCGAGGGTTCGGGCTGGCTGATGTGTTGGGACCTAATCCGGGAGGGCCTGCTTTAGGCCTGCAAAGCGAGCCGGGTTAGTGCCTCAGCGAGCCTCCCCATCAGCCATCTTGTCCTGAACCTTTAGGGCTCTAGTCGACACATTGTCGCAGGACCTTCCCATCGTGAGGCACCTTCGGGCGCTACTCCCCATTTAAGTTGAGGGTCTTTTTCCTCTCTGGGTCTGCGCTGCATCCCACAGCAATTTGGATGCGGCATCGGCCGGCAACCCCCGCTTTTCCGCACACCGACAGACTGTGCAAGCCATTTGCAGGGCTTCTTTTGGAAGCCTGGGGGTTTGTCTCAGTTCCTCGCCCCTACAGCAGGGTGTGGGTCTGTGGAGTGTCCTGCAGGAGCCCTTGCCTGCGACGCCTGCATCGCAATCCACCGATGTGAATCCACTTAGTGGGGGGTATTGGTTTGGTGGGCTGAGGGAGCGGTCCTGGATGCTTTACGTCTCGGTTCGTTAGGGAGAGGCCGCGCTGGCAAGCCTCCCGCTCTTTGGGAGGCCGTGGTGCCAGGTTTTGTACCACGAGTATCCCTGTATCCCTCCTGGATTTCCTGAGCGAGGTAGGAATCACCGCTGTGTGTTTAGTGAGTATGCCTCCGGATGGTCTCTGATAACCAGAGACCCAACCCGGAGAATAGCTCCATAATGGCAGTTCGGCTCCCTTCGGGCGGGTCGGTTCCTGTCAGCGATCCGGCGGCATTCCCATAGGGTTAATAAAAGAAAGTAACTTCTTTATAATTTAGATTGCCATCATCTTCAGCCTAACGCCGTCCACAGCTGGACAAAAACCTCTCCAACTGTTCGCCACTTCGATATCAATCTTTACCTTCTCTCATACTCCTCCTACTCCTGCTGTGTATGTAACTCCTTACACTATCGATAGAGGTATGAGGACCTATGAGAAAGCACCTACTATCTACCATGTAAATGCAATAAACCAACAATACCAAATTAGCCGTAACTATCAATGCACCGGGTGCAATTGTGGCGAGGCTTAACTTGGGCATAACAATGCAATTTGACCAACTTGTGTTCCACAACTTAGTTTCCGGCTGTTAAGAGTACTTGGAAATTCTGCCCTTGATAAATGTCCTGTACCAACCTCAAATAGATCAGATATTATAATAACTGATAGCGCTCCAATAGCACCAATTTAGAGTGGGTTTTAACATCCAATACCTACTAACCATACTCTTAAGTGGACCCCAGACTTTAAAGCAGCTGCATAGGACTCTAATAATTCTCTAGATATGGTCTAAGGGAATGAGATTCAGATGTCGATGGGATCTTTTTAAGAGCATCAATCTAGCAAAACATCACAACACCCTTACCGTGGGAGAGCTAAGATTGGCATGAATGGGTCAGCTAGAGCGGAGTGATACATTAAACTGGTCTCCCAGAAAATCGGAGTGAAGCAACGCTTGCCCTGTATTTCGAGTAAGCGAGAAGAAAGGGGATTAAAAGGTTGACAGCGCACTTATGACTCCACTGGTATTGTGGGTGTATATGGGCGACCATCAGGTGAGCCGTCTGCTTATCTGCCATCTGTAAAAAAAAGCTTTCGCTTTGGAGCCCGGGTCAAAAGCAACAAAGCGACAATACCCATTTTGATTATAGATCCTAATCTGGCCGTAACTAACAATGCACCGGCTGCAATTACGGCGCGGCGCAACTTGGTGGGTATAACAATGCAATTTGGCGGGCTAATGTCCGCGGCCCACAACTTAGTTCCCGATAGATTTGGGCAAAATAGTTCACTGAACTGAAAATAATGAATTTAAAAGAACTGAACTCATCTAGTTCACTTGTATAAGTTGTTCAAGCATGATGACTGTTCCCAAAATTATATAGATGTGATAGCATTTCCACATATGACAAAACAATAAATCATATTTGTCATGTTTTAAGACGTACTATTGGATGATAGAGCCGGTTGACACGTATTAAAGCAAAATGGTCGTCACGTGGGAACTTAGTGTAGGACGCCATGCGACATTATGGAATGGTGCAAGTTGGATGCAGACTACTCAGGACTGGGTTGGTTGGCGCTTTTGGGGGGAGACGTACATTCAGTATTGTACGGCGATAAGCTGATTGATTGATTGAAGGCGTTTTAAAGTTCAAAATTGTAATTCTGAAGTAATGGTGCCTCGGAATTTCTTAGTATTTTTTTTTCAAATGTTACGGTAACTATCTTTTAATGGTACCTTCATCAAATAAACAATAATTCGTAATACACAGATGATTAGTGAGTCATAGAGAGAATACTCTTATTCTCGTCTCTACGTTAAAGAGCTACTAAACCGAATTAGAACTGAAGGTAGCGTAAGAAAGGATAACAAATAAATAAAATAAATTGAATTAAGTATTAAACTAGATGTGTGATAGGTATCGTTCAGCGACGGTAAATCAAATCTCGTTTTAGCTCTATTATTTTGTGTGTGAACTAGAAGTCACAATGTCAGTGCTAACCGAAGTGATGCCTTAGTGACCATCTGTTGTAATTGCAACGTGGGCTCTGCTTACCATCAAGCTGAGGCAAGGCAATATACTGTGTCACTATAAAAAAAAAGATGATCTACTTACATAAAGCCAGAAAAGAATAAGTGAACTGGTTTGTAAAATGAACTGGAATCAATGGACTATCACTCGGAGTTACACAAACCTAGTTCCCGGCTGTTGTGCAAGAATTAATTTCGCCAACTTCGATATCCGATATGTTCTAACATGGGAGGCAATTGGAGAGGCTCCTTTGTGTATGCCTAGTCGTACTGGGTTTTGCATTGCTTTAGTTTTGTGACTGTTTAATTTCATTGTAAAGTGAGAATATTACACGGTAGTGTTTCCGAACAGATACCACTTGATGATCTTCAAGAAAAGGGCTTATTCCTTCTTTAAGAGTTGGCAACGCATATGTGATACCTCGGGTGTTGCAGATGTCCATGAGCGGCGGTGTTCAAGCATCATCAGGTGTGCCGTCTGCTTTATTTATTCACTTTATTAAGCAGCCTATGCTAGACTCTCCATCCCTTCAATTATTCACGTCAATCCGTCACGTTTTGCAGGGAAACACAGACAAATAGGCAGACAGACACACACACTTTCACATGTTCAATAGAAAGATAGATAGATACTCTCTATTGCACAACATGCAAATGGATTTTGATTTTTAGGATTGTAGTTAGGACGCACTGCTTCATTTATAACCCCTGACGCAAAATCGACGGGGTGTTATAAGTTTGACGTGTCTGTGTGTGTGTCTGTGTGTCTGTCTATGGCATCGTGGTCAAATGAACCGATTTGGATTTTGTTTTCTTTGTTTGAAAGATGAATAAGGAGAGAGTGTTCTTAGCTATGTGGGATAAAAATCAATCCAAGATGGCTGCCGTCACAAAGATTTGGATTTTATGTTTTAACACAACTCCCACAATATGGGTATCATATAAAAGGGCTTAAGTAGCAGAATATATTAATTGTGAAAATTTTCAAATCCAAGATGGCCGCCGTCAGAAAATGACGAATAACCTATTTGTTGTTCCAACTGCCTCAATATAGGTATCAAATGATAGAACTTTAGTTGTGTCGGGGGTTTTTAAAATTTTCAATTTAATAATGCTTTTTTTATAAAGTAAGTAAGTAGTATTAAAATTTGAGAAGGATGGCTGGTATCCAAAAAAATATTTCGAAAATAAAAAGTAAAATGTTTTTTGACTTGTTATTGGCAAAAGTGGTAATACTCGTATGATGAGGATTAAAAATTAAAATTTGGATAGTTTCTCGAACTGTGATATTTTGGTTCTGAGCGTATAACCACTATCCAGTCTGGTATGTCAGATGGCAATCATTACAATGTTTCAATGTAGTGCAAGCGCCCCCAATTCCCCATATTATAAAAACGGGATTATGTGCTAAGAATAAGAAGAGGCACATAAGACCGTGGGTGAGCCATGTTTCGGCATGAATGGGAGTGATAGCACATCCTCACAGAAAACCGTCGTGAAGCAGCACTGTGCTGTATTTCGCTGCGTGAGTGAGGGTATCGAAGGCCCAATCCGGGGAAAGGGGGGGTTTAAAGGTTGGCAGCGTACTTGTGACTCCACTTGTGTGTCCATGGCTGGCAATCGCTTACCATCAGGTGATCCGTTTGCTTCAGGTGATCCGTTTGCTGATCACTAGGTGACAGACGTCACCTATAACATCAAAAAAGATATTAAATAAAGAAACTTACTTGTTATAAAGTACTATGTCAGGCAGCCAGATGTGTTCCGAAGGCACGTAGAGTTCCTTGACCCCACCATACTCCAGAGGATCCCATTTGAATTTGTGATCTTCCCATTCCTGTGACATAACCATGTTCTTAATATCACAGTGGCTACTGTAATTATTTATATTGTTCTCCTGCTTATTTATAAGTATTTTATACACCGTTATTTTTATTGCTTTTTTTTAAACCAGCCTATAAATTGTCCCACTGCAAGACAAAGACCTCCATCATAGAAATCAAGTTATCGCTACTATGATGGGATTAGGCTTAATCACCACGCTTGCCAAATGCGGATTGGTGATCACAAACCCGAGCTATGTCCGAAAAATTCGAAACATACTTTTCGCTCGACCCGGGAATCCAACCCAGGACCCTGAGATCACGGCCCGCTTTTATTGCTTACATCCCGTAAACTTCATATTAGGTACCGTTAATCAAGTTCATTTAGCATGTTAGATCAATAAATTAAGCGAAAAGAAAATCTGATGTTCCATACATTATTGCCGGGTGGATATATATTTTATATGCTAAATAGACATATTTTATTAATGCATATAGACACAATATTTTATTAATGCATAATTTTAATTTAGTTTTTTATTAATTTTTGTATTTAATCTAAATAATTCTAATTCCAATTTTATATACATTGACTTTTATAATTGACTGTAATTCAAGTTTTTATTTTATTGTGATTATAAATTCTAAATTTAAATAAGTAATCAGTAATATAAAGCTTTTTAAAAGTTATAATTTAATTGTATGACATGCTAAATAGACTCCATTCACAATACTCAGTATGAGGTTTTCGGGATGTAAACGATAAAAAAATAACGGTGTAAAGTTTTATTATTCATCAGTATTTATATTATTTATATTATTGTCTTGAACTATATTGAACTTGTCGCTAAGTTACAATTAAGGACTAATCAACTTGGATTTCGTTATCGTCCTCTAATTAAGGTTCCATTAGCGTCTACAAATTACAGGAAAAATGCTTTTTTTACCAGGAGCACGTCCAGTTTCAATAGCTTACCTCGCGTGATAAATATCGATCTTTTTTGCACTTCCGCTAGCACTACGAGACGGATATTAGCCGAAAAATTTTTCAATAAAAATTAATGGTTCTCGGCACTCAAACTGTAGTAGTATTATTATTTTTATTAGTAGTAGAATATAAATTAATTTATAATATAAAGGTGCCGTAAAAAATGTAAGCCGTGTGGTCCCCGGCAGAGAAGAATAGGCCACCCTCAACTCTTACCGAGGTGTCGTAAAAGGCGACTAAGGTAAAGCTGCTGGCATGATCATCAGCACCCAGAGAAGGAAAACTCTGCATTTATATCAAAACCCTCGCCAACCCGTCTGCCAAGCGTGGTGAGTATGACAATTACAGGGCAATTATAGGGTGTCAGTAAACATTTACATGTCTATAAATACTTTTGTGCCAACCATACAAAACAACATTTATTATATGAATTTAGGAAATATGCATATTTTTTTTTTAATTTTTATTAAGTCGGTCAAGTGACACAACAATTGACGAATTTCCAAAAGTCTCAGAAAAAAGTTCTTCAGAAAGTTTAGTAGAAGATGCCGGTCGGTAAATGTTTCCCTATATGTTACAGCGAAAGAAAGAATCTTTCACAAAATAGTTCATTGGGCATTTTATTCGAGAGCACAAGGACAATGAAAGCGCGCGGGTATCAATTGTCCCTAAATCCCCAAGGCCTTTACGTCAGCGTAGACTCTTGGGAGTACATAAAGGGGTCATATTTCAACACGTTGAATACCTCTTACTGAGTTATGTCGGCCTAGTACCTACTTCTATATCTCTTTTGAATGTTAAATAACTTTTTTCATGATCAGAAATGCTAAGCTCAAAAATATTTAATGTTATAAGAGAATTTCCTAATTAAACGAAAAAGATCAGATTGACGAGTTCAAAAATTATAATAATTATGTATAATAGCAAACATCGTATTATTTAAGTATTTAATCTACTTACATGCTCTAACCAAACGTTTGTTGTTAAAATCTGGTCCTTTAGATTCTGGAACAAAGAAATTTGTGATTTAACACCAACACTTTGTGATTTTAAATCAAATAATATTAGTTTATGTGAATACCGCTCAGCGTGCTATGAAGCGACCTATGTCTTGTCATATTTTATAAGGTCAGTCTGTAAAAGTTGTCATGTTAAAAAATACAGACCGACCAAGATCAAAAGGTACTTCAGTGACCTTGCCATGGGGGCGCTGTACAATTTTTTTTCTATCGAACAATGTCAAAAGCACTGCCACTTGTATAGGAAACAGCATTAGTTTCGACTTTTGCCACGTGCATAAATAACCGTGATTGAACGGTAACATAAGTTTAAGGCAAGAGTGAATAAGCATCTTCTGGGAAAACGCTTATTTATTTATATATAATTTTCTTAAAGATTTTACATTGATGCCAAAGTGCCAACAGGTCATACTCATTAAATAAATAAAATAAAAATAAATATTTCACAACATCACATACATTGATCTGACTCCGAGATAGGTAGCTCAAGCACCTGTGTTACGGATATCAGAATCAACAGTGGGATTACAAATATATACATATACTACTTTTCTTTTATAAATACATACTTATAATACATAGGAAACACCCAGACCAATACAAACAGACATGTTTATGCACACAAATGTTTGTACTGTACGGGGATCGAACCCGCAACCCTTGGACCAATGGCAGCGTTCACTCTCACTGTTCCAAACGGGTCGTCAAAACTCATTATACTCATTACAAATACACATAGTATTATCATAGACGATAAGCGCTTTATATCGGGGGACTAAGGTTAAGGCAAGAGTGAATGAGCATCTTCTAGGAAAACGCTTATTTATTTATATGTATATCATTTTCTCAAAGATTTTACAATCATGCCAAAGCGCCAACAGGTCATACGCATTATACTAATTCAACGATTTACATCGGGATTAACATTTTTTATTGCGCCTATTATCACACTAGCGACGCCAATTGATTTTAATTATTAGCTACTAAACCAGATCTATTTTAAACAACTTGGGGACTTCAGCCCCTCGTTAAACACCTATACTATTGAATAGTTATAGTTAGCCATTTAATCTACATAGTTTTGCACTCAAATTTTGAATTACAGCCAGCGGCCACTTTTGGCGTGACTCAATTTTTTTAGTACAAAAACCGACCCAACATTTGGGCATGGTTATTAAATAAATAGTATAAGTGTTTGCTGAGAGACTGACGCCCCGTAATTATTTAAAATATTTTTTTTGGTAGCTAAAGATTAAAATCAAGTGTACTGTACTGCGAAACATTTAAAAGGTTTCAATGATTTTCGCGGCAGATAAAGTTTAATCACGTACTTGGGATCCCCTCACAATGCTGACCCAGTTCATCTGAAACCACATTTTTTCCTTATTGTTGGAGTGGCCTATACACAAAAGCTTATTCTTGTTCTTCTAAAATTGCTTTTAATTTTAAATTAGCCACCCTTCATGAACTAACATTCAGACAAGCATCAGATATCTTATATTATCTATTATCAGCGCGAAAGTTTAAAATCATTATTAAGTATCGGATAATTCTGAATGTTTAGCAAAACCGTAGAAGTTTCAAGGATTAAAAAGTAAAAAAATAAAGTTTAATTACTAAAACCCGACTACCAAAAGAACGAAACAAGTGCTGAAATTATTATGCCGTATCGCCGTAGTCGTAGACATATTTTTAGTTATGTAAATACAATTAAATATTTCAAATGTGCTAAAAAGCTCTTTCATTTGATACCCCACACGTTACCGACAAGCAAATTTTTTTTTAGTTCCTTATTCTAAGTCCCAGACTAAGCTCTAGACTAGAGGGCTCTGTAGTCAATTAAATATGACGTTATGTCGCCTATAACCAGAAGACAATCTTTACGCTTCTAACGACACCTCATTTGTTCAAATATGATAACAAGTTTAGAAGTTATGAGGGAACAGATGAACAACCATACATAACATACATACAGGTCAAAATCTTAACCCTCTTTTTTGTTTCGCCGTAGTCGGGTAAAAAAATGCAATATTTTTATGTAGCATGAATATGCCAGTCTTTTAAATAACCGTCATTCAATTAACCACTGTAAACTTCCAGTTTGCCCAAAAAATTAAACAAAAAACTAAATCAGTTTTAACCTCCAGATTATGTTGTATTGGATAGAAGATTGCTTGAATCAAATGTAGGTTAAGTGTTAAAAGTGGCCAACGGGTCAAGCTTTGCATTACCCCTGGAGTTTTTTGATATTGCAGGCTAAGATTGCCTCGCTGAGCAAGCGAGGTAAATAATTAAATATACGCAGTGTCCAAAAAATTGAACTTTTGATAAAATAAAACCGTAACTACACAAGCCGAAGAAAACAGCTCAACGACCTATGATTAACACTTCCCATTCGACAAAACCGTCCGAGTCTGACATTCGAACAACCGGCGAATCCCTCGTCAATCGGCCTTTGCTGGTGTGAACGGCCCTTTATGACCGGACAATCGATTCACGATCTTGGCTCTGCTCCAAAGAATCCCCTTGGCTCATCAAAACAGATGTATGGGTAGTGAGTGACGCCAAGCACGGGACATCAAGAGACTTTGTGTTGTTTGAATTCCCTGTGGAGATTTTGCGAATGCACTTGTCCATTTTAATGTCAGACATCATCAGTAACACGCCTTCAACCTGACGCTACTTAGTAATGCTACGTTTAAAGAGCTTGTTTACGCATCATCAACGCCGCGCGCGAGCGGCGGCAAACTAGGCAAACTTGGAGGGACGCATGCGGGGGGTGGGGCGGAAGAAGACGACACGGCGCGGCGGGGCGGCGCGCGCGCCGCCAACGACACTGCTTTTCAATTCGGATCCAGACACGGAAGGCCGCGGCATCCTAATTCTATTGTTTTACAAACCAGTTGTAAATTTCTTTTGTTTTAAAATTATATTCAGTATTCTTATTCAAGACAATAAATTTCTTCATTGAATATCGCCCTGAACCCACCTGATCATAGTAAAAGCATCAACATTTGGACCTTCATCGTCGGATCATCAACACCGAGGATCAGCGCAGCAACAGCATCGCAGCAAACGGTCAGGCTAGTCAATCCCTCCCTTGCCCATTCCAGTGCTCATTGTGCTAACATTGTGTATTTTCTAAATTCTAGTACTTACGCGAACGTTACGCGAGCGACCTGCATCTACCCGCAACGTAAATTGTGCAGCGAGGGCGCTGCTTCGAGAAGCTTCTGGAACTGTAAGTACTTGCTTTTGTCTCTCACACATACACCACAATGACAAAAAGGAGGCAATCGAGTGTAGGAATTGAATCTAACGAAGATATCATTCGGGATTTAGTCAAAAAGAGAAGTGTCGTAAAGTGTAAATTAACATTATTCACGAAATTTGTAAATTCTATAGATGTCTTGCAATTAAATGAATCAATTAAAACAGAACTTAAAGAGCGTTTTCAAAGATCGCAAGTTCTTTTTGATAAATTCTCGGAAATTCAGGACGACTTAGATGTTATCGTACCCGAAAGTCTTGTAGAAAAAGAATTAGTCGAGAGAGAAACCTTTGAAAATCAGTTTTATGCGCTTGTAACCAAATGTAAGTGTATTTTAAAAGATTCTGAATCATCTCAAAGCACATCTAATCAAAGGTCCATGGTTAAGTTACCTACGATTTCTTTACCTAAATTCGACGGTAGTTATGATCAATGGCTCGAGTTCCGCGATACATATCTATCTGTTATTCATAACTGTAGTCATCTAGATAACGTACAGAAATTTCACTATTTGCGTTCAGTGTTAACAGGTAACGCGTTGCAAGTTATAAAATTATTAGAGTTTTCATCAGACAATTATATCACAGCCTGGGATCTGTTAGAAAACAGGTATAATAACAACCGGCTATTAGTTCATAACCATTGCAAGGCTTTGTTTGCTGCACAGACTATCAATACGGAGTCGCCCTCCCAAATTCGAAAATTAATTGACACTATTTTGAGAAACGTTCGCGCACTCAAAACGTTAGGTGAACCTACCGACCATTGGGACACTTTAATTGTCTACATAATAGTCACCAAGTTAGATTCGTCTACGGAACGGGAGTGGGAACTTCACAAAAGCACAATAACTCGTAATAACCAAAAAATATCCTTGTCAGACTTAATCAAATTTCTCAAAGATAGGGCCGACGTATTGGAGACAATTAAAGTGTCGCAGAATAAATACGTAGATAATAGTAATAGGAAACCGCCGTCGTCAAATCACAGTAAATTCACGCATAGTCATGTTACTGCTCAAAAGGTTTTTGATAAATCATCCAATTCGTCTAATTTGTCAAAACGTTACTCGTGTATAATGTGCCAAGCGAATCACCCACTTTATGCATGTAATGATTTTCTTAAATTATCAATAGTAAATCGATATAAATATGTCAATGATAAAAATCTTTGCAGTAACTGTTTGCGCGGCGGCCATTCAATTGAGAATTGTTGGTTCGGTCCGTGCAAACATTGTAACAAGAAGCATAATTCGTTATTACACAAAGAATATGACACTGGTGCATCTTTAACATCATCAGCTGTCGCAGGTACCTCGCAGGCGGTGTTGCCGCACGAGGATAATTCAAATAATCGTACGCATACGCTTTGTACGTCATCTCACCAGGCTAGTAATTCGCTTTATCAGGACAATAATTTAATAAGTTGCAATTCACACGCATTACCGCAACATGTTTTGTTAGCCACTGCCTTAGTGGAGATAGCTGACAGAAATAACAAATATCACACATTCAGGGCGCTTCTTGACAGTGGAAGTCAGCATTGTTTTATTTCAGAATCAATTTGCAAAAATCTTAATATTCCAATGATACAGTCCGCAGTCGAAGTTACAGGAGTAGGCAATTGTATAACAAATTCAACAAAATCATGTGAAATTCAGTTGCGTTCTAAAACGAGTTCATACAATACGCGCATTAATTGTTTTGTCTTAAATCGTATCACGGCTCAGTTGCCGGCTTTAGCAAATAATGGTAATATTCAAATTCCAGAAAATATTCAACTTGCAGATCCGAACTTTTACTTATCTAACGAGATAGACTTATTACTAGGCGCAGATATTTTCTGGGAGCTCCTAAATAAAGGTTTAATTCGTTTGCCAAATGGGCCATACCTACAAAATACCAAATTAGGTTGGATCATTTCAGGCTCAGTTCAATCAAATAACAACTCGCGCATTAATCGAGTAAATTGTAATTTTTCATTAGATAAACAGCTAAGACTTTTTTGGGAGCTCGAAGAAATTATTCCAAATAAAAAACATCTGTTATCAAAGTCCGAAAGCGCATGCGAAAAATTATTTACATCAACCACTTCGCGCGACCATACGGGTCGGTTTTCGGTGCGCATTCCACTGTCCGAGTCAGCTGATGCGCTAGGCGACTCACTTGCTATCGCCGAGAACCGGTTTCGCGCGTTGGAGCGCAAGTTACAACAATGCACCCCTGAATATAAACAATTATACAGTGGGTTCATGAGTGAATATTTAGCCTTAGGTCACATGACGCGCATTACTGACTATTCTTCACCACATTATTTTTTACCTCACCACGGAGTTTTTAGAGACCATAGTACTACCACGAAACTTAGGGTTGTATTTAATGCAAGTGAAAAAACAACGTCGGGTAAATCATTAAACGACTTACAATTAGTGGGTCCTGCTTTATTAAATGATTTAGTTTCAATTTTATTAAGATTTAGACAATTTAAATTCGTAGCTTGCGCCGACGTCGAAAAGATGTATAGGCAGATATTGATACAACCAGATCAACGCTACTTACAATTAATTCTCTGGAGGGAAAATCCTAATGAACCCATCGGTATTTATCAGCTTAACACTGTCACGTACGGCACGGCCTCTGCGCCATTTCTCAGTATGCGATGCCTAAAACAACTTGCATCCGAGAGCACCGATGATGTCATAGCACAAGTTATTAATGACGATTTTTATGTAGATGATTTAATTACGGGTCATGAGGATAAGCAAATTTTATTAAAAATATGTGAAGAGGTCTCGAACATATTAAAATCTGGGTGTTTTCCGTTGAGAAAGTGGGTATTTAATTCACAATATTCAGAATCTACCTCCAAAGAATTCTCATTAGGTGATAATTGTCACACAAAAACATTAGGATTGGGCTGGTTGTACGATAGCGATGAATTGTACTTCACTACAAAATGTGAGCAAAATGAGGCATGTATAACCAAACGGACAGTTCTTTCAGTAATTTCACAAATTTTTGACCCTCTAGGATTATTAGGACCTACTACTGTCATAGCGAAACAAATATTGCAAAAGTTGTGGTTACTAAAAAGTAATTGGGATGATCCCTTGCCTAGTAACATTTTAAATGAGTGGCAAATCTTTATTAGCAAACTGCACTATTTGAATGATTTACGGATACCTCGTCATATTAAAGGTAATAATAACACGCAACGTATAGAACTACATATTTTTACAGATGCATCACAAAGCGCCTACGGGGCGTGTGCATATGTACGAACAGTATCCGAAAACTCTGAAATAACGGTTCATTTATTGTGCGCAAAAAGTAAAGTAGCCCCTGTTTCCCCAATCTCTGTACCCCGATTAGAATTGTCGGGTGCGTTAGTGGGTGCTAGGTTATACGATAAAATCATTAAATCGCTCAGACTAACATTTAATAACGTATACTTTTGGTCGGATTCTACTATCGTACTAGGGTGGCTTAGGATGTCGCCTTCATTATTGAAAACATTCGTGCAAAACAGAGTTGTAGAAATAAATGAATTGACGGGTGATTTACCGTGGGCGCACGTCGCAGGTAAACAAAACCCTGCTGACTTGTTATCACGCGGAGTGCACCTCGATGCGTTGTCCTGCTCGCACCTGTGGTGGACCGGGCCGGTATTTTTGCACGAGCCTAACGCTGAATGGGAGCATGATAACAATATCGACTTAGAAAATCATCACGAGTTACCGGAAGTAAATAAAACTCGGGTGACCATGACGATTCAAAGTGAATCGGACAATTTTTTATTTACTCGATTTTCATCATACAATAAATTAATAAGGGTAACTGCATATATTTTACGTTTTTTGAATAACTGTCGTATGAAAAGTTCTAAGCGTGACGGTCCGCTTTCGGTAGATGAATTGGATGATTCATTAATGACTTTAACGCGTTTATGTCAAAAGCAATCGTTTTCTAAAATAATTTATGAATTAAAGGCTGAACGTTGTGTTAATTTTCCGCGTAACATTTCAAATCTAAATGTTTTTCTAGATAAAAATAATTTAATAAGAGTTGGTGGTCGATTATCTAACTCGGACTCATTTAGTTACGAAAAGAAGCATCCATTGTTGTTGTGCAGCAAACACAGTTTTACGAAGCTTCTTTTCCATCATCAGCATCAGGTTCTGCTTCATGCAGGGCCCCAGTTGCTGTTAGCTTCAATTAGAGATAGTTGGTGGCCCCTTAGGGGACGTGATCTAGCCAGACAAATAGTACGTACCTGTATTAAATGCATCCGCATGAACGCTAAACCGTACCAAGTTCAGATGGGAAACTTGCCTAATAAAAGAATCGAACAAGGTTATCCCTTCATTCGTTGCGGTGTGGACTACGCCGGGCCATTGTTCATTCTAAACCGTAAGGGAAGAGGCGCAAAGCTAGTAAAATGTTACATTTGTTTATTTATTTGCTTTATTACACGTGCGATTCACTTAGAATTGGTTACAGATCTTACATCTCAAGCATATTTACTCGCGTTAAAAAGGTTTATCTCTCGTCGTGGTAAACCAGCCGAAATCTTCTCAGATAACGGTAGGAATTTCGTAGGTGCCGCTAAAGAGCTCTCTGAATTTTTAAATAAAAATTATCAAGACATCGTTAATTTTGCAAGTAGTCATTCAATTAAATTCACATTTATTCCACCCTATTCGCCTCACTTTGGTGGTCTGTGGGAGGCAGGAGTCAAGTCCTGTAAGTTCCATTTGCGTCGTGTATTAGGTAACGCCAACCTCACATACGAGGAACTAAGCACATTGTTAGCTCAAATCGAAGCTGTTCTTAATTCTCGCCCTATGTCACCCTTATCCACAGATCCTAACGATTTTAACCCTCTCACTCCTGCCCACTTCCTGATTGGCCGACCGCTCACTGCGTTTGCTTGCAGAGACCTCGCCGGGACGACCACACAAAGTCTCGCCCGTTACGATCGTGTGGAGCAGATGAGGCAGCACTTTTGGCGAAGGTGGTCAAAGGAGTATATATCAGAACTTCAAAAACGAACTAAGTGGCAGGAAAACAAGGACACAATGCAGATAACCCCAGAGGCATTAGTTCTGATCAAGGAGGATAATTTACCACCCCTGAAATGGCGCCTTGGTCGGGTATTACGCACTCATGCAGGCAAAGACGGCATCACACGAGTCGCGACCATAAAGACGGAGATTGGTGAAATTCAGCGAACATTCCCACGCATATGCCCACTGCTGCGATAACGCTAACACGAAACTGTTTACGCATCATCAACGCCGCGCGCGAGCGGCGGCAAACTAGGAAAACTTGGAGGGACGCATGCGGGGGGTGGGACGGAAGAAGACGACACGGCAGGGCGGCGCGCGCGCCGCCAACGACACTGCTTTTCAATTCGGATCCAGACACGGAAGGCCGCGGCATCCTAATTCTATTGTTTTACAAACCAGTTGTAAATTTCTTTTGTTTTAAAATTATATTCAGTATTCTTATTCAAGACAATAAATTTCTTCATTGAATATCGCCCTGAACCCACCTGATCATAGTAAAAGCATCAACAGAGCTTATTAATGGACATAATTTCATACCTACAGTCAGTTGCAAAAATATCCTTGAAATGAATCTTTCATTTAATATTAATTATACTGCAGTCATTTTTCAATTTATTGACTGATTGAGAGAACTACGATTAAAATACAAATTCATAATATTTTACTGCACTAACTTAGCCCAATAAATTGTATTGTGTTTCAAGCTCACTTCTTGTGATAGGCAATGCCGATCTTCCATAGCAGTGATAATAAACTACTTCAATAATATAATTGAAGAAATGGGTGTGTGTGTGCATGGGTGTGTGCATATGTGTGTGTGTGTGTGTGTGTGTGTGTGTGTGTGTGTGTGTGTGCGCGCGCGCGCATGGGTATGTGCATATCTGTGTGTGTGTGTGTGTGTGTGTCTGTGTGTGCGCGCGTGTGTGTCTGTGTGTGTGAGTGTGCGCGCGTGTGTGTGTGTGCGTGTGTGTGCGTGTTTGTGTGCGTGTGTGTGTGCGTGTGTGTGTGTGTGTGTGTGTGTGTGTGCGCGCGAGTGTGTGTGTGTGTGTGTAGTGTGTGTATGTTATCATCGTCAATAACCATACAGATTCGAAAGTCAGACTGTCCCGGTGATGCCTTTGGTAGTGAAGTGAAGTTTTAGCCCTCATACGCCAAAGGTCGTGGGTTTGAATCCCTCCCTGGACAAAGATTCTTGTGATGAACACTTGTGTTTGTCTATTGTCTAGGTGTAATACATGCAATTATGTTTATTTGTTATCCCTCTGTTGTCTGATATCCGTAACACAAAAGCTACTTAAAACGGAATCAAGTCAATGTATGAGGTGTTGAATGAGGTTATTTATTTAAATACAGATCAGATTCGTAAAGTTCTGTATGAAGTGACATGAACAATAGTAGTATCTCTATTGTCAAAATATATCTTTTTTAAGGTACCCAATATTTTTACTCGCAGTATTGTCGTCGACAATATAAACAAGATTTATTGTATTGTTTCAAGAATGCGTACAATATCCAATTAGCGTTCTCAAAAATGTTACGTGTTGCATGTGGAGTTATATTTTCAGAGTATCCGTCAGAACTCTTGAAAGATCGGCGCTTGAACTATTGAAGAGGGAAGTATCTTTTTTTTTTTACTGTAGATAGGTAAGTGTTTGACTATATTTCACCTGATGGTAAGTGATAATATGGTCTAAGATGTAGCACGATTACACCTAGTATCATAGCCAATTTCTCGAAAACTATCTCTGCGGCCTACATTAGAGTACAGCCGATGAAATAGTTTATATCTAACTACTAACCTACCTGTGTCGAAAAAAATAAATAGATAGATACTCATCATATAAAGTAGGCTTTAACTGATTCGGGCATCCGCCCGGAGAATATCGTGGAGGGAGGCTTTGGCTGTATCACTATAATATTCCTTATATGGGCGATGAGAGAGAACCGCAGGGGGTTTAGTGGGTATACTTTTGCCTGGCTTCTCTTTAGAGAAACCTCCGCCAAAGAAGATCCCCACATAACCTGGACCCCCGGTGGCCAGGTATACATAAGGTAGTAGGAACTGATATTGACATCAAAGAGTTCGTTAACCTACGCCCTAGACCATTTGTGATCAATGCCCTATGCGCGGAAGTTACACTCTTTCCTTGGAAGTTACGCTTCGGCATGAATGGGGCCCGCTCGACCGGAGTGATATCACGGCCTCACAGAAAACCGGCGTGAAGCAGCGTCTCTGCTGTGTGTTCGCTGCGTGAGTGAAGACACTGGAGGACCCATCCGGGGGAAGGGGGACTTAAAGTTTGGTAGTGCACTTGTGACTCCACTGATGTTGCGGGTGTCCAAGGGTGATCACCATTAGGTGATCCGTAGAAGGCTGCGTCCGTGCAATAATACCTAAGATGATTAGTTCATTCCACAGGTCTGTGGGAGGCAGATCTTTTCTTGGTTCAAATTTCCTAGGCCTAGGCCGCCTTCGTTGAACATATCCTGTAATATCTAGTTTTAAGTTTTCATACTTTATTTTGAGTGCAATAAAAGTATATTCATTCATTCATTCATTCATTCGTTCCTACTCAAATGCACTGTATTTTTTTTAACCGCTTCGGAGACTTTGAAAACAAAAACTTATGGTTCTTCAATTTTTTTTTTAATGCACGCAAGGACTGCCTTCATGTCTATGTCTTTGCAATAGGCTGTCTTTCTACAGTAGAACACTGTTAGCTCTAATTTCAGTTTCATGAACAACCAATATAGTTGTGGATGTGGACTTCATAAGTGTATTACTCAAACATCTTCAAACAATCATCTTTGTATAACCAACAACTTTATTACGCAGTACTATTAAATCCTCGAGAATAGTTGGCAAATATCCCATAGTAACTTCAGCGGGTAACCGAAATTAAATCACGTTCCGTGAATTGAAATTGGCAATTAGTTTGTGATTGTAATAGAATAAGTACGTGGTGAAATTCTTTATTGTCATGGTAGGATGTTTTGGGTTTGCCTGCTTAACTTTAACTCTAATAACCGCTGTATTTGTTTGATGCTGTACGTACAGTATACTTCCCGTTGAATGAAAAAGTAACTGTATGACAAATGAAACCGTGTAGGTATATTCAAAATTTAAAGCATGAAATCGCACGAAGCGCTATCTAATGCATCGTCCAAAAATCTACGAGGAGAACAGCGTGCTGACTCAATTAGTCGCCGGCAGATGGAAGCAGATTTCTTAATTTTTTAAAAGTATGTTTGCTAGGGTAGGTAAGAGCCGAAGAGATACGCGTCTCCCTCCTCTCCGCAGAGGGAGCCCGCTGGCGTGTGGTGTGGGGACGCCAGCGTCATTAAACAAGCTCCTTCCGTAGCCTGGTATTTCCTGGTGGTTCCTCTCCCGGCCAAGCCGGATGAGGAACTGCCTGGACCGTCGTGCAGGCAAGCACCGCCCGGAGAGGTTAAAGGTTCGCCCTTTTTGAACCCATGACTCCCTCCCACTTATAGGCAATGAAAAAAAACCGATGGGTTTTAGTATGTCTGCCTCTGACCGGCTTCTCATAAGGAGTAGCTCCCGCTAGAGTATGCAAAGGAGGAGGGTATGCAAAGGGCGAAAAAAAGATGGTAGGTAAGAATCCACATAAAGATATATAGATAGATACTCTTTATTACACAAACTTTTACAGAACTCAATGCGATAGTCACTGCTAAATACAATCTAGGAGATATAAATGTTAGACATGAATGAAAAACATATTTCGATTTTAGTTTTACACACATTGTAGGTATACAATATTGACTGTACAATTTATAGTTTGCCAAATATTATTGCTAACGAGTGTAAATATTTAAATTGAACTGGCATTGTCACTAACGAATCCTGTACAGATACTCTGAAGACTTTCAATTACATAAGTCAAATATTGGGTTTTATGACGACACCATCAAACTTCTACGAGATACGAATAATCTTATAGACGTCTTTAAGTGCCTTAGTTTTGTCCCAAATACTAGTAGCTCCACCAATCTGGCCGATGGTAACTCGCCTGTAACTAGGTATTTTATGTCGGAACCACCAAGCGGTTAACGTTTTATTGGCGTCATTTCTCCAAAACGTGTCCTGGATACTGGAATCGCGCGAGGAATTGGGAGACACTTGTCTTGCCACTTGTGTTTTGTGGTTTATTTTGTTTGCTGTGGAGCGTGCGCGAGCTTTAAACTCGTACAAATACAGTGTAAAGAATACCTAAGCAATAAAAGCTCAGTGTATAAGATAAGAACATCAACTATAAACGAGAGATTGTAGAAAAAAATCATATAAGAGGGACTAAACGCGATGATAATGAATCATGTAGACATTGTTTAAACTGCAATGACGCGCCCCACCCACTACTTAATTACCTGGCTCCGAAGATGATTTTATAGACATACTGTCGGTACTTTTGAAATCGAACGATGTGTGCTCACTGAGCAAGTGTGTGTGTTTTCCTACATTTGAGTCTGTTTTAAACTTTCATGGTCACTAACATTAGAATAGTTAACCGTAAAACTAAACAAAGTGAATGACACTTTGTTTAGTTTTAAGCGGCCAGATACTGTGAGTGTTGTGTGTCGAGAACAGGTGCGAGAAAATAGTGAGTTAATAAACAGTGGTACCGCAGGTGCGCGTAGTAAAAGACTGCGAAGGAGGGTGGACCATTTTGTCTGCCAGTAACATTTTACCCGCAAAAACTTCAGTTACTCCGTGACCATGACGCTTGCAACAGTGCCGAAATATCGGAAACTTAAAAATAAGGTACATGGTAGAAATCTCGTAAATAACTATTCTAATTACTAAATGATAGTTGCATGTTCCATATTTGAAATGTTATTGTATGCGTAAATGCAAAGGTGAGGCTTGCCATTTCAGCTTACAGACCGACCAAGATTTTATATGGGAAATGTCAAAGCTCTGACACTTGTAAAAGACATAGCGTTAGTTCCGATTTTCGCCACGTGCCAAATAACCGTAGGGCAACCGTAGACGATCTTCACCTACATTTTAGTACGAAGAACGTCACACAGGAGCGTCCCCATTACGCGGACAGTGAGTGGTTCTTTGCTTCCAGTTTGTATGTTTAAATGGAGTATCCAAACAACACGTAACGTACGCAGTTTGCGACATCGACATTTCGCTTGCAGTTCAGACGCTCTGCCGCTCAATGTTTGCCTAATGGGGACGCGCCTACGAAGCTTATTTGACTTTGATAAGAATATATTTTTTTACCTTCACTTTAGAATATTCTGATACTGAGTTTTTTTTGATCTGTCGAATGAGTTTACCGTTGATTTTACTATGATAAATGTTATTTTTTTGGTAGTAACCTAAACTGAAAATAAGTTGAAAAGAAAATAGGCGCCTGAAATCCGAGTAAACAAGAAAAGGCAGACACAAAAACACTAAAAGCACCGTTACAAAACCGGCCACCAGGAATGGTCCGAGAATGGCTTACGTGGCAAAACGAATAGCAATTAAGAGAAAGAGACCTCTAGCGGATTGTAAACGTCAATTTCATTTCAATTAAGGGCCCTTTACGGTAAAGTCGTTAGCGACTAGGTTATGCGCATATAAAATTCTGAACGCAACGTCATCGCCTGGGTTTACTTGCTTTTTATTTTTGAAGAGCACTTCTAGTATGCTGTAAAGTGCTTTACGGCGGGGTTGACGAACCAGGAGAGTAAATCAGTTTAGGTGGATGGCTTATTGGTTCTGGTTATTGGAATTTGAGTGTGAAAGTGATTGCATATTGTTGGAACCAGCGTTTGAATGGATTTTTCATTTTCGTGATGGTTTCAAAAAAACATTATGACAAGATCTTACTGGATTTAAAAAATACTGTGTGACATAAGATGATAATATTATTTTATGGACAGGGTCTCTTTGCGGCTTCATCTCTACTTCATCATATTCAAACTTCCACTACTGGAAATAGGCCTCCCCCATTCCTCATTTCTACTTGAGTGGTGTAATTGTAATAATTTTGAGAGTTTCGCAATAAAAGTAACACATATGCGTATTTTTATCTTTTATTGTACTTTATTTGTACGTTATAGTGCAACAGAGTTCCGTTATTTGATTTCTAAAAATTTTATTTAGATAAATTATGTTATGATATCATTATATTAAATAGCTGATGGTCACCGGTAAGGTGGATGGAAGGAGACCCAGAGGTCGTAGCCCTATCAGATGGTTAGACCAAATACGTTCGACGATGGACACCAAGCTGTACGATGCCCTCCACATTGCAAAATATAGACATAGATGGAGGTCTATCAAAAAGAGCAAATTGACTGCCTACGGGAGGAAATACGATTCTCAGTAATGAGAAAACGACTAGAGGTGGAGGATATTAAAACGTATTTGTTTTCAAATATCGTCGGATTAAGTCCCGTTTAAAACAATCATTTGTATAATGCAAAGCGAAAGTTTAAAGTCGCATTAACCCAATCTCTTACAAGCTCATTAAAAATTACAAGAACAAACTAACTAGATAAAGGGCGTATTGCCATTTAAATTATGTTAAAACTTAAACGGATTCCGCGGGCGTTTCAGCAGTTCCTCGCTAAGAATGCCAACTATGGGCTGCTACAAAGGGTGGGTTCACAAAGAGACAACACGCATTTTTAGTAGACATCTACCGGGTGGTATGTGGAACTCGTGCTTAGATAGGCAACGTTAGCTTAACTTATAGTAACTAGGTTAGAGATTATACTTTCATAGCGCAATGGCTGGTACTTTTAAGCGACGGCTGCAAATTTTGCTTCATTTCTCGAAGGATTTTTTTTAAATTTCTTAAACGGTGATTTCCAAATGGTCCTCATATTTATTTAGTAGGTAATTGAGTTTCATAGGTGAGGTTACTCGTATATTATTTCTATTTTGTGAGAAAAATACAAATTAAAACAATTTGAAGTGTTTAAAGTGTTAAAAACATTATTTTACACTTTATTGTCCGTGGTTTTCATTTCGCAGAATTTTTTTTCAAGCTTTTTAATGCCTCATTTTTTGGTCAGTTTAAAATAGTAATTGTATGATAAGGGAGCGAAATTATATTTTTACGGCGAGGGCATTTTTTTTAATCTTGAGCGAAGTGAGGGATTCTTTAGTAGAGTCCCGAACCCGTCAAGGGATTCCAAGGACGGCGCCCGAGCCTAAAATATATTTTGCACCCGAGTCATACACTCTACTTTTCATCACCCACTATGAGAAAGTAAAAATCGCCTCATATTTTAATGTAATATAAAACAGAGTAATTGCAACTAAATTTAAATTGAATAGTAGGTATCTAATATTAGGCCAAAAACACAGATTCTGAAAAGTTCTTGGCGCCTTATGCATTTTTCCATTCAATAAAATTTCATATATTTCTCCTGGATTTTCGCAGGTAATGATTGCCTGTATTAACAGGAACGAGATTATCTATCACATTTCTTGCATCGATTCAAATACTTTTAGGAGTTTTCACAGTCACTAGATCAACTCATTTTCAAAACCACGAATTTCTAACAACCCGTGATGAAAGAAAATTGACGAAAACAAACGCGTTTTGAAGTTCCATGAGAATAAATGTAGATAGCACTTTTTGAAGTTTTTTTAAGCAACGGAAGAAAATTCGTGCGGGCTGTACACATCTAGTTCGCACTTTTTAATTTGTTTTTTTTTTTAAGTTGCGACGTCGCGTCTAAAGAAATCTTGGGCTGTACATATACGAGAACATTGTTTTTGTTATAGAAAGGCCAATCAGGATGACCTCACTCCGCCTGATGGTAAGCGGCCGTGAAATCCAAATATGAGGTTGACAGAACAAAAGAACTAACAAAGTACCCATTGTATCTGCCATCCTCACCCTAATGGCCTGCTGAGATGCCGCTTCACGCCCCGCCTAAAAGACCCCGGATTGTATGAAGGAGGAAACACATGAGCTGGGAGGGCATTCCATGCCTTGATGGCTCGGGGCAGGAACGAGGAGCCAAACCTCTTGGTGCGCGCCGATATTGTCCGGATGGTATGCGGATGGCAACGCTGTCCAGCACGTGTTCTTCGGAAGTGGAAAGGGGAGGATGGGATAAGTTGAAATAACTCATCAGAGCATTCCTCATTATAGAGGCGGTAGAGAACACTTAGACTGGCAATGTCTCTAAGTAGCTGAAGAGGTTCTTTATAATAAATTACCCCCCAATATTAAAAATGAACAAAACTTTAAAATATTTACAAGAAACCTTAGATCTCACTTAATTTTAAAATGCTACTACACTATAAATGAATATTTAACACAATAAAAAGATAAATCTATGTATATTAGATATAAGAAAAAATGTCTATGTCATAACCAGATTGTTATTTTAGTACCTACTTATTTAAGATTTTTATATTAATAATTGTTATTAGGATAAAGCTGCCCTCACATTTGCGATTACCTAACAAGGTAGCTAAGTTATAAGCACCTGTTTACTAAAAAAACACCTAATGTTTGTATGTAACACTTAGCAAGCAAATAAATATTTCATTTCATTTCACTTAGTCACCTCATAATCTCCAACAATACGAATAGTACGTCGCTGCAACATACCTATAGTTTGCGTGTTTAATTTTTTTTAAGATTGTTAGACATTATCTTAGGTGCTAAGATGCTTCAAATTCAAGAACTGCGCGGAAAAGATTTTTTCTGCCCGCTAAAAGTACGCAGCGAGATCTTTTCCGCCCGCTTAAAGTTTCTTATGGGAGACACCTTCATTGGGTGCACATAAAGGCGAACCAAGTCGTCTTTTTCGAATAGATGTGTTGAAAAATATCTTCTCTATTAATTCTAATATCCGTAACACGGATGCTCAAACTAATTTGATCTCGAAATCAAATCAAATGAATGTGAAGTAATGAAATATTATATTATTATAAAAAGTATATGTTTATAGTTGAGTACTATCTTTTTGTTTCATTGGTCGCCTTCTAAGGCAACTGTGGAATATGGGATGTGGGGTGTGGGGTGGGGTGTGGGTGTGAATTTTTAACCATAGCTTTAAGATCTTGACCATAGAGTCATTAATAGTTGATCTTGACACTGTGTATTTTTATGTGTTTGATACACTGTGTATCTTGACACTGTGTACTTGACATTTAAAATTTAAACAAAGACGAATGTGAAAATTATCGCCTGTGCTATTTCCAGATCGATACCTGCAAACCTTCAAGAAAGGGGCTTTTTAAAAGGTCGGTAGGGCTTGTGACTCCTCTGGTGTTGCAAGTGTCCATGGGCGGCGGTAGTTGCTTACCATCAGGTGATCCGTCTGCTCGTCTGTCCCTTATCTCATAATAGGAAGTGGTACGTGAAGCAATAGCAACGCGTTATGGGTATTTATTATGAGGATAGCTTGACAACACCCACATAATAATAATAATGTCCTCCAAACCGATATTTCGGTCATGGCGGCCAATCCCAGCGATCAGCCATCGACGCAGGACATATTATAGTGCACAAGTACCTATTTGCTCAGACACAAGTGCACTCTCTATTCCCGTACCATACCGATGGGACACTAGTGTGACACGACCGAAGAGGGATTAGGCACAGGACCAACGGCTTAACGTGCTTTCTGAGGCACGGGGGTACTAGACGGCCAACTTCCAGACTCCGGGCTAACACTGAGAATTTCTTAACAGAAAAACTCATGTACAAATTTTGGCCCGACCCGGGGACCCCAAGCGCAACCGTCGCTTCAAAGTGCGACCCACTAACCATTGCGCCACCGAGACAGTCACCCACATAATAAATAGAATCTAAGTAAATCTCAATCGGTAATTTTGAGAAAAAATATACTCTAAAACAAATACATTACGGATTTGCTTCAGTTTAGAACCAATAGGAAGGTTTTGTGTGAGTTTTGAACCAATAGCAAACCTGCCTGTAACCGACTCATATACCAATATATTCTGTCATTTGAAGCACCTAATGAGCCGCTAATTTCTGAAAAGTTCCACCACGCCTAAGGCCGGAAGCGTTTCAGAGATGGCGCTAATTACGCGAGCTGTTTGTGTTGGTAACGAAGGGTACGTGCGGCTTGATCTGAGCTGTGGCTTTGCGGGTTCATTAGCAAGTCTTGCAAAAATGAAGTTAAGAATGGACGGTCGTAGGGCTTCTTCTATAGTCGCCCAGATAGCTAGCTACACAGTGAGTAGCTAGTAGCAATACGAATAATGTTTCTTCTAACTTTCAACAACGAACGCCTTTGCGTTGACCTTGCAAACGAAAACTTATGGTGGAGTTCACAGATGTCTGTTCACTCTTGCCTTAAAATATCTAGACTTTTTTATGTAATAGGTGCCAGTCAAGCAGACAGATTCTAAAGATAAAGATAAACAATTCTTTATTCAATTTAGGTCCACACAGAACACTTATGAATGTCAAAATAGGTATATAATATCTACCGCTGGTTCGGAATGTCGATTTCTACTGAGAAGACACCAGCAAGAAACTCAGTAGTTACTCTTTTCAAATATTGATGATGTTACAGAGTTTCAATTGAGAAGAGAAAAAAATACAATTATGAAGGTTAATAGACTACTATGAATAACAACTCAAAAGATTAATCAATTAACATGACCAAGAATCCTTATCATTTAAATAGTCTTGTACACTATAGTAACCTTTCTTCATTAGGCAGGTTTTGATATGAGACTTAAACTTATCCAGTGATAGTTTAATGACATTTTGTGGTATCTTATTAAATATCTTAATACTTAAGCCAACAAACGAATTACCAATTTTATGAAGTCTGAGAGCCGGGACGGCAAGCCTATGTTTATTTCTGGTGTTAAGACTATGACTATCGGACTTTTTTGGAAAAGTGTGCAAGTTCTTACGTACATACATAATTCTCTGATGGTAATTGATTGCCGCCACCCATAGACACCCGCAACACCAGTGGAGTGCACAGTCCTAAGTGTGCTGCCAACCTTTAAACGATTATATTAATAAGCCAAGATTATAACTATCACGAAAAACCATAGACTTAGGATGCTCGAACCTGCCGACTGCCAATTCTATGAAAGAAACAGGAATAAAAATATGAGGGTTGATAAATTTATACCTACACTAACTTGTCATCGTCAGCCTATTTAAGTCCCCACTGCTGGGGCACGGGCCTCCCTCAACCACATCAGGGGTAATTGCCATACTCACCACGCTTGGCAGACGGGTTGGCGAGGGTTTTGATATAAATGCAGAGTTTTCCTTCTCTGGGTGCTGATGATCATGCCAGCAGCTTTACCTTAGTCGCCTTTTACGACACCTCGGTAAGAGTGAGGGTGGCCTATTCTACTCTACCACACGGCTGAGACGGCCACACACTAACTTGTAGAGCGTACATATTTTCCTGCTTTGATATTGGCCGCCATAGCAGAAATAACGATAAAAAAGTACAGTATTAGTCTCCATATGGCTCTAACCTTAAGTTTGATCCCAAAACTAAAAGTATGTAGTCTACAAGTAGAACTAAGTCTTTGTACTGTAATGTACTAAGCTCTAAGCAACAAAAAGCCATCCCCAAGTGTTAGTTAATTGACAATTGCTTAGCACGGACGATCAGGTATTCCAATATACATAGAGCTGTGTATTAGACAAGTTTGTAGTCGAGCGAGTTAGCTTTAACTACACTACAACTACAACTTACCTACAAATCATATTGAACGAAGATTGCGATATTAAATAATATCACAATCTTCATTCAATATGATTAATTCAATTTATATTTAAAAAAAAGATAACTTTTTTTTTATATGAGAGGTGGCAGACGAGCTGACGGATCACCTGATGGTAAGCAATTCCGCCGCCCATGGACACCCGCAACACCAGTGGAGTCACAAGTGCGCTGCCAACCTTTTCCCCTTCCCCCCATTGGGCCTCCGGTAACCTCACTCACACAGCGAAACACAGCGCAGACGCTGCTTCACGCCGGTGTTCTGTGAGGCAGTGGTATCACTCCGGTCGAGCCGGCCCATTCATGCCTAAGCGTGGCTCTCCCACATTTTTATTATAACTATAACTACAACTACGTCAAACAGTGGTTTTCTTCGTTACTTCGAAAGCCATTTCATTGATTTTCATTTCATCGAAAACTATTAATCGAACATTCAATGGACCTATGAAAAATCATATCAACGAAGTGAAACCACGGTCTTATAGAAAACTGGCGTGAAACAGCGATTCGGCGACTGAGTCAGGGTAGGAAAGGGGGGTTGAAAGGTTGACAGAGCTTATGATTTCTCTGATGTTGGGGAGTCATTATGTAGCGGCAATTACATACCATCAGGCTCACCTGCAACCCATCATATAAAAAACATGTACGATCAGGAATCCTAATATGGAGCCGTGTAGGTATTGTATAATTTTGTAGTAAGATACATTAATCGAGAGGATTAACTTTATAACACACTAGTGGCCCACACCTCGCCCACCCTTACTTCGTTTTGGGACATGAGTTCCACTTTATACCAATAGATGGCGCTAGGAGTCGATTACAACGTGCAAACGTTTCGTGTTTTCAGATTACCAGTAAGCGTTGCGTCTGTCTGTAGAATTTACCTCTTTATAAATAGTATAGATATTATCGAACAGAAATTGTCTAGTTCATTAGCCTCATATTTTATTTAGTTCACAAACAAGATTTTTTTTTACCAACGATATATTAGGTACAGTCAAATCCAAAAAAATTATACACTTTAGGACGTTGTCACAATATATAATATAAGAAAGTAGACCTACTTTCTTATAGGTAAGTATTGTGACAAGGTCCTAAAGTGTATACACGCACCCTTAGTAAAATACCGACCTAACTCAAAATTGTTGATATTTTTATAGCAATTCTTTGCAATGTATTCTTGAGTAGTCTTGAGTAAATAACGCACTTCAAATTTCATCTCGTGTTCATATGTGAGTGTACCTATTTACTTTACTCAAAATTGTTGTTAGATGACCTTTCATCCCTGGATTTTAGCCGATACTATTTTCACTTAGCATCTATATTAATATTTTGAGTTAGGTCGGTATTTTACTAAGGGTGCGACATATTTTTGGAGTTGACTGTACTTACTTACATATATTTAATTAAATAAAGATAAATATTGCAACTACAATAAATAACAACGGATTTTTTTTTTCTAGTCTGTAATGTCACAAGTGCGCTGCCGACCCTTAAATTCCCCGCGGATTGGGCATCCGGTACCCTCACTCACGCAGCGAAACACAGCACAGTGCTGCTTCTTCACTCAAGAAATACAGTAGAAACACTGCTTCACGCCGATTTTCTGTGGGGTCATGGTATGACTAGTCGTGCCGGCCCATTCATTCTGAAGCATGACTCTCCCACGATTAATAGTTATAATTTTACAACAATTATAAGCAACTCATACATTGACCTGATAGCACATAAGTAGCTTGAGAACTTATGGTACTGGTGTCTTCATATAACTTAGTTACTAAAACAGATATGTTTTAACATGCAAATATTTTTAAATAATGTTATGAAAGTGTAAGAGGAACTCACCAAATCAATCAGTTGAGATAGCCTCAAGCCCAGCTTCACCAGAACTGTGTTATTGTTTTTGTCTACTGGCCTTATAAGTCTGTTGTAGTTACTCAACAAGTCATCGTAAAGCCTTTTCGCGTCAGGATTTGCAAAACACGCGGTTATGTAAAGCAGTAATGCTAAAAATATCGTCCGAAACATTGTCCAAAGAACCATTGCTCACCACTAAAACTACTCCGAATTTTAGGTTATGTTCTCACAGAATGAAATTCCCGCTCAAAATGTATTCCTTTTTTAGAAACGCAGCGTTTTATTTTTATTATTTGTGGCTAACATTAAATGTAAACAAATGAAGCCATTCTAAAATGAAATTTTGACAGAACGCCCGAGAGACTGCAACGACTGTGGCGCCTCTACCGATACTAGCGGGAAAACGCCGAAACAAGACTCCAGTGCGCCGACTCCAAATGGAATGTTATTGGAGGGACCAATGAAATATTTTCTGATGTATGCGTTACAGTTATGGGTTAGGCGCTTCATTGATATTTACAATCGTGGAAATCGTAAATTGTGATTTAATTCCGGGGTAAAATTGGAACGATTATTCCATTGTTTCCTAACGCTTTTCACGATCTGCTAAAATGTTACCTGGTTACCATTTTCTCACAGTTAATTTGCACATAGCCACTTTTTTCATAAAGTTTTAAATCCTGGCAGTTTATAAAAAGTTGGCAGCAATTTACTTTATTCATAAATATTGCGTCATGAAGCGCTAACATTTAATTTTCGAATAAGCTGTCAATTTCGCGATGTTCTTTTTATATTTAAAATTATTCTTTTTTGCAACCAAAACCTATCAAAGCATTTATGCCGAAAAAATATTAGAAGGCGATTTTTTGTCGTCGACTACATTATTTACGTACCAGTCTCCTGGATCGATGGGTAGTGCGCATGCGTGGTGCCCATTCATGGCCGTTTGGCGCGTGTTTGGTTTACCAGGCGCGATAATAGATGGCAGTATCAGCTCAGAATGGTTATTAAACTCAGTTTTATGGATGAGTGAGGTTTTTTCAAATTGCAAACTGTCGCAAAAGCCTACTTTCAGTATAAAGTTAACATTCCTTATAAAAATATATTTTTTTATGCTAGAGGCAGACAAACGAGCAAGCGACTCATCTGATGTAAAGTAATCAACGCCGCCCATGAACATCCTCGGAATTAGAGAGACCGCTGATGTGTTGCCGGTCTTTTTTAAAAAAAAGATTTTATATACTTTTTTTAAAAAAAAGAGTATGCTCTTCTCTTAAAGGTCCCTAAGTCGTAGCCGTCCGAAAATATTCCTGCAGCCAAACCGTTCCACAGAACTGAGGAATTCAGATTTGGAAGGGTTGTTGTTTTTTTCGTCGGTTCCCATTTATGAGACGAAATAACTACAATGTTAGTAAGGAGCTTTTTTGGTGTTTGATAAGTTACTATAAGAAAACGGCTCATTCCTACGGTAGAACATAAATTAGTCCACGCGGGCAAGAGTGCGACCGGATGACTAGTAAATCATTGTGTTGGAATAAACTGTAAAAAAATACTATGTAAAACACACTCAGCCTCAAAATAGGTATTAAAAGTCAGAACTAAAACATTACGTAGACATTCCAAAATGACGGCAAAGTAGCGATCAAAGACGAGTCTCAATCGCTTAATATCAGGTGATCCATGAGCTTGTCTGCCACCACATAAAAAAACTAGTAAATTATAATTAGTTTTTTTTTGTGACGGATCGCCGGCCATAGACACGGCCGCGACACTAGTGGATTCACAAGTGTGCTGTTAAATTTTAAACCCTCGTTTCCCCCGCTGCGTGAGTGAGGGTACCGTAGGCCCAATCTACGGTACCCTCACTCACGCAGCGAATTACAGCACAGTGCTGCTTCACGCCGATTTTCGTTGAGGCCGTGGTATCACTCTGGTCGAACCGGCCCATTCATGCATGCGAACGTGGCCCTCCCACGGTCATTATAAAGCAGGAATTGCGAACTCTAAAAACACATTTAGCCCCAAAATAGGTGTAAAAAGTCAAAACTAAAACATCACAGCCCAAAGAGCGCTCACACATGAGTCCCAAGACTGCGCGATCTCATATTTCTAAATTAACCAAATGAACTTTCGTCTGCCCAGTGGCGCCATTTTGGACCAAGTTCTAGAACTGCTTTTGTTCAAATTTTATATGGGAAGTATGACTGCCTTGTTGGCGCAGTGGTTAGTAGGTCGCATTTTAAAGCGAAGGCTGCGCAAGAGGCCCCGAGTCGATCCCCGGGTCGGGCCAAAAATTTGTACCTAAGTTTTCGGTAAGAAATTCTTAGTGGCAGCCCGCAGTCTGGAAAATGGCGGTCTTGTACCCCCGTACCTCAGAAAGCACGTTAAGCCGTTGGTACTGCGTCCAATCCCTCTCTGGTCGTGTCCCATCGGAATATGAGGGTAAGGGATTGAGAGTGCACTTGTGTTTGCGCACACACTTGAGCACTATTATATATCCTGCGTACGTGGCTGATCGTTGAGATTGGCTGCCGTAGCCGTAATCGGTTGGAGGATATTATATGCGAAGGCTGACTGTACACACAGGTATAGGTACTAACTAACATGTAACGATAATTAAATACTGTTGAAGGCGGTTTGGAGGTGTGCAGAAAAATCGAACAGTTTTTTAGAGAAAGGGATCGCTAACAATTGTCATATACATAGTTTAGAATGAGTAGCAAAGTGATTATTGTCAAAGACAAATAGTCTTTGACAATTTTTATGTCATAAGTGGCAGATGAGCAGACGAGACACCTGATGGTAAGCGACAGCGACTTCCAACTTTTAAACCCCCCTTTCCCCAGCCCCAGGTACCCAATCTTAATTATTTATTTTAATTGTTATAAGTTGTAACTTTTAACAATAATTACGAAAGGACAACCTCTTTTTTGGTCCAAGTGCCGACCAGATTTCTTTTTGCTGTATTCTGTAGGACTTGTCCTCCTGAGTATTGTTTTTATAGCACGAAAGCTGTGTGGGGTATCCTTGATTTTAATTGAGTTAAAAAATCAACATCTTCGTACATTTTCAGACAACTAATAAACTTATTTTTTGGATGCGGGCGGCACAGGACCGATCTGTGTGGAGAACATTGGGGGAGGCCTATGTCCAGCAGTGGACGTCTATTGGCTGAAATGATGATGATCGTAACTTGTTTCGTGAGCCATAAATAAATGAATAAATTCATCTAAAATTTTATTTCCGTGTTTTGCCGCGGGACTTTTTTAGTGGCGCAAACTATAATAGATTGAACAGAGCATTAAACTTTGACAACGACGCGAAAATATGATAGCTACGGGTTTATCTCGCTGCCGGGTTCGAGGAGGTTCTAATGGCAGTTTAACGGTTCGATGGCAGCTTAAGACGAGATCAATCGGGTACAATGCATCTGCCACACGGTTCAACACTTGGCAAGTGTACTATTTTAGTGCTGCCGAAAATTCACGAGGCTATTACCTAAGTAGTTTCTACTAGTATTACTTTTTAGGCACATTAGCGACGCCAATCGATTTTAATTTTTAGCTACTAAAGCGGATCTATTTTAAACAATTTCCGGGTTACAGCCTCTCGGCAAACACTTATACTATTTATTAAATATCAATGCACAAATGTTGGGTCCGTTTTTGTACGCAAAAAATCGATTCACGCCAAAAGCGGTCACAATTTTTCGTGTACGCGTTGGACATAACATTTGTGCATGGTTATTTAATAAATAGTATGTTTGCCTAGAGGTTGTAACCCCGAAATTGATTAAAATAGATCCGGTTTACAAGCTAAAAATTAAAATCAATTGGCGTTACTAGTGTGCCCTACCCGTACTACCTTAAGTTTGTATAAGGACTGCTATTTGATACACTCCTACTTTGTTACATTAAAAAAAATCTGCTGTTTCAGACATTATTGCCGTGGGGATATTCCATTTTGTAAGGAATAGCTGTACTTGTTACTGACTTTATTGATATAACATACTAAATGGACTTTATTCTCGATACCTATTATGAGGAGCAATGTAAACGAAAAAAGACCGGCAAAGTGCGAGTCGGACTCGCCCATGAAGGGTTCCGTAGCAGCAAGTAAGATATATGGATGGTAAATTGCGGTTTACAGTTTATAACGTATTAAAAAAAACTACTTACTATATCTAGTTCAAACCAATTTTCGTTGTTAGTTTTCATGATTACGGGGGGGGGGGGGGGGGCACGATTTAGCACTTTGGGAGCGTCTCTTGCGTAAAGTATTATGTTTAGAAAAAAAATGATATTAAAAACCTCAACATCATTTTTGAAGACCTATCCATAATTACCCCACACGTATAGGTTTGATGAAAAAATAAAATTTTGAGTTTCAGTTTGAAGTATAGAGACCCCCCAATTTTATTATTTTTTTCCAAATTTTGTGTAAAAATCGTAATGCGGTTAACAAAATACATCTATTTACCAAGTTTCCATAATTTAGTTCTTATAGTTTCCGAGAAAAGTGGCTGTGACATACGGACGGTCGGACAGACATGACGAATCTATAAGGGTTCCGTTTATTATGTACCTATAATAAATAATAAATATTTCACAACATCACATACATTGATCTGACTCCGAAATAGGTAGCTCAAGCACCTGTGTTACGGAAATCAGAATCAACAGCGGAATTACAAATATATACGTTTAATACTTTTCTTTTGTAAATACATACGTATAATACATACAAACACCCAGACCAATACAAACAAACATGTTCATGCACACAAATGTTTGTACTGTGCGGGGATCGAACCCGCAACCCTTAGACCAAAGGCAGCGTTCACTACCACTGTTCAAAACGGGTCGTTCCAATGTATCCACTATTAACATTTCCAACACTATTTCTTACAAAGGTATGTCGACTGCCAAAGACTGCATTGCGGAGTGTGCTCGTATGACTGAATTATGTATACTCAAGAATATCCTATTTGTAAGCTCAGAGATGGTATCAAAATATTCAAATATAGTTTTTATTTGTAACCTTTATGCTAGGCGGGACTGCGGGAGTAGTACGTGCAATATACGACGGGCGATGGCGCCGGTTGGTCTATCTTGGGTGCCTACCCGTGCCTTTTGTATTAACATCCGCAGTGTTTAAGGTAGGTAGGGCACACTAGCGACGCCAATCGATTGTAATTGTTGTAAACCGCATCTATTTAAAAAAAAAAATTCGGGGTTACAACCTCTCAGCAAACACTTATAATATTTATTAAATAGCCATGCACTTATGCGGATCCGTCGTGTGGTCCCCGGCAGAATAGAAGCAGCACTGTGCTGTGTTTCGCTGCGTGAGTGAGGGTACTGGAGGCCCAATCCAGGGGAAAGGGGGGTTCAAAGGATTAGCAGCACACTTGTGACTCCATGGTGTCGCAGGTGTCCATAGGCGACGGCAATTGCTTGATCCGTCTGCTCGTCTTCCACCTATAAACATAAAAAAAAAATCAGCTCCCCATACTAAAGTAATCAGCAAATTAAGGCAATTTTTTATGGGAAGGCGATTTTTTTAAGATTAGACCTTATATTCCTTACGGGAAAATGTGTTTTTTTATTAGTATGATGTCCTCGATAAATTTCTCGGGTTTTCAACACGGTTTATATTAGGTACACGATAGACAAGTGGAAGACCTAAAGTTTCTTGTAGATATTGTACTACGCCATGTGGTCCCCGGCAGAGTAGACCACCCTCACTCTTCCCGAGGTGTCGTAAAAGGCGACTAAGGTAAAGCTGCTGGCATGATTATCAGCACCCAGAGAAGGAAAACTCTGCATTTATATCAAAACCCTCGCCAACCCTTCTGCCAAGCGTGGTGAGTATGGCAATTACCCCTCATGTGATTGAGGGAGGCCCGTGCCCCAGCAGTGGGGACTTAAATGGGCTGATGATGAATTATATCTTAATAATAACTGCATCGATTCTGGAATTAAAAAGCCAATTTTATTTTTTTCGCGTTCTCTTCTCGAAAAATATTCCAGGTGTTAAACAATTGTTTCGTTAATCCAGGAATAACGCTGGCGAAAAAAAAACGCTGAGTGTTCGGACGTAATGCCACATCAGGCTCACAGAGATTGATGACGTCATGACATGACTGTCGTCATGGCATAAGGTAAAGTATTTAATTTTCTCCTTCATCTCGCCGGTATGTTGCGAAAGTCGAATAACATTATCTATTAAAAAGGTTCGGTTCAGAGCAAGTGAGAATGACGCAATAGGAGGTGATTTTATATACAAAAATAACATGTAAATTCTCAAACGGCCAAGACATGGGCCATAGAGAATATGATCTCAATTTTTAAGCATCAAGTTGAATTGATAAGAAGAATAATCTTATCTTTCTTTATGGCATTATTTTTTATTTTGTCTCACAACACTACATAATATACATTTTTAGGGGAAAAATTAAATTTCTGATGTATTTCGTTTCTCATCGTATTGAATTTGATTTTTTTTAAATATCCAAAATAAAATACCTACAGAAATGATTTTTAGCTGTTGGATTTACTGTTGTATTTGTATTTGCATAGTTAAAGGAAATCACATAAAATTTTTATGGTTTACAATTTAATTACCTTATTGCAACCCGACAGTCGTCCCAGATATTTTAAAAAATTGAATTAACTAGCTATAATATAGTAAAAATAATAATAATAATAATAAATGCTTAAACCAAAAAAATAATAATAAATTCACCTATCCTACTCTCCAAAAAGCAGTAATTCTTAACACTTGCAGGATAGTCCGCAAATTTTTACAGCTTGAATCGGATTCTGACATCATAACAACATAATACTTTCCCCTACAACTTTGCTTAGAGAAAAGCCCGCAATTTTGTTACCGTACCCCAAAATGGGAGAATATATTTATATAAGAATAAAATAAGAAGAATTTATTAAAGATAATTGTTACATTACATTATGGCACTTTAAACTTAAGCTAACAGAAATAAATAAACGAAACGAAGTGTAATATACAGGAGATCAGTCCGTAGGTCTAAAACTAGGATAACCCTGTATCGTGGGCACCTACCTTCATGACGAGATGCGACAGATGTTGCATGTAGAAAAGTGAAGAACTTAAAAATTTAATAATTTTAAAAATATTTTTTTTCTTATATAAAAGATAGGTAACTAAAATCTTATTATTTGTACATATTATGTATTTAAACTTAAATGCCTGTGCGTATTAGCCTATATGCATGTAGTTATGAGCGTGTTGTGAGTGGGTGTGTATGTGTGTGTGTTTTTGTGCGTTTATGTGTACGGATGAGTTGTATTTGCAAGTCACGATTATTGTTTTATTTTAGACGGCTTATTAGGCTCTCAGCAGGCAGGCCGTGTGGTCCCCGGCAGAGTAGAATAGGCCACCCTCACTCTTACCGAGGTGTCGTAAAAGGCGACTAAGGTAAAGCTGCTGGCATGATCATCAGCACCCAGAGAAGGAAAACTCTGCATTTATATCAAAACCCTCGCCAACCCGTCTGCCAAGCGTGGTGAGTATGGCAATTACCCCTCATGTGATTGAGGGAGGCCCGTGCCCCAGCAGTGGGGACTTAAATGAGCTGATGAAGATGATGATGAATAATAAATTAAAACTTGAGAAAATCTGACAGGTTCAAATATGGCTTATCCGTATTACGAGTAACGTATGTCTAGTTATACTGACTATGCCAACACTGTAGTTGTACACAAAAGTTTAGTTTGCAAATGCAGAGGAATGAGTTTTGCCGCCGCTTTCGTCCTGGGAGTCTTTGTTCCTCTAATGAACTGTACTTACAACGATTTTACTTGATACGCGTCTGCGCCAAAACGGTTCTAGTCAGTTTGCTCGGTAGTTGCTTTGGTATGTAGTTCTGAGTCTTGAATTGAATGTGATTTTAGATTTACTAAGAGTCTGGTAGCTCCTATTTCTGCCGTGCCATAAAGAAATCTAATAGGCTATTTGACTTGTTTTACAAAACCTTCTCATTTTATTTATTGGTGTATAGCAACTCAACAACTAATATATATTTTCATTAATTATGAATTTTTCGTTTAAAAAATCATTATAGAATAAAAGGATTATTTAATCTCTCAAAAACGTTTCATTCAGCAATATGGCGTCGAATCATTTGAGTAACGTCAACCTTTTGTAAACAAGTAGGAAATTCTATAGCACACGATAAATTTGATAGATGATTAGCGTCCCGCATAGATAGAACACAATGGCGTCGAGTCTGTCACTTGTTTTGCTTACAAAAGGCTGACGTCACAGTAAAGAAAGTCAATCAAAACCGTTAAGGTCACGTGGTTCCAAGCACAAAATAAATTAATTTTATTTTTGTTTTTTTGGTGAAAATATTCAAAATTTTTTATGTGGTTTCTTGTCCTTTTTAAAGTGATAAACTTCGCGAATGACTAAATTACGAATGATAAATCTTTATTTTTCATACTGTATAATAGCCTATTCGTTGCTGGCACGCCTGTCCATAGAACTTTGCAAACATTGCCGGACACATATGCCGGCCCCCGTCTAACAACATGGATTAGGTAATAATCAGAAATATCTGAAGAAGCATCTCGCGGGCCCGTAGGCCCGTGCCAACAGAAGTCATCGCGTCCGTTGTCCACGTTATTGCAAAATATTTTTGCTTACCATTAGACTTAGGCGAGCCATCTGTGCCACTAACAAAAAAAAATCAATGTATGTTGAATTGTTGATTCTGGTCCAATTTATATGCTACATAATAAGCTTAAATTTTTGAAAATCAAGGGTCAGATACATTCGCCCAGACCGAGCTGTGTTAGCATTGTACGAGCTACGTCGCACAGACCAACTCAGCAACGACCTACATGCAGCGCGGCTGACCGATGGACCGTCTTCTTGCACCGTCGGCACTCTACACCGACGGCACACTAGCAAACACCTTTTAATGTGTTCATAAGATAAAACGTTCTATATAAACTATGTAATTAACGTCAATAAACAGATTTCAACCGTCTGTGTTGGGTCTCATTTCTCCCGCTGCGGCCAAGACACCTTTAGCCGTCACTATGATCAGACGAGTGAGCCTGCTCGACTGGCAGCGGTTCCCCTCCTACCTACCGTCCTGACTCTTCCCGCTTGCTACCCTGGGCGACCCGGGAGCAAGCTCCCATCACCATATCTATATACATATGTATTTATTCCTATGGATAGGCAGGGCTAGGGCTCTAGGGACTTAGTGTCTTAGACAAAGGGGCTCTAGGCTCACTAGAGAGTTAGGTTCCCTTCCTTTTCTTATATTCTGTTCGCCGGGGCGCGGTGCCTTACAACCATCGCTTCCCGCCCGTACATTTGGTCCTTCGTTCCTTTATTTTAGCAGCTTCCTATGGACTTCATGATAATGGTCCTGCGAAGATTCTATTTACTAGCTTCCTGTAGATCTATACCATTGATCCTATAACATCTTATCATTATCAACTTAATTGATCTCATCATAGTGGTCTCCTACTTATTTTTAATTTACTAGCATCCTATGAATCCATTCTGCAGTTATGATACTTTCACTTAATCATATTTCTATAGACCTATACCTCAGGTCTTTAAATCACTAACTTGCATCAGCTTCCTATTGATCCCTCATTTACCTGGCCAGGAACGCGGTGCCTTACGACCACTCGTTTCTGGTCTGATTCCACAAACAATCGTCACCATGTTCCCAAAACACTCAACAAGGATTTAATTTTACAAGTTTCATTTCAAGTAAATTATCAACTTAAATCAAATAACAATACAATAACATTCATTTGATGTAAGTAAGCAATGTCAAACAGGCTAATGACCTAGCAAATTTTGCAACACTGCATTTCATGATCAAACAATCCTATTAACTTATGATTTTATTTTAGAATATTTAGCAATTTTTACATTCAGTAGTGTAGGTAGGTAACATGTAGGGAAATATTAAGCATTGTTTGACGACTTAGTATCACTAACTTTATCATTATCAAGGAGCAGCAGTCTCCTGGCCTAGCATGGCCACGACATTAAATTATCATTATCAAGGAGCAGCAGTCTCCTGGCCTAGCATGGCCACGACATTAAATTAACATTATCAAGAAGCAGCGGTCTCCTGGCCTAGCATGGCCACGATATTAACTTATTATTATCAAGGAGCAGCAAAGCTCCTGGCTTGTCAAGGCCACACTTTTAAAAACAATCAAGGTTCATGCCCATAGTAGAGGGGCGTAGTAACTACAACAACTTTTACTTTTACTATTATTATTGTAGTGACTTACAACCACTACTCTACCGAGCTAGCAGCTCTAGGTCTAAAACCATAAGACCTCTTTTTAACATCTTACTCTTTTCTTGGAGTGGAAGGATTCTCTACTGAGAATTACCATCTTCCCGAAAACATCGGGAACGCCTGAGCCCAATATTTGGGAAAGGCAATTAAACGTATAATAACAAAAGCATTAAATTATTTAAAATTCAACATTTCATTTATACTATTTGTTTACGTTGCGCAAAACATTGTTAAACGAATTAGACTACTCATATTACATACTTGATCAACGACAACATTCTATATCAAATTGACAACGTAATTACAACCTTAGTACTATCATTCTAAATAAAGTTTTGCTTTGACAGCAGTAACAAACAGTTTGTAAGTTAGGCAGGTTTAACCATATCTTATGTACAGACAACACCACGACAACATCGATGGCAGCATGGCGATCAAGACACTGACAGCAGCGGATCGGTAACTGGCCTCCCCAACGGGTCTCACCAGTTCATTGAGAAGTCGCATAATGCTGTTCCGTACAACCTGTCCTATCTACAACCATTAAGCAACGAGCAATAACCAGAGATGCAGAATGCATCCCATGAACCATGTGACACCACTACCACAATACTCTTGGCAACGATTGCGGTTCAAGAGGGTCTCAGCCAGAGCAGCGGACATCGCGTCAACGGAGCCACGCAGGGTCGTTGCACTCACTCCAGCAACACACATTGGGCAAAGAGGCACAGCTCTACAGATACTCTACAGCATCCCTTTGCCTTCTCCTCTTCGTCCTACTCTTCGAGTCGGGAATATGTACGAGCTACGTCGCACAGACCAACTCAGCAACGACCTACATGCAGCGCGGCTGACCGATGGACCGTCTTCTTGCACCGTCGGCACTCTACACCGACGGCACACTAGCAAACACCTTTTAATGTGTTCATAAGATAAAACGTTCTATATAAACTATGTAATTAACGTCAATAAACAGATTTCAACCGTCTGTGTTGGGTCTCATTTCTCCCGCTGCGGCCAAGACACCTTTAGCCGTCACTATGATCAGTCGAGTGAGCCTGCTCGACTGGCAGCGGTTCCCCTCCTACCTACCGTCCTGACTCTTCCCGCTTGCTACCCTGGGCGACCCGGGAGCAAGCTCCCATCACCATATCTATATACATATGTATTTATTCCTATGGATAGGCAGGGCTAGGGCTCTAGGGACTTAGTGTCTTAGACAAAGGGGCTCTAGGCTCACTAGAGAGTTAGGTTCCCTTCCTTTCCTTATATTTTGTTCGCCGGGACGCGGTGCCTTACAACCATCGCTTCCCGCCTGGACAGCACATCTTCATTTTTTGCTTTATATTTGTGGTACCTACCTAAAAACTAAGAACCAATAAGATTAACAGGGTAAATAAAGTTCATTTAGATGGAACTAGTTAGCAGCACCGTCCACGTGAACGTTACTAATTGCTAAAAAACTAGATATCATGAATTTTCTGTGGATTTACTATGCTCAAAATTTTAACTTTCCAAACGGGCCTGACATATATCTTCAAAAAAAGAGAAAATATTTTTAATCTACTATTGCCCACAGGGACTATATCGCTCGTTTGAGCAATAACATCTATTACAAAAGTATCAGATGCTAGTTCTTCAAAAAATGGTAGATATTTTTAATCTACTATTTGCCCACAGGGTAACATCGCTCGTTTGAGCTCCACCGTCCCAGGGGTTCACGAATTCACAAAATAAACGATCAAAATATCTGAGCTCCTTACACCGCATATAAATCAGGACGGGGACCAACGGCCCCGGTTTTAAGTACTAGAACGTTTTCCGCAATGCGGCTTTGTGGCTTAAATTGCATACACAACATGTCAGTGGTACCACGGAGTATATATTATCATCAAGAGAATGCAACCAACTTCTATACTCACGGGAAAGCGGGATAGAGAATAGTGGGGTCAAATTAGCCGCGAAATCTGATCTTGATGCGCCATTTTATATACCTAGTAGTAGCCAGCCCTTACTTCGTTTCGGGACATTAGTTCCACTTTACACAATAGATGGCGCTGAGTGTTGATTACATCGCTGCAAGTTTCGTTTTTCGGACTATCTATAAGCCTTGTCGTTATCTATAGAATTCACATATTTTATAGTATAGATAGATGATAGATACTATCATTTGGTGGCAGACATGACAAGGGTCACCTAAATGTAAGCAACCGCCCATGGATACCAGCAAGTACCCTCACTTGCTCGACAAAACACAGCACAGGTCATTTTCACGCCGGCCCATTCACGCCTAAGGGTGGATCTGCCACGAGGTAGTCCATTTTTAGCACCCAGTTTTTCAGAACCTGCAGATTCAGTACCTGGCCTAGTCGACTTTCAGAACCTGCCAAAAATATCAATAATAGCAATATGAAAGCGGACTAGGCCAGGTGCTGAAAAATTGGGTGCTGAATGTGGACTACCTCTTAAGCCACGGGCAAGACCGGATGAGGAAATTGAGGTCTACTCTCAGCAGTAGATGTATATAGGATTTTTTTTAAATACTAGAGGCGGACAAACGAGCAAGCGAGTGATGGAAAGTAATCAACGCCGCCCATGAACAAGAGATCGCTAATGTGCTAATGTTAGTTGGTTTAATTGATTTACAAGAATATGCAATATATGAATCCGTTTAAACGTTGGCAGCGCACTTGTGACTCCACTGGTGTCGCGGGGTGTCCATGGGCAGCGGCAATTGCTTACCATCAGGTGATCCGTCTGTTCATCTGCCTACCTATTACATAAAAAAATGCATTTGTATAAAATACGTAATGTTATAAATCATACATATATATTTTATTTTATTTTATTCTAATAGGGAAATTTCAGACCAATTTTCAAGTGTGTGAAACGATATTCAAACTAATGCTAATTACAAATTTCCACAGATAAAATAAAAACATAACTAAGGTTTTGCCTTAAACTTGTGCGTGGTACGAGTTGGTTCGAAATTACGTACTTAAGTACATATATGTACCTATATGGTCAGCTCACTGCAAAAGCCCACCGCCCGCAAACACCCCCAATTACAGTCAAAATATAAGGGGTAGATTTATCATGAGACTGGAGTTACAAAATATGAGCTAATGGTCACTAGTAATTCAGTTCTTAACACTGTTATGTTGTGTTCATAAAATATATTTAATATATTCAAACTGGCAGTTTTATGTAAATGCTTACATTCTGTATGGTAAACTTAACCCTTAATTACTCGCACAAAGAATGTTACACAACTCCTCGCATGGGGTCACAGATTACCCCAAATAGTATGAGTACTTTTTATTATATAATGAAATATATAAGTAAATGTAACAACTTTATTATGAAAATGTGACTACTTCTTCATCAGAATCCCCTTGCAACCATTGCTCATTTTCTTTTCTCTCCTATTCATGAGTAACTCTGAAATAAAAGACAAACTTGTGGCAAAACTGAATTTTAGAATAACTTTATTGTATAAAGCTGAAAAAATAACACATGTATAATAAATATTTATTCACTAAATATACAAAATGCACAATGCAATACACAAATATAATTTCATAATAATAGTTTTTTTAAGTTGTGTTTTTTGTGCAATAATGTATATCTATCTATCTTTAATACACAAAATAAATACATTAAATAAAAAACTTCCCTGTTCTAAAAAAGTTAAGAAATTACTCACTCATAGCTTTAACACGCGAAATAAACATAGGCTTGCTGTCCCAAATCTAAGACTTCATAAAACTGGAAATTCATTTGTAGGATTGAGCATTAGAATGTTTAATAAGTTACCTCAAAATATCATTGATTTACCCGTACATAAGTTTAAGTTGCATGTAAAAAACTGCCTAATGCAGAAAGGCTACTATAAAGTAGATGATTATTTGAATGATAAGGATACCTGGACATGTTGATCTCTTCGCCTGTCCTCTAATGTATAATTCATTTCATAATTTTTCTTTGACGATTTATTTATCTAAACGATATTGATTATAAGCATTGTATATCACACTGTCACTGTAATCATAATTTGTATAAGAATGGATATTGTAATTACCATATTATTTGAAAAGAGTTTCTTGCTGATTCTTCTCGGTAGAAATTGACATTCCAAATCAGCGGTAGATTACATAATATTTGACATTCATAAATGTTCTGTATGGACTTAAATTGAATGAAGACATTTTGATTTTGATTTTGATTTTGACTCGCATGGGGTCACCGCTCAAGAGCACAGCGACGCATCCTTCCACTCCCGTGACTTGGGTCGCTATTAAAATACAAACTAAGCGTTTTATGAAGCCAGCGGGAGCACGGGGGGAATCAGGCTGTGCCAAGTGCTTCATTTTTTGATCCGAAAATGCGTTGATCCCATGCGAGTAATTAAGGGTTAAATAACGTCTCTTGTATTCCCAATGAAAATTGAATAAAATACCGGCCAAGTGCGAGTCGGACTCGCCCATGAAGAGTTCCGTAGCAGCAAGTGAGATATATGCAAATACGGGTGTACGGTTTATAACGTATTAAATTTATTTTTTACAACTTTTGTGTAAAAATCGTAATGCGGTTAAAAAAATACATCTATTTATTTACCAAGTTTCAATAGTATAGTTCTTATAGTTTCGGAGAAAAGTGGCTGTGACATACGGACAGATGGACAGACATGACGAATCTATAAGGGTTCCGGTTTTTGCCAATTGGCTACGGAACCCTAAAAAGGAGAGAACGAAGATGTCTCTATTGGTCAGCTGTCCAGTTGCCAAATCTCTGTGTTACTTCATTACTTGGGTGTCTGCCAACATCTAACAGGTTATGGGGTACCTATCACTGGAGTGATAATAAGAATGACTATAATTATAAAAGTGGTTCAATACCTGCGAGGTATTTAATGTTAGTAATTAACAATATATCCTCATTGTTGATCAATCGAATGGCTTGTTATTTTGGTATCATTGATTTTTATGTTTGTAGGTGTGTTCTTACTAATATGGGGGAGTTAAGTTCATCTTAACTTAGTTTTTCTGAAGGCCAATGTGGATAAGAACATTGTGAAACGACTTGATTCGTCGTTAAAAATCTTGATTTTCCAAACTGAATGGTCTGGTAAATATCACATTTGTAATCCACATGCCTCGGTGGCGCAGTGGTTAGTGGGTCGCAGTTTAAAGTGACGGCTGCGCAAGAGGTCCCTGGTTCAATCCCCGGTTCGGGCCAAAAAATTGTACATAAGTTTCCGGTAAGAAATTCTTAGTGGCAGCCCGGAGTATGGAAGTTGGCAATCTTGTACCCCCGTGACTCGGAAAGCACGTTAACCCGTTGGTCCTGCGCCCAATCCCTCTCTGTTCGTGTCACAGAAGTGTCAGTGTCCAATCGGAATATGAGGGTAAGGGAATAGAGAGTGCACTTATGTTTGCGCACACACTTGAGCACTATAATGTATCCAGCGTACGTGGCTGATCATTGAGATTGGCTGCCGTAGCCGTAATCTGTGGATTGAGACCAGTGATTAATGAAACAACCAATAACATCAACAATAAATCTTATCCCTTCATCTTAGCGTGTATTTCCCAGTTGCATGGAACGCTTTCGCTTTAGAGCCCGGGGTACGCTTGGACCATGATTCAGTATGAGAACATGAACCTTTTGATACCACGGCCTCACAAAAAAACCGTCGTGAAGCAGCACAGTGCTGTGTTTCGCTGCGCGTGTGAGTGGGTACCGGAGGCCCAATGCGGGGGAAAAGGGGGTTTAAAGGTTGGCAGCCCACTTGTGACTCCACTGGTGTCGGGAGTGTCCTGGGCGGTGGCAATCGCTTACCATCAGGTGATTCGTCTGCTCGTCTGCAACCTGTCACATGAAAAAATTAAGCGACTGCCGTTTGACCTTTGCAACCCTTAGATAGGAGAACCAGACCAACTGTATCATGGTTACACGTGCACGGTGAATAACTGCTGTTATGCATAGGTCATCGTCGTCATCGTCAGCCCATTTAAGTCCCCACTGCTGGGGCACGAGCTTATTTAGATGAAAAAGCTGTGGCACTTACGATCCCAGTACATTCTTTGATTTTACGCAACCAGGATTTCTTTCGGACTGCTCGCCTTCCCGTCATGATCAGCTGTAAGAGTAAAAACTTAGTACCTATGCATGGCCGTATAAGGCCGTGTGGTCCCCGGCAGAGTAGAATAGGCCACCCTCACTCTTACCAAGGTGTCGTAAAAGGCTACTAAGGTAAAGCTGCTGGCAAGATCATCAGCACCTGGAGAAGGAAAACTCTGCATTTATATCATAACCCTCGCCAACCCGTCTGCCAAGCGTGGTGAGTATGGCAACTACCCCTCATGTGATTGAGGGAGGCCCGTGCCCCAGCAGTGGGGACTTAAATGGGCTGATGATGATGATGATGAATATGCTAACTGCCAACCATTGCAAGTTGAAGTGAAAAAAAAAGGTTTTTTTTATGGAATCATGTTCACCAACCGTAAAGTCTGTGTGTAGTGGTAAGTTTAAACGGCATTTGAAAATTATTCACCGGCGCCCTCAGCTTTTTAATTCTGCTTGGTTGGAGGAATTCAACCTTAAGTAATATTACGAAGGTACTTATACGATGATAACAAAGACACGGCCAGGCTTACAACGAAAATTCACTACCGAATATTTATCAACATCCTTTACACGCGCTGTGCGTTTCTTTTTGTTTTGAGGATGATGATGAGATAGGTATGTTCTTGTTCTTTACAGGACGGTTTTGTTGTAGGCCTCTTTTTCATTAATATATGTTGGAGAAGTCATGTTAAACTTAATCAAAGTAGTTTAATATACGAGCTCCAGTTGAGAAGGCGTTAGTTCTTATTGGAGATTCGAGAAAGTATCCAAATGCGCTGGTTTACAATATTACTGTAGGAGAGCCATGCTTTGACATGAAAGGACCGACTCTACCAGATTCCCTAGCGTCACAAAAAAAATTAGCGTGAAAAGCGGGAGTTTTTTTTTTATGTCATTGGTGGCAGCCGAGCAGACGGATCACCTGATGGTAAGCAATTGCCGCCGCCCATAGACATCCGCGACACCAGCGGAGTCAGTGCGCTGGAACCTTGCCGACCGAGTTTCCCCCGATTTGGGGAAACTCGTACCCTCATCCACTCAACGAAATACAGCACAGTGCTGCTTCACGCCGGTTTTCTGTGGGGCCGTGGTATAACTCCGGTCGGGGCTGCCCATTCATGCCGAAGCATGGCACAAACGGCCTTAAAGACACACGCAACATACTAAATAACTTCTGATTTGGACGTAAAAAAAAGTATCAGCAAAATTTTTTCTCTCTCTCTCACGCAACGAAACACACAGTGCTGTGTTTTGTTGCGTGAGTGAGGTTTTCTATGAGGCCGATAGGGCTGCCCTATTGATGCTGAAGCGTGGCTCTCCCACGGTTAGAGTTTGGCAGCGCACTTGCGACTCCATGGAAGGCAATCGCTTACCATCATGCGATCTACTCGTCTGCCACCCATCACATTAAAGAACACCAACGATTTATTGTCGGTGAAGCCACTTGCAAAAACCAGTTACAGAAATAAAGAAAAGCTCTAACATTGACAAAAGTCAGGTTGTTAAAATAAATTGGCGATTTGTTAGCAGAAAAGATATAGTCACTGATGTGTCTCGGTGAGCACTGAGGTGACAAAAATTGGAAGTGAGGGTAGAAATAGGAATGTGGCAATTTGCAAACGTTTCTTAACCCTTTTTAACCACCGACGCAAAAACGACGAGGTGTTATAAGTTAGACGTGTCTCTGTGTATGTGTGTGTTAGTATGTCTGAGTGTCTGTCTATGTCATCGTAGCTTCCGAACAAATGAACAGATTTTGATTTATTTTTTGTTTGAAAGATGAATAAGGGGGGAGTGTTCATAGCCATGTTGGATAAAAATCAATCCAAGATGGCCGCCGTCACAAAGATATGGATTGTATGTTTTAACACAACTCCCACAATATGGGTATCATATAAAAGGGCTAGAGAATCAGAACATATTTATTTGAAATCCAAGATGGCCGCTGTAGGGGGTTTTTTAAATTTTCAATTTTAAAATAATGAGACAGTTGTTTTGTTATATGTTTTTGACTGCGTGTCTGCAAGTCAGTGTATCATTTGGCGTTGGCTTGTGAACCTGCAAAATTTTGCTGAAACTTTTTTTTCGTCCAAATCAGAAGTGATTTAGAATGTTGCGTGTGTCTGTAAGTCCGTTTGTGATCGTGGGAGAGCCACGCATCGGCATGAATGGGCCGGCTTGACCGGAGTGATACCACGGCTTCACAAAAAACCGGCGCGAAGCGCCACTGAGCAGTGTTTCGCTGCGTGAGTAAAGAAGTAAAGAAAAGAGTTTCGCTTTTCATTGTTGTTGACGAGCCGTTTGGATCAGTGGTAGTGAACCGTTGCCTCTGGTGAAAGTGTTGCGGGTTCAATCCCCGCACAGTACAAACATTTGTGTGCATGAACATGTCTGTTTGTATTGATTTGAGTGTTTATGTAATGTTTAAAAAAAGTATTAAATGTATATATTTGTAATTCCGCTGTTGGTTCTCTGATATTATTCACTAAGATATCACCATACAACGGACGGCGTGAAATAGGGTCTGAGCTGTTTCGCTGCGTGAGTGGGGTACCGGAGGCCCAAACCGGAGGAAAGGATCGTTTTAAAGGTTTGCAGCGCTTTTGACTCCACTGTTGTTGCATGTGTCCATGGGCGACGGTAACTGCTTACCATCAGGTGATCCAGTCTGCTCGTCTGCCACCTATCACATAAAAAAGATAGATATGTATAATTAAAAATTCTAGGCATAGTTGGCTTGCAATAGACTTAAAGTTAGAACTACAGTTGCCAAGTGCAATTTTCATTCGTTAAATCTTTGGCAAAGCTAATACCGTTACTTCCTATTGTCCAACTGTTGTAGGTAACTTCTTATTTATTGCCAAGAGGCCCAGGAAACCTTCCGCCCACGTTTAATATGGGAGAGCCACGCTTGAAAGGTCATGGCACGAATGGGTCGGCTGGACCGGAGTGATACCACGGCTTCACAGAAAACTAGCGTGAAACAGCGTCTGTTTTTTATTATGTGATAGGTGGCAGACGAGCATACGGATTGCCTGATGGTAAGCAATTGCCGCCGCCCGTAGACATTTCCCCCGGATCGGGCCTCCGGTACCCTCACTCACGCAGCGAAACACAGCACAGTGTTGCTCCCCTCCAGTTTTCAGTGAGACCGTTGTATCACTCCGGTTGAGCCGGCCCATTCATGCCGAAGCGTGGCTCTCCCACGATTGCTGTCTTAAGTAAGTTAAAAGTTTGGTAGCACGCTTGTACTCCATTGGTATTGCGCTGCCAATGGCTTACCATCGGGTGATCTGTCTGCTCGTCTGTCACCTATCACATAATGAAAAAATGTCCTTGGTTGGTGATCACAATCAGACGTGCCGTCGTTTCTCCCTATGATATAAAAAAAAATCTACGTCTAAAATCGCTACGTCGTTCTGAACAATAGCATATCACTTACGTACACTCTGTGCCACTAAAAGATACTTGAACTCCGTCAACTTTTTTCCCGCATTATCGTCGTCCCGATCATCGCTACAACTTCGCACTCACAAGCTGGCATATATTTTCATGCAATAACAACCTTTGTCTGAGATCATTTCAATAATATTCCAAGTTTAATAGCTACCAACGCTCCGCAGGCCCGAGGCAGTAATAAAATTTAACGTGTCGTTGCGGAGTTTTGTGACTTTACCCAAATTTATCGCTGGAAGTTTTTCACGCGATCCATTTGTTAATCTCGGGTAAATTCGTCTTTGGGCACGGACGGTGATACGTCTCGTTTTTTGTGCTGAGTTGCGCAGCTTTCCGTGGCTTTCACTGTATTGTTGGCTTGTTTGAAGATTTGTTGCATTCAGTCAAAAAACTCGGTTCAAATTATTTGAGAAAGGCTAGGTCAACATTTTGATACGAAAAGCAGGGTGTATTTGTGAATATTTACATCCGTTTTAACCGTGCGTTCTAATAACCATTCTGAATAACATTTTTTCTACTACTTGTAGAAATTAGTAAAAAATTTTTCGACTCCTGAAACAAAATGACCAGGTCACCTGACCGACTTCGCATGAATAGTTGAATTCCCACGTGAATTTCCAAAAGTCATAGAACAAAATGTTGTTCATAATGGTTGGTAGAACACGTGGTAAAAGGGATGTATTAATGTTCCCGTGAACTTTGTTTCATGGAGTATCTGTATTACACCCTGTATTAAAAGTACAAGCATACCTACGTTAAATGATGAAAGTTTTTGCTTTATTTTGACATATCGTCTTTAGCCTACACCTACAACCGCTCAAAGAGTTTTTTTTTATACAAAACGTGCTAACTTCGTATATATTTTCGGTTTCGTAAACTCAAACTCATGGTAAGACCTCTGTAGTATCGCATACAACAATACTATCGATAGTGCACTATCGATAAGCAACATGAGTATAGATTAAAATATAATACAGTTTCAGTCTTTATAAAGTGCACATATCAAAATCAGAGAAACTACACCTCATTTTATGCACGGCATTTTTGAGCGGCTGTTTTATTTTAAACATTTATACTGGCATGATTCGTAACATGCCCATCTTTTAAGATTTCAATCCATCGAGGAAACGATTTGTAAATATGGTTTCCTAATTAGGTATCCAAAAAATTTAAAAAGTTAAACAATATTTTATGTCTCATATAACGTCCTATGGAACTCTAGGTTTTGTTTTATATAACAAGGTTAATTTACTTAACTTTTAATTGTGTTTTTCGATTGGAACAATGCCAATTTTTTTTATTGATAATGATAAAACAGACGAAAATTTTGAGCTTTACTTACGCGATCCTGTAGGTATACGAAATTAGCGATATCTAGAGGTCGAAGAAAGAATACAGTTCTAAATTTATGAGTTAAATAAATTATTAAACGTACGTAGTAATAAACTTGTACCCCCCGCATAACTCAAGAATAATTTATCACGCCCAATTTACCCGGCCACCAGTTTACCCAACTGGTGTTTCTTGACAAAACCAAAGATAATGCATTTCCACTATCAGCCCACAAGTCAAAATTAATTACCAACTTATATTGACTCAACACTTCGAACTTGGCTACAATTAACCTTGAAACGCAACAGAGAGCAAAGAACACACGAACCTCATTACGAATATGTATTTAGGTCCTTACCTATTTACCTGCTTTGCATAAAATTTGAATGTTACGTACGGTTACGCATCGAGTACTTTGCAAACTTTGATGAGTTCTAAACTCGGAGATTTACGGCGGTATAAAGTATTATGATGACGTGTTTACGCCTTCTGGTGGGAGGCCTCAAATTTTGTTTTCCCACTTCAAATTAGTTGGGAGTTGATGATTATTCGAGTAATTCTAATTTGCAGGCGTGAAGTTGGTTAAGGTATTAGACGTCGGTTAACTTCCTTCCCAGTATAATACAAGGTGTTTAGGTATATATATGTACACACAGAGTAGTCTCCCTGCGTGATCGTATCAGAAATGATGAGATCCGCAGGAGAACTAAGGTTACAGACATAGCCCAAAGGATTGCATGCCTCAAGTGGCAATGGGCAGGGCACATAACGAGGAGAACAGACGGCCGTTGGGGCGGAAAGGTCCTCGAGTGGAGGCCACGTACAGGAAGTCGCAGCCGTGGCAGGCCCCCCACAAGGTGGACCGACGATCTGGTGAAGATCGCGGGAATCCATTGGATGCGGGCGGCACAGGACCGATCTGTGTGGAGAACATTGGGGGAGGCCTATGTCCAGCAGTGGATGTCTATTGGCTGAAATGATGATGACGATGATGATGATGTACACACATGCTGTGCTTATCAGTAAACCATCATAACATTCTTAACACTTATTCCACCCATTATTTAACAAACTTTTATGAAAATTCACAAGAAACGTTTTCTACTGTCCGTATAAAATGAAGGAAAAGACCGGTTTTGTATAGGAGGTCATTTTCAATAAGTAATAAGTATAATCTTAAATCAAAATAAAATAATGTTACTTTTTTCTCATAAAAGCAGTTGTACATCTTAATGTGTCTAGAAATAAAGCGGCAATTTCATAGGTTCAAGACCTAATATTTGTGATTCCACTGTACGTTCTGACATCAGGAACAAAGGTGCTTGAGCTACTTATCTCAGAGTCAGATCAATATATGTGATGTTGTAAAACATTTATTTATTTTATTACATTTTAAGTTTAGTCAAGTACCCTATAGTTTTTGTAACTCCTTTTTTAATAATGCTCCCGTCATTTGCAATACCGAAAGTGGCTTAGTTATAAGTAAATTTGTAATAATAGCTGTAAGACCATCTTTATACTCTTATTTTGCAAATAAATACTTGAATCATCGTCATCGTCAGCCCATTTAAGTCCCCACTGCTGGGGCACGGGCCTCCCTCAATCACATGAGGGGTAATTGCCATACTCACCACACTTGGCAGACGGGTTGGCGAGGGTTTTGATATAAATGCAGAGTTTTCCTTCTCTGGGTGCTGATGATCATGCCAGCAGCTTTACCTTAGTCGCCTTTTACGACACCTCGGTAAGAGTGAGGGTGGCCTATTCTACTCTGCCGGGGACCACACGGCCTTGCAAGGCCATGCATAGGTACTACGTTTTTACTCTTACTTGAATATTTGAACATTTAGTTAGTCATCGACTATGCTCGCAGAATCTAGGTGACTTCTCGTGCGATTGACATTGATCTCATTAGACATTTATCAGGACGAATGTATTGACTTAATGGTCGAGTTAATGAGAATAGGCCCTGAGAACAAATGACATGGTGGACCAGCCAAGTCTCTAGATGGACTGATATACCATGTACGTATTAGAGATGGTCCCTACGAAATGAAGGACGGTATGAGTGTAGATGGTAGTGCCACGCTTCGCCATGACTGGGCCGGCTTCAACGGAGTGATACCACGGCCTCACTGAAACACCGGCATGTAGCAGCACTGTGCTGTGTTTCGCTGCGTGAGAGAGAGTACCGGAGAACCAATCCGGGGGATAGGGGGTTTAAAGGCTAGCGGCGCACTTGTGGCTCCACTGCTGTCGCGGGTGTCTATGAAGGGCAGGAATCGCTTTCCATCAAGTGATCCGTCTGCTCGTCTGCCATAAAAAAAATGACGGTCTAATAAGTTACGAAAGTTGGTGAGGTACTATCGAGGTAATTTTCAAATTTCTCAAATCCTGGATCATGGCCAACTCAAGCTCCGGGCTCTAAAGCGACAATTTCGGACGCAATCACAAAATACACGCTGAGATTATGAAGGATGAGGAATGACCATCCATCTAAAAGATCTGACAGCACTGTAACTCTAAAGAGTTGGCAGAGTCAGATCACTGAGTCGTGTAACTCAGTGATCCAACTCTGCTAAATGATACACTGTGCCGTATCCTCTCATGTTTGCTCCGGATGTATCATTCGACTCAAATGGATCTCGTGGTCTATCGGTACGCGGTAGTAATCTCCCTCGCTTATACGGATGAGCCGAATGATCTGAATGATTCGAGTGAGTCAAATGAGCTAAATGATCCGAGTGAGCCCAATGAGCTGAATGATTAGAGTGAGCCGTTTGAGCGGAAGAGTCGATGTTCCAAATGATGCGTTTCACTGTTCCGCATCTTTCCACTGATCCAGATGCAAATCTTCCAATCTTTTGAAATATACGCTTTTGCCAGATCTGGTTGGCACAAACTATGACTCGTAGCTATAGAAAAAGGATTCAGCGTTAACCTTTAGAATAAGCTGATAAAAACGAAATCAAAATGGGTTCATCCATTCAGGAGCTACGATGCCATAGACACACACTTACACAAACACGTCGATCTTATCACTCCGTCGTATTTTCGTCGGGTGTTAAAAAAGAAAGAACATCAAACACCATCTATTTACGAACTTCATAGCTCTCCAGACGAACACTTATATTAAGTAGATCAACTTAATATCGCCGCTCTTTTTCCGACGTCCAAAAATAAACTAACAAACATAAGCACCCGAACCAAAAATTCAAGTCTGGCAGCCCATCAACAATATTTCATCCCGTAACCTTGTCGAGCAAGTTTTACCGTGATATTTTCATATTCCCCGCTCTAACAACATAAAATGATGGTACGAGTACAAAGTCTCTCGTACTGAGATACTTTCGGCTTCCGGCCTAAAAGAGAACCTTTAGCAATTGGCTGATTTTTTGTACTTTTTGTATGTAATAATAGTATCCTCAAACCGATTTCGGTTAAAGCGGCTAATCCATAAGATCAGCCACTTACACAGGATACATGTATTAAAGTGCTCAAGTGTGTGCGTAAACACAAGTGCGCTCTCTATTCCCTTGCCCTCACATTCCGATGGGACACCAGTGTGACACGACCGGAGAGGGAACGGGCGCAGGGCCAAAGGCTTAACGTTCTTTCCGAGGCACGAGGGTACAAGATCGCTAACTTCCATACTCCAAGCTGAGATTGAGAATTTTCTCTGTGTTCGAAACCGGGACCCCAAGCGCAGCCGTCGCTTTAAAGCGCGACGCACGGCCCACTGCGCCAACGAGGCAGTCATAGTGAGTATTTATAAGGACGGATAACCTTATAGTTTAAATGGATGCTTTAGCGCCTAGAAATTGGTCACATGCGTAATTATGGAGTGATGCTGTGACCAGTCAACGTGAAAAAACCTCGGATCAGCGAGATCACTCCACGAAGCCAGTAAAGTTCATAATAACCAGAATACATACAAAGGATCAAGGAGTTTTAGTACAGAAAGAATACATTTCCTACATCACAGCATATGGACACCCAATCACCAGTGGAGTCACAAGTGCCTTGATTTTCTTTTAGATAAAAATAGGCTCTTTGTAATATTTCCATTTTTTGTTTGTTCATCAGATAACTTGGGATGCTTCCCGATGCAGTTCACATAGCATCGCATTATTTTTAGTATCGGGCTAGTGAGGGTACCAGGGGGGGACCCCAATCCTGGGGAAAAGTTGGTAGCACACTTGTGCTTCTGCTGGTGCTGCGGGCTGGTGTGGCGACAGTCGTTTGTCATGAGGTGATCCGCCTACTCATTTGCCTCCTATCAAAAAATAAAAACTAGCTGATATTTCAATCAGCTCGTCTCCCATAACTTAAGGCACGCTGTTAACAAAGTTACTTGGTGTATTCATACCAGTTTACCCGCAACTTTTAACTGGCCAGATGCGGTTCAGCCTCTCCAGTATGAATCTGATTTGCTTTTAGATTAATACGGCGATGGAAAACTTTTTATGGGTCTCTCGATGGAAGGTAAAAACCTTGGGTACAAGATCTAACATGAATACCAATGGGTGGGCTTGACCGGAGTGACACCATGGCCCCACAGTGTTACGCTGATTGAAAGAGCGTACTGAAGGCCTAATCTGAGGGGGGTTCAAAAGTTGGCAGTACACAACTGTCTCCACTGGTGTTGCGTGTGTCCATGGGCGATAATCCCTTTAGGTGATCCACCGGTTGGGGGTGTAAGGGGTCCCGCACAATATCTAACAGCGTCTAAGTCAACCTTACCTGCACGTGGCGCACCCTGCTGCACAACGAAAGAGGCTCTGGCGTTCCCCACCAACCCGCACTGGGCCAGCGTGATGGGTGTAATCCCAAACCCCCACTTATGATTAATAAAATCAACAAAACGGGCACAGAACCGATCTTTGTGCAGAACATTAGGGGACGCCTATGTCCAGCAGTGGACGTCTATTCGCTGAAATTATGATGATGTTCTTCTGCAGACAACGGAAAAAGGGTTAATCTGGTAAAATCAATTTTATATCGTTAGCACTACAGAACACAGTTTAAGTTAAATGTATACCAATTTTATAAGTTAAACCAATGTACCTGCGCACAAGTATTTTCGAAAACTGGGGCAAAATCTTAACCAATCACAACGCTCTATTTACGCGCCGCAAAAATTACAATTTCTTATTGGTTGATGCGTCACGCCATGTTCGGTGCGAGTGCGGTTAAGAGAGAAATAGCATTCCTGTCTAGATTTATTGTATTTAATCTTAACGTAACGCAATAAAGTCTGTATTTCAATTGCTTTCGCAATCGTAATCAATCGGATTTAAGTTGCTATTCTGCTTAGACGAATTTTGCCAATGTAACTTATAAACGTGGTACAGCTGTACTTAAAAATGTATGGGTTTACGGTTGCAAAATAACAATAAAAAAGACAACAGCATATACATCGACATATAGCATATATTGGTAGCTTAAGCAATTAAAAAAACAATCATACATCTCATACATTAATCTGATTCCGTACTAAATCACTCAAGCACTTCTGTTACAGATATCAGATAGCAATAAAATATTAAAATACACGTGTTTATCACACTCACACCAGTGTGTGTGTGTGAAACCAGTTTAAATTTCATGGAGATTTGAGTTTTTATTCTACGAAAACAACCGTTTGTCCAGGCCTTGTATCGAACCTAAGATCCCAGAAGTATAAGGGTAACTATCACAGTAGAATGCGTCGCCGCCACTTAGCCGCACTCCATCACTTGATTGCTACCGGTTTTGTGTCCACAAGTTTATTTTTAAGTGGCAGACGAGCAGACGGATCACCTTCTGGTAAGTGATGCCAATGGACACCAGCGACACCAGTGGAGTCACAGGTGCGCTGCCAGTTAAACCCCTTCTTCCGAGTGAGGGTACCGGGGGCCCAATGCGGGAGCCCCCGGTACCCTCACTCACGCAGGGAAACACAGCACAGTGCTGCGTCACTCCGGTTTTCTTGTGAGAAGTTGAGTGTTTGTTTTTCATATACGGAACCATTCTTATAAAGAATAGCCCTCCTTAATCCACGGCCTAAAGGGGCTTAAGTGTGAGTCCTTCCAAAGTTTGCGGGTTGACACTCGCATGGGATCCCTATCATTGGGGTCACAAAGAATCCTTAAAACACAAAACAGTCCTCAATTCGCGGCCCTTTTTTCCCGTGACAACGAAAAACTATTTCAAGGGAAGTTTTCGTCAAAAGAAAATTGGTGCGAGACTTTCGTAAGTGTTGTCGCAGTTACATAGGTAAGTATATTGAAGTAGAAGGTACAATTAGCGCCAAAAATAGACCTAAAGGCACATCAAACACATAAATGTTCTCACTTCACGGTTTTATATAAGAAGAAGAAAAAAGTTTCATTGCCATATTTTTTACGTAACACAATTTGTATTCACGTTTTTGAATAAATTTTTTATGTGATAGGTGGCAGACGAGCAGACGGATCACCTGAAGGTGCCGCCGCCCATGGACACCTGCGACACCAGTGGAGCCACACAAGTACGCTGCCAACCTTTAAACCCCCCCCACCCCCTCCTCCTTTACCCCTGGATTGGGCCTCTGGTGCCCCCACTCACGCAGCGAAACCGCACAATGCTGCTTGACGCTGGTTTTCTGTGAGGCCGTAGTTACAGTTATTTTCAGTTTTTTAATACAGAACCCATTATCTCTATTTTCATTGTGGCTATAAACCAACCAAAAATAATCCACAAAGTCCACGGATTTGATTATTTTGATAAAAACACAGGGTTGTGAAAATATTATGCCCTGACAATCACAAATGAAGTGGCGACAATCTGTAAAATATTTATCCAATTCGCCCACAGATTTTGAATAAATTTTACTGAGGAAATTTGAGCGATAGTGGCGCAAATCCACTTTGCTCCACTATCGCTCGAATTAAAAATCTGCGCTTTCCATATTGGAGGTTGAAGGTTCATATCCGAGCATGAACCTCTGGAGTTTTGAAATCTATGTGCATCTACGATTAGCTCGGCGGTAAAAGAAAACATGAAATTTTTTAATGAGATAGTGGGCAGACGAGCAAACGTATTGCCTGATGGTAAGCGATGGCCGCCGCCCATAGACCTTTAACCCCCCCTTTCCCCCGGATAGCGCCTCCGTACCCTTATTCACGCAGCGAAACACGGCTCAGTGCTGCTTCCCGCCGGTTTTCTGTGAGGGCGTGCTCTCACTCCGTTCGAGCAGGTCCCATTCATGCCAAAGGGTGGCTCTCATACGGTCGCGTATACTCCGGGCGTCGAAGCAACAACTTTGGATGCAACTGGGAATTGAGGAAATTTGTCAAACTGCAATAGATAATAAAACGTGTGGTTATATTACAATGATCCTAAAAACAAGAAAGAAAAATAAAACCGACTCAGGATATTTTAGTTCTCAAGTCTCGGCCAGAAAATTGCAGCCAGTTGGATTAGATTACATTCCGTGCAAACTAATTTGTTCCCTGTCTCATTAAAGTTACGGGGTAAATTGGCTAGCAGAAAGTTTAAACTTATCTGAAATTTTTATTTAGGAATCACTTCAAGTATTCATACTACTAGCTAAAGTTATAAAGTTAGTAAAAATAAAGTAGGGTAATTCCGGGGGAGATGGCCCTAGTAACTTGAAGGGTCTAGTGTGAAGGAATTATGATGAATAAAACAATAATTAATAAAGAAAATTAAACTTTACTTATTATAATTATTGAAAATCAACAAAAAGTCACTTTAAATATTGTAAAAACACGTAATATTAAAGTTTAAAATAAATCTAGGATTGGCCATCTCTCCCAGAGTGTCCGGGAGTGACGGCCATAGAGGCTGGGGGAAGATGACCGCTACTCTTTTTGCCTTTCGTTTGCCCTTGAGATCTATGGACTCTTTTTTTTCTTACAACGGCATTCTTATGACACATGTGCTCAAACTCGATACAATTTTCATGCACCCAGAACATTCAAATATAACATTGAATCAAATCTTCAATTAGTTAGTCTCAGTCATATTTTTGTTTTTGGTAACGAAGGTTGATGACGGTTTCCATTCGTATTGGTTAGGCATCAATAGAAAATTAAGTAGATGAAACGTAAATCCCAATTAAGACATCAAATTGTATAGCTATCTCTCCAATCAATACTATGGCCATTTCTCCCGATTTTCCGGATGAGGTAGCTAGCTTACGTAAACACCACAACTCCAAAAATTCAAAGGTAATTTTGAAGATAGAACATTGAGAATATTTGTATTTCAACAGGAAACCACGAAATCAGACATAACTTTCAAAACCTTTTTGTGAGCACTTAATATATGAACCCCTTACCTTAAGTCGAATGTGTCATTAAAAAATAAAGTGAAATTACTCAACTTTCTATTATTTTTTCGAACAAAAATTCACCGACACTTGTTGGCCACAGTCACCTGAACCAAAATAAATTGTTAGTAGTGTCACTTGGGAATTATTTGGTGATTTTTTTTCGATTGGTCATCTCCCCCGTACGGCCATCTCCCCCGGAATTACCCTAAATATATTTTTTCTTTTTGACTGTCACTATTGGTTTTGTAATAAAGTAAAGTAAGTCAATACCGAAACGACGAGGCTTAGGTATGATATTGGTAAACCGTAAAGGCACACACCTGCGCGATTTAGATACAAAGACAAATAAACTTCATTGCACAATATACACTATCACTTAAAGCACAACTTACAGAATTGCAATTTATAATTTCGGCGGTCTTATCACTGAAAGTGATTTCTACCACACAATCTTCGATTGAAATTGACCGTGTCGTCGGGGTACCACAACGATCTAACCGGCCCATTCATGCCAAAATCGTTTGACTCACTCGGAAATATATAACAGAGGCTGGTCGAGCTCTTCGTCATCAGATAGGTTGTGCAAGATGGCAATATTGAAACTATAGTCCAAAAATCACAAAGCGAAGTTACTTCCGTAGTCTCAAGCGTCTATTGAGCAAACTATCAATATTCAATGCGAAAGAACACAAAGATCAAAGCGGAAACGCGGCAGGTTCGGCATAGCGATGATTATTCTACATTCGTCTGCATTTGTTCACTGCGCGATCCCACAGTCCATTCTGGTATCACCACCATCCAATCCCATCACAGAATCAAAGCAAACACCAACTTTTACTAAGAAAACACACACCAAATACCTCTAGCGATTCCCGCGTGTCTCCAGTTCAAACGTAAAACTGACAGCTCGCTAAAATCAAAGTAAAATGGCAATGGAATAACCAAAAAGTATCAATCAACGCTATCCCGACACTGCCCAAGGAAGTTCCTTGACATTTCCAAACATGATAGAGGGCGCCACTGTGCTGACGCTCCGACATATATATGTTTTTGGTTTAAACATCTGCCAACCCTAGCTCAAACAATTGTCCCAGCATTTCATTACCATACGTCACAAGATGTATTAAAATGAGAAGAAAGTGCGGGCATCCTTCAAGATCCTAGATTATGTCGTCGTGGAAGAGAATGGCACAAATGCGCTCTGTATGTGACGGGTCCTCCGTTCCCAAGATAAATTGTACTCGGCGACCTACGAGTGAACATATTTATGGAAAAAGTTGTTCGGCTAAATCACGTGTGGACTAGGCGGGATCTTCCACTCATTATTTAAAGAGACAAACAGGTCATATGTGGGATAGTTGCGTGTAAGGTGAGTATATTTACGTGTGTCGCTACTAAAATTAATGCAACTCAAAATAATCTTTATTATCTTTTGCTCGCGGTTTCTCTCGCGTTAGAAAAAGACGAAAGTATCACTCTCCATTCCTTCTACTCATCATCATTTCAGCCAATAGACGTCCACTGCTGGACATAGGCCTCCCCCAATGTTCTCCGCACAGATCGGTCCTCATATTAGGGATACCCCGAGCATAGCCCTCTCCATTGGTCTCTGGGTGACTTTGAGCCTCCTTAATCGGCACATTGTAAGCGGCCACGTTTCGGTTCCGTATGTCATAACTGGCAACACACACGCATTGAAGACTTTCGTCTTGAGACACTGCGGAAGATGGGCCGATAATATGCTGCGTAGCTTCCCGAAAATGCCCAGCCGAGTTACATTCGTCGATCAACCTCTTTCTGGAAGTTGGATTTACCAAGCTGGACTTTTTGTCCGAGCTTCCTTCTACTAATTCCATTAAAAAAACACGTCAACCCGTCGCTCCGTTTGGCCGTGAAAGACGGACAAACAAACTGACAGATAGACTCATACACTTTCACATATAAGTATGAACTAGTATAATAATAATGTCCTCCAACCTATTTCGACTAAGGCGGCCAATCTCAAAGAGAAGCCACTTACGCAGGATATATTATAGTGCTCAAGTGTGTGCGCAAACCCAAGTGCGCTCTCTATTCTCTTGCCCTCATATTCCGATGGGACAACAGTGTGACACAACTGGAGAAGGATCGGGCGCAGGACCAACGGGCTAAACGTGCTTTCTGAGGCACGGGGATAAAGACCACCAACTTCCAGACTCCGGGCTGACACTAAGAATTTCTTAACAGAAAAACTTAGGTACAAATTTGGCCCGACCCGGGATCGTACCCGGGACATACTGCGGCAACGAAGGCTGTCTGGTAGAAATCGCTTCCAGCGATAAGTCCAATGAAAATTGTACATTTAACTATAATTAATTAAGGCGATCTGGTGAAGGTCGCTGAAATCCATTGGATGCGGCCGGCACAGGACCGATCTGTGTGGAGAACTTTGGGGGAGGTCTATGTCCAGCTGTGGACGTCTATTGGCTGAAATGATGATGATGATGAATAAGGACGGGGATTACAAAGAATCTATTATAAGATACAATATTACGTACTCACATATTTAATTCCGTACAGTCTTAATAAATTATAGTTAACTAAAAAAACTATAGATAACAGTAGTTAAAATTATAGATAACAGTGGGAGAGCCACGCTTCGGCATAAATGGGCCGGCTCGACCGGAGTAATACCACGTCTTCACAGAAAACCGACGTGAAGCAGTACATGCGCTGTGTTTCGCTGCGTGAGTGAGGGTACCGGAGGCCCAATCCAGGGGAAGGGGGGTTAAAAGGTAAGCAGCGCACTTGTGACACCACTGGTGTTGCAGGCGTCCATGGGCGGCGGTAATCGCTTACCATCAGGTGATCCGTCTGCTCGTCTGCCACCTATATCATAAAAAGAAATATATAATGCAGAGCAAAAATTAAAAAAAAAAACTATTGCACATTTATATTTCTGTAATGCCCAGTTCTTTATGTTGTGTATTTTGTGCAATATAGAATAATCTTTCTATGTTATCTATGTTGAAAAGGAAGAGCACTTCTTACCATCAATAGGTACAACCTGTTCGGATAAAGAATGGGATCAGAAATGACGGCGCATCTATTCACTTCTCGCTCGAACACTATTTGCGTCCCACGAGTGCGAGTATAGACGCAAATAGTGTTCGAGCGAGAAGTGAATAGATGCGCCGCCATTTCTGATCCAATTCTTTATCCGCACAGTTTGTACCTTAAGTCCTCCGGCTTTGATTTTTTTATGTGATAGGTGGCAGATGAGCAGATGGATCACCTTATGGTAAGCAATTGCCACCGCCTATGGACACCTGCAACACCAGTGGAGTCACAAGGGCACTGCCAAACTTTTAACCCTTTCCCCCGGATTGGCCCTCCGGTACCCTCACTCACGCAGCGAAACACAGCACCGTGCTGCTTCACGCAGCGAAACACAGCACGTTTTCTGTGAGGCCGTGGTATCTCTCTGGTCGAGCCGGCCTATTCATGCCGAAGCGTGGTTCTCCCACATCCACATCCACATCCTGTCCATATCTAACTATCTAATATGGCTGAAAAAGAAGAGCGCTTGTTTAATATACCCAAAGATCTGAAGTCACTGTAATCTCGCATCAGCTATCTAACTTTTCCTTGAGCTCCAGTGATCCCATCCTTATAATATTTATCATAATTTCTCGCGAAACTGCGCCTTTGTCAAACAATGTTGCATTATTGCCAGCCTCCGTTATGTTTTATGGATGAATCGCTCGACGCTTTGGCAGGACATTTTCGATGCGATATTTTTTGGAGTGTCCATGAAAAATATTATATTGATAAATAGAGTAGAAAAGTAACTTAACGTAAGCGGGGGGTCGTGGTTTCAAATCCGAGTAGGCTCTGGATTTTTTAATCTTTGTGCGTATTTCTACCACGCTTCGGCATGGATGGGCCGGCTCGACCGGAATGATACCACGGCCTCACAGCAAACCACCAGGAAGCAGCACTGTGCTTTGTTTTACTGCGTGAGTAAGGGTACCAGCACATTCCGGGGGATAGGGGGGGTTTAAAGGTTGGCAGCGAACTTGTTACTCCACTGGTGTTGTCGCTTATCATCACGCGATCCGTCTGCTCGTCTGCCACCTATCATATAAAAAATCCCTTGACCTAATAAATGTCCACCGCTTCTCAACTCACGCTGTAACTTTTGAACCAAACGGATCATCTATTAGATAGGTACTGTAAATTTTCTAAACCTAAAAATTATCTTTCATTATTATACATGCAAACTTTGAAAATTCTTTGCATTGATTGGCCAATCTCCATACATTTCTGAATTTAAGCCTCACCCTCATCATCATCATCATCAGCTCATTTAAGTCCCCACTGCTGGGGCACGGGCCTCCCTCAATCACATGAGGGGTAATTGCCATACTCACCACGCTTGGCAGACGGGTTGGTGAGGGTTTTGATATAAATGCAGAGTTTTCCTTCTCTGGGTGCTGATGATCATGCTAGCAGCTTTACCTTAGTCGCCTTTTACGAGACCTCGGTAAGAGTGAGGGTGGCCTATTCTACTCTGCCGGGACCACACGGCCTCACCCTATCTATCTCAAATCGTCAGTCCATCTAGCTGCAACGTGACACTAGGTTTCTTAACGTGATCACTCCACTCTAATACGTGTCAACTTAATCGTAAATAAATAAATAAATATTTCACAACATCACATACATTGATCTGAATCTGAGATAGGTAGCTCAAGCACCTGTGCTACGGATATCAGAATCAACAGTGGGATTACAAATATATACATATAATACTTTTCTTTTGTATATACATACTTATAATACATAGAAAACACCCAGACCAATAAAAACAGATATTTTCATGCACACAAATGTTTGTACTGTGCGGGGATCGAACCCGCAACTCTTGCCCACAAAAGGCAGCGTTCACTACCACTGTTCCAAAAGGGTTGTCTAAATTACACAGTTGTCTTATGTAAATTATGTTATTATGTTGTCTTGTGTAAATTATACAGTTGTCTAACATACAGACATCCTTGCTATCCTAGCGTGTAATTCCCGGTTGTGTTCAAAGCTATCGCTTTAAAGCTCAGGGTATGTTTGGTCCATGATTCAGGATTTGGGCAGTCTGCTGATGACCTTCGCAACCCTTTAACAGGGAAAACAGACCAACTGAATCATGATTACACGTTTGAGAAAGTATTCGAAACGTGCAGGCTGACTCACGATGTTTTCCTTCACCGCAAAGCTGATGGTAGAAATATCAAAGAAAGAAATAAAGAAAGAAAATACATTTATTGGCCACAAACAATACACAATAATACAGAATGACATACAACAGCGGAAATATTTAATGGTGGATATTACATTTTGTAAGGAATAAGTGAAGGGTGTAGTCAATTAGGTACCAGCTTCAGCATTTGCTGCTACGGCATTATCTGCGATGCCGTAGCAGCGCTGGTATTCTGGTGGGACCTGGTTGCGAGTGAGTTAGGTAGGATCTAAAAGAAAGTTAGGTAGGATCTTAAAAATATGCATATACATAGATTTGAAAAATCCAGAGGTGTTCGAACCACGACCCCCAGTATGGAAGGCATAGCGCTCTAAGCGATCTTAAATCGTCCTTTCTTATCCTATCTTAAATCGTCAGTCCATCTGGTTGCAAGGTGTCTGACATACTCAACATGACGACCACTTCAATGTTACGTGTCGTCATCATCATCGTCAGCCCATTTAAGTCCCCACTACTGGGGCACGGGCCTCCCTCAATCACATGAGGGGTAATTGCCATACTCACCACGCTTGGCAGACGGGTTGGCGGGGGTTTTGATATAAATGCAGAGTTTTCCTTCTCCGGGTGCTGATGATCATGCCAGCAGCTTTACCTTAGTCGCCTTTTACGACACTTCGGTAAGAGTGAGGGTGGCCTATTCTACTCTGCTGGGGACCACACGGCGTTACGTGTTACGTGTCGACTCCCTAGTAAATTATCCAGTTGTCTAATATACAGACATGATCAGCCCATTTCCACTTTAGCGCAATGATCCTCCTTGCAGATGACTTCAGTTCTTTAGTTAAAATTAGTTTGCTCAAATCCCTATTAATTACTTATATTTGTTTGTTTTTCGACGCAAGTTTTCAGAGAAACAACTTTTAAGTGGGTAAGTGTTTTCTCATTAGTTCTTAGAGTATTTTTTGCCTGCCAACGTTTTACAATGGCCGCCGCCAATAGAGCCAGTCATTCATCGCTACCCTTAATTGTTTGCTTCGTCATGGCCAGAATTTGCTCATTCTTAGCTATATATACTGTGGTGTTGATGAGTTTTTTAGTTTTTTGGCAACATATTTTTCAATAGATACTTATTATTATAAAGACTGCTGTACCAAGTAGGTACTTTGTACAGCAGTCTATTCAACACTATGTTCATTAGTAGATTATTCGAATTCGAAAGCGAATCAAAATTCCTGATATTTATTTTTTATGTGTCAAAAAAGTAGAAGTATTATCTGTTGTTAAGCGATTGCTGAGGGGCAAGGATACATGCCGTTGGCCGTGTGGTCCCCGGCAGAGTAGAATAGGCCACCCTCACTCTTACCGAGGTGTCGTAAAAGGCGACTAAGGTAAAGCTGCTGGCATGAGCATCAGCACCCAGAGAAGGAAAACTCTGCATTTATATCAAAACCCTCGCAAACCCGTCTGCCAAGCGTGGTGAGTATGGAAATTACTCCTCATGTGATTGAGGGAGGCCCGTGCCCCAGCAGTGAGGACTTAAATGGGCTGACGATGAAGGATACATGCAACACCAGAGGACCCACAAACAAATGCGCTGTCAACTTTTAAATTCCACTTTACTTAGTCGGCTGAACACAGCGTAGGAACTACTTCATGCCGCTTTTCTCTAAGGCCGTGGTATCACTCCGGTAGAATCGTTTCATGCCGAAGCTTGAGAGAGATCCAGTTTCCATGGCTGAACCTTTGGAATGAATATGTGTGTTAAGTACCCGTGAAGATCAGGCAGGGAGACAGTTAAATTAAATCACCTTTTCCGTATGAATTACTTTTGTACTACAGAACGGCTCGAGGTCATATTAATCCGGCGACACATTTTGTTTGCGACCCACCATAACCATCTGCTTGTTTGTATAATATGTGTGGATATACCTACGCAGTAACATATTATAGTAGGTACCTTCTCATGTCCTACTCTCAAACGATAGATGGTTACACTCCTTTTCTCAAGTTGTATCTTTGGGCAATCGATGGCAGTGTATAAGAGGCATCTTGCGTGCTTTAATGGGCACATGGCGAACTTTAACGGCTCAATGCGACTGGCATACGCGAATGATGACTAAGGTACTAAAAAGATACCTGCTATGTTTTCCTTCTATGTTATGTGTGTTAGACGTAGCTCAAAGGATTGCATCCCTCAAGTGGCAATGGGCAGGGCAAATAGCGAGGACAACAGACGGACAGATAGGCGGAAAGGTCTTCGAGTGGAGGCCACGTACAGGAAGTCGCAGCCGTGGCAGGCCTCCTACAAGGTGGACCGACGATTTGGTGAAGATCGCGGGAATCCATTGGATGCGGGAGGCACAGGACCGATCTGTGTGGAGAACATTGGGGGAGCAGGAGCCTTTGTCCAGCAGTGGACGTCTATTGGCTGAAATGATGATGATGATGATGTTTTCCCCAGACAGCACACCGCCGCCCATGGACATCTGCAATACCTAAGGCATTACAGATTGTTTTCCGGCTCTTATGGAAGGAATAAACTCTTTTCTTGAAAGTTGTATAAAATTGGAACGATACCGAATGGTTCCACAGTTTTACTGTGAGCGGTAATAAGTGGCATGAGAAACGCACTGTATTGGAAATAAATCCATCTAAGTGATGTGAAAGGCGCTAAGTGAGAACTCACTGGAGATGGGGTTAAAATTGTTTATTTTCCTAAATATAAGACCTAATCTACATAAATTGAATTAAATTAATTGTAATGAATTTCAGACATTTAACCCAGATTATGCGACGAGGTTTAGATAAAAAATTAAAATTTTCAAAACATTTTAAATAAAAAGGATTTTGCTTACGCCATTAATGTCACAATCATCTTGAGTATGATTTGAGTTTTTAGTGTCTCTATTATTTTTCATTTAATGTCTTGAATTTATCACCAATTTATAAAACCGTACTAAGCCGTAAAATCCTTCTTCAACTAGAGTTTGAAATATCTCCACCGTTTCAAAATTGCGGGGCAAGAGACAGGGAAACGGAAGGAGTATTTCCTGACACGCATTTTTTTAAATATGATCGGTGGCAAACGAGCAAACGGAATACCTGATGGTAAGCAATTGCCGCCGCCAATGGACACCCGCGACACCAGTGGATCACAAGTGCGCTGCCAACCTTTTAACCCCCCTTTGAAGCGTGGCTCTCCCACGGTTAAATTTTTTTATGTCATAGGTGGCATACATTATTAGAGGTACGTGGTAGTAAGTTCCGCGAGAAACGCAATCCAACGAGATGATGGGCACTTTATACTAAAACACGAAGTAAAATATGTGTGTGTAACTATGTATGTACTATGTATGTTGAATGTAGAAGGTACTCATAGGATCGTTTGTTATATTAGCGCAGAGTAATAATAAGATAGTAGTACAACTATTAGTTTGGTTCAAGTACCATCGATATAAGGGCGTTGCCGACTCATCCGAGCATAGAAATAGATACAGCATAAATGGTTACAGTGAAGTTACAAAAGTTTATTTTATTAACACTGAAGGAGGAAAATCAACTGCTGGTGACGGAATGGAAGATACTCCGAAAGATTCTGGGACCAACCAAAAGAGAAGATGGGTGCTTGAGGCACAGGTTCAACCAGGAGATTGAAGACCGGATAGTCGAGCCGAACATCATCGGGGAGATAACATCATCCCGACTACGCTGGCTTGGACACGTGGAGAGAATGGGAGAGGATCGTGCAGCCAAAAGAGCCTATCTGGGACGACCAATAGGGCGACGTCCTGTGGGTCGTCCGAGATACCGATGGAGGGACGAAGTCGCCAAGGACCTCAAAGCACTCAACGTGCACGATTGGACGGAATTGGCACAGGACCGTAAAAAATGGCGAACTTTTTTTTTTATGCTAGAGGCGACAAACGAGCAAGCGAGTCACCTGATGGAAAGCAATCATCGCCGCCCATTAACATCCGCGAAATCAGAGAGATCGCTAATGCGTTGCCGGCCTTTTTAAAAAGGAGTACACTCTTCTTTTGAAGGTCCCTAAGTCGTAGCCGTCGGGAAATACACCCATAGGTAAACTGTTCCACAAAACTGAGGTACGTGGTACTTTGACGTCGGAGGCCAAGGCCCACTTGGATCGCTGAGCCAGCGTAGTAAGTAAGTATTTAATTAACTAGCTTTTGCCCGCGGAGTCGCTCGCTTCATTTTAAGCAACTTTTCAGGAAAGCCAAAAAACTGATCAGAGACTTACGTGCTATTTCCATTAGAATTCATTGTTGACTTCCATTCTGTTACCTTTTCAACATTTAAAAGGTTTTTGATGGCTACAACTGAATCCTGATTGATAAAAACGATCCGTCTTCCAAGTCTCTAAGCAAATGGCATGAAAATGTCATAACCGCCACCAGCAAATTAGTAAAAAAATAAAAATCGAAATTGTGACTTACGTGATCATCTCAAAGCGTAGGTAATTTTATGACTTCCGTGCTGTTACTTTTTCGTAATTTAAAGGTTTTAATTGTTCGTATCTCGATTCTAATTGGCAAAATGACGCGTCTATCGATTCTCTAGCGAATTTCATCAAAATGTCAAAACCGCCATAAAATTACTTACGTGGTGTTAGAACTTCACTCACGCTTTGTAACTCTCAATCCCTTCAATCATCTTCATTGTCATTTATACTCTGGATACTCGTAGTGGTCCACGGCGTGGACACGAAAAATTGATTCACGCCAAAAGCGGCCACTTTTGTTGTGAATCAATTTTTCGCGTACAAAAACGGACCCAACATTTTGTGCATGGTTATTTATATATATAAATAGTAGTTTTGCCGAGCGGTTGTAACCCCGAAATCGTTTAAAATAGATTCGGTTTAGTAGGTAAAAATTTGAAATCATTGGCGTCGCTAGTGTGCCCTACCCGTCACCTTAAGCCAGAAACCAGTTATTAGGTATATGGACAAACCAATCTTAACGATCAGCCATGTACGCAGGATATAAAGAGCTCAAATGTGTGTGTACAAGCACTCTTTATTCACTTCATTAACACTGAGAATGTCGCAACAGAAAAACTCACATATTTTAGCGACCAGGGACGTACCCGGGATCCTAAGCGCAGCCGTCGCGACACTTTAAATTGCGTCCCACTATCCACTGCGCCATCGAGGCATTATTTTAACCCCAATTCGCGCAAAACACACGCGACACCTGTAGATTCACACGTGCGCTGCCAACCTTTCATCGTCAGCCCATTTATGTCCCCACTGCTGGGGCACGAGCCTCCCTCAATCACATGAGGGGTAATTGTCATACTCACCACGCTTGGCAGACGGGTTGGCGAGGGTTTTGATATAAATGCAGAGTTTTCCTTCTCTGGGTGCTGATGATCATGCCAGCAGCTTTACCTTAGTCGCCTTTTACGACACCTCGGTAAGAGTGAGGGTGGCCTATTCTACTCTGCCGGGGACCACACGGCCAACCTTTAAACCCGCCTTTTTATTATTATTTGTTTGCATAGGCTTGTACACAGCACTTACAAATCGTCATACATTTGAGTATTTTAAATTTATTTATAAGTACCTCATGTATAATTTACATGATAATACATATATAAGTTGATACAAAAAATATACAAGAAAAATAAATAAACATAATGCGATTCCATCACCAGATCGGAAAGTGGTTTCTGGTCGAGAAGATCCGGCAAGAAACTCGATAGTTACTCTTTTTAATCGCCATACTTTCTTACAATTTTGTGTCATCATCATACCAAGCCATACAGCTTAATTGTAACACAAAATAAAATAAGGAAATAATAAAATAAATATTATGAGGTAAGCCGTAGCAGACCAGTCCCCAAAGGTGGCACCTGTTCGCAAGTTTGACGTATGTGTCACCCATCATTTCACTCAACCATATTAGAGGGAATGTAATGACCCGCCACATAGCGCCACCACCTCAGAGACATTTGAGTGAGCAAGACTTACTTACTTAGGTTCCCCTCATAGGTTTACCCTCCCCATTGCTCGACCGTGAGAGAGCCACGCTTTGGCATTAATGGGCCGGCTCGACCGGAATGATACACCTCCAGAAAACCGGCGTGAAGCAGCACTCTGCTGTTTCGTTGCGTGAGTGAGGGTACCGGAGGCTCGATCTGGGAGAAACGAAGGGACATACACAATTTACCACTTTGGGAGCGTCTCTTGCGCAAAATAAAAATAAATAAATAAATATTTCACAACATCACATACATTGATCTGACTCCGAGATAGGTAGCTCAAGCACCTAGGTATGTTATGGATATCAGAATCAACAGTGGGATATATACATTATGATACTTTTCTTTTGTAAATACATATTTATAATACATAGTAAACAGCCAGACCAATACAAACAAACATGTTCATGCCCACAAATGTTTGTACTGTGCGGGGATCGAACCCGCAACCCTTGTATCAGAGGCAGCGTTCACTACCAGTGTTCCAATTGGGTCGTCAAAGTATTGTGCTTAGAAAAAAAATATGTTAAAAACCTCAATATCATTTTTAAAGACCTATTATGGATAGGCAAGGTATCTATATACCCCACACGTATGGGTTTGGTGAAAAAATATTTTTGAGTTTCAGTTTCAAGTATGGAGACTGCCCCAATTTTTTTTTCCAATTGTAAAATAGTTTCCAAGTGTAAAAATCGTAATGCGGTTAACAAATTACATCTATTTACCAAGTTTCAATAGTATAGTTCTTATAGTTTCGGAGAAAAGTGGCTGGTGACATACGGACGGACGGACAGACGGACAGACATGACGAATCTATAAGGGTTCCGTTTTTTGCCATTTGGCTACGGAACCCTAAAAAAAGGTCACAAAGAGTAGTAGTTACTTAATCCAATACTAATAAACTGCAGGACGCATTTACTACTCAGTAAGCGTTTTAGAGTCAAAATATACGAGTCTTACTGATCCTTTTATACTGTACCAGGGTCTCGAAGTAATAAGAGTTACCAGCGGCCGAGTAGCGCCGTGATATTATGATAAATAGCGCACCCTCGTCACTCGCAGTGTTTGTGAAAAACTTTCAAGGTGTTCTCTTTAAGGCTAGTTTCATATGATTAGAGGTAACGAGGAAACCCTGGAAGGGTATTTGACTTGACAACGCAACTTTGGGCTCGCCCCTCTTATCTCGCCGTGGATTCTTTTTTGTTTTTATCTACGCAATCCTTTGTGTAGCGGAAGTCCAAGGGAGGAATTTTTTTAGCTACTACCTGGTGAACCGCTTAATCTTTCCCGCAAAAAAAAATTCGCTAAATGATTCCAACAATTTAGAATGCTCAGCGGGTGATGAAGTGTGTTAGAATTTTTCTTTTTTCTTTTCTTTTTATAGGTGGTACTCAAGCAGATGGGTCACTAGGAGCCCAATTCTCGTGCTCGTGATATTTTGACAACATGGCGGATGTCACATGAAATCCATACAAAAAAACTATGTTTTGGTGATATATGTCGTATGATAATAAATGTCACGAGCCCGAGAATTGGGCTCCAGATGGCAAGCGATTGCCGCCGCCCATGGACATCCGTGACACCAGTGGAGTCATAAATACGCTGCCAACATTTAAACCCCCTTTCCTCTGGATTGGGTCTCCAGTACCCTCACTAACGCAGCGAAACACAGCACAGTGTTGCTTCACGCCGGTTTTCTGTGAGGCCATGCTGAATATTCTGGCGCATATACTTCGAAACGCACGAATGGGTCGGGTCGGACTGACCGACGTGATAGTATCGAAAGTAGCACCGTCAGCATCGAAAGTAGCTTAATACTTTAGTACCATGTCAAAGTAACTATTCTGCCTATTATAGTCAGTTTCTAAGGGATACGTAAATAAATATGTTACTTCGATATAGTACTAAAGTGTTAAGCTGCTTTTGATACTGACCGTACCACAGAAAACTCCATGAAACAGCGCTTGCTCTGTATTTCACCGAGTGAGTGAGGGTACCGGAAGCCCAATCCAGGGGAAGGGGGATTTAAAGATTGGCACTTGGGACTCCTGCTTTCCATCGGCAGATGAGCAGACGGATAACCCGATGGTCGACCTATCGCTTGAATAGATGCATAAAAAGGATGCATAAGAATTAGTATCCTAGATATAGGAACCATAGAAATGTTTAAATCGTAGTCATCATCGTTTTAACCCTAAAACAGTCAACAATATAAATAAAATGACATATTTGAAATTTGCAAAAAAAGTTCTTTCATTTGATACCCCGCACGGTCGGGGCACATTCTAGAGTCGGGGCACATTCTAAAGTCTGGGCACATTCTAGAATCGGGGCACATTCTAGAGTCGGGGCACATTCTAAAGTCTGGGCACATTCTAGAATCTGGGCACATTCTAGAGTCGGGGCACTTTTGGGGTCTAGAGGGTACTGTAGTCAATTTAACGTGATATCATGTCGCCTTTAACCAGAAGACAAACAGGACCCTTCTAACGACACCTCATTCGTTCAACTTTGATAATTAGTTTAGAAGTTATGAGGGAACAGCTGAACAACCATAGATACATACATACAGGTTAAAATCATAATTCTCCTGATTGCTTCGCCGTAGTCGGGTAAAAGAAAACTCCAAACGTTGAATTAAAAATCCGCCTCCATTCTACGAGGCCTTCTAATCCGGATGGCAGATAAGAGCAGCCCTGTCGGGCAAAATCGGCCAAATATATAATTTTTAAACGATCCCCGCGCGCAGGCAAGGGTTATCTCGATTTTGAAGCTGTTTAAATAAAAATTAGGGATTCAATAAAAGGTATGTAGTGTTGATTGAAATAAATGTTTTTTTTCTTATTTGAGAAAGATGTGACGGATAATGTTTTTGAAACTTGAAATGAAAATAAAATTGCATTTCATATCAGAGTAATATTAATTTAGTTTATAAACCATTAGACTTTTAACTACATTTAAGTAAAGTTTTGTTGTCTAGTTGCTTTCTTGTTATAGAAAAAGGTTTCTTGATTGATTTTTAGGATAAAGACAGGGTCAGTATTCTAATAAATTATATAAGTCCCATTTTTATGTACCTTATGAAAAGTTTTTTTTTATGTAATAGGTAGGCAGACGAACAGACGGATCACCTGATGGTAAGCAATTGCCGCTGCCCATGGACACCCGAGACACCAGTGCAGTCACAAGTGAGCTGCCAACCTTTAAACCCCGGATTGCGCCTACGGTACCCTCACTCACGCAGTGAAACACAGCACAGTGCTGCTTCACGCCGGTATCACTCCGGTCGAGCCGGCCCATTCATGCAAGTTATAAACTATTGAGTATTGAGTCCAGTGGTTTCGCTCAAATGATCCGAACTTTAAGACTAAGATTTATATTGATGATTTTCGGCGAAACTGGATTCCTACAGATTGCAATTCACATCTTTTCACTAAAAACAAGAAAACAAATCAACTGCCAAAAACGAATTTGTAAAAGTTCAAAGTCACGCATGAACCGCACCTGTTGTTCCCAAGGCAAATGTTCGTCTTTAGTCCTAATTACCGAGTGGCTTCGATCTTCGAGTCGCCGAATCGAGTTCCCAGAACCTCGGAGTTCGTAATTGGCGAAAGTTGCTCAACGTTGTACTTAGTTAACGGTGAATTACGTGTTGGTTATTGTTGGACCGAGGGTGGAATTAGGAAATGCAAAAAATTGTAACTGCAGGAATATGTATTTGAATTTGCGAATTTAATTCAATGTTGAGGGCGCAATGTGATTGATTAACAGTTCATCATCATCAGCCCATTTAAGTCCCCACTGCTGGGGCACGGACCTCCCTCAATCACATGAGGGGAAATTGCCATACTCACCACGCTTGGCAGACGGGTTGGCGAAAGTTTTGATATAAATGCAGAGTTTTCCTTCTCTGGGTGCTGATGACCATGCCAGCAGCTTTACCTTAGTCGCCTTTTACGACACCTCGGTAAGAGTGAGTTTTTATTTGTTTGATTTTTAATTGAAATCAACATTTTATCTATGATTTTGAACAGTCTGTCAATATTTTTTACAAGAAAATAATCGCGATTCGATGGTAAGATGGTCGCCATACCGATTACTGATTTATTGCGATGATTTGTATCAATCCCTTTGAGCAAAAATTCCGATTAGCACATTATGCAATTCATAAGATATTTTTTACAAATTTTATTGCTAATAACTATTTAAAGTTCTTGTTCAGATTAATCGAGAAAGATTAATACTTGTTATTTTGGAAGAATAAGAACACAAAAAATTTAATGTTTTTTACAGCTTAATATTTTTATTTATATGTGGAAAGATGGATGCATGATACGAAACGTTTGAAGTGTCCTATTCAACTTCAGATACTGAATGGACTGTAGTTGACGGTTAATTTTATAAAACAGATAATATTTTTCCTTTCATTTAAGCTAAATTGGCTTTATTCATGACACTCATAAGAGGGCGTTTTGAAGCGACTTAAAATAACGGCGAACACAAAGTCTCACGAAAATGAAGAATAAGCCCTTCTTGTTTACATAACCTTTCATCTCCTAAAAGATAACTCCTTACAGCGAGAATTAGTATTTATTACACCATAAGCATGACGTCACGGCAGCGCTCATCAAAATGCACCTCGGGTCTCCGCGACCCGGTAAATATTTAACGGTTATCTCAGGCACTCACGAGATAGGATGTGATTAAAGGTCGCAGGGTTATCAGAACGAGGGGCCGACAATTAGTAGCTTGGAAGGCTGCTGCATCTGAAGTAGAAGACTATTCGTTGTTTTGTTTAGGAAAGGATGGTAAGATGTTTGTGTTTTGTGTAGCCTTATTGGGCTATACGTTCTTATTTGGCTACATGGTTGTCTTAGGCATTGACGATATAGGATTTGACTAAATGTCGCAGCGTTATCAGAACGCTGTTGAGAAAGGCTGCTAAATCTGTAAGTAGAAGACTTATCGTTGTTTTGTTTATGTAAGGATTATAAATTCATAGGATTTGAAGAAACTGTAGCCCAGTCAGACACTTTCTGATTAGGCTACATTGTTGTCTCAGGCACTTACGACATAGGATGTGATTAAGGTGACGGGTAGGGCACACTAGCAACGCTAATCGATTTTAATTTTTTGCTACTAAACTGGATCTATTTTAAACAATTTCGGGGCTAAAACCTCTCGGCAAACACTTTATTAAATAGCCATGAAAAAATGTTGGGTCTAAAGCGTACGCGAAAAATTGATTCACGCCAAAAGCTGCCACTTATGGTGTGGAAAACGGACGCACCATTTGTGTATGGTTGTTTAATGAATAGTATAAGTGTTTGCCGAGAGGTTGTAACCCCGAAATTATTTAAAATAGATCCGGTTTAGTAGCTAAGAATTACAATCGATTGGCGTCGCTAGTGTGCCCTACCTTAAAGGTCAAAGGGTTATCGAAACGAGGGGCCGACAATTAGGAGGTTGCTGCCCAAATATGAGACACTAAAAGGCAGGGAAAAAAAAACCGCCTTCAAAAACGACCAACTAAAAAGCTTAGTTCAACAGATTAGAGGCCTACTTCAGTAACAATTTTGTTAGAGTATAGTTTTGTAAATTGTTGTATGAAGTGTTTACAAATATTATTTTACGCATTTTACGGTTTTTTAAGGCAGTATTTTAATCTCTGTTTAGAACCTCTGTTTTGGTATTTTCCCTAGTTCTAAGCTGGTTCACACACAGTATAGGTTTATTATTTTAAGGTTACTGATGTACCATTCCATTAAAATTAGGACGAAAATCTGTATCAACTTTTTGCCACTAAATCAATACAACTATTCGAACATACCTTTAAATCCAGACTACTGCGAGACTGAAATATATTATGTAACCCATAAATCTATCGTGTTTGAAATATCGCAGAACGTTACAGTGCCAAAGGCTCTTCGGGAACTACCAATAGTGTAGACTTGTACAGATTAAAATTTGAATAATATACAACTTACTATCACAATACAATGTAATATATATGACTTTATAATATTCTTTATACCTACGTGTATGTTCTGCGCATTTCTTCCACAAATCGACATTGAGGGAAAACATAGTGAATAAACCTTTTGGAGAGTTTCTCAAAATTATGAGTAGATAGGAAAGAGTATCCATAGATCGAGATTTTTTTTTATGATAGGGTCACAGACGAGCAAGCGTGGCACCTGATGTTAAGTAAACTATCCAAAACGAGCAGGTTTTTCGTCCTCACGATATGTTTCCCTCACCGCCACTTATCTTAAAAATATGCTCATAGGTTTCATGTACTCCACATAAACCCACTCCAAATGGGCTTGAAAAACGTAAATCTTTAACTTAATAACTGTCCCACTGCAGGGCAAGGGCCTCCATCATAGAAATCAAGTTATCGCTACTATGACGGGATTAGGCTTAATCACCCATGCCAAATATGGTGCTTGCCAATTGGTGATCACAAACCCGAGTAATGTTCGAAAAATTCAAAACACACAACCCAGGAATCGAACACAGGACCCCCAAGATCAAGATCCGGTACTAAAACCACTACACCAACAGGGCGTCTATTTCTATAGTTTATAGAAACTTTATAACCGTAACATTGTGAAAATCAAGCTGATAGTGTTCCAAATTAAATTAAATTAATCGTAGAGATGCATACTTGGTTTCGAACCAACGAATTCAGGCACAGAAGGTTCACATTCTTATCCTACTACATCGCTCTTCTATATTATCTATACTACCCGCAAAGACTAGTAGCAGACGGTAAACTTTTTCATTCATTGTAATGAATAATATTTATACTTTTTGCACAAAATACACCACTGAAAGAAAACTAGGGATTACAGAAACATTAATGTACAATTTTGGCGGTCTTATCGCTGGAAGCTGGAATATAGTGAAAGATTTAAAGGAATGTTAGTGTTATACTCGAGCCAAAGACTCGTGGCAGTCGGTGTAATATTTCATTCAAAATAATCAAGTCATTAAATTTTTAAAACGTACCTAAAGAAATAAAAAAATGGTTTAGTTTTAATTGCTTTTTCAGTGATCAGGAGTATTTAGACTATAAAATATAGAAAACCAAATTAATAATGGTATATGCCTGAAAAGGTAGGAGGACCAAGTGATGTTCTGGTCAGTTCTGAACCATTAAGCTACCATCACAGTTTTTTTTATGTCATAGGTGGCAGACGAACAGACGGGTCACCTGATGGTAAGTAATTGTTGCCGCCCATGGACACCCCGCGACACCAGTGGAGTCACAAATGTGCTGCCAACCTTTACACCCCCCCTTCCTCCGGATTGGGCCTCCGGTACCCTCAATCACGCAGCGAAACACAGCACATTGCTGCTATACGCTGGTTTTCTGTGAGGCCAAAGTATCAGTTCGGTCGAGCCGGCCCATTCATGCCGAAGCGTGGCTCCCCCACGGTCGACTTTGCGCCAATGCGTCTTAACTTATGTAAAATTATCCCATTTTAGATTATCTAATGCTCTAAAATTTCTTTGTAAGAAACAAGTTTATTGCTATAAGAATTCGTTACTTTACTCGTATATATTATGATAATACTTACAAGTTTATTAACGAAGTACACTTGAATATATTTGAGCTCGATGGATAGGCGTTTTACGTAATTTATGTATCATTGATCAGTTTTAATGCCCATTAAAATTGATGAACCTAAATATTATTAATATCTAAAATTAATTAGAATAAAAAAAAATTGGGCCGATTCGACCAATATTATTTCGATATTAATTCTATGGTATAGCGCTGTCATTCCATACAAATCTGATAGCAATAATATCATAGATTATTTAACTTTTTATAACCGTACACTAGAAAAAATGTGTTATGAAGTCGGCATCAAATCCCAAGCAATTTAACCTATGGAATGTTGTATTGTAAATAAGTACCTACAAGTTTATGTGATAGGTAATGAGCAAACGAATTGCCGCCACCCATAGACGGGACACCAGTGGACTTAAGATTCGCTGCCAATATTTGAACTCCCCCTGCTCAGATTGCCTTTTTTTTTGTTCTCCCAGGGGAACTGCATTACGCATACCCGTCCGCCGGGGGGTGGACGGGTTATGTCGGACTCCCCACGCATGACGGCGGGGGTCTACGGACTAAAACCCCTGGGCACCCTCTCATCGTCCAAAGTAGGGGATTGTGGTGACGGGCACGAAACCATGTGCACAACCCCCCGGACGGAGCCCGCCTAAACAGCGGGCAGGACGCTACCCCCCGGGTGGTCTGGGAGGGCGTTAGTGGTTAGAGGGATCCGTGCAATGCCAGCGCAGGTATCCCCGTACCGGGCGCTGGCTGGCTCCCTCCAAGGAGAGGAAGGAGACTCACATATTGTCGACCCCTCCTCGCTCTTCAGAGCGCGTCGGCAGAAGGATGTTCCTCCTGCGCGCGCTCCGCCGGTTCCTTCTCTGCCATCACCTGCTCAGATTGCCTTCCGGTATCCTCACTGACTCAGCCAAACACAGCGCTGCCTGTTCAAGTATGATTCAGGTACAATTTCATTTTAACCTTTTAATAAGGCCATTTTATCAAAAATGCCCCCATTATTAAAACAAACCCAGTATTGATATAGTGGGGTCTTTCCCTCCTTTTTTATGATTCTAATTGGGGCCACGAAGCCCTATCAAAAGAATTACGGTAAAGGGAGGCCCGTTTCATTATTAAGAATGATAACTGGCAAAGTTTTTGAGTTACGATCAACCGACTTATACTCGAATGGGATTTCTGTCCGGAATTCAATTTAAAAAGGCTCCGGGCGTCTGGCGATCTAGGAACGGAATCGAATGTCCGTAATTGTGCATTGGACATGCCAGTGTATTTGCTGTGCATTTAATTTTAAAGTTATCCGGATTTATGGCCTGTTCAGTAAAATGGTATTTTTTTACGTAAGAGCTAAGCTCACAGTCCCCCCCAAAGGAAATGTAGAGGGCTACGCTTGGAATCTCTTTGCGATGATCGTATCAGTAATGCTGAGATCCATTGATGTGGTCGCAGACATAGCCCAAAGAATGGCCAGTGATAATACGGTATTTGACTATTTTTTTTTTCATTTGTGTAATCAAAAGACCTCTCAATGATAGAAACATCGATGAAAGAATTACTTGATTCGCATTTAAACTACCTGAGATATCACAACTTTAAAATCACATTATTTTGGGCAAACCCAAAACGCTCCATACAAATGGCTACAGAGATGTGACGTCACACGACAGTAGTTTGTATGCATTTCATTTGAATTTTGTATGGTAGCTATATCAAATGTTTCGTTTATGTCAATGGTTCCATTATAATAGTTGGTGTAAATTATATGGGTTATTCAATGGTTTAATTATTTTTTAATAATTCCATACTTTTAAAATGGACTTGCCCATGAATCTTTGAATGACCATAAAACCGGCTAGACGTTATATTTTTAATTGCGAATTTTCGCTATTAGCACATATTTACCTATATTTTGATCAAATATTTTTATTTTGTAAAATCTCGAGCTTAGTCAAATACCCTATAGGCTCCTGCCCATTGTCACTTGCCCTACTCCCTTGTCACTCAATGTTCCTACATTGCGAGGAGAACAGACGGCTGTTTAGGAGGAAAGGCACTTGAGTGGAGGCCACGTACAGTAAACAGCAGAAGTAGCTGCACATATTTCGTAGTCTGTAGTTCTTATTCCAAAGAGCATAAGAGTCACTAACTGCGAAAAGTGTGCAACAACTTTTGCTGTTTCTGTACAACGAGTTGCAGCTAGTGATGCCGGATAATCGATTGTACGTCGATTATTAATCGATTTGGCAAATGGGGCCCGAATCCTATTATTAATAATAGATTTAATCGATAGTATCGTCAATTTAAACGATTATAATCGATTCGATATCGAATACCGATTGTAAAATCGATTATTGGATTATTAATTGTAGATTATTCGGCAACACTTGTTGCAGCCGCATCCCTTGAATATTGTACAGGACCGTTCTATATGGAGCAGTGGGCATCTTTTGGAAAAAATATTTTACATGATGATGTGGCCGTGTGGTCCCTGGCAGAGTAGAATAGGCCTACCTCACTCTTACCGAGGTGTCGTAAAAGGCGACTTAGGTAAAGCTGCTGGCATGATCATCAGCACCCAGAGAAGGAAAACTCTGCATTTATATCAAAACCCTCGCCAACCCGTCTGCCAAGCGTGGTGAGTATGGCAAATACCCCTCATGTGATTGAGGGAGGCCCGTGCCCCAGCAGTGGGGACTTAAATAGGGCTGATGATGATGATGTTTCTAAGAAGATGTAGGTACCTAAGAAGTAAAAAAAACCAAACGACAAAGGGAAATCATCTCTCATCATTATATGATGGAATCGCCCCCAATTGCGCCCAAAGCCGTTTTTTTATTTTTTATGCTTGAGGCGGACAAACGAGCAAGCGAGTCACCTGATAGAAAGTAATCATCGCTGCCCATGAATATCCGCGAAATCAGAGAGATCGCTAATGTGTTGTCGGCCTTTTAAAAAAAGAGTACGCTCTTCTCTTGAAGGTCCCCAAGTCGTAGCCGTCCGGAAACACTCCTTTTTCGGAAACGTTGCTTTGCAGCCGCGGATACGGTTGGACAGGGTAACCAGACCAACTCATATCATAGAGTAGCAAAGAGTCACAGATGTGATACCTCTGTAATTTAATATTTTGATTGTAAGCAATTATTGTGTTTAAATTAATTTTTATTTTTCGTAATTTTGTCATTTTATCCCCGTGTACTCGCGCAGCCTTTGGATGACGGCTGAAAATCAGTGATTTCGCCTCGTACGGATGCTTCACACTGAGCCTTGACCCACTGGTTGCTGCAGCAGACACACAATAGGTTGTAACTATGTAGATAGATAGATAGATAGATACACTTTATTGCACAAAATTTACAGATCTTAGCCTAAGTTATTATACTAAAACCACGTAGGCGGTCTTATCGCTAATAGCGATCTCTTCCAGACAACCACAGGGTAGAGGAAAAGTATAGCGAATTAAGAAAAGGGGTAAGGCAGTGCAAGTCAGAAAAAGAGAAAAAAAAAAGACATTGGATAAATACGAGTACGGTATATACAAACATACATTATATTAAATAAATATATACTAGCTATAAATACTAATACATACTAGGACATTACAAAACAAATAAACGTACATACTAACAGTTTATTGGATTGATAAATATTTAACCAGGGAAATAGGAGACAATGAAAGAAACTACAAAGGCTTAGAAAGATAAGAAATGATCTTTAACTCGGGACTTGAAAATAGAGAGGGATTCGGATTGCCGGATGGATAGGGGTATGTTGTTCCAGAGGCGGGTGGATTGGACAGTGAAGGATTGTGAGTAGGAGTGTGTGGAGTGGAGTGGGAATGCGAGATGGAGTTTGCGGGATGATCGCATCTCACGATCCTTAGTGGGTTGTAGGAATGTAGGTACATAATATAAGTTTTTTTTTGTTATATTTTCTTTAAAATTGTTACTGGACGCTTTTTATATGTTTTATGTTGTCATATGTGTTTGTTGTTGAAACCAATAAACATTTATCTATCTATCTACCTCAAGTGTTGCAGATGTCCATGAGGCGGCGGTGATCACTTACCATCACGTGTGCAGTCTGCTTGTCTGTCCGCAATAATGCAAAAAAAAAGCTCATAAATAAATAATACTTTATTAATCAGATTAAGGTTGGCAGGCGCACTTGTGACTCCACTGGTGTTGCGGGTGTCCATGGGCGGCAAAATTGCTTACCATTAGGTGATCCGTCTGCTCGTCTGCTACCTCTAATATTAAAAAAAAGATAAGAAAAAAAATACAAATGGACACACATAATTATACAAATACCTACAGAATTAGTACTATCTGTACTAAGAGGATCTTGTAATACGGGTTAATTAGAGCAATCTTAATTTATAATGAAACATTAACTAAAAGCTAATTAAATAATAGACTTGATTATGGTATTAACAGCTTGAGATCTAAAGTCCTAATTGTCTTTTCCATTAGGAAGACATACTTTAATATCCACTGTGCACTTCTTTCTAAACAATAGTCGATACTAAAGAATAATAGAAAACGAATTCCACGCAATAGATTCAAGTTTATTCCAATAATACAGTGGAAACACTTCAATCCACTTAAACTCTAAAGTTGCCGTTGAAATTTCCAAAGAAACTTAACATACTGCGTTAGTATGAACAAGAAACAGTTCCCCAAATAAACTACACAATTGCTTGGAAAGTAATTTCGAAGCACCTTTATCCCGAAAAATTGAGAACGGTGGGGCGGGGACGGACGGGCGTATCTTATGGACGGGTTTCGACCGCTTTTTTGTTTTGCTGCAGGATTTTTTAAGTAAGTAAAATTTTATTTAGCAAAAAATACACGGTTACATACAAAGATACAAATAAATAAAATAAAATATTTTTAAATATTTCACAACATCACATACTATACATCTGACTCCGAGATAGGCAGCTCAAGCACCTGTGTTACGGATATCAGAATCAACAGTGGGACTACAAATATATACATATAATACTTTTCTTTTGTAAATACATACTTATAATACATAGAAACACCCAGACCAATACAAACAGACATGTTCATGCACACAAATGTTTGTACTGTGCGGGGATCGAACTTGCAACCATTGGACCAGAGGCAGCGTTCATTACCACTGTTCCAAGCGGGTCGTCAGTATACATAAAATGGGTGTATACATAAAACCAATTCGGTAGGAAGATATAAGATTAACATAAAATTATTTAATGCGACGGGTGGACCTAACTAGCGACGTCAATCGATTTAAATTGATAGAGAACCATGCCAACCGGATATCCTTTTAACAATTTCGAAGTTCGAGTCTTCCGTAGGTGCCTTTTTTAAGCTTACTTACGTCCCCTACAATAGTTCCCAATGTATCTTCTTTCCCGCATTGTAGATTTTTTTAAGTGGGACATGTGAAAAACGCCCTGCTGGTTTAAACCGTGATTTCAGTCCGTTTCCCAGGTCGAGCAAAAAGTATGTTTCGAATTTTTCGACCATAGCTCGGTTATATACCTAATACAGCCTATAGCAGATTTGCTTAAGGCGGTGTTAGGTATATATCCGGTGATTAAGCTTATATCATCATGGTATTGATGACTTGATTTCTATGATAGAGGCTTTTTACCCTGCAGTGGGACAGTAGGTATTCACCGTGACATTTTTAATACCCGAGAAAGTTCTCGAGAGCATTAATGAACCAAACACTTTCCTCCGTGGGGAATAAAAATAAGAAAACACCTTCCCATACAAAAGTAATCAGCAGTTGCAATTTGTATGAGAAGTCGATTTTTTTTTATACCTGCCCCTCGAAACCGTCCCTCGGATTGGACCTCCGGTACCCTCATTCATTCGGTATGGTGTGTTTTACTGAGTGAGTGACGCTATTTCATTCCAGTTTTCTGTAAGTTGATGGTGGTCTAACAAATGATGATAATAAGGACGGGCTTAACACGGCGTCATCCTGCGCGGTTAAGCCCACAATGCCTCCTCGTATATCCACTCTTATCCCGAAAATTGTCGTCGTAATTCCGCGAGATTCAATTTAAAATCGCTCCAAGCTCGGCCAATGCCGAATATTCCTAGGGGAACACGTAATTGGTATGGACCGGGCAGCCGGTGCATTCAAAAATCGAGACTGCACCGACAGCAAAACCGAAGCAGGAATCGAACGGGTTCCAATTTCGCGGCAGATATGTTGATTGTTTTGCGGTGGCTCGTAAATAAAGTTCTGTTTGCGAGCCCCGAAGACTTTGACGGGACTGTAAATACTTTTTTGGGGCTTGACTGGGGTTCAGTGTCGAAATAAATGCAAAAGCTAAGCATCATGACAGTCAATACTCAGTATCATCTAGAGATTTGAGGACGGCCACGAAAAGTCACATCTCGAAGAATCACTCATCAGTGATTCTCAACCAAATTTACATGAAGGACTATTTGATAAGATTTCTGTCTGACCACGGGCTATTCAGCTGTAGTCGAAATTGGCTGCGCAAGCGTTTGTTTCACTTTGTCGGGACTGTAAATATTTTGAAAAACTATATATGAAAAGCTATGCATCATGAAAGTCAATGCATCCTCAAATCTCTAAATGATACTTATATCATTTAGACTTAGAGATTTGAGGATGGTCACGAAAGTCACATCTCGAAGAATCACTCATCAGTGGTTCTCAACCAAATTTAGATGAAGGACTATTTGATAATATTTCTGTTGGCCACGGGCCATTCACTACACCTAGCAGCCAACTTCGACTACATCAAAATTGGCTGCGCAAGCGTTTGTTGCCGTGTTGTCACTTTGACGGGACTGTAAAATATTTTTGGGACTTTACTCGGGTTTAGTGCCGAAATAAATGGAAAGCTAAGTATCATGAAAGTCAATGCTAAGAATCATCTAGAGATTTGAAGAAGGCCACAAAAGTCACATCTCAATGGTTCTTAACCAAATTTACATGAAGGACTATTTGAAAAAAAAATGTCGCGTTGTGTTCGTTCAATGTCTTATCAGGTAATTAAAATGGCTCCACTTGAAATTCTTCCAGGGACCACCAGTTTCGTAAAAATAAGTTTTGAAACCACATGCTTGGATTCATCATTTCAGCCAATAGACGTCCACTGCTGGACATAGGCTTCTCCCAATGTTCTTCACACAGATCGGTCCTGTGCCGCCCGCATCCAATAGGATTCCCACGATCTTCACCAGATCGTAGGTCCACCTAAAAAAAAAATGTGATTTACGTGTACCTCTATTAAAGTGTTTGTACCTTGTAGGAAGGCCTGCCACGGCTGCGACTTCCTGTACGTGGCCTCCACTCGAAGACCATTCCGCCCCAACAGCCGTCTGTTCTCCTCGCCCTGCCTGCCCTGCCAATTGCCACTTGAGGTATGCAATCCTTTGGGCTATGTCTGTGACCTTAGTTCTCCTGCGAATCTCATCATTTCTGATACGATCACGCAGGGAGAATCCGAGCATAGCCCTCTATATTGCTCTCTGGGTGACTTTGAGCCTACTTAATCGGCACATTGTAAGCGGCCACGTTTCGGTTCCGAATGTCATCACTGGCAACACACACGCATTGAAGACTTTCGTCTTGAGACACTGCGGTAGATGGGCCGAAAATATGCTGCGTAGCTTTCCGCACGCTGCCCAGCCGAGTTGGATTCGTCGACCGACCTCTTTCTGGACGTTGGACTTACCAAGCTGGACTTTTTGTCAGAGGTAGATGTAGTCGTCTACAACTTCCAGTGTAGAGCTTCCAACCTTTGTAAGAGTGGGTAATTTTCGTCTTGTCCATGTTCATTTTCAGACCCACTTATTTGGAGACTCTACTGAGATCGTCGAGTATTGTGCCTAAGTCTTCCAAGGTCTCAGCCATGACAACGATATCATCAGCGAATCGAAGGTGCGTCATGTACTCGCCATTTACATTGATACGAAGTCCATCTCAGTCCAGAAGCTTATACACGTCCTCCAACAGAGTGGTGAACAGTTTCGGCGATATAACGACGCCCTGTGGATGTGGATTAGAAAGAATATAATAATATTTATTACCCGACACTAAGCTAGGATCAGGAGGGCGATTGCGCAAACAACTTGAATGCTTTTATCACGCTTCTGGCTTACGACTATGGTTTGATTATACTGTAGAACTAGTCTTATAATTCAAGTTCAGAAATGGACCAGCGTTCCGTTAATAATGTATGAACTGAATCGATGACCAAGCATTAGACCGACGATGTACATCGTTAACATTTTAAAACAGTTATCTGCTTTGCTATATTTATACTGCTTTTATACAGTTTATTGATTTGTGGGATGTTTGTGGAGTTTCAAAGCAAACGTTAAATACGCTAGTACCTAAAGTCCATTCAGTAATGTGAAGGTGAATAGGACAGTTCAAACGTTTCGTATAATGCATTCATCTTTCTAACAAATAAAAATATTTAGTTGTATAAATCATTAGCTTTCTGGTGTTCTTATTTTTCCAAAATAACAAGTATTAAACTATCTTAATTAATCTGAACAAGAATTTAAATGAGTTATTACCAATAATATTTGTAAAAATCTTTTGAATTGCATAATGCACTAAAAGGAATTTTTACTCATAGGGATTTTTTTTTTAATTTATTATCATAGCACACAAAACAGATTACAATCAATGAGACTTATTTTAGTAGCATGAAAATGTACATAACAAAATTGTAGTCCAAAATGATGTATGCCTAAACGCTCAAGAGTTAATTAACACAACAATAAACAAATGAAGTATTAAATTAAATTATAAATTATACCAAATTATAAATTAAATGTCAAATCATAAATTACATGTCAAATCATAAGTTCAATGTCAAATCATAAATTAAATTAATTACAAGTCAAAATTAAAATATAAATTACAAGTCAAATTAACAATTTAATTACAATTAGGCATAGGATTGACACAAACAATCGCAATAAATCAGTAATCGCTATGGCGACCAACTTACCATTGAATCACGATTATTGTCTCGTGCAAAATATGTCCTCATAGATTGCATTAGGGACCAAAAACTAGTAATTTCTTTTGGTGACGAAGGTGGCTCCGACACGTGAACACTCGCTGTGTTATTATTTCCAGATGAATAAAATGCATATTATTTAAATAAAGGTGATTTATTGCGTGTGTACCACGAAGAATATTTACATATTGTATTTCATATCCAGACAGTTTAAATTCATAGATAAAATGTTGATTAAAATTAAAAATCAAACAAATAAAAAGTCGATTAGATTTGTAAAGAAAATATTCGCGATTCATAAAAATATCGGTTAGATTTACAAGGAGCGTCTCACTTTTAATGTCAAAATACTCGTAGATCTGTACTATTTACCTGAAGGTGAATAGTACAGATCTATTTTGACATTAAAAGTATGTCAACATACTGAATGGACTATAGTAAAGATTCATTTTTCTTTTGCTTGTGTCTAAAGATATTTTTACTGCGGGCTACGTTTAGGTTGAGCAAAGGTAGCTCATTCCTCCGGATCGCGCCCTCCATGCGGAGGGTCTTGATTTTTTAAATCTATGTGCGTATTTCTACCATTGGCTTGGGGGTAAGAACATTGTGAGGAAACCGGCACGTTTCGGATTTAATGATGGCTACACGAACCATCATTCAGTTAGTCTGGCTTTCCTGTAATAGGGTTGCAAAGGTCAGACGGCAGCCGCTTTCTTTTTTTGATGCTAGAGGCGGACAAACGAGCAAGCGAGTCACCTATTGGAAAGTAATCATCGCCGCCCATGAACATCCGCGATATCAGAGGGATCGCTAATGTGTTACCGGCCTTTTTAAAAAAGAGTACGCTCTTCTCTTAAAGATCACTAAGTGGTAGCCGTCCGGAAATACTTCTGCAGCCAAACCGTTCCACAGGAACTGAGGTACGTGGTAGAAAGTTCCGGGAAAAACGCACAGTATTAGACCGCCGATGATGGAATGACAATCGCTTGCCGCTTCATTGTAATTACCATACTAGCCAAATCCTGAATCATGGTACAAGCGTACCCTGGGCTCCAGAGTGACAGGGTTTGGACGCAACCGGGAATCACAGGCTAAGATTAGGAGGCGGAGGAGCTACGTTCAGGTACGAATTGGTCGGCTTGACAGAAGGGACACCATGGCGTTACCTTAAAGAAGCGCTTGCGCTGAATTTTTCCGAGTACCGGATGCCCAATGAGGAGGAAGGTTAGCCGTCCACTTGTAACTCCACTGGTGTTGCGTTCAAATCAAACTTAATCAAAGTTGTTCACTAGTATTTCCACTTTCATAATAATATGATTTTTCTTTTTGCAATTTATTCCTAAGTAAATAATGCACTTAAATTTATCGGCTCACGGAGAAGCAAAAAGCACTTACAAAATTTGTCGACATACCAAGGTCTCCAGGTAGCTTCGTCGGTAAAGCTGTAACCCTGTGACCCGAGATGTTATGTGGTCCTATGTCATGCTAGCTCCGTGGGTTCTGAGGCGCTCGCAGGGTTCCAACAGAGAGCTGAGAGAGGGCGCCACTAGCTTTTAAACTACCTAGCTAGAAAGTGAGAGTTAAAATAAAAAGAGTTTAAGATATGAGGGCTGAATATTTATTTAAAAAAAAAGACAAAAGTGCATGCATTTAAAGAGATGACTTTGTTTCTGGCTTTTAAAGGTAAATTTTATATAAGAACTTAAATGATCTTAAACAAGTAATGTACTTAATTCTAGGCTTAATTTAGGCCGTATAAAAATTATATTTAACTAAAAAGGACTCCTATTCTGACGATTATCCTGATGAAAATACAAATATCACAGCTTAGTCTATGCCGCTAAGAAAAAGTTCAAAGTAACGAGACTCCTATCAAGAGGATAGTCTCATAAAAAAAGTTACAACAATAAAAAATAGGTTATCATATCCATAATATTTCTACTCCGGAGCAAAAGAAAATAATAAGTTGGTACCGTAATAAAGCATTATACTAAACTTAATGCTAAACATGGGTTTTGCAGTCCTGCGATGGCAACGGAGACCCCTCCAAGAATCAGCCACGCATGGCGTGCAGCAGCTGACTGGTCATAAGTCCTGAAGTGTTCCTTACCTCGCCAGATTGACACCCATGCATAAAGAAGGCTTTATATGCCTGAAATGTGCACACAAAGGAAGCATTAAGACAGCCAGCCAACACAAGATGGTAGTGCTGTTGGGAAAAGAGTGTTACATAACGATATAGCATGTGGTATGCAGACAACCCATGGTCTCTAGCGCACATAGGCAGATGCGTGAAGAGCTTCTAGGCGCAATAAAGGCGTCAAATAAAAAGGAAAACCCATAAATGTGAAAGCGTGCTCACCCATTATGAAAAGACGTGGTGCAGGAGGTGTTCAGCCCAAAGAAAAAAACGTTATAATTAAATGGGTGACATTATTGGCCTAAAACAACAGACAATGGCTTAGCATGTGCGAAGAATACAGTAAAATATGAAAATTTGAGTTACATAACCAATTCAACTTACCAACACATGGCGTCCCCAAAAATAAGATATTAATTGTACAAAAAAAGGAATGCGGCATTCGCCGTCATTATAAAGAGCCAGGTGTCCCAATTCATCTTCCCAGCCAAATCAGTAATCACAATTTTTGTTAAATGTCCATCAAGGCACCGAACGACAAGAAGAAGAATGGCAGACGTCAAAAATTCATAAAGGAATCCATATATTTTTAATACATATACCGAAGGCAGAGATATCTAAGATCATACTGCTTACAAACAAAAGGTGAAATGCAGTTAATGCAGAAAAATACAAAATTGGCTACAAACATCTAATTTTATTGAAATTAATCAAAATCGATGATAGAAAAATCCAATGCTAAAATTAAGTGATTGCTGTCAAAGATTAGAAAGGAATTAGGTTTGTTCTCGCTAGATGGCGTTAGAAGTAAAGAAAAATTAGAATTAAATAATAATATACGACGCGTTACAAAGCAGTTGCAAGGTGTAAGATATATTATAGTGCACAAATGTTTGCGCAGATACTTCCGATGGAACACCAGTGTGACATGACCGAAGTGGAATCAGGCGCAGGACGTTGCTGTACCGAGGCACGGAGGAACATGGTCACCAACTTCCAGACTTCGGGCTGACGCTGAGAATTTCTTAACATACAAACTGGTACGAATTTTCGAAAAATTCGAGCAATTTTCATAGTTTTTTTTATTATTATTTAGGAGGCAGACGAGCGGACGTATCACCTGATGGTAAGCGATAACCGCCGCCCATGGACACCTGTCACGTCAAAAGAGTCACAGGTGCGCTGCCGGCTTTTTTAAAAGGGAGTACGCTCTTTTGTTGAAGGTTTGAAGGTCGTATCGGTCCGGAGACATCGTACATACAACATATTACGTAAATCTCATGGTAGAAGAATATAAAATAGTTCATTAGCATTGTTGTGCCCCGTCTTAAAAAGGCGAATTAGTATTGTCTTGAAGAGCCACAAAGGCTGTTCTTATGACAGTAAACTGTTTAGAGACACAAGAGACGACGGCGAATCGCGTTAGCGCGCCGTCTTTGTAGATGGCTTGAGCGGCCGACGTTTTGATACGTAGCGTCAGCCAAATTGAAGCTACGAGTAGTGTTGTGGAACTATCGATAGTAACTTCGAAAATCATTCAGACTATCGATAGTATTGCTATTGGTTAGAACTATCGATGGTAACATTTAATCAATACTATTGATGACGCCAGTACTATCAATACTATCGATTGTTTAATGTCCGATACTATCGATTGTACTATCGATAGTCAGCTATGTTTCGATAGTATTGCTGCCAGATTAAATGTGTCCAATACTATCGATAGTATTGGACATTAAACAATCGATAGTATCGATAGTATTAGCTTTATCAATAGTAGGTACTGAGGCCTTATTTTGAGTTTAAAATACTGTCCTTGCTATACAAAACGATTGCTCTGACACTTTCACATGCTCCACAGTGAAAGGGATATAGCGATAGTTTTCGATAGCGAGAACAGTTTTCCAAACTTATGGTAAGGGTACAGATCTAAAATTTTTATCGATACTATCGATAGTTTTAACCAATAGAATACTTTCGATTACACGACCCGTAACTTTATGAATGCCATCAAAAAGCGGAAAATCGAATACCTAGGTCACGTACAGTGGCGGACACATCAAGCTATACAAAACTGTCAGATTTCTTCATTTCATTATAAACCTTATATTGTAACACATTGAGTTCGAAATCGATTGAGGAAATTTGACAGTTTTGTATAGCTTGACCTGTCCGCCACTGTACTTAGGCATGACAGGTACAAGTTGCTTCAACTCATTATGATGGGTAAAATAGAGGGGAGGCGACGTGTTGGAAGAAGGAAAAAATCGTGGCTGCACAATATAAGGGAGTGGACTGGCATCGCATCTGTGGAACGGCTGTTTCGTCTCGGAATGAACAGAAAGGATCTTGGAAAGCTGACGGCCAACCTTCAGAACTGAAGAGGCACTCAAAGAAGAAGAAGAAGAAGAATACTATCGATAGACTGTCAGTACTATTGATTTTACTTTTTCTATCGATAGTCTATTGATAGACTATCGATAATGGACTATCGATAAGCAACACTAGCTACGAGTAAACACTTAGCACACACACACAATTTTAGTCATTTTAATAATGACAAACTTTACGGCGCCACTCTCGGCAGAAGTGCGGTGCAATGTTCCCTACTGTCCGCAAATTTTAAAACGATGGTAGCTCAGTAGGTTCCGAAGTATGGAAGTATGGTTCCGAAGGTCGTGGTTTGAATCCGAGCATGCACCCCTGACTTTTTCAAATCTATGTGCATATTATCTACCGGAGTGATACCACGGCCTTACAGAAAACCAGCGTGAAGCAGCACTGTCATGTATTTTGCTGTGTGAGTGAGGATACCGGAAGCCGAATCCGGGGGAAAGAGGGTTTTAAGGTTGGCAGCGCACTTGTGACTCCACTGGTGTCGCGGGTGTCTATGGGCGGCGGCAATCGCTTACCATTTGGCGATCCGTCTGCTCGTCTCCTACCTATCACATAAAAAAAACCCCTAGAAATCAGATCCTCATCTTAGCGTGTAATTTCCGGTTACTTCTGAAGCTCTCGCTCTGGAGCCCGGGGTACGCTTGGACTATGATTTAGAATTTGGGGAGTCTGGTAATTTCAATGAACCCTAGAAAACAGATAGTTAATAAAAATATTTTGATAATTTGGTTTAACAGAATTTGTTATTTTAATAGGGTATTTGACTAGGAGATTTTACAAAATATTAATATTTAATCAAAATATAGGTAAATATCGGTAAATCGACTGACCGGATGGTGCAATTGGTAGTAACCCTACCCTTACGCCAAATGTCGTGGGTTCGATCCCCACCCTGGACAAATATTCGTGCGATGAACACTTGTGTTCAGTGTCTGGGTGTAATATATGTATTTAAGTATATATTTGTGTACCTCTGTTGTCTGATATCTGTAACACAAGTGCTTAAGCTACTTAGTACGGAATCAGGTCATCGTATGAGATGTTGTGAGAATTATAAGGGATTATAGTTGGAATTATAAGGGATTATATGTGCCAATGGCAAACATTCTCAATTAAAAATATAACGTCTAGCCGGTTTTATGGTCATTCAAAGATTCATGGGCAAGTCTATTTTAAAAGTATGAAATTATTTCAAAAATATTATACCCATTGAATAACCCATATAATTTGCACCAACTATTAAATAGAAGAACCATTGACATAAACGAAACACTTGATATAGCTACCATACAAAATTCAAATGAAATGCATACAAAATACTTAAGTGTGTCGTCACATCTTAGTAGCCATTTGTATGGAGCGTTTTGGGTTTCCACAAAATAATGTGATTTTAAAGTTGTGATATCTCAGGTAGTTTAAATGATGTTTCTATCATTGAGAGGTATTTTGATTACAAAAATAAAAAAAGAATAGTCATTTTATTCATTTATTTTATTTGCATTACATATGACTATATTATTAGGTATAATGGTAACATTACACAATAAATAAATAATAAATAAATAAATAAATATTTCACAACATCACATACATTGATCTGACTCCGAGATAGGTAGATCAAGCACCTGTGTTACGGATATCAGAATCAACAGTGGAATTACAAATATATATATATATAATACTTTTCTTTTTGTAAATACATACTTATAATATATAGATAACGCCCAGACCAATACAAACAGATATGTTCATGCACACAAATGTTTGTACTGTGCGGAGATCGAACCCGCAACCCTTGCACCAGAGGCAGCGCTCACTACCACTGTTCCAAACGGGTCGTCGCCAATAAAATTAACATATGCTCCTTGGTAGGCATTGCAAATTAGCAGCATAAAGAGGTGCAGACATTTTTTGTTTTATTTACCTAATATTTGCTTTTGATATGTATTCTTCTAGGAAATATTATTATTTCTGTAATAGTCTACTGCATCCTAATTTGGGGAGGTACGTTTAAGACACGGTTAATGGACATCGAAAGAACCCAACGTGCGTTACTTAAGGTGATGTGTTTCAAATCGCGTCCATACTCTACAGAAAGCTTATATAATGAATGTAATCTGCTATCAGTTCGTAAACTCTATATTCTACAAACTCTATGCAAGCGCCATAAATCTCTTGTATACGATCCGAGTTTTATAACACTCAGAAGAAGAAAACATAAAGTAATTCAGATAGAAAGAACCAAATACAATATATACATGTTTCAGCATCTATGTATATATAACAAAATTAACAAAGTACTGGATATTTACAGCAAAACCCAAAAATAACTTAAACATACTGTAACAGAATTGCTAACAACGTTAAAGTATGAAGAAGTTGAAAAGTTGCTAAAATAAGCGAACATAACACACGCACACACAAACACACACACACACACACACACACACACACACACACACACACACACACACACACACGAACACACACACACACACACACACACACACACATTTGTTTTTATATTAACGAAAAGAAATGTCTTTAGATTGTTATTTGTCACGTACCTAAACATAGTATGATGTTAAGAGCGGAGGCTCGTGGCACAGGCATCTATATATGCTTAAAAGGAGTATCCAACCATAATTATGTAAAAATATCTATGTTCATGTAATAAAGCATTTTATTTTTATTTATTTATTTACTTTTTATTTGTTTGAAATTAATATGTATGATTATTTATAATAACTTCACCCAAATGTAATAAAGAAATAAATAAATCTTCATTTTGCAAAAGTTTGTATATGTTATACAGTACCGGTAGCCCCCTAACTAGGTAATCCTGTCTCTTGGGGACTAGAGTTGATGATAGTTTATTTATTAATGTTCATTCTATTGCCCAAAATATTTCTGTCTCACTTTACTATCTTGCAAACTATAAGGACCCTGTCAGACATTTCGCAAATGTAATTTTAAATACAGAAGTTATCGCTACTCATTATTCAATTAAGATAATTGAACTAAGAATACAAATAAGAAATCCGAAAGAAAAAGTTTAACATTATTACGGCGAGCGCTTCGCAGCTTAACGATCGATAATAGAATTTTGTTGAGAGCTGTTCTCGATGTATCGGCAAAATGTCCCATAACAACATTAAAGGTAATGTTTTTACACGGTTTTCCTGTTTGCTGCTCTTCTATTTTTATCTATTTTATACTATCACTGAGCTAATATAGCTAAGCAGTTCGATGTTGAGTTGATTCTGATATTGTTTTTACTTTTGGGAGAGTTAGGAGTTTGGGAGAGCAGAACTAACACAAAACGTGTCGACTGATGAAATTTCAGTTTTTTAATTATCCAAGGGTATCTTTTTCTGTCATAATCGTGGCAGGCCCTCACAAGGACCGACGATCTGGTGAAGATCGCGGGAATCCATTGGATGCGGACGGCGCATCTTTTTCTTTTGGGTCCTAAGCTGTCGCTTCGGAGTCCGAGGCTTTCTTGGATCTTTATCTAGGAATTGAAAAGTCTGGTAAATAAAATGAAGAGACTTCCGTCTGACCTGCTCAAAACTTGGGAACCATGTAGCCTACATGTTCGCTTGTCTACCGGATCATGGTTACTTTATTTTTGATAATTGGTCCAATGAAAAGGGGGGTTTAAAGTTTTGCAGCACACTCGGGATTCCAGTGGTGTCGCGGTCGACCATGGGCGATGGTAATCGCTTAACTGCAGGTGATCCGTCTGCTCGTCTGCCACCTATCCCATTAAAAAAAAGAAAACAAAATCGGAATGTGTAGGATTCTTGATGATGTTTTACAGTTTGATTGTTTCGCTTAGTATTAGAACAATAGACTAAAAAAAAAAATGGTGCATAGTCGGATTTCACTTATCGGACCTCCTGATAGCACACATAGTTTTTTTCAGTGATAACCGCCGCCGTTTATGGACATCTGCAACACCAGTGGCGACACAAGTGCACTGCCAACCCTTTATTACCCTTCCTTGCGTTTGTCATCGTCACCCCATTTAAGTCCCCACTGCTGGGGCACGGGCCTCCCTCAATCACATGAGGGGTAACTGCCATACTCACCACGCTTGGCAGACAGGTTGGCGAAGGTTTTGATATAAATGCAGAGTTTTCCTTCTCTGGGTGCTGATGATTATGCCAGCAGCTTTACCTTAGTCGCCTTTTACGACACCTCGGTAAGAGTGAGGGTGGCCTATTCTACTCTGCCGGGGACCACACGGCCTTGCGTTTGTACCCTTACTCAATCGGTGAAATACAACCCAACTGATGCTCCACTGAGGTTTTTTTGAGAGGGCGTGGATCATAATGACATGATAGTGACATTTTTACAATATGATATGACCGTAAAGGGATCTGGTGCTACTCCAACGTACAGTCCAAGGAAAAGGGGTACAAGAAAACTCAGGTACAAAACACCAGATCGCAAGCACATTAGTGGTTCTAAAGCGAGACCCACTAGTCACTACGTCACCAAGATAGTCAATTGAAATAATATAAAAATATTTAAACAGTAACAAAAAATCAACTATCTGTCCTATGACGAAGATTATGGCGCAATGCCTAAATGCACATTTACCTAGAAACACTGGCATTTTGCCATTGCACCAAACAAAGTTGGATTTCGATGCATTTGATAACAGAAAATACCTATTTACTTTTTAGGATTTGGAAGTTAGCCTATTATGGTAGAAATGTTTTATGAAATATTTGAACAACATTTTTCAGTACTATTTAAAGTAAAAAAATGTAAATATTATGAAGAGCTTTGGGACTAATGGTATTTTTTTGTAGGACGTACAGTCAACCGCTATGAAATATAAGTACCTCGACCGACTTTTAAGGCAGATCAATAAGGATCATATTTGAATGATGTTGTATACTTGTATAAGTGAACGTGACTGTACCTACATAGTTATTTGTATTTTCTTTGTACGCTCCGACTTTGATCCAGCATTAAGCAAATCTGTAACTAAATTCAAAAGAGGACTTGATGAGTAAGCCGAATAAAAAACGTGCCCGATGTCTAACTCACTAGATCAACTTGATTAGAAAATCTACTCAGTAACAGTTTACTGCAGTCTGTACAGAATACCTTCTCGCAACGCAGAAAGTACATCGCACGACGTTCCATTGTGTTGCGACTGGATTCTATGGCATCCAGTGGCGACGACAAACGCAACCCCGGATATCAACAGAAACTACTACTCTACCAAGGTGTCCGACTAAGAAGAAGATTATATAACATTTACCGTCCTACTTTTGTAATGTTTAGAAGCAGAATCCAAATTAACACAAGCTTAGTCTAGTCTAGTTAGGATTTCAAAATCATTATCTCAGTAATTGTGGGCATTCGAGACATAAGAAAGTATTCGAAACGTGTTAGATCCCTCACCAATATTTTTCTCATTGCCAAGAGATATAAGTATTTAAGTGAATAAAACATATAGATAAAGATAAAATTATCTTTATTCAATTTAGGTTCATACAGAATACTTATGAATGTCAAAATAGGACACATATTATTATCTACCGCATCAAGAAACTCATCAATAAACTCAGTAGTTACTCTTTTCCAATATTGATGATGTTACAGAGTTTCAATGAGCAGTTTTCCAGTAGGTATTTATAAATTTCCTAGTGATTCGCTAGATGGCGCGATCAGTCCCTGTAAATGTTAGGTGTGGTACGATATTTCATGTGGACCCTAATTTATGGGAAAATTGTTTTAGGTTTTTTACATTAAATATCTTTATACTTCGCAGTTAATATGTATTTTTAGTGCTATGTACATTTTAAATGACAGAGAGTGATTCAAAACGAAACTTTTCATTAACGAGTAAAATATATATTTTACTTGTTTACTTTTTATCTCTATTTTCTTATGGGTAAAATAAAGTTAAATATGGCAGGACCGTAAATGTCATGATGATAGTTGGTTTATCAAATATTTCCTATCTATCATAGACAAAAAAGGAACTTTTAATTGATAGTGAGAGTAGCGTCATCTGGTGTTGCTTATAGAAACCACCCGAAAATACCTACTGGAAAACTGCTCATTGAGAAGAGAAAAAAAATACAATTATCAAAGTTAACATGACGAAGAATCCTTATCATTTTAATAGTCTTGTACACTATTGTAGCCTTTTTAACATGGCGCTTACCTATGTTTATATCAATCTAAGTTTTAGTGTTTATAAGCCTTTTGGTTATCTTAGGTGCTGTTGTAAAATCTTGGAGTTTTGTGGTATCATTATTAGTATTATATTATCATTATTAGTATTGTATTATAAATTACTGTTGGCACCAGACCTCTTTTTTATTATCTATAGTTTTATAAGGATTTAATATATTTGAATTTACCGTTCTTTTCTTTTGATATTCATATTTTTGTTGAGTGTGACTTTAAGTGTCACGGAGATAGGCGAAAAAAGGGGATTTTTGTAATACAGATTCTTCAATATAAAAGTTACTCTCAACATTGCGTTTTAATGTTGCCGTCCTCCTAGGTGAGTTCCCTTATCTCTGTTGTAGTGCTGCTGCCACGGACGCTAGGTAGGCGCCTCATATTCCATCCTCAACAATTACCTCAGGCAAGACGGAGTGATGAGAGTAGCTAAACATCGATTGGAGTGGCGAAGATTTGAAAATGCTTAAGTACAATTATGGACTGCAACACGCTGAAAATGATGATGATGAAATATATGATAATGGAAATGATAATGATAAATGTTTATTCAAAAACCAAATCTTTTGCAAGTTGAGTGTAAACTTTTTCTATTAAGTACAATAGCACCTGTGTCAGAGAAAATCACTCTTCCTTAGCTTAAACTACAGTTACTAAAAACCATTATCATTATATTTCTTAAAGTAGTATATATAAACAAAATTGTTGTAAATGTAAGTAGACATCTACACAAGAAAAAAAAACTTACCGCAATAATAATTCAAAACACAATACAACACACAGCATATTACAGATACCAAAATACACACATTTATATTTAGAAATATACATATATTTTTAACAGCACATACCTACCTACCCATGGTTTCTCGCATCTAGCTCTTGCCAGCCATCCTGCGCAGATCGTCCCCCCACATAGCCAGAGGGCGCCCTACATTACGTTTGGCAAGACGCGGTCTCCACTCAAGAACTCGTTTACACGGTTACAGTGGCGAACAATTGGAGAGGCCTACGTCTAGCAGTGGACTGCGATAGGCTGATGATGATGATGATGATACCTACCTATTATAATATACGCGGAGCAAATGTAGAAATTTATCTTACTCTTGCAAAAAAGGCACGCACTCACAGTCTGTGGTTGTAACATTCATTCAATAAAAAAAATTGATGATGTCATTCCACATAAAGGCTACTAAGGCGGTCTAATAGCACGTCCCAATAATTTTTCTGGAACCAACCCTAAACTGCAGCTAAAGAGAGCAACAAAACGAGCCTCCAATCAACATTCAGCGTTCACGCCGAATATTTTCTAGGAGCGAACTCTACATTTAGATCGGTAATGGGATTATTAGGTTACCGCTTGCAAGCGAGACGAATTGATTTCGCAAATCAAATAAGGGTGTCGCGCCACTGCGGCGATCCCAGGTGGCTTGCTCTATCTGGCTCTACATAGAGCTTAGTAGAGTTTTTAATCTCTTTTTCTATCTAGTACTCCTGAGATATAGATACTCCTAATAATAATCGTATCCTTATCCTCGTTTTTCATTATTAGTAATATAATGATTACTTCCTGTACTTAACCAATACATTAATAAAGAAATGTATGTACAGTGACTAGGAAAACTTGTCTGAAAAATCTCTATGGTATACACAAAATAATTGCAATGCAAATATGAAACATTTCTCCCTGCACAATACTAAATGTCCACAATACTGTTCAACTTTAGTTATAAACTTGCATGTAAGAAGTCTAAAAATATACTAAAACCCAAGTCCTAAAGATGAAAATAAAATATCAAAACGCTGACGACGACGTTAAAGAGAAATACCAAGCTACTCGTAGCACTATGAAGTGTCGTAGTCGCATCATCTTAGTGCTATGAGATGTTTGCTACGAGCCTTACAAAGTGCCGTGCTACGAAAATTTTGCTACGAGACATCAAAGTTAGTACGTTGCAATCATGTCGCTTCTTTATTATCAACATGAAGAACGGCAAAGTACTTTAAACTTGAGTAGATTGACTTATGAAAGTTTTTCGTAGTTTAAGCATGAAGTTAATAAATATTACGACTATCTCGTTTGATTATTATCTTTTATCAATTGAATTAAATATGTCAATCACCACACATTTTCGAGCATATACGCAAAGCAATTCCTTCCAATAATATCTATTCACCAGTTAGTCCAGATTGATATGGCATCTCTTCTTGGGCCTATCTCTTCGAAGATCATCGAAGACTATCTCCTGACTGCCATTTCGTGACGATTCAGGTCCAACTCTCCAAGTGTATTCTAACAACATGTATAGCTCAATTCAATTTCAATTTCGCAATTTCTCTCCAACATATATGTTTTTGAGTGAATTGTGGTATTCCTGATAGATCATAAAGTAAAGTACTACTCATATTTTGTCCCACTCCAGGTCACAGGTCTACATCATAGAAAACAAGTTATCGGTCCTATGGTAGGATCAGGCTTTGTTAATACTCTACATTTTATTTTTTATGATTGCATACGGTGTTGACTTATAATTGGAAGTTCATTTAGTTTATTTTCATAAATTGTGAATATTATAACAAGTGTATTTTTTTATTTATGAATATAATTAAACGAGAAGAACCTAATTACATAATTATACAATGTAACGCAATTTCATTGGTTAACCATTAAAGGAATAAATAACCACACTTGCTTAATGTAATATAGTTTGGTAATCACAAACCCGAGTTATGTTCGAAAATTCAAAACATACTTTTTGCTAGACCCGGGAACCGAACCACGGATCCCGATTTCACGGCCTAGTATTTGAATCACTAGAACAACAAATCTTTATGCGTCATTGATAATCATCATCAAATGAGCGCATTAAGGGACCGAACAAAACGTGTAGTCAGAGTTCATTAACTAGTACACATGTCTCCTTCCCACACTAGCGAAGAGGGGAGCGTCGTTGGGGGTTTAGTCAGTAGGCCTTCAGTTTTACTGGAGGAGAGCCCGACATAACCCGTCCGCCCTCGACGGACGGGTATGCATAAGGCGCCGCCGAAAGGTGGCGACGTCGGCCAATTGAACATCGGGCCGGCGGCATTCCCTCAATGCCAAAAAATCCGGCCAAGTGCGAGTCGGACTCGCCCATGAAGGGTTCCGTAGCAGCAAGTAAGATATATGGAAGGTAAATTGCGGTTTACGGTTTATAACATATTAAAAAAAAAACTAATCATTATATCTAGTTCAAACGAATTTTCGTTGTTAGTTTTCATGATTATGTACATCATATATTTTTTTTAGTTTTATAATTCATTTATTATAGAAGCTAAGAGGGGGAGGGGGGGGGACATTTTACCACTTTGAGGATCGTCTCTTCGCAAAGTATTGTGTAGTATTGTTGAAAAAAATGATGCTATAAACCTCAACATCATTATTAAAGAGCTATCCATAGATACCCCACACATTAAAAGGTAGGTAGGTTTGATAAAAAAAAATTGGAGTTTCAGTTTCAAGTATGGAGACCCCCCCCCCCTCCATTTTTTTCATTTTTTCCAATTTTTGTGTAAAAATCGTAATACGGTTAACACAATACATCCCTTTACCAAGTTTCAATAGTATAATTCCTATAGTTTCGGAGAAAAGTGGCTCTGACACACAGACGGACGGACAGACGAACAGACATGGCGAATCTATAAGGGTTCCGTTTTTTTGCCGTTTGGCTACGGAATCCTAAAAGGGGGCCGAACAAACAACCTTAAGCTACAAGTACCCAACTTTACCCCTTCCAACTTATTATGCTCCCTACATACCCAATGAAGTAATACAATACAGTCACAAAAACGGACTGCAACGTGAAACTTAAGTAACACTGCGCTTCAACAAGTTATTATGTTTCACAACTTGGTTCGGGAGCGACGATGCCACCTCATATAAAATAATGCTACGTTTAAAGGTGTTACTCCTTCAGCTAAGAGAGGGAAAGAGTGTTTAGGGTTCCGTTACCGAGTTTTGTAGGTTTTATTTATTTATTTATTTGGAAACAAACAGTCATTTACAAACTTTGCACAAAAAACATGATTAATAATAGACTTACAGTTTCACTAATGGAAATTAAAAACAACACTAAGATAGACTTATTTAAACTTTAGAATAAACATTTTAGTTCAGAATAGACTTAAACTATTTTTACAATAAATCTAACATGATAAACCAAAGCAAAAATATAAACGAATTTAGTTAGAGAAAATCTGATTTTAAACAAGTTTCTTACTTTAAAATTTAAGTAATTTGAAAAAATTAAAATTCCGATATCACACATTTAATACACTTTCACTTGTGTACAGACAGCCACACGTTCGGTCACTTACAATAAAAGTATATTCATTCATTCATTCATTCGAAACTACCCCGCCCGCCCTCGCCCAGTCACTCTAACACAAGGAAAACAGAAAACTGACGTGAAGCAGCTTCTGTGCTGTGTTTTGTTGCGTGTGTGAGGGTAACGGAGGCCCAATCCGGGGGAAATGTGCGTTTAAAGGTTGGCAGCGCACTTGTGACTCCACTGGAGTGTCCGTGGACGGCGGCAATCGCTTACCATCAGGTGATCCGTCTGCTCGTATGCGCCATCACATAAAAAAATTCTACCTAATTTACAAGTTGGTATGGAACCCTTCTGGCCGCGGTTCTGACTTGGACTTAGCTTGTTTTTGTTTTAAGTGCACTGGAATATGAGTTTTTGGGTTATTACGTTTTAGCAGAGAAAATATGTTTAATGGGACATTGTTGTCTTCGTAAAATGCTATTAAAATATTTTGTTCCTCTTCTGAATATTTTCTGAGAATAAAAAGTAAGGTATCAGCCTATAAACTGTCCCACTTCAGGGCAAAGGCCTCCATCATAGAAATCAATCGCTACTATATGATACCATTGTCTCATAGAAAATTGGCATGAAGCAGCGTCCGTCTATCGTTGAACGCAACGTTAATTTCAGTGTGGGTACCGGCGGCCCATTATAAGGGAAAGGGGAGTTCGAAGGTTGACAGCGCACTTGTGAATATATTTGTGGCTATGGGTGGACGTAATCCCTTTCCATTTGGTGATTCGGCTACTCCTCTGTCACCTAACATATAAAAACACAACAGAACATTTTAGAAAGCGTGCACATGGCTATACATGGATTTACCCTCTTTTGGTTTTGAACAGTCCTTAAGTCTGTGACACAAGTCCTATATTTGCACTGCGGGCGGTTGACTTTACTTGTTCCCGACTGTACAGTCACGTGAATTAATAAGTATACAACCTCATTAAAATATGAAACTTATTATTTCGCCTTAAGAGTTGAGGTGTTTGCATTTCATGCAGGAGACTGTACGTTCATATCCACTCAGTTACCATCGATCCTGTGGCACCGACTACTCACTCTACAATCTCGTCACGACACAATATCTGGGATTTCTTAATTCCCGATACTACCAGGGGCCACTTTCTACAAGCAATAAATATAATGGCATTGGGTATCCGGAATGAAAGCGGATCGGTGGACGCCGATCCAATATTTCGTATTGAGCGCGGACGACGACTTTGTACGGCGAAATATTAAATTTTATCGTGGATTAATGCTATTGTTGGCTTTGGGATTAAGCGTTCCGGGTTTTTATGAATGTTCATGTAGTGTTACAGTTCTATCCCATAACCTTCCGAAGGAGCTCTGTTTATTTGTAAATTATTTTGATTCCGTTTCCAAATTTAAGACAACATCACCTATCACCAATTGCCACAGCTAAAATAGATTGCCCCCAGCTTCTTGCCAGCCTATCCTTTAGGACACCTAAAAAGCCTATAAGATTCAACCTGCCAATTTCCCTTCCGAGGGCGACAACCAACTATAGGCAGAACAGCTACTTATGGCGTGTGGGCAATAAGTTTAACAAACTTAGTAAGGAACTAGACTTAGACCTTTTCAACACCAGCAAACCAACGGTGAGACGGCTTCTGAGCGAGCGGTTCTTCGAACCGCAAAATATGTAAAACATATATTATACATAGAAAAATATAAAGATCTATGAAAATAGCTATAAGTTGGAATTGATGTTAAGGAATGTTTCGTTTTGCTGAATATCCACATTTATATTCTAAGTTTATATCTGTTATACTTCTACTTAATTTCTATCTGTGTAGACCTATAAGTGATTTCTCTGTAACCATACTGATGTAAACATACATAAGAAATGTAAATCCTGGTCTACCGTTTATAAATAAATAAATAAATCAGCGCTGACGCGGCATTTCTGTCGTGGCAGCACCATGCTGAGGTCAGGACCTGATTGACCTCATACTTCACACACGCCTACTTATTTAGAATATGTTCATTATATAACTGTGTATTTACCTACCTATCGTCTGTTCTCGTACTCACCTTAGTCTGTAGTTTTAATGTGTCAATGTTACTTTACCTATGTTTTATAATGAATGTTCATTGTTAAATTATTTATTGTATTGTTCAAAAAATGTTTCTTTCTTTCTTTCTATCACATAGAAAAAAAACATTCGACACAACACAATAAACAACACAATAAACAAGTCAGCTAACTATACGATATAGCTTATCCTTTTCGATATACAGATTCCAATCATGGTTGAAGACTGTAATGATTGTGACTGAATATGTTTGCTATTGTTATTAGGATGACGTTTGAGGTTACATGAAACATACTGTATACAACAACATTCTAATGAAATTAATTAAGACGGGATTTAACACGAAATTTATTATGTGAGACAACATTATGTACTCACATATTTTGCTCGACGTTTCGGCTGCTTTACACTGTAACGCAAAAATCTAAAAAACGAAACATTTTAATGTGTCATTCCGTTCTGTCTGATATACAAATATCATAATTGTTAAAGAATAATGTAACTGAAAAAGAAAAATGTCTGCTACTGTTCATTAAGAAAATGTCTGAGTTTTTCATTATTTCACAATCACACACATACATGCCAACTTTCTCTCCCTCTCCCTCTCTCTCTCTCTCTCACACACACACACACACACATACATACAAAATATTGTTTTACTAACTGAATGGTTAGACAAAAAAATAGTGCTGTACTTTGACAGAAAAAGTGGTTTCTACTCTCGTTCCTATTGTCTTAAGAAAATAATCATAATTAAGTAATGATTATAATTACTTGTGTGGATTAAGTAGTCTTGCTCTATACGAGAACATTTAAGTTGTAACAAACGGAAATAATCATTGTTAAATCATGATTATAATTTAATTAAGATTATTTTCTTAAGGAACACAGTAGGAAGCACTTCTTCTGTCACCGTACAGTACTATTTAATATTTTTATCTAATAGGGGTTGACGAGCAGACGGTTCACCTGATGGTAATCAACTGCGCAGCCAGAGTTACTCTTCAGTTACAAGAATAAGTCAACTTGGTCTTGTAAAATAAATACTGAAACTAATGTTACTTGATGATGGATGATGTTAAGCGATGATGTTGGTGGGACGCGAAGAAAACGGCGACAATGATGATAATGGATGGGTTTCATTGAAAAAAATTGACAAAAGTATCGGGCCGAACTTAGTTTGGCCATTGTTGAGAAAACAGGCTAGTAGGTAATCTAGATAGAACACCTAAATCGTCTATCTAAAGTCTCCTAGGTATGGAGAGAGCATTTCAAACTGAATAGACGAATTGCCTTACCAAAGTTTATTGGGACCCTTATAGGTCCGGAAAATCGAAACGCTGGTGCGAATTAATGTACTCCCAGCGACATCTATTGGAGTATGTGGAGTCACTCAGGGTTCGATATTGGTCCGACGTTATATAAGTTAAATGGTTTGTTACAGTACCTAACAGGTTTCTGTTACCACAAGTATTGTTTTTTACCAGCAACATAGGCACCACTGTTCATTACAACTGAAACGTTCTATTTAAACATAAGCACACGTATAGAGCAAGATTACTTAATCCACTCGTCAGTCGCAAAGGCACGTTCAGCCAATGATTGCGCGAGCCGGTGAAAAGTTTTGATCTCTGGCAAGTTGCCAATGAATCTAACGTAATATTGTTTAGAGACATAGCTGAGACGTCTTTGAAACTATGCATAGGGCTTCAAATGTACGAGTATATCATTTTAATGCTAAGGTTTTTAAAGGCTAGGTTCTTATTCATAAATGTTCGTTATACCATTGCTAACTAAAAAGATGATTTTTTTTCGACTTTTTTTATAAAAGTTTTTGTTTCAATCGCAGTTTTGAAACTGCTCTATAACACCATTTTAGCTAACAAAGGTTTATTTAAACATTTTTGAATAAAGCCCTTAAATTAAGTTTGCTGTTACGTATAAACACTGACGTGATATTTTGGTTGAAACCTTTTTTTATTTTACCGTTTTTTATGTAATAGGTAGCAGACGAGCAAAACAATCACCTGATGGTAAGAGATTGCCTCTGCCAATGGACACCCGTTTAAGCCCCCCTTTCCCTCGGATTGTGCATCACGCAGCGAAACAAAGAACAGTGCTACTTCACTCTGTGAGGCCGTGGTATCACTCCGATCAAGCCAGCCCATTCATGCCGAAGCGTGGCTCTCCCACGGTTGATAGATGGCAGACGGATCACCTGGTACTAAGCGGTTGCCACCGCTTATGGACACCTGCAGCACAAATGTATTTACAAATGAGTTGACAACTTTTGAACACTTTTTTTTATTTGGGCCTTCAATACCCTCATTAGGTCCGATTGTGTTCAAGCGTTAGCCTATTGACCAAGAAAAATCACCCTGGAAAATACAGCACAGACTGCTCCATTCCGGTAAATCCTTGTCAAAGCGTGGCTTTACAAAAATAAAAATAGTTGGTACTAAATATAGCACTCGCATGGTTTTCTAAAGTAGCATCTACTGAGTGCCGCTGTCACCTTGTCAATACTTTACTAGTGTGAAATGTGTCCATTTCCAACTAAAAGGTTCTTAAGAACCTTAAAGCCTAAGTGTATTGTCACCACCAAGGTCCGAACGCGGAAGCTTTTTAATTTTTTTAAGCTTTTTAATATGGCTCTACCCGAAGATAATTTACCAATGTCAAGTAACTTATCGAGAATAAGTAGTTAGTCAACAGTCAAAGTCAGTCATAGTAACAGTCACTCAATAAAACGCCGGTGTTTTACGTTTTATCGACCTACGGATTCAGCGGATATCACTTTAAAAGCAATGGCGGCTTTTAAGACTCTATTAGGTCCGAGCAAGTTGTCACGAGACTACGCACTTGACACGCAATAGCAGTGTTAAAAACGATACAATCCAACGATTCTTATTATTAGGATCACTTTGCAGCACTTCTCTGCACAAATAAACACCAAATTTGTACACTAAAAACGACTAGACACTAATTTAAAACCTAAAAGTTGCATCAGCCCATGCGGCTTGTTTTAGCCCTACCCGCCGAATCCTAATTCCTTGTTACTAATGTAAGCGGAAATTGCCATACTCACCACGCTTGGCAGACGGGTTGGCGAGGGTTTTGATATAAATGCAGAGTTTTCCTTCTCTGGGTGCTGATGATCATGCCAGCAGCTTAACCTTAGTCGCCTTATACGACACCTCGGTAAGAGTGAGGGTGGCCTATTCTACTCGGCCGGGGACCACGCAGCTAAATAAATCATGCTAGCTAAATTGACATAAATCAAATTAAACTAAACTTAAATATACAATAATAATCTCTTGAGGGTTTTCCAGATATAAAATGAAGTTTGAACTCACAACCTCCAAATTTTAATTAAGGCCAGCAACGCATCTCCACTCCCTCTGGTGTGGCTGATGTCCATGGGCGGTGGTGATCACTTACCATTAGGTTCGAGCGCCCATTAGTCGCTTACATGTTTACCTCTCTTTCTCATAAAAAAAAAAATGTACAACGCCTGGAATCAACACAATACCTAGAGGTAAATAATATATTTTATCTCTGCATTCTCCTCGCGACACGTTTTTGTCTCTTTAGAAACATAATAAATTGAATTATATTATTATATCTGCAGTTGTATTCTAGGCTAAGGAAGATTATTCAATGAACCGAAAGTGTCACCGGCGTTATTCGATTTGCTGATCCCTAGAAAGCCATGTTATTAAGGGGAAGTTATATTTGTTCTCATACCTATTTAGATATAGGGCTTTATTGATAAATATACAATAAATCTTTGTTGTTTAAAATGGTGTTATAAGCAGTATTGACGCTTGAACCAAAAAATCAACACATTGTCACATTCACTATTCGCAAATTCAAATCAGTTCTTGTATCTTGTAAATTAAAAATCTGTTATAGTTTGTTTATCTTTATGTATTTTATTTTAAAATTATTTTTTTCCTCTTTAGCATGCTTAGCTTTTCTGAAACTTGCTCTACATTTCGCTGTGTTGTTCAACTTGCAACACAGCGAAATAATAATAATAATAATTCTCACAACATCTCATACGTTGACCAGATTCCGTACTAAGTAGCTTAAGCACTTGTGTTACAGATATCAGACAACAGAGGAACACAAATATATACTTAAATACATATATTACACCCAGACACCGAACAAACACAAGTGTTCGTCGCACGAATGTTTGATTTGGCGTAAGAGGCAAGGTTACCAATTGCGCCATCCGGTCAGCCAATGTTTAATGATACGTAACTATTTTGTTAGTGGTTACGCTAGTTCCTAAAATATACCTAGTATTAATAAAACCGGTTATGAAGACTGTTTGTTATATGTGAAATGCACTTTGCATGCCGCGGTAGCCTTTAATTAAGGCATTACTTTATTATGTGTTTTAAATCATAATTTAAAATTGTAAAGTGTAGGCTTTGTTGGTTGTCCTTAGCTCGTTACAGCCAGAGACGCACACTACGCAGCTGTACGTGTCCCGCCTACGAAGATCGAGAGAGATCGAGCGAAAGAAGTCCAACTGGACGCTGAGGGTTGAACAGTTGGAGTCTCACCACAAAGTGAACTTTAGCTCATTTGTCATAAAAGTACCGACCCATTCCCTGGCGACCTTTATTAGGGAGGACTTTTGGCCGCAGGGAGTCGTCTTTCGGAAGTTTCCAGGACGGCTACCAACTGACTCTAAGCACCGGACGTAGAAATTTGAAAAAAAAAATGTGTATTTTATTTTATTATGTATGTTAGACTGTAAGGTATTTATTATATGGGCTAATGAAATATTTTTTAATGTATTTTGTTGCCTGATTTAATCGAATTGTTATTATTATTAAGTAAATAAACACTATCGATAAAAATAAAAATTTTAGAAAAAAGAATGATAACTGCGTTATAACTACGTTTATGAATGATACCCGTGTTTAACTGCCACACTCAGAGTCGTTGATTAACTTACTTGGCTACTTAAGAAAAAATATTGACACTTATTTTGTTACGCATAAAGACTACCGATACTAAAGTTAATGAACATTAGCTTAAATGACGTCTCTGTGTGCGGCCGTAAGATGTGTAGCTTATATATCGTTTACCTTTTAGCAGGGCCTTATAGAAAACCGGCGTGAAGCAGCACTCTGCTGTGTTTCGCTGCGTGAGTGAAGGTACCGGAGGCCCAATCCGCGGGAAAGGGGGGTTTCTTAAGGTTGGCAGCGCACTTGTGACTCTACTGGTGTCGCGGATGTCTATGGGCGGCTGCTATTGCTTTCCATCAGGTAATCCGTCTGCCCGTCTGCCACCTTTTTTTTAATCAGCCTATAAACTGTCCCACTGCAGGGCCTAATATACCTAGTATTAATAAAACGGTTATGAAGACTGTTTGTTATATGTGAATGCACTTTGCATGCCGCGGTAGCCTTTAATTATAAGGCTATTACTTTATTATGTGTTTTAAATCATAATTTAAAAATTGTAAAGTGTAGGCTTTGTTGGTTGTCCTTAGCTCGTTACAGCCAGAGACGCACACTACGCAGCTGTACGTGTCCCGCCTACGAAGATCGAGAGAGATCGAGCGAAAGAAAGTCCAACTGGACGCTGAGGGTTGAACAGTTGGAGTCTCACCACAAAGTGAACTTTAGCTCATTTGTCATAAAAGTACCGACCCATTCCCTGGCGACCTTTATTAGGGAGGACTTTTGGCCGCAGGGAGTCGTCTTTCGGAAGTTTCCAGGACGGCTACCAACTGACTCTAAGCACCGGACGTAGAAATTTGAAAAAAAAAATGTGTATTTTATTTTATTATGTATGTTAGACTGTAAGGTATTTATTATATGGGCTAATGAAATATTTTTTAATGTATTTTGTTGCCTGATTTAATCGAATTGTTATTATTATTAAGTAAATAAACACTATCGATAAAATACTTAAAACTGCGTTAAAACAACGTTTATGAATAATACCCGTGTTTAACTGCCACACTCACGAGTCGTTAATTTACTTAGTTGGCTACTTAAGAAAAAATATTGACACTTACGGCCACACTCAGAGACGTCATTAACTTTAGTATGGGTAGTCTTTATGCGTATCAAAATAAGGGTTTATATTTTATCTCAAGTAACCAACTAAGTTAACAAACGACTCTGAGTGTGGCAGTTATTTTGATACGCATAAAGACTACTGATACTAAAGTTAATGAACATTAGCTTAAATGACGTCTCTGAGTGCGGCCGTAAGATATGTAGCTCAAATATCGTTTACCTTTTAGCACGGCCTCACAGAAAACCGGCGTGAAGCAGCACTGTGTTGTGCTTCGCTGCGTGAGTGAGGGTACCGGAGGCCCAATCCGCGGGAAAGGGGGGTCCCTTAAGGTTGGCAGCGCACTTATGACTTCACTGGTGTCGCGGATGTCCATGGGCGGCGGCTATTGCTTTCCATCAGGTGATCCGTTTGCCCGTCTGCCACCTTTTTTTTTAATCAGCCTATAAACTGTCCCACTGCAGGGCAAAGGCCATCATAGAAATCAAGTTAGCGTTACTATGATGGGATTAGGCTTAATCACCACGCTTGCCAAATGCGGATTAGTGATCACTAAACCCGAGCTATGTTCCGAAGAATTCGAAACATACTTTTCGCTCGCACGGGAATCGAACCCAGGACCCTGAATCACGGCCCGGTACTTAAACGACTAGACCAACAGGGCGTTCGTCTGCCACCTATCACATAAAAAAAAAAACACTGAAAATTTATTTCTACAACCGAGACCTACTTTCATTAGCCACGTACGCAAGATATATTTAGTGCACAAGTATAAGGTACAACTATATACTATACTATATAGCACCTATAGTATATAACTGCCTCATTACTATCTATTTTTTTGTTATGGTCGAAGCCACTCTCAGAGGCTAACCCTTAATAAGCTTGCAATAACTGCCACTATATTCCCTATACAAGAAGCGTCGTCGTTAGCGACTAAGCGATCGATTACTTTGCTTGCAGGTGCATCTGATGCATCTACATCGGATTAGCGAGGCGAAAGATCGAAGAGGCTCTTAGTTGGAGAAATGAGTTCATTTTCATATGGAAGAACGTACGATGCGGTTGCAAAGATATGTAGACACTTTAGCACCTTTTCATAATAATTAGGTAGGTACATACTGACTTCTACTTTCCTTCACGGATACAGACGATATTATTGTGACAAGGTACTGAAGTGTACAACTCAGTGCAGTTGACTGTACATACCTTACGGCAAGTGTGAGCTATTTACAAAAATGTTTTTCAAGTCATAGCTATAAACGATTACGCAAGTCGCCAAACATACCGGTTTGGCGATTCTTAGTAGTTTACGAAGAAAACATTATGCAGTAAAAAAAAAAACAAACGATATTTTTTTTAAAGCTCTTCCTCTATTTTCTTTTTGTGTTATTACTTGCTCATGAAAAATATTAAAAAAAAAAACAAAAAATAATCTCGTGTGGCCGTTAGTTTTCTATTATGTACATAAAATATTTTTTCAACCACTAAAAATGGGCCACCCTATATAAGAGTGAACTTTGGTTGTTAAGTAGATAAACATTTATTGGCCATCACAAGACAAAATTGTATATGTCGCAAGGATATGATAAAAACAGGGATTTGATTAATTCCTTATGGTATTTGATCAAATCACGGCGGATCTTAAAATAACAACACAATTTTATCATTTCCCTAAACAAATCTAGTGAATTGATCAAATTTCAAATTGGTTCAGTGAAATGACAAAAAAAATTACTGTGTATTTTAAAGTTTTTTGGAAAGATATATCCCACATAATTATGATAATCAGATGAGTGTACATCAAGGAAATATATATATAAAAATCACCATGAATTTTATTTAAAAAAATCTATAAAATAATTAACAAAAACTTTTTGTTAGCATCTCAACCTCATTTTAACAATTTCGAAGTTCGAGCATCTCGAAATGAACTAATACGTATAAGTTCTTTTCGAGATGCGAAATTAGGAAACAGACCAAAAACTTAATTAAGTTTTTGGTCTGTTTCCTACTCGAAATATGAATTACCGCCAAAAACAGCCACTTAATATGGCGTTAATCCAAATTTCGAGTGAAAAAACAGATAAAAAAGGTAATTATAAGTATTAAATAAATAGAGAGGCTCGAACTTTAAAATTGTTAAAAAGATATCCGTTTTAGTTGCTATCAATCCGCGTTAAAATCGAGTGGCGTCGCTAGTTAGGGCCCCCCGTCGCGTTAAACAGGAACTGACATGTTTTTTGGCATTTCACTGAACCAATTTAGGGATTTGTTCAATTCACTAGATTTGTTTAGGAAAATGATAAAATCGTGTTGTTATTTTAACATCCTTCGTGATTTGATCAAATCCCTTAGGGAATCGATCAAATCCCTTATTTTATCATACCCCTGCGACATATACCTATACAAAGATTTATCTTTTTCGACCACTGGAAACGGGCCACCCTAAATAAAAGTTAACTTTTCTGTTAAGTCAATAAACATATATTGGTCATCACAAGATCAAATTGTAAGGAAGTTTAAAGATTGACAGCGAACTTGTGACTCCACTGGTGTCGCGGGTGTCCGATCGCCTAGCATCAAGTGATCCGTCTGCTCGTCTGCCAACTGTCGCATAAAAAAAATCTCTTGGCGGCGCTAGTATCGCGCAGTGTCACTTTGAGAAAAGAAACTGGCGTTTTATTTAACTTCCGAAGTATCCCAAATATAACTCATAAACTCATGCGTCTGTTTTTCCATTTTATGTCCCTCACCATCGAATCGTAAAAAACATCTGTGTGATGAATAAAATTTGACTTTATCAAATACGTATCCATATGGCAGGAGACCATTTTGAGTACCTACGTGGGTTCAAACAGGTATTGCTAGATATGTTTTATAACTATTAATAAGCGATCCGATTTGATAATCTATATTTACTTAAAATTTTGATGGAACATGACTAAATCTATATTATAGTACTGTCATTCTATACACATCTTACTTAATTGGTCGAATCTGGCCTGAGGCGTTTAACTGCTACGCATAGAATAAGATCGGAGAGGCCCAATAAGGGGACTTTTAATTTGTGAAATTGGATCAATAATGGCTGAAGATCATTTGAGTAAAAGTTTTAATGATGCTAAAGAAAGACTAAAAAGACATAAGAAAAACTAAAAAAAATTTTTTTATCCAAAAATGTATTTTTGGAATAAAATTTAAACTATTGCTTTCAAAACCCGACTGGCAACTTCTATTTCATACAAAGATTTATATTTAAGAAGAATCCCGTTCCTCGCTATAAAATATTGCTGAAAGAACTTGAAATTAATTTCATTGACACTTCGACTCAACTTTGTAAGATATTGAAATCCTAACCAGTTGATACATGGGCTGATTTACCGGCAAATTCCGTTAGTTTTATATAACGTTAGTAAAGATATATGACGCCTCAACCTTTTTAAAACAATATCTTAGAAGATCATGATTTTAACGCTGTTATAAAACAGTTTTAAGGGCTCTTTTTGTAAAATGTGTATGATATTTAGGGTTCCGTAGCCAAATGGCAATAAACGGAACCCTTATAGATTCGTCATGTCTGTCTGTCTGCCCATATGTCTGTCCGTCCAACGTATGTCATAACCACTTTTTTCCGAAACTATAAGAACTATACTTTTTAAACTTGGTAAATAGATGTGTTTTGTAGCCGCATTACGATTTTTACACAAAAATAGAAAAAAAAATTCGGGGTCCCCAAACTCATAACTGGAACTCTATTTTTTTTTCTATACGTGTGGGTATCTATGGATAGGTCTTTAAAAATTATGTTGAGGTATATACAATATTTTTTCTAAACTTAATACTTTGCGCAAGAGACGCTCGCAAAATGGTAAAATGTGTCCTAAAATAAAACTTTATACAAATGTTAAGACGCCATGGCATTTTTTTACAAGTTATTGTAGGTCACAATAACTTGTAAAAAAATGCCATGGCGTATTGATTACTGCCCGTTTGAAACAGGGCAGTTTGTCATTAAATTTCTATCGAATTATACTTTTTCAAGGAGTTCATTATTGTTGTTGATTATTCAAAATAAAAAATATTTTTGAAAAAAACCTCTTTCATTAATTCATAGGTAAATGAAAATGAAATAAGGAACCACTTTAAATGCCACGACCAAATAATGTAATTTTTTACAGATACGGGTATCGCCATCTGTTATCACTTTAGAGAAACCGACTGACTAATGTCATTGGAAAACTCCTCATTGTTTTACAACTAAGCAATTTCTTACTTGCTGCTACGGAAACATCAAAACTGCTTTAATATACCTTTTTAGCTAACAAAGGTTTAATCATCGTTTATGAATAAAACCCTTAGTTACCATTATATTGTAACCTCTATGAAGTGAATCGCTATTTCTTTTTCAATGTGACAAAAACCAAACGTCATCGTTTCAATGTACAGTGCGACCACGATCAGAAGGCACTTCACTGACATTAACAGAGGGTGTTGTACAACCTTTTATTCTGTAGGAATATGTCAAAACAGCATGAGTTCCGACTTTTGCCACGTGTCAAATAACCGTGAGGCGACTATAGTGTACCCGATGCCATCATGCAACTAATTTTACTCATGGAACTAGAAGTCATCGGAATGTGACGAGACGAGAGAGTGTGAAAGAGATCCAACTGGCCCTGACACAGATCCTATACGGGTGGGGTAGAGAAAGAACGTCGCCCAGGACGTCACCCCAGTACTCACTTCGCGCAGTTTTTTCAAGTACGACTTTCTATGAAAGGGCCCAGTCTGTTTAATGTGCATGTCTATGATTTTACTTCATCTTGTATCACATTCATGTAACAATCCTAAGTCTATGAACCGTAAGACCGTGGGAGAGTCACGTTTCGGCATAAATGGGCCGGCTCGATCGGAGTGATATCACGGTCTCACAGAAAACCAGCGTGAAGTAGTATAGTGCTGAGTTTCGCTGCGTGAGTGGCCCAATCCGGGGAAAGGGGGCGCATTTGTGACTCCACTGGTGTCGCGGGTGTCCATGGGCGGCGGTAATCGCTTACCATCAGGTGGTCCGTCTGCTCATCTCCCCCTATATCATAAAAAATCACGAAACGTAATAAAAAATTTGACATACAATTGTCAACGATAAAGATCAGTTTTGTTCACAAAATAGTAAAATCACATGAACTTGCCTTCCCATGACCCCCTACCTACTTTTAAGGAACAATTCCCATAATACCCAAAACACTTCTTATAATGGTCTCACCTTACCCTCGATCCATGGTCTTATGCCACGATTTAAATTCTTCGGTTCCGCCATATCACCCTCTGGCATCTCTTGTAAATCAAATCAAGTTTTTGAATCTTTTATTGATCTTGCGACGAGTGCTATGTAATTCGAATAATCTTCTACAAAAACCTTTGCAACCTCCGTGCGCGAAACTAAACTTTATTTTCAGAGGTGTAAGTTCTACGTCTTTCGAGTGGGGTGTGTGTGGAGCCGAACCGTATTTTGTCATTGGAGACTTGACAAGACTGGCATATCTACCTTTAATAATATATCAAGTGAAGATCCAAAGCATTTTTTATTTATATGGTGCGAGGACGTAAACGTTTATTGGAATAAATTGGAATTATTCAAATAGTATGGAAGCTTGAGTAAAGGGAGCGAACGCTTTGCTTTGGATTTGAGTGACATATAAGATTAGGAAATGTATTGTTTTTAAATGTTGTATGCAATAAAAATAGCCTCCAACCGATTACGGCTACGGCGGCCGATCGTTACGATCAGCCACGTACGCAGGTTATATATAGTGCTCAAGTGTGTGCGCAAACACCAGTGCACTCTCTATTCCTTTACCCTCATATTTCGATGGGACACCAGCGTGACATGACCGAAGAGGGATCGGTTGCAGGACCACGGCATGGGGGTACAAGTCCGCCAACTTCCAGATTCCGAGCAAGCACTAAAGATTTCTTACCGAAAACATAGGTACACATTTTCTGACCGAGCCCCGGGATCGAACCCTCTTTCTCGAACTCTTTTTAAGTGCCACTAACCACGCTACCTTACGGAAAACAGCGGCTGTGCTGTGTTTCATCGAATAAATTAGGGTACCTGAGGCCCAATCGGGGGAAGAGAAAATTGCGGCAGCTCACTTGTGACTCCACTGTGTAGTTAGTGTTCAGCGACAGCGGTAATCGCTTAGCATTAGGTGATCTGTCATCAGGGTCTGCTCGCCTACCACTTAACACATAAATACGCGTGTGTACATACAGAAATCTCAGTATTTTTCGGCATTAGACACAGTCAGACTATATCGAACGTGCCTGACTGTCTCGGTGGCGCAGCTGCAGTGGTTAGTGGGTCGCACTTTAAAGCGACGGTTGCGCATAGTCCTAAGTTCGATCCCCGGGTCGGGCAAAGATTTGTACCTGAGTTTTTCTGTCAAAAATTCTCAGTGTCCGCCCGGAGTCTGGAAATTGGCGGTCTAGTACCCCCGTGTCTCGGAAAGCACGTTAAGCCGTTAGTCCTGCGCCCGATACCTCTCCGGTGCCCCTTCGGAATATGAGGGAAAAGGAACAGAGAGTGCACATGTGTTTGCGCACACACTTGAACACTATAATATATCCTGTGTAAGTGGCTGATCGTGGAGATTGGCCGCATTAGCCGAAATCGGTTGGAGGATATTAAATACTCGTGTACAGAAATTCTCAGTACAGTTCGGCATTAGACAGAGAAAGACTATATGGAACGTATGGAGGGAGTGACACGATACGATCAATGTCAGCAAGAGCAGAGAAAAAAAATCCAATCAATTTCATTTGTTAAATTACTTTGCACTGCCTTCCCTTATTATGAATACGATATTTCTTTCCTCTACCCAAAGGTTATCTGGAAGAAATCGCTACAAGCGATAAGACCGCCTTATTGTACTGTCTGTTGCTGTTGTATCATGCTTGTATTTTATTTTTGTGCAATAAAGAATATCTATCTATCTATCCAATGCATTTGATATATCTAAAACTTGTTACACATATGAGCCGGCATTTTCAGTTTTTTTTTTATTTAAAGAGTTTTGTCAATATTTGTTAAAAATATCTATTAATATATTTCGATTCAATACTGTTCAATATTGACTGATCCGAAGCGATGACTTGTAAGCGAGTAACAGAACTTCATCCACGTACATTCAATTTTACTCATGTGTGTTTGCCTTTAACTTTTTCAAAAGTATCAGATGTCATTAGACGTGAAAAGTAAATAGCTTAAGCACTTAAGTTGTGAGCAGAGATCGAAATATATAGAGTAGTTTTTAACATCAATGTATACAAATCCGTTAATTTTTTTTCCGTTAATTTTAATGTTAAACAAGTATGATTAAATATCAATTGAAACAAGAAAAAATTAAAGATTGTAGTACCCTGATTTTATCTGTCTGTATTCGTGATACGTTGTAATATTAAAGATTGGATTTTTTAAAAGTTAACTTATATTTCTGCTATTTTCGCTTTCAGAAGATTTACTTTCTGCAAACGCTTCAAAGTGGAAATAACGTGTACAGACGGCGCGACATGTGGACTTACCCGTTGGACAGTCCTTACGTCTGCGTCACAAGTGCTATGTTTGCACTTCTAGAGGAAACTCAGCTTGATGGCATCTCTACGGATTAGAGTTTTGCAAATTTGGACATCCGATGTCGTTGATGTCATTTTGACGCATGTTCAATACTTTACTTAATTTGTTGTCTTAGGGCGCTAGTGAGACCAATAACAGCCACTTTTGGCGTTACTTAAAGTTTTGGGTATAAAAACAGACCAAAAAGTAGTACACAATTAATAAATAGATGGTATACGGGATTGACGAATCCCCGACGGTTCGCAATTGTTAAATTACGACCCGGTTTAATAGCTAAAATTTTTGATCAAAAGGCGTCGCTATTGCGGGGTATCCTTCACCCGGGGCATGACTATAAAATAATATATCTGTCGGAGCGCCAGCGCCTTTGCTAAGCGATTCTTTAATTTTCTAGGACCCTTTCCTTATAAAAAGGCGAATAAGATATTAAATATATATTCCCTAAACAAAGTAATTTGTAAGAAAACTGTTGAGAAATAGCAATAGGATACAATAGCTAAATTACAATGACACGAAAAACTTTATACCTAACTGTAGTTTCTTGACATTTTTTTTTAACCTAGTATGTCTAAAACAAAGGTATTATCTTAAGATTTGCGTGAACATATATTACCATAATATATACTCACACATACACCCACACATACTCTTAGACACACATGCATGCATACTTTCACACACACACGCACACATACATAGTTACACACCAACACATACACATATCAATAATGCCTCCATAGAGTAATATACTGGTCAAAATTTTTACATTAACCCGTTCGGCCTATATTATGAGTAAATAGATGGTTATTTATTAATACTACTTGTACTTTGACACAAGATGTGAGAGCACTATTTGCTGAAATACAGGTTTATCAAAACCCAGTTCAGCAATAGTTGCTACATGCAATTAATGATGTAAACGGGATTTATATACTTTATCATGTGTTTGTAAAACTTTGTTTGCAATAAAGATTTTATTTATTATGTGTGACATAAGCTGAGTGGGGGCCATTTATACTACACGTCATAATACATCACTGTCTGGACATGATTGAATATAGTTTTGTTTTTTTTTCTTTTGTTTTATTTATATGTGTTTTTAATTTTTTTATGTTGTGTTTTCTGTTTGTTTCAAATTGTGTTCTGTTTACAACTGCTATAAGTTCTGTGTTGTGATGTCTATAATAATGAATATTTTCTTCCTTTCTTTCTTTCTTATTTATTATTTTATAACTTTTGAACTTACTTGGTGGAGTCGATATGCGACGGTGGCATACTCATCAGTTATTTCCTTCCTTAACCAGTTATGTCGATATTAGCGGGCTGTCAGTTTTGGCGTTCGACTAGGAATACGAGGGAACAGCTTTGGATGGATTCAGATTGTGTTTTCTTAGTTTATGTTGGTGGTTTTGTGATGGGATTCGATTGTGCTGATAACAGAACGGACTATGAGACCGCGTAGTGAGCGAATGTAGAAGTATGTTCAATATCCATCGCTGTGTCGAACCTGCCGCGTTTTCGCTTTTATCTATGTGTTATTTCGCATTAAATATTAATAGTTTCTTCAATAGACGCTAGAGACTTCTAAAGTGACTTCGATGTTGAGGACTCTAATTTTAATATTGCCATCTTGCACAGCCCCTCTGATAACAAACGATAGCTCGGACCGACCTCCGTTATATCTATATGTTTCATAATCATTTCAGCCAATAGTCGTCCACTGCTGGACATAGGCCGGCCCCAATGTTCTCCACACAAATCGGTTCTGTGCCGCCCGCATCCAATGGATTCCCGCGATCTTCACCAGATCGTTGGTCCACCTTGTGGGGGGCCTGCCACGGCTGCGACTTCCTGTACTCGCTATGTGCCCTGTCCATTGCCACTTGATGCATGCAATCCTTTGGGCTATGTCGTACCTTAGTTCTCCTGCGGATCTCATCATTTCTGATACGATCACGCTGGGAGACGCCGAGTTCTATATTTATCAATATGTTTGCAGCGACGTATATAATTGTATGAAATAAAAGTAAATGGTGTTTTAATTAAAACTGATAATTTATCATTCACATTTCACACTGAAGAAACATAAACCCTTTATAAAAGAAGTAAAGCCACAATTAACCAAAGCCGATGAACAGCACATTTTCCTACTCAAACACAAGATTTGTGCTTAATCTCATAACAATATAAGTGGAATGGGGTCGCATTTCCTCCAACTTTAATATCGCTCGGTCTGTCTGTAATGAGAGTTCCCAAATTAGATCATAATGCCGTTAAGGTCAGTTTTCGAGTCGCGCGGATAATAGTGTTGCTAAAGATAAATAAACGCACATACAAATCAAACTAACCAAGCGGACCTTGGGAGAGCCACGCTTTGGCATGAATGGGCCGTCTCACAGAAAACCAGCGTAAAACAGCAGTGTGCTGTGTTTCGCTACGTGAGTGAGGGTGAGGTGAAAGGGGGGTTTAAAGGTTGGCAGTTCACTTCTGACTCCACTGATGTCGCGAATGTAGATGAGCGGTGGCAATCTCTTACCATCAGGTGATCCATCTGCTTGTTTGCTATCTATTACATAAAAAACTGAACGAAACGTATGCAAAACCTTTTTGAATTCTATTCTTTACAAATTTGACACTTTCGATTTGGACGATTTGACGTAGGTAAGTGTGCGAGGTTTCATGAGAAGTCATATTCTCAAATTGGACACCTTTGACGCGTTCGACTTTGATAAGAGTGCGTTTAGCTTCAAGTATCCGAGCATGAAAATGCAACGTCGTCAACCACGATCACTCTGTCAAAAGTGAAAGATTAAGAAGGAGCTTCGAGTAGATGGTAAAATATAGACAGATGTGATATTTGCTAGTATTTTAATGCTTTTTTTATGAAAGCGATTTATTATATATTCATTCGTGCCGTGTGGTCCCCGGCAGAGTAGAATAAGCTACCCTCACTCTTACCGAGGTGTCGTAAAAGGCGACTAAGGTAAAGCTGCTGGCATGATCCCAGAGAAGGAAAACTCTGCATTTATATCAAAACCCTCGCCAACCCGTCTGCCAAGCGTGGTGAGTATGGCAATTACCCCTCATGTGATTGAGGGAGGCCTGTGCCCCAGCAGTGGGGACTTAAATGGGCTGATGATGATGATGACACTTGTACTTATTATGAAATAACACAAAAACTAGAATATTTGTTACGTATGTAAAGGAAGTATACAGTATTCATTGTACTATATGGTAATCACGAATGAATTGTATTGTGTGTAATTATGAATGTGCCAAATGAATAATGACATATGTCGGAGCGTTAGCACAGTGGCGCCCTCTATTATGTTTGGAAACGTCAAGGAACTTCCTTGGGCAGAGCCAGCATAGGGATGATTGATACTTTTTGGTTATTCCATTGCCATTTACTTTGATTTTAACGAGCTGTCAGTTTGACGTTTGGACTGGAGACACGCGGGAATCGCTAGAGGGATTCGGTGTGTTTTTAGTAAAAGTTGGTGTTTGCTTTGATTTTGTGATCGAATTCGATGGTGGTGATTCCAGAAAGGACTGTGGGATCTCGCAGTGAACAAATGCAGACGAATGTAGATTGTAGAATAATCATCGCTATGCCGAACCTGCCGTGTTTCCTTTGTGTTCTTTCGCATTGCATGTTGATAGTATGTTTAATAGACGCTTTAGACTTCGGGAGTGACTTCGATTTATAAATTGTGGACTCTAATTTGAATATTGCCATCTTGCACAACCTATCTGATAACGAAGAACTCGACCAGCTTCCGTTATATATATCGCACATCCTCTGAAAAACTAACATAACACAAATAGCGAGTTTTGAGAAAAACGCGTTTTTTTATTGCGCGCGATTGGTTACTTAATTAATGTTACTGCTCAATTATCAGGGCTTTTTTTTCGGATTCAAAATATTTTTACTGTTGACGAGTTTAATAAACTCGTTTCTAGAATGTAAAAAAGGCTTAGAGCTAAGAAAAAAGGCATTTCCGCAATGTGAAGGTGTTCTTGTCTTATGACAGTTTTTCAGAGGATGTGCGATATGTTACTTTCTCTTTCTCCGACACACATTTATGACTAGACACGTATATTCACACACGCATAGACAGAGTTGCCGGATAAATATTTTTCAGTAGACAGTAGAAAATATCCAAAAAGTTTTAGGTTGCATGGATCGAAATGGTACCTTATTTTGTTAAGGAAAGTGTTCCTTTAACCGTTTCGAAACAAAGTAATTATTGGAGCATTAACAATGGTAACCGCGATGGTGTATTAATGTATTTTCCGAAATGTTGAAAATTAACTTGTGATAAAATACTAAAGTCAACATTTTGTTTGTTGGCTTGGTAATTAAGTAGCTATTAGCTATTATCATGGTAACTATTGTCGTTGGAACAACAATGATACAATTGTTGTGTTCAACGGCGGAAGTAAAGTTGCTTCTTAAGGATCCCAGGAGATATTTTCGCTTGATATTTTTTTTTTAAGAAAAAAAAAATAGCTACTAAATCGGTGATATATCTAGATATCTAGATATATGTATCTATACTATAAATTTACTTAATCAATATTCAAAATCAAAAGGATTGCACCACCCTCCCCTCTTCTATCTAATGTCCTTTACCTGAAGGTTGTCTGGTAGAGATCGCTCCCAGCGATAAGACCGCCTAAATTGTACATTGTATCACTGTATACCTAGCTTTTAAGTTTTGTATGTTGTGTAATAAAGAGTATCTATCTATCTGATTTATTCTAAACAATTTCGGGGTTAAAACCCTTCGGCACACACTTATACTATTTATTAATGAACCATGCACAAATGTTGTGTCCGTTTTTTTTAATTGATTACCACCAAAAGTGACCACTTTTGGCGTGTATAAATTTTTTGCCCACAAAAACGGACCCAAAATTTGTGCATGGTTAGTTAATAAATAGTATAAGCGTTTGCCAAGAACTTGTAACACCGAAATTGTTTAAAATAGATCCGGTTTAGTAGCTAAAATTAAAATGGATTGGCGTCACTTGTGTGCCCTACCCGTCACCTTAACGTTTCTACTTTTTAATTGGGTAATCAGATTTTAATTATTCAGTCCCATAAACATTTCAAAATAAAATGATGGATGATTTATTGTTCAGTCACTAGTTCAAAGGTTCGATATTTTGAATAAAAAAAATGGCATTAACAATTCGTTGAAATATAAAACATTTACATTGCTCTAATGTCTTGAGGCTTCGACTTGTAGAAATAAAACCATACAGACAACATTTGATTGCATACATATAATAAACTAGTGATTCAGTTCCTGCTCTCCCCAGCAAACATTAAGCGGTCTGAAGCGATTAATTACAAACACAACCTTTAGAGGATCTTTACTGGCCATTAAACTGCCATCGAGGACTACGCTTACTTAGTAAAGGTAACGACAGTAACGAAGCTGCTGTTTATTTAAACGGGTTCAATTGCTTCTGAACCAGTTTAGGTTAGAATAGCTTAGGACGCTGAACAATACGACAAAAAAATCATTTTCCGAAATTAAAAAAAACGGTTTTTCAAGATGTCTTATCTAAAGAAATTTATGAATAATAATTTTAAATCCTTCTGTGACGTCATCACTCGGCATGACAAATTCATAACGCTTTTGCTCACGTTGATTTAAAAAATAACACAAAATCTCTGTTCATAAAATGACAATATAAAATAATGGCAGTGACAGTAAGTAACTTAAAGTCGCCTATACTTTTTTTATTGGACATATAGCACCGATATTACAATACGTTGAGCCTTAAGACTACGTCGCTTCCGGTATATTAATTGATAATTATAAAAAAAAGTATTTTATTAAAAATATGTGTCATAATTTTTTTCTTCATTGGAAGGGCGTATAAGTAGTTTTTTTTTATGTGATAGGTGGCAGATGATCACCTCATCATCAGCCCATTTAAGTCCCCACTGCTGGGGCACGGGCGTTTCTCAATCACATGAGGGGTAATCGCCATACTCACCACGCTTGGCAGACGGGTTGGCGAGGGTTTTGATATAAATGCAGAATTTTCCATCTCTGGGTGCTGATGATCATGCCAGTAGCTTTACCTTAGTCGCCTTTTACGACACCTCGGTAAGAGTGAGGGTGGCCTGTTCTACTCTGGAACACACCGCGAATAATAATGCCGAGGCTAAATAATGGCGAGGTAAGCTGCCGAGCAGCAATAGGTTTTTTTTAGCCATCAACGCCGATTTGGATTTCCACCAATCTCCTAGCGCTGCAACGATCATCTTCTAGATGCTGTGGCCAATGATGATGTGCAGAGAAAATGCACTATTTAGATGCGCCGCTACGAGGAGAGCCTACTGTCATTGCTAAATACTACACGATTTGCAACCATAATCCTTCAAACGTATTCACGCTTCGGCATGAATGGGCCGGTAGAAAATATTCAACTTTTTTAAATTTGTAAAATAACTATCAATGCTACTACTACATAACTAACTGTGCTTTTATGGACAACATTCAGAAATGTGTAGTATAGTGTTTCAGAAAAAAAATGGTTTTTTATTTAAAAAGTGATTATTGATATAAACGTCAATTCTGTAAAGTAAAAAAAGGATCATTTTCAAAATTGTTATTTTTGCATGACAACAACAATAATATCTGATCACTTTTTAATATAAACCTTAAAATATAGTCTTAAGTCAAAATAAAATTATAGTATATTGACTTTTTCTTTATGAAAGGAGTTATAGATCTTATTGTGTCTAGAAAAAAAGGTAATAACCTATTATTTAGTAGAGCTGGATGCGAGAAGCCATGGATAGATCACAGTGGCGAACAATTGGAGAGGCCTACGTCCAGCAGTGGACTGCGATAGGCTGATGATGATGATGATGAACCTATTATTTCGAATTTAATTTTAAGTCATGTTACGCCCCAAATAGGTAGTTCACTAGTATATTATTATACTGTGGCAGTGGTAGATGGAAACATTTGAATACCACACACAAATTAAAGCTTACGTCTGTGGGGTAATTATAATTTAACTTAAATAATTTGTAGAATGTACTTCAACAATTTTACAATACTCGTAAGAATTATTTAAAAAAAAAATCAAAATTTTATTTATTTATTTTCACACAACGGAACGATGGATTGACGATTGTCAGTGTTGAAAGATGGCTGGTGAGAGCTGGATGCAGACTGCTCAGGACCGGGTTGGTAGGGGACGGCACGACTCTCTCGGTTGTCCCCATCCCTCCCCCCGACCCCGTGGGGAGAAGCGCCGTGCCCGCCGTGTAGGCGGGCGTCCCTGTCCGGGGGGTGACGTGGTGAAAGGCTCCGAGCTTTGGCCCCATGTCACTCACCCACCCATGGACAGATGAGGGAGAGTCCCAGGAGTTTTAGTCGGTATGCCTCTGGCCGGCTTCTCGTTAGGAGAAGCCGTCGCCAGAGGAGAGTCCGACATAACCCATCCGTTTACAGACGGATGGGTATGCGTAACGCATTTCTCCTGGGTCAAAAAAAAAAAATAAAAAAAAAAGGACCGGGTTGGTAAGGTGATTATTTGATTGATTGATTTTTTTTAAATTTTATTAGGTTCAAATTCTTCTTACTATTTCGACATATGAACGGAAACACAAGACAGATTTCGCTATAAATTCGATTCGCAGTTGTCTTTTCGTGCCTTGGAAAGCACGTTAAGCCTTTGGTCCTGCACTCGATTCCGCTCCAGTCGTGTGATACTGGTGTCCCATCGGATTATGAGCGTATGCAGATAGAGACTGCACTTGTGTTTGCGCACACACTTGAGCACTATAAAATATCCTGCGTTCGTGGCCGGTTGTTGAGATTGGATTAACCGTAACTGGTTGATCAATATTATTATTATCTTTTCGGGTCTGGATGACGTCGGTTAATGTCATTTATTACTAACTAGCTGACCCGACAGACTTCGTCCTGTAAAAAAAATTTGTAATGTGGCAACAAATATCTTGTCTGTCTTGTCTTGCTACTGGGGGGTGACTAGGAATAGCCAGCGACACTTCGACCCAATGGGATCTTTTGTGTCATCCCCATTACCCTATATTCCTACTAACTCCCTGTGAATATATTGCATTAGATGCACTATACACTTCAAGGGGAGTAGCCTGTAATCTTCTGGGCTAGGATAAGCTAAGCCCATCAGCCTCATTCTCATGCCTGCCAACGCGTCGCATTCACACAGCAGGTGTGATATGGACTCGTCCTGTTCGCCACAGGCTCTACAGGTAGTGCTGCTGGCCAGTCCCATTTTGCACAGGAAGTCATTAGTGCCAAGTTGCACTGCAAGGCAACAAATATGAACTTTATCTAATAGCAATAAAACTCAAATTGATTCTACGTTTTTGTTAGAAAACGTTTGTATGTGGAAAAGAAAATGGCTGTTTTTAGGGTTTTCCCGACTATTTTTTCTCGCCGTAAGAACCATCCTTGGACTTCAACGAACATTTTAAAAAAAGAATTGGCTAAATTGGTCCAGGCGTTGTTGAGTTATGCACTTACCAACACATTTTGCGATTCATTTTTATATTATAGATGTGCAGTGAATGCCCTAATTTGAAATAAGATAATCGGTTTGATTGTCTGGTGCATGTATTTTGAGTCGTTCCCAAAAATAGATTCCCAGAGCCGAGGTGCTAAATCATTTAGCTTTTACGAGTTGTGTATCAAAACATTTTTTGCCATCATGGCGTCCATTGTGGGGCCATGGTAACATAGTTTTATGGTCCCATCCGAGACAAGGATGCTAAAAGCTGTATGACAGAATCCAATCTGCGAGTGTGCCAGTTAAGGGTAGGGTGACCATGGGTTAAAGAGATGGTTTAGTATTCCCTTCATTTCTACTATTTCGTAGACGAATTTTCAATCTAGGTTTTTATGATGAGTTTAAAAAAAATACCGAGAACTTTGGAGCAAAAATGGCAACGTTGATTACAAACAAACATTAATTTCTCAGTTAATTAGTAAGGTAGTCATTAAATTTAGGCCCTCTCTTTAGTCACAATGCATCAAATTAATTGAAATCTGTATTTTGTTTATCAATAATTAAATTATGTGTTAATTATCCGATGAGCTATTTTTCTACCCTTCTATACTCAGCAGGAGCATTAAAAAGTATACACTTATATATTTTTTGGTATTGATTTTTGGCACTGCATATAAAAATACCAAAGGGGATCCTCGGACTTTCATATATTTTGGACAGTGGAAGAGCCACGCTTCGGCATAAATGGGCCGGCTCGACCGGAGTGATACCACGGCCTAACAGAAAACCAGCGTGAAGCAGCATTGTGCTGTGTTTCGCTGCGTGAGTGAGGGTACCAGAGGGCCAATCCGGGGAAAATGGGGGTTTAAAGGTTAAAAACAAACTTGTGACTCTACTGGTGTCGCAGTTATCCATTCACATAAAAACATTTTTTTTTGTCCAAATATGAAAGGCTGGCCTAAAAATGCTTGCTTATTCCCTTATGGTCAAATTTTAAATTTTTTGTTAGTTAATTTACTGAAAATGTATGAAAATGTTGATTTATGAACTCATATAAAACCAAGGATAATGACAATAGCTTTGATGTTTTAGTAATCTCAAGGTACTACAAAAAAATTTACTAGCCAGCACTTTGACCAAAAAAACGGATGTCCTTTGTACACTAGATAAATCAAACGGGTCGTCATAGATAGATAGACATTTTAAAAGTTTTGAAATTCAACAGCGGATCAGTAACGTTCTATCCTTCAAAATCCATGGTCATCCTTTAAAAAGCTCAGTAAATGTTTGACAGTGTCAGTGACGTTAACAAGCTTTACTACACGAGCTTTGAGGCATACAGGCTTCCGACCAATGGTATAATAGGACTTATTAATGTCATGATCCTTTAGATACGGACGAGCTAAATTATATTATGAGATACATAACAAAATATGCACAGGGCACGTTTCAGCGTTTTCGGCTTAGTGGCTAGACTAATGGAGTTAATATTTTGCTTTGCAATGATGCTCTGTTATGCAGTTTGTGAACTGAAGAATCCTGATGGAATTGACATTGTTTTAGGGTCCCATCTCTTAGAATTTACTAGTTTGAACTAGATTTTACCGGTTAAGCTCAGTAGCTTAGTGCATAACAAATACAAATTATTTATTCAGTATCAGGTTTTTACATTTCTGTTTTATGATCGAGGATCTCTTTTAAGTAAATTAATACTTGTGTTAGAGAAACCCCGCTCTCCGTACAATAGCTTCAATAATCTAGTGATACTTAGAAGATACAAGAATAACTGTCTTAGAATTTTAACTTAAAAGTAGGTAGTATGTAATAATAATAGTAAGTTCATCATTACAATTATGTATAGAAAGGAAAAAAACAAAAAAAAAATGTGAGCGAGCGTGCGCGCCGCCGTGAAAGTGTGTGCATGTGTGTGAGGGCGTGTGTGTGCACGGGTATGTGTGTGTGCGTGTAAGTGTGCGTGTGTGTGAGTTTGGCGAGAAGAATAAACCAATAGCGTGATAATGTTTATCATAAATACCTATTTAAGCAGCATAAAAACTAGCGCTTTACGAACGAGAGGTTGTAGCATTAGTCGTAGGTTTTAATCCAAGACCGTGGGAGAGCCACGCATCGGCTTGAATGGGCCGACTCGCCCGGAGTGATATGGTCTTAGATAACTGGCGTGAAGCAGCACTGTGTTGTGTTTCGCTGCGTAAGTGAGGGCACCAGAGGCCCAATAAGGGGGAAAGAGGGGTTTTAAGGTTGGCAGCGCATTTGTGACTCCACTAGTGTCAGGGGTGTCCATGGGCGGCGGCAATCGCTTACTATCAGGTGATCCGTCTGCTCGTCTACCACCTATCACATAAAAAAATGTGTCATAAAAACCTTGTCGGCTTGTTCTTGATACAGTTACACATGAGTGTCGCTAATTTAAAAAAAACTGCACAGACATAGCCCAAAGAATTGCATGGCATTGCACAGGGTGGCAATGGGCAGGGCACATTGCAAGGAGAACAGACGGCTGCTTGGGGTTGAAAGGTCTACCTTGTGGAGGTCGCAGCCGTGGCACCCACCGGGTGAAGGTTGCGGGAAACTAACAGAAAGCCAAGTTCAAACTTTACCTGCTATGAAGATGCCCTTCCATAAAACCGTTCTTTTTAACCCTACTTTATTCAAGATTTTCTGAATAAAACTGACCATCTGAGACGATTACAAATCTCGTACCGAAGAGGGTCGCTTTCTCATTACTATTCTACAAAAGTGTCTCTAGTTGTTTTGTACTTGAAATAAATAAGTAAAGATTGTGTTGTGTGTCGACCTCTTTTGCTACAGGTAGAAGGTTCAGTGACCTGTGTTGATCATGAAATTTGGTAACAAATTGACAGCGAAATATATTATAAAATAAAGATAATAATTTTTTATTCAATTTAGGTCCACACAGAACACTTATGAATGTCAAAATAGGTACATAATATCTACCGCTGGTTCGGAATGTCGATTTCTACTGAGAAGACACCAGCAAGAAACTCAGTAGTTACTCTTTTCAAGTATTGATGATGTTACAGAGTTTCAATTGAGATGAGGAAAATACAATTATGAAAGTTAATAGACTACTATGAATAACAACTCAAAAGATTAATAAATTAACATGACCAAAAATCCTTATCATTTAAATAGTCTTGTACACTATAGTAACCTTTCTTCATTAAGCAGGTTTTAATATGAGACTTAAACTTATCCAGTGAAAGGTTAATGATATTATGTGGTAGCTTATTAAATATCTTAATACTTAAGCCAACAAATGAATTACCTACCGATTTTATGAAGTCTGAGGACCGGGACAGCAAGCCTATGTTTATTTCTGGTGTTAAGACTATGACTATCGGACTATTCGGAAAAGTGTGCAAGTTCGTACGTACATACATAATGCAGTCGAGATTTATTTCTTTAAATATTTCCCTAAGTGAGTCACGTGAACGTCTGCCTCACAGAAGACCGGCGTGAAGCAGCGCCTGCGCTGTGTTTGGCTGTGTGAGTGAGGTTACCGGAGGCCCAATGGGGGGGAAGGGGAAAAGTTTGGCAGCGAACTTGTGACTCCACTGGTGTTGCGGGAGTCCATGCTTACCATCAGGTGATCCGTCTGCTCGTCTGCCACCTCTCATATAAAAAAAAAAATCGTGATCTAAGGCTGTAGGTATATAGCGCGGATGGCCCTTTTCTAATAGTGTTAATACTCAAAGGCTCGCAACAGACGGCAAAGCATTTCATTCCTTCATCATCATCACCATCACCAGCCTATCACAGTCCACTGCTGGACGTAGGCCTCTCCAATTGTTCGCCACCGTGATTTATCCATGGCTTTTCGCATCCAGCTCTTGCCAGCCATTCTGCGCAGATCGTCCCTCCACCTAGCCAGAGGGCGCCCTACATTACGTTTGCCAAGACGCGGTCTCTACTCTAGAACTCGTTTCGTCGACTCTGCGAACCATTCTTTATTATGAATTAAATAACGAGAGAGATGGTAGGTCAATGGATACGAACGCGCAGGTGGTCGAGGTTCGAATCCGAGCATGCACTAGTGGTTTTTCTAATCTATGTGCATATTTCTACCATTACCAGGTGGTAATGGTAGAAATATGCATATGTGCATATTTCTACCATTACCAGGTGGTAATGGTAGAAATATGCACAGCAGGTGCCTACCAGGTAGGGAAAACATCGTGAGGAAACCTGCACGTTTCGGAAATAGTTTCTGAAACATGTAATCATGATTCAGTTGGTCTTGTTCCCCAGTTAAAGGGTTGCGAAGGTCAGACGGCAGTCGCTTCATTGTAATTACCAGATTTCGCGGATGTTAATGGGCGGCGATGATTGCTTTCCATCAGGTGACTCGCTTGCTCGTTTGTCGCCTCAAGTATAAAAAAAACGGCCAGTTTTGGCCGGAATCAATTTTACGCGTACAAAAACGGACCCAACATTTGTGCATAGTTATTTAATACATAGTATAAGTGTTTGCCAAGAGATTGTAATCCCGAAATTGTTTTAATATCAAATAGATCCGGTTTAGTAGCTACAAATTAAAATCAATTGGCGTCGCTAGTGTGCCCTACCCGTTGCCTTAAGGGTATGTATATTAGCGGCGCCAATTTATTGAAATTTTTGGCTTCCAAAACTATTTTTTACAATTCAGATTCAGATTTATCGAGTATACTAATTATTTAATTGGCAATACTTTTAACTTAATAACGCCAAAAATGGTTTTTGTTCTATTCACGTTATCTCTTAATCCAATGCTAATTGTCAACGTCAAGTGCCCATTATAATTAATTAAAGCACCAAAATGAAAATTTGTTGAGTTTAAAGTAATAATTTGTTATTTCAGCTTTTTAAACTAAGTTAACCCAGAAAGCCTTGCGAATCTTAGGCATGGGCTAATTTATTTTAGTCCATAGTACAGATATTGATATATTATGACTAAGGGCGGTTTGACCAATCTTATTCCGATACTAAACCTATGGTATCGACTGACCGGATGGCACAATTGGTAGTGACCCTGCCTCTTACGCCAAAGGTCGTGGGTTCGATCCCCACCCTGGACAAACATTCGTGCGATGAACACTTGTGTTTGTTCGGTGTCTGGGTGCAACATATGTATTTAAGTAAATATTTGTGTTCCTCTGTTGTCTGATATCTGTAACACAAGTGCTTACGCTACTTAGTACGGAATCAGGTCAATGTATGAGATGTATAAAAAAAATAAAGTATAGCGCTGTCATTCTATAAAAAATTTGAAGTTATACCATAGATTTTTTAACGCATGAAGATTGCACCACATCATCATCATCAGCCCATTTAAGTCCGCACTGCTGAGGCACGGGCCTCCCTCAATCCCATGAGGGGCAATTGCCATACTCACCACGCTTGGCAGACGGGTTGGCGAGGGTTTTGATATAAATGCAGAGTTTTCCTTCTCTGGGTGCTGATAATCATGCCAGCAGCTTTACCTTAGTCGCCTTTTACGACACCTCGGTAAGAGTGAGGGTGGCCTATTCTACTCTGCCGGGGACTACACGGATCATGACTAAGGGCGGATTCGACCAATCTTATTCCGATACTAAACCTATGGTATAGCGCTGTCATTCTATAAAAAATCTGACGTTATACCATAGATTTTTCAACGCATGAAGATTGCACCACAGCCGTGCATTTTAACCAGACTGAGAATTTTCATAGAAAACCATACTTGAAAAACCGCGTGAAGCCGTTACTATTGGAGTGACGTACCGAGCGACGTTCTTTCTCTACCGCACCCGTATATATATGCAGTTGGATGGATTTTACACTCTGTGATGTTTTCTCCGAAAATGGTACATTTCGTATAAAGCGAGCGTTTTCTAGTTTTTGCACTAAAACAAAATACATAGTCTGAGTTACAAAAATAAACTCTTTTGACTCTCTGTGACTCTTATGACGTGACAGGTGTCCATGGGCGGTGGTAATCGCTTACCATCAGGTGATACGTCTGCTCGTCTGCCCACTATATCATAAAAAATAACTGCACAACAGGAGATGTATTGTATAGCTACTGCTAATTAGTGCATTGACCCATTATAATACATTGTGTTTTTCCTCTACCCAATGGTTGCCTGAAAGAAATCGCTACAAGCTTTACGATCGCTTTATTGTACTGTCCGTTGTTGTCGTATGTATTTTGTTTCTGTGCAATATATCTTTTAGTTATTGTTTTGCTCCTATGTATAAATAGAATTATTTTTTATTAATGTAAAAATCATTCCTTGTATATCTAAATACTTTCAAACATACATGCCTCGTCGTGTGGTCCCCGGCAGAGTAGAATAGGCCACCCTCACTCTTACCGAGGTGTCGTAAAAGGCGACTAAGGTAAAGCTGCTGGCATGATCATCAGCGCCCAGAGAAGGAAAACTCTGCATTTATATCAAAACCCTCGCTAACCCGTCTGCAAAGCGTGGTGTGAGTATGGCAATTACCCCTCATGTGATTGAGGGAGGCCTGTGCCCCATCAGTGGGGACTTAAATGGGCTGATGATGATGATACATGCCTACATATCAATTTCCGAATCCGCTCAACGGACGAACTAACTTAAACGCAGTTACAACTTTATTCACCGCACAATTATTTAAGTTAAAAAAGGAAGTTACGACGTCGTTAATTAGTTTTAATTAAAAAATTGAACGTTAATTCTAATGAAGAACTCGTTGTTCGTCGGCTCCAATCTAAAGTTAATTGGGAATCAAATTGTCATTGGAGATGGACCACTCGGGATAAATTGTTATTTCTTAGCGCACCAAACCCTGAAGTCGCTAGCACAATATTTTTTTTTTCTACTAAACGTAATGAATGGCGCAGCAGATGGTAGAGTACCTATTTCACTTATTATTAATAATGAATGATAACAGTACGAGTATAAAAAGTATAGAGAGGGCTATGCTCAGAGTCTTTTTGCGTGATCGTATCAGAAATGATGAGATTCGCAGGAGGACTAAGGTCACAGACATAGCCCAAAGGATTGCTTTCTTTCTTGAAGGTTTGCAGGTCGTATCGGTCCGGAAACATCGCAGGCGATAGTTCCACAGTTTTGCCGTTCGAGGTAGAAAGTTCAATTCAATTCAATTCAATTCAATTCTTTATTGCTTTTCCATATGTGATACATTACGGTGGTACATATTATAAATGATATTTAAGTTTCTTGAGAATCGCACATTTAAAGACTGCCAACCATCTAAATGATGGGACAAGTTCAGAATAATTATTGTTCTTTCTAATTTTCTTGCGGAAGAAGAACCCTCAGCCCTTTTTAACTTGGGAGAGCCAAGATTCGGCATGAATAGTTCCGCTCGACCGGAGTGATACCACGGTCTCACAGAAAACCGGCGTGAAGCAGCGCTGTGCTGTGTTTCGTTGCGTGAGGGTACCGGAGACTCAATCCGGGGGAAAGGGGAGTTTAAAGGTTGGCAGCGCACTTGTGACTCCACTGGTGTCGCGGGTGTCTATGGGCGGCGGCAATTGCTTACCATCAGGTGATCCGTCTGCTCGTCTGCCCACCTATCACATGAAAAAAAAAAAACTCTCTATTATTAACCTCAATTGTTATTTACGATATAATATTTTTTAATCATTATATAAAAGGATTTGTAAACACAGAGTATGCTGTGTAAACTTTTTTTGGGCTGAAGTCAAGGTTTGAACTACTTTGCTTGAATGTTGCATAAATTTTCTTGTATTGACTTTAAAATGTCTGTGTACCTTAAATAATAGAAAATATTGTCACAATCTCGAGATTTGAAACGTGCAGGTTTCCTCACGATGATACCCCTCACAGACGAGCCACTTTGAAAAATCAGAGGTGCATGCTTGAATTCAAACCACGATCCCGCGTATGAAAGGCGCGTTTTTGTAAACTGAGTTATTATCACTTAGTAGAGATTGTTTAAGCTGAAATAGTAATGATTACAAACATCATCACCCTAACGTTTTGTTTTGGTTGCGTACCACGCCGTCATTTCAGAGCACGGGGTCCGCTTTCCTACTTCGACTCCACTTCGCGGTCTTGTGCATCCGTAGTGGTCAGTTTATTAGCACGCATGTCATCCCTTACGATGTCAAGCCACACCTTTTTGGTTAACCCCTTCTTCCGGGACCCGGCGGTGGTGCAATGGCCAGACATTTGTTTCCCACGTAGCTGTCCGGTTTTCGCAGGACATGGCCGTACCAACGTAGGCGACTCTCCAGCAGTTTGTCTGCTATGTCACGGATATGAATGTATATAACGTATGTGTGAGTTTCTCACGCGGTCTTTTCGTGAGTAACTCCACACATCTACCGCAGCATGTTCATCTCTGCGACATGCACCGCCTGCTTCTGTCGTTCAAGTAAGTATTGTAAAGTATCAGCTTATAAACTGCCCCACTGCAGGGCAAAGGCCTTTATAATATAAAACAAGTTACCGCTACTATAATCGGATTAGGTTTAATCACCAAGCTTTCCTAATTCGGATTTTTTTTTATGTAATAGGTAGGCAGACGAACAGACGGATCACCTGATGGTAAGCAATTGCCGCCGCCCATGGACACCCGCGACACCAGTGGAGTCACAAGTGCGCTGCCAACCTTTAATCCCCCCTATCCCCCGGATTGGGCCTCCGGTACCCTCACTCACGCAGTGAAACACAGCAGAGTGCTGCTTCACGCAGGTTTTCTGTGAGGCCGTGGTATCACTCCGGTCGAGCCGGCCCATTTATGCCGACGCTTGGCTCTCCCTCGGTAATCACAAACGATTGGTGATCACAAACCCGAGCTATTTTCGAAAAATTCGAAACTTACTTTGCGCTCCACCCGGGAATCGACTCAGAACCCCGAGATCACGGCTCGGTACTTAAACCATTAGACCAACAGGGCGTTCGAGTAAATAGTAATGATAACAATATGAAGAATATTCTAAACAGATACAAGAACAAGAAAACATATTAGATGGCGCTATTGGTAGTGATCCTGCCTCTTACGCCAAAGGTCGTGGGATCGATCCCCACCCTGGACAAACATTCGTGCGATGAACACTTGCGTTTGTTCAGTATCTGGGTGTAATATATGTATTTAAGTATATATTTGTGTTCCTCTGTTGTCCGATATCTGTAACACAAGTGCTTACGCTACTTAGTACGGAATCAGGTCAATGTATGAGATGTTGTGAGAATTATTATAAAAAAAAAACATTTATTAACCAAAAACACACATTAACAGATAGAAAAGTTCTTTAACTCCCACACTAGGCAGAGCCTGTCTCGTGGGTGTCAAATCATATGAATTTCCGCTATTGCTTATTTTCTAAATTAAGACTAAAGTGACAAACTGAATGTAATTTAAAAAAAAATATATATTTATTATTATTATTATATTTTCAGAAAACTCTCCAAGTTTATTTTTATCAATTTTTTAAGATCATTTCTGCAACTATTATGTAAACGCACTAATCAGAGATTAGTTCACAAAATTAAATACACTATCGAACTAGGGCTTACCAATCAATCGCAAAATAGGTTTACGTTAAATTTGAAATTGCATGTGGTTGGTTGCAGCGTACAACACCGTGTCCGTTCATGATAGTTTCAAATTGATAGTTTATGTTGGAAATAATTTTGCTCGTCTAATGAATAATGGTTTCGGTTTAGGATAGAAATATTAAATTGCAGGTTATTTAACGTTGAATGAAAAGTTGCGTTTCGGTTAGTAGTGTTGCTGGCTGAAAGTGAAAAATCTAAGGAATGTTATAAATATGGGTTGTAATATCAATAGGGCTGTCGATAGTTATGCACACCAGTGCACAAAAATCGTGCGGGAACCTGCTTGTTTCGGATAGTTTCTGAAACTGTATAAACCATTGTAAATATTACGTGAGTAAAATGGCGCCTAACTAAAATGTAAAGGACACGGTAGTTCCATGCGGCCGCCAACAGATGTCGCTAGTTAAAACGACGTCGGCTAAACAATGAAAATCGCGATGACGAGATTTTTATTTGTTAATACTTATAGGCTCAAGAACTTCGCATTTAGACTATTTTATTCGTCACTTAAACTGGCTTTTATTCTTTACTTATTAGTCCCAAATTGCGCTGAGGTGCGTGGTTTGTTCAGAAACTATAAATAAAATATTTTATACAAAAGTAACGGTAAGCCTTATGATGCTCCCAACTAATTTTGTTCATGCTTTCCATGGCAACCTGTAATTAAGGCAGCATCAACGCTTGTACTTGATTTGTATCTTTAATCTTTTGAGGTAAGATAAAAAGATATAGATAAAAAAATCTTCAATCAATTTAGGTCCATACAGAACACTATGGATGTCAAAATGGGTACATATATTATTATCTACCGCTGGGTCGGAATGTCGATTTGTATCTTATTTATATTCATGTAACCCCACACATGAACTTTACAAAAACGCGGAAATTAAGACAGTTCGGCAATTATTCATCCTGCAAATTACGCTGCGGCAGCACAAACAGTTACCATTCATACCAGCGTCACTTCCCATCAATCGTAGACCGGCAAAGATAATTAAAATGGGAAAATATAACACCACTTTTATTAGACGCCACACTTATTATCTAGCCAAACACTTATACAACACACTTAACTCAAAGCTGAATTTATATCCCAAAACTCTTTACAAATGTAGAATCTCCATCAAAAAATTCCTGTTGGAACTAATCTATGCTGACACAGAATCACTATTACAGTAACAGAATAGATGGATGCATAGAAAAAAATAAAATAAAATGAACAAATAAATCAAAGCACACACACAAACCAGACATACGACCCACATACGCCCTCTCCTACACTCACAAACACACACACACACACACATACACACACACACGCACACACACACATACACACACACATTCAAACACACTCTCTCTAACATACACTCACGAACACATAATAATACACACCACAAACATAACCGTTATTATTAGATGAATAGATCTTAGTAGGTATTGCTATTATTTCTGGTGGTACGTTAGTTATTATAATTCATTTAAGTTAGTTATAACAGTCCGGGTGGGAGACCCTGGAGTCCTGAAATACAGGATTATCCTACCTTAGGCTCCAGTCCTCCCCAACATTGCATGGCCCTATCTCCTAACTTATAATGTTCTACCTCATTAGATTATAGTTAACTTGTAATGTAAGGGTTAGATTATAGTTAACTTGTAATGTAAGGTGGAAAATAAAGATATTTTTATTTATTTATTATTTATTATTATTTATATGTCGATATGATGACTGATTGAACTGGTGAAGAAGATTTTTACCGTGGGAGAGTGAGGCTCTCATGAATGCTCTTCGGCATGAATGGGCCGGCTCGACCGGAATGATACCACGGTCTCACAGAAAACCGGCGTGAAGCAGCACTGTGCTGTGCGTTTCGTTGCGTGAGTATGGGTATCGGAGGCCCAATCCGGAAAGGGGGGTTTGAAGGTCGGCTGTGCACTTCTGACTCCACTGGTGCCAAATTTTTGGTAATTTTTTTTAAATGTTAGCCCGGACTCTGAAAGTTGGCCGTCTTGTAACCCCGTGCCTCGGAAAGCACGTTAATCCGTTCTGCACCCGATCCTTCTTCGGTCGTGACACGCTGGTGTCCCATCGGAAAACGAGGGTAAGGGAAAAGAGAGTGCACTTGTGTTCGCGTACACACTTAAGCACTATAATATATCCTGCGTACGTGGCTGATCGTTACGATCGGCCAACGTAGTCGTAAGTGGTTGAAGGATATTAGTTGTAATATAATTATTTAAAACTTTCATGTTCACTATAACCTTAACCTTAAATAGAATGATTCGCCAGTATAACATAAAATCTAAAAATACTGATGTCGATATAAGTTGTGGTTCTTTAGTTAAATTTAAAAAACTAGTTCTCCCCAAAGGGTGTCAAAAACACCTCTCTTTGTAGTGAAATTGATTTTAGTAATATTTAATTAATTCTTCAACACTACCTACTGTTACTGTTGTCAATATTGCATGCCGTTGTCACCTATAAATAAGATTTCGTTTAGATTGATTTATAAATTTTCTGGTGTTATTATTGTATCATGTACTGATGTAAATTTTGTTGGTGATCTTATAAATAAATAAATAAATAAATAAATAACATCACAATAGTTTGTAAGGAGTTGGTAAGGAAATTCTACATGCTATAAACTATTCCGAATAGCCAAATCCAGGCTCATACTCCAATAAATAGATTAATAGAAACATTTATTCACTGAGAATGACACACCACATTTAACAAGGTTTACTACATTCAAACTTATAGAAAAAGAAACAAATACAAACCAAAACAACAAACGGGTATTTTGTTTTGTGCAATAAAAATATCTATTTTTCTATCTATGTCAAATCACCTTAGTTACCTACTCACTTTCTGTTAGCCTCTTTGAGTGGGGGCTATATACTCAAACGTTCGCCTATTAACAAAGCACAGTCATCATCAAACCTTATATAATTTGTAGCAAAGAATGATACGTCTACCAAAGGACTTATCATAAAAGTATTCTACAGAAACTGTCTCCTTCTCAAATCTACCTTGGTACTGATTTCTTAGGGTTTTAAATAAAATATCGGAGCTCGATTAAATTACGTCTTATCGGTTTTATTCTTCGATTTAGAAGAGAAATGAAAATCGCCACTAGGTGGCGGCAAGTTTGTTTGTTTTGTTGGCGGAGCCAGCGCCATCTATCCTACATGGCATACACTATGAATGTATGCTGATAGGTATGTATAAGCAGGCGTTTAACCCCTAGCAGTATAGATGGCGCTGTCACAGCTTAGGAGTAGGTTTAAACCACAGAGTAACTTATACAGAGATAGAGGCATCAGTCGGTTAGCGCCATCTAGAGGAAACCGACCAATACTCAACGGTTATGGTTATGTGGAACGGCCACTTTCGAGAATCAGTCAGGGAGACAATTAAATTAAATTAAATAATCATTTATTTCAGATCTTGAATCCATATAAAATGTGTTAGTAACAAAATGAACTAAATAACATAATTAATGAAATTAACAAAATATCAGAAATCTTATTTGCTATATAACACATTTCCCTATACCTTCTGGACCTCTGGATTCTATCCCGTACTGTTATAAAATTGCTAATGTGGGCAAGCGGCTTTATGTCATAATCATTGTTTCAGAAACACGCTTTACTAGTGCAATGTAAAAATGCATAGTGACATCTACCGAAACCACGCCAAACCATCTGCTTGATTGCTTTTTAAAGCTACATCTGCTTTTTACAAGCCCCATACCTATTTTTCCCATACTAACGAACAAAGTACTAAATGAAATGACCCTGGTTTAAACTAATTTAGATAGTAAAGCCAACTACACCAAGAAATCCTGCCCATCAGTACCCAGGCTGATCTGAGAAGGAGACAAAATGGTGACCACAACGTGATTATATTATCTCAATCGTAAGTAAATTATCTCGTTTTTTTCTTTTTCATACCCTCAATTCAAAACTCAAACACTCAAGTATAGAATTGTTAGCAAAAGTATTTATATGTAGGTAAATGTTAGCTGGTACTCGTCTTCGAACATTTCGAAAAGTAATCTTCGTCTGACAAACTCTTTGACACCCCAATATCAACTGTTGTTTGCTTGTAGTGCTTCTCAAGTGCATATAGACACGCCAATTTCAACCTTATTCACATTCTGTAAGGCTGAGTTTGACATGTTCCTTACCTGCGAAATATACACAGAGTTACTCAGCGGACATACGCAAAGGTTCGAAATGTTTAGATACAAATAAGTTTAAATTTATGCCCAAACTTACGCAAAAAGTAAAAATCTAAGATTCATATTTTTTCCTCCAACGCATGGTCCGCAAGAAAGTACATAACGCAAAAATGTGTTTGTTCTAAAAATATTTACAAAACCTCCTTTGAATTCCAAATTGGAAGGCAAACGAGACGTTAAAGCTTCGATTTATCAATAATTCACGCAAATCTAGACCATTTCAGGTTTTCTTTTTAACCTCATTTACTTTTACGTCAGATAGCTAACCCTCGCAAGTACGCGCCTACGTGGTACGTAAACAACGTGCGTGCGGGGACGGTATGACGAAATCATTTCAGCCCAAGCGTGAAATCCGACGATTAACGTTGCAGCGCGATATGCTTATTATACAAGATAGTCCAGTTATCCTTAATTAAATGTAATTATTATAGGTTAGTGTCTTTGTTCGGTGAGTGGAGACAAGCTTATCGACTGGGCGGCGCCGGTCGCGCGCTCTCGGAGCCGTTCGGCAATGCGCCGTTCGTTCTCTCTCGGCTCACTTCGGAACCGTTCGGCACGATCCACTAGAAATTTAAGGGCTGCGTTAGGGGTTTTCCGACAGGCGCGCTACGTCTGCGGGACGGCCATGGCACCCGCATGCCGTTACATAACCCCTTGCCTCAATGCATGACTCCCAACATTATACACATCAACACCATAACCAATACATTTTAAAAGGAATATAGCCGAAATCAAAAGCGAATATCAAATGCAAATTCAGTGTAATAAGGAGCGGGCCCCGGTCAAAGCGAAAGCGGCCGCTCAAAGGCCTAAAGCACGGCCAATTGTCGTCACGACAAAAAGACGATAGTAGCAATTTCCCTTTGCCGACAACCCTTTGCGAGGCGAGAGGCTGAGCGCGCTCCGGGCACATGGCGGGTGGGGTGGGGGGAGTCGGCGGGGCGGGGCGGGGCGCGGGGGGTCTGTCCCGGGCCGCCCCGCCTCAGTGGCGGCTTGCAGTGGCACCGACGCGCGTGTCGCCTCCGACACTTCCGCCCCGCGCACGCCTAATCCGCTCATTTAACACCAAACGCCGCATACGGTGTGGTGGTGACGGCGAGGCAGCCCTGCGGCGCCGAGCCCCCAGGGCCGATGCTCTGACGAGCGGGGCCCGACCACCGGCTCGAGCTCCTTCGATCCGCGTCTGACCGGCATGTGATATCGCGTCGCGGCTTTTGACAAAATGATTGTGTGTACAATTGTTTACGTTAACGATAGTTGATAACCGGGAAGCCGACGCTGGCATGCTAATGTGAGTATCCTACGCAGCAATTACATTAATAATGCCCGAGAGGAACTGCGTTGATGTTACGTTGTTTTCCTGCATTGCGACAATGTGAACGCGTTTCGTCTTTACATTATTAACGAGCGTGTGTCATGAGGTTTCCATTTCGTATTTTGAGATTAAAGTGTATGTGGTTGTTGGCAGTCGGACTGTGCGGCGTGGCGTAACGTGGACTGCAAGGGACGCGGCGGGGGCTTCGCGCGCGGGACGTTGGCGCGTGGGACGCGGGCGCGTGGGACATTCGCGCGCGGGACACACGCGCGGGACATTCACGCGGCTGGTCGCGCGCGGCTCGAGCGAGCTGGAGACATGCGGTAGCACGGTGGCGCGGCCGAGCGGCGGGCGGGCCCTCCTGCGCACTCGGCTATGTGCCCCCTTTGCGCTACACTGTGAGTATCGTAGCACTAGTAGCATACGTAGCGTATCGTGATAGTACGGTTACTACGGCAGACAGCTGATAAGTCACCAGTTCGTAGCCCTTACACCGTCCGTAGCAGTTATCTCGTAGTTCAGTTACCAACTTTGAGCTTAACTATGAATGTCGGAGCACTATTATCATACGTAGCATATTGCGGTAGTGCAGTTGCTACGGCTGATGACTCACAATTCGTAGCTCTTGCATACTCCGTAGCATAGTCTTCTCGTAAATCAGTAACACCCTTTGCACTACATTATAAATATCGTAGCACTTCATCATCCGTATCGTATTGAATGTGATGGTACGATTGCTACGGCAGAATGCTGACGAGTCACCAGTTTGTAGCCCTTGCACCGTCCGTAGCAGGTGATAGCAGTCATATCGTAGTTTCGTAACATACTTTGCGCTAACGCTATGAGTATCGTAGCACTATTATTATTCATAGCGTATATTGATAGTAAGGTTGCTACGGCAGACGTATGATGATGAGTCACTAGTTCGTAGCCCTTGCACCGCTTACGGTGCAAGGGCTACGAAACTAGTGACGTATGCTACTTACAGCATACTCATTTCAGAGTTCAGTTGCCCCCTTTGCGCTTCACTATAAGTGTCGTTGCACTATTATTAATTGAAGCGTGTAAGTGTGTGTGATAGTACGGTTGCTATGGTTGATGACTCTCAAGTTCAAGGCCCTTGTGCCGTCAGCAGCATAATCTTCTCAAAATTCAGTTGTACCCATAAAAGCTACCCTATGAGTATCATAGGATTAGTAGCACTCAAAGCGTATTGACAGTATATTTGCTACGGCAGACAGAGCATAGTTGCGTCGTAGTTCAGTTGCCCACTTTGAGCTACACTATGAGTATCGTAGCACTTATTATCATCCGTAGCGTATTATGATACTACTGTTGCTACGAAAGACGCCTGATATAATGGCTCACTAGTTCGTAGCACTTGCACTGTCCGTAGCAAGTTTCTGAATGCGTTTGCTACTCTACAATGAATATACATAATTTCGTAGCAGTGACTGTGTCTATAGTGCAGTCTGGTATATGGTTGCTATGATACTGAATGAGTACTACAACGTTTCTAGAACTAGCAGCGTCCGTTGCTTGATTATGTCATAAATGGTTGCTACGGAACTGATATATCAGTTCTTAGTACTAGCGGCGTCCGTTGCGTGACAATTTGCACTGTGTGGAAATTTCACACTGATAGAAGGACATTTTTTAGTACATCTAGCATGTAGAATACTCAAATTTATTGCGCAAAACATCAAACAGTGTTTGACACAATTGACGTGAGTATCGTAGCATTCGTAATGTTATTTCAGTAGTATGGTTGCTACGGCACTGACCGTTCGTAGCACGGTTTATTAAATGTTTAACATAATCAAAGCGCATAAATAATACAGCTACGGTAGTGTCATACTGACAGTTGAAGAAGATTAATAAAAAATAATAAAACGCAAACTACTTCATTCTTTTTATAATACTGTATTTCAATTGTCCTAATAAACTTCTACTTCAATCGATTTATCATGACATTGTTTCAATAGAGGTACATTTTATATCACTCATACACAATATTACACATAAAAATGTTTTTTACGTATGACGTTATTTTCTTAATTATTTACTAAACTCGTTTGCTATTTTTCTCGACTTCTTCGGGAACGAATTTTTCGTCTTCATTTGCAGCAAGTGAATTTCACGGTGCTACGGCTTAGAGTTTAACCACGACCTCATATAGATGCCCACATCAAATACCACTAAACAACCAACACACATAACCAAGCCTTTTACAAACGCTCAAGCATTCTTCACATCCAACTGCCCACCTCGGAATCGTGGACGTCCCATTTTAAAGGGATTCCGCGCAAATTTCTCAACTTAAAGAATGGGCGTTTACCGCATCTACTTAATAGGAATTTTCGCTATCCCATGGAAAGGGGAAGCGTTTTACTTTCGGGATGATGTAAGTAACGCGCCGCAGCTTATACGCTTCTGAGCTTCTTCTTATCATTTGGGTTGAATAACACTAATATCGGGGTAGGATAGGGTCCTTTGACATCGTCGTTACCATGAAGCCTTCGGTATTGTATGGTTCTTATGGATGAATGGAAACTCACTGGTAAAATTCACTGAGAGTTGATTCTAAGATATAGGTACACGAATATACAGAAAAGGAAGGCTAGACACTAAATGGTGAAATATGGTGACAATGGTGTGAGTGAATACCAAAAAATATAGAATAGGTGAGAAAAGTGTGTAAGTATAAAAATATTTATCATAAAACCTTAGATAATTTAAATTGTTTAACCATAAAACGACACGGCGAATTGGAGCATATTCCGGTCAAATTTCAGAAGCTCCGCAACATGCAAGTTCAAGGTACGGTCAGTGATCGTATGGGCATAAATGGGTCGGCTTGAAAGGTGTGATACCGTGGTCTTACAGAAAATCGGTGTGAAGCGGCACTTACGCTGTATTTCAACGAGTGGATGATGGAAATGGAAGCCCGATCGGGTGTCAGCGCACTTTTGACTCACTGTTTTTGGAAACAGTGGCAGAGCCACGCTTCGGCATGAATGGGCCGGCTCGACCGGAGAAATACCACGTCCTCACAGAAAACCGGCGTGAAGCAGTGCATGCGCTGTGTTTTGCTGCGTGAGTGAGGGTACCGGAGGCCCAATCCAGGGGAAGGGGGGTTAAAAGGTAAGCAGCGCACTTGTGACACCACTGGTGTTGCAGGCGTCCATGGGCGGCGGTAAACGCTTACCATCAGGTGATCCGTCTGCTCGTCTGCCACCTATATCATAAAAAAAAATGGAGGGATTTAACATCAATTTACATGCGCCCTGGCAAGGCAAAAGCAAATTTTCAATCTGGTAGATATTCACGGCCGGTGGTGATCCTGATTCCCTGATGACCTATATGCTTGTTGAATGACGGAAACATCGTTTGACGTTCCCTATATCACAAAATCATAATTTCGTTCAGACGATCCGTTAATTCAAGCCGAAATTGTACATGATGTATTTTTTTAATTTCAATAATCAGCTGTCTGCGAATGTCTCTTAATTTGTACATATAGGATGTACCTATTGATATAAATTACCACAAAAATATAATTACCGTGTCTATCTGCAGTTTATGTTTAACTCTATGGTTAAGTTGGTTAATGTTTGTCATTAAATGATAATGGCAGATTAACGGGCTATGTTAAGAAATAAAACCAATCATTTTTCCCCTACATCAAAGTAATATTTTTTTAAATGTTTCTACAATATTTGCATTATACTGTTTTTTATGTGATACGTGGCAGACAAGCCGACGAATCGCCTGATGGTTTGCCGCCGCCCATAGACCACATACCTTTAACCCAACTTTCCCCCGGATTGGGCCTCCAGTACACACACTCACGCAGCGAAACACAGTGCTTCTTCACGCCGGTTTTGCTGTGAGGCCGTAGTATCACTCCGGTCGAGCCGGCCCATTCATGCCGAAACGTGGCTCTCCCACGGTTTTATAAGTAGACAGGATAATAGTATCTATGTGCAGAATTTTTGTATAGTTTCTTTACTTACGTAATTACGTAATAGGTAAATGTATAATTTTTTACCTGTTTCTAAAACTGCCCCTATTGCAAAATCAGGACTGGCTGTGCAACCAATCGCTGCAAGGTGCAATAAAAGCAAAGGGCTCTTACACCGACTTAGCGCCTGAAAGGGCGATTTCACTTTTGTTTGAAATGAAAAATGATTTCACCTCTTGCCTACCAAAATATTATTTTGTGTTTTCCTTATTTACTTCTTCGTTTCGTTATTATTGTGTGGATGGTTTCATTTTGAGTTAATCCTTTGAAACTACAGATTTTTGAGTTAGAAAAATCACATTGTAACATGAGATACAAAACGTTGCCAACTATAACAATCAATGAATTTGTTATTAGGTCCAGTTTTTTTTTTAACGAGCAGACGGTTCACCTGATGGTACCCTACTACCGCCGCCCATAGACACCCGCGACTTCAGTGGAGTCACAAGTGCGCTGCCAACCTTTAAACCGGGGGGTTTCCCCCGGCCTCTGGTACCCTCACTTACGCAGTGAAAGACAGCAACGAGCTGCTTCACGCTGGTTTTCTGTGAGGCCGTGGTATTACTCTGATCGAGCCGACCTAATTTTGCCGAAGCATAGCTCTTCTAGTAAAGGAAACATTGTTAGGGTAACAATCTCAAAATTTGAGATATGCTGAATATTAGCATGAAACATTATTATGACATCATTTATTCACACATGTTGACATTCATAAGTGTTCTGTATGGACTTAAATTGAATAAACTATTTTCATTGGCGTGAAGCAGCGCCTGCGCTCTGGTCCCATAGAAAGTGCATGCACAAACCGAGCGACCGAGCGAGCGACTTCCTGTACGACAAGCTTAAAATAAATTCCTTAAGGTGACGGGTAGTGCACACTAGCGACGCTAATTGATTTAAATTGTTAGCAACTAAACCGGATATCTTTTTAACAATTTCGAAGCTGCAGCCTCTCGAAAAACACTTATATTATTTATTTCATACTAATCCTTAACTTGCGCGTAGCAGCACTGTGCTGTTTCGCTGCGTGAGTGAGGGTACCGGAGGCTCAATCCAGGGGAAGAAGGGTTTAAAGGTTGGCAGCGTACTTGTGACTCCAATGGTGTCGAGGGTGTCCATGGGCGGCGGCAATCGCTTACCATCAGGTGATCCGTCTGCTCATCTGCCACCTATGACATAAAAAAAACATCTGGGTCTGCTTTTGTACTAAAAATTTGAATTACCGCCAAAAACGTTACTTATGGCTATAGGTAATCCAAATTTTGAGTGCAAAAACAGATCAAAAATTAGTGAACAATTATTAAATAAATAAATAATAGTATAAATGTTTGCTTTGAGACTCCCGCTCCGATATTGTTTTAAATAGATCCAGTTTAGGAGCTAACAATTTAAATCGATTGGTGTCGCTAGTTAGGGCTAGTCGCTAGTCACCTTAATATAACGACGAAAATGAGGTTTTGATAGTTAACCAACACCCCTTAATCAACTAACACCAGTCCCCTGCGAATATAAGGGGACAATTTGAACACAAAAAAAATAATTCTAGAAAATTCTGTACCAGTGTTAATTAATGAAAAATTTAAGCTGCCAATACTTCGACGAATTTTAGTTTTCAATTGTTTTCAACTAAACTTTTTCTAATTAACTAGTTGCTGCGAAAACCTTGTCTTTTATTCAGTTGCCAGAGATTCTTCAATGTTGACATATTTTTAGATTAGAAACTTGTATTTGAATTGAAGAAAAGGCATTTGTGTAAATATAAATCGAAGAAGCTCTTTCTTTGACTGTCAAACATTTCTGACAATTAATAAAAACTAAATGGCCATCAGTTAGAGCACCAAACAAGTACGAAGTTTTAGTACTAAGAATGGCTTCATTTATATTGTCATTTTCGCAGATGCAAACACGATTCAGTCTTGATGTACCATCGTAACAGTCAACAACTGACATAGGTACAAAAATTAAAGCAATAATTAATCAAGACGGAAATTAACACGACATTCATTATGTGATACAACACGAGCGGACCACGTGACCACGGCTGCTGTAACGTAGCCGAAACGTCGAGCAAAATATGAGTACACGATGTTGTATCACATAATAAATGTCGTCTTAATTCCCGTTTTGATTAATTATATTTGTAATGCAACGCGAAAATCTTAAAAACTATAAAACTTAAAGCAGTTGTACAGTCGCGCGACAATCAACGCACCTTCTCATAGTAAAATCAATTTTCTGCAGCGGTATTTCCGAACCGGTATGTCAATGACAGCTTTAAGAAACGAGCATATACCTTCCTAAGATACCGGCAACGCATATGGACTCCTGTCTTGCTAATATATAATATAATATAATATAATTTGACGACCCGATTGGAACAGTGGTAGTGAACGCTGCCTCTGATACAAGGGTTGCGGGTTCGATCCCCGCACAGTACAAACATTTTGTGTGCATGAACATGTTTGTTTGTATTGGTCTGGGTGTTTGCTATGTATTATAAGTATGTGTTTACAAAAGAAAAGTATTATATGTATATATTTGTAATCCCACTGTTGATTCTGATATCCGTAACACAGGCGCTTGAGCTACCTATCTCGGAGTCAGATCAATGTATGTGATGTTGTGAAATATTTATTTATTTTATTTATTTATAACATCACTGGGCGGCGGTGATCGCTAGGTGCTCATTTGTCTTCCTATCTCGTAAAAAATGCTTTTGTATCGCTGCTTTTATCTCAGTTGACACTGCATAATTGCTGCGTTAGATCGATAGTAGCTCAGTGGATAAAAACTCGCCTTCCATACGGTGGATTGTAGTTCGAATCTGATGCATCTCTGGATTTTTCAAATTTATGTGCGTATTTGCATTAGCTCGGCGGTGAGGGAAAACATCGTGAGGAAACTTGCATATTTCGGATAGTTTCTGAAACGCGTAACCATGATTCAGTTGGTCTGGTCCCTTGTTAAAGGGTTGCGAAGGCCAGTTGGCAGTCACTTCATCATCAGCCCATTCAAGTCCCCACTGCTGGGGCACGGGCCTCCCTCAATGACATGAGGGGTAATTGCCATACTCACCACGCTTGGCAGACGGGTTGGCGAGGGTTTTGAAATGCAGAGTTTTCCTTCTCTGGGTGCTGATGATCATGCCAGCAGCTTTACCTTAGTCGCCTTTTACGACACCTCGGTAAGAGTGAGGGTGGCCTATTCTACTCTGCCGGGGACCACACGGCAGTCACTTCACAGAGTCTCAAATCCTTAATCATGGTTAAAGTGTACCCTGGGTTCAAAGTTCCCTGGGAGCTTCGAACGCAACCGGGAATTATACGCTAAGATGAGAGATGAAGGAGATGCTCACTCAGCTGGCCCTACTGAAAATCAGCGTCATGACGCTGATTCTTATATATTGGATTATTTTGTATCTGTCAATTTTGTTTTGTTATCTTCTGTATTGCATCTCTATATTTATATTTCTTCTAAAGCAAAGGCGTCGTCAGGTCCAGCCTGAAAACCAGCGCTGCAGCTGTTGCTTGCCTCAGTTGCAGCATATGCTGAGGCTGAGCATTGATAGCCACAACTTTTATGCTCTGTGCCATTTTTATTTATTATTTGTTTTATGTATTATGTGTTGTGGTCAATAAATCGCACAACCTCTGAAAAACTGTCATAAGACAAGAAAACCTTCGCATTGCGTAATGCCTTTTTTCTTAGTTCTAAGCCTTTTTTACATTCTAGAAACGAGTTTATTAAACTGGTCAACAGGTAAAATATTTTGAATCCAAAAAAATCAGCATTGATGATTGAGCACACATTGATTAAGTAACCAATAAGTGAAAACGCGTTTTTCTCAAAAGTCGCTTTTTGTGTTATGACAGTTTTTCAGAGGATGTGCGAAATAGTTTTCTTTCTTTCTTTTAATGTAAATTGGGTCTTCAATAATTTTTCTGCGACCGTTAACTGTTAAAACGGCAGCAGATCGAGGAGCGATTATGAGTTTTTTTTTTCGAGTGCCCTCATCCTTATCTTGAGGAGCACTGTTTATTCAGCGCGGGGTATTATGGAGACACCTCGCGGTTTCAACCATCAATAGGGACGGCGAATATTGCTTCGATTTATGCTGAGTTAAGCTGGGGCTAACAATGAATAAGGAAAAAAGCTATTCCATGATTTGAAAAGTAATATGTATAAATAAATCAACAGATATTTTTTTCCCTTTACACGTATAGATTACATAATTACAATAAGTGTAATCTCAAATCGAGTACTAAATAGATAAATATTGAGACAACGCTCCGCGTTTTGAATATATACGCTGCGGGATTTGTTAATAAATTCACTTAAAAAATTAGCGAGTGCTAGCCAAAAAACAATAATGAGGCATTTAATTTTTTTATTAAAATTTTAAGACCATATAATTACTTCTTGACAGCGTGTCTCATCTGGAATGATAGACGTTTTCCCGTAGGAAAAGTTTTCTCGAAGTAACTACAAATTTTGTTAATAGAGATAATGTATCGTGAAAACCATTTAAATCGTTTTTTCTGCTATATGCTGTGTTATGACTGCCACGGTGGCGCAGTGGTTAGTAGGTCGCACATTAAAGCGACAGCTGGGCAAGAGATCCCGGGTTCGATCCCGGGTCGGGCCAAAAATGTGTACCAAATTTTTCGGTAAAAAACTTAGTGGCAGCCCGGAGTCTGGAAGTTGGCAGTCCTGAAAGCACGTTAAGCCGTTGGACCTGCGCCCGATCCCTATCAGGTTGTGTCACAGTAGTGTACCATCGGAATATGAGGGTAAGGGAATTGAGAGTGCACTTGTGTTTGCGCACACACTTGAGCACTATAATATATCCTGCGTACGTGGCTGATCGTTAAGATTGGCCGCCGTAGCCGTAATCGGTTGGAGGATTATATATATTTATACTCAGAATGTGAAGACAATTTGCAATATCCGTAGACATAATTGAGGCATGTACTATTTTTATTTTATGATATAGGTGGCAGACGAGCCGACGGATAACCTGATGGTTAGCGATTACCGCTGCCCATGGTGATGTCACAAGTGCGCTGCTTACCTTTTAACCCTCTTTCCCCTGGATTAGGCCTCCGGTACCCTCACTCACGCAGATGGTGTACTAAAGTTATAGTTTGTATGATACTTAAACATAATTTAAAAGTAGGTGAACTCAAAAAGGCCGTCTGGTCCCCGGCAGAGTAGAATAAACCACCCTCACTATTACCGAGGTGTCATAAAAGACGACTAAGGTAAAGCTGCTGTCATGATCATCAGCACCCAGAGAAGGAAAACTCTGCATTTATATCAAAACCCTCGCCAACCCGTCTACCAAGCGTGGTGAGTATGGCAATTACCCCTCATGTGATTGAGGGAGGCCCGTGCCCCAGCAGTGGGGACTTAAATGGGCTGACGATGAACTCAAAAACCGTTTAAATAACAACAGCGACGCACTCCAAGCCTAAGGCGGCTTACGTCCGCCATTTAGACCTATAGGTCTTCCTATTTGAATATTTATTAAATCATCTCTCTTTGATCCCTTGTGACGCCGAATTTTTTCCCTTCTTCCTTTCATTTGTTTCGGCGGACGTTTTCGGTGAGGCATTTTGGGCCAATCTCTTTGACATTCAATGAATTATTTTTGTTTTTTTAATGGACGGACGGCTATCCGGAAAATAGTGACGAAAATGTAGATTTTTTATTGAAACTTCTTAGTTTCCTTGTATTGTTGTATTGTACTTATCTCGGAGTCAGATCAATGAACCAATGTGATGTTGTGAAATGCCTACACCCTGGCCACGTACACTTAAAAACAATAGATTGAAATAATGACACCCTGTGTCTTTCAAAACTTCAAATAAGTACCAAATAAAACTGACTCCGCATTAAACTGATTTTCAGTATTTCGTACAATTTTGAACACATTTTTTATATTTTTTTACTTTGAACATTTTGAAATATTGGAATTGGACTGTAACGCTTAAATAAATGTTGAACAAACACTTGTTACCTATTTTATAATTTTCATCATCAGCAACCCACACTCGTCCACTGCTGGACATAGGTCTCCCCTAATGCACGCCACTGCTCCCGATTTTTGGCCACTCTCATCCAGCCCACACCAGCCAGCCTTCGAATGTCATCATCCCATCTTGTCGCAGGGCGTCCGAGTCGCGGTCTTCACTCAAGGACTTTACGGCTCCAACGGCTGTCAGTTCTGCGGCTAATATGACCAGCCCACTGCCACTTCAGTTTGCTAATTCGGTGGGCTATGTCGGTGAATCTGGTTCTCTGTCGGATTACATCATTTCTATTGCGGTCCTTCAGAGATACTCCATAGCTCTTTGAGCGACTTTGAACCGGTGGACTAGTCCAGCCGTTTTATAATTTTAACCCTTTATAATTAGCTTAAGCTAAAAGTTTTAAGGAATCTTTAAAAAAATGTGTAATTGAAAAAATGTGTAGTTTAATAGCTTTTTAGATTTTTGCGGTCCATTGAAATCCATAGTTTAAAATTAATAAAAACTTTCAGTTTAGATAGATACTCTTTATTGCACAAAAATAAAATACAAGCATGATACAACAGCAACAGACAGTACAATAAGGCGGTCTTATCGCTTATAGCGATTTCTTCCAGACAACCTTATTTACTTCAATCGGCAAACGGTTGTCACATTTTCCAACAAAGATGAAATATTATTTAGTAGAGTTTCATAAAAATTATAAGCACAGAAAAATGTTATATTTCAACATTTTCCCAGACTAAACAAAGAAGGAAAACCAGACAATTAAGGCGACGGGTAGCCCTAACTAGCGACACCATTCGTTTTAAATTGTTAGCTACTAAATCGGATTTATTTTAAACAATGTCGGGGTTGCAACTTATTGGCAAACACTTATACTATTTATTAAATAACCATGCACAAATGTTGGGTCCGTTTTTGTACGCGAAAAATTAATTACCGCCAAAAGTGGCCGTTTTGGCGTAAATAAATTTTTCGCGTACGCGTTGGAGCCAACGTTTGTGCATGGTTATTTAATAAATTGGGGGGAAGGGGAAAAGGTTGGCAGCGCACTTGTGACTTCACTGGTGTTGCGGGTGTCCATGGGCGGTGGAATTGCTTACCATCAGGTGATCCGTCTGCTCGTCTGCCACCTATCATATAAAAAAAATAGTACAAGGGTTTGCCAAATAGATCTTGGTTTAGTAGCTAAAAAATAAAATCGATTGGCGTCGCTAGTGTGCCCTACCCGTCACCTTAAACATTTTACTTTTCCACAAAAAATCTACCTAAGAACCGTATTCCTGCATTAATGCGCATTCAACAAGGTCTCAAGCGGAATGAGCCGGCAACTCAAATCTGAGCTTTGCGGTTAAGTAACAAATGCGAGATTCCGATAACTATCTCTGTCAAAACTTTTGAGGTTATGTGGCTAATTTACAAGGTTGAGATTTAATGTTCATAAACTGAAAATGGACCGGGATAGTTGGCGGCTATTCATGGTATCAAAGTTTTATCTCTGAGCTCTTTAATAACTTTTGTCCCTGTCATATCATTTGGTCCGCTGAGGGGTGGCGAGCCTCGATTTCATTGAAGTTGAGGATCCGAACTTTGAATGAATAGCGGTGACTTTTAATATCAAGGGAAATTGCAATCGATAAATTTAAAATTATTGTGTTTATATTCATACAAATGCAAATTCAATCTTTAACGTGAATGTTACTGTTATAATATTAAGGCTTTTTATTGACAATATATTGATTACCTATGATCTGAAATAAATGATAATTTAATTTTTAAAAAAATCATAAACTCGTCTTTTAGAGTTAAAACCAAAGACTGAAAAACTGTGCATTTTTTATCATTATGACCCTCCAGGTCAAAAATGTTCTTTAGACTGTCGCGTTACATTATTATAATTGTAATTAATTAAGACGGAATATAATATTGTACTTACTGGGGTCCCCGGCAGATAGAATAGGCCACCCTCACTCTTACCGAGGTGTCGTAAAAGGCGACTAAGGTAAAGCTGCTGGCATAATCATCAGCACCCAGAGAAGGAAAACTCTGCATTTATATCAAAACCCTCGCCAACCCGTCTGCCAAGCGTGGTGAGTATGGCAATTACCCCTCTGTGATTTGAGGGAGGCCCGTGCCCCAGCAGTGGGGACTTAAATGGGCTGACGAGAATCAAAAAACCGTTTAAATAACAACAGCGACGCACTCCAAGCCTAAGGCGGCTTACGTCCGCCATTTAGACCTATAGGTCTTCCTATTTGAATATTTAATTAAATCATCTCTCTTTGATCCCTTGTGACGCCGAATTTTTTCCCTTCTTCCTTCATTTGTTTCGGCGGACGTTTTCGGTGAGGCATTTTGGGCCAATCTCTTGACATTCAATGAATTATTTTTGTTTTTTTAATGGACGGACGGCTATCCGGAAAATAGTGACGAAAATGTAGATTTTTTATTGAAACTTCTTAGTTTCCTTGTATTGTTGTATTGTACTTATCTCGGAGTCAGATCAATGAACCAATGTGATGTTGTGAAATGCCTACACCCTGGCCACGTACACTTAAAAACAATAGATTGAAATAATGACACCCTGTGTCTTTCAAAACTTCAAATAAGTACCAAATAAAACTGACTCCGCATTAAACTGATTTTCAGTATTTCGTACAATTTTGAACACATTTTTTATATTTTTTTACTTTGAACATTTTGAAATATTGGAATTGGACTGTAACGCTTAAATAAAAGTTGAACAAACACTTGTTACCTATTTTATAATTTTCATCATCAGCAACCCACACTCGTCCACTGCTGGACATAGGTCTCCCCTAATGCACGCCACTGCTCCCGATTTTTGGCCACTCTCATCCAGCCCACACCAGCCAGCCTTCGAATGTCATCATCCCATCTTGTCGCAGGGCGTCCGAGTCGCGGTCTTCACTCAAGGACTTTACGGCTCCAACGGCTGTCAGTTCTGCGGCTAATATGACCAGCCCACTGCCACTTCAGTTTGCTAATTCGGTGGGCTATGTCGGTGAATCTGGTTCTCTGTCGGATTACATCATTTCTATTGCGGTCCTTCAGAGATACTCCATAGCTCTTTGAGCGACTTTGAACCGGTGGACTAGTCCAGCCGTTTTATAATTTTAACCCTTTATAATTAGCTTAAGCTAAAAGTTTTAAGGAATCTTTAAAAAATGTGTAATTGAAAAAATGTGTAGTTTAATAGCTTTTTAGATTTTTGCGGTCCATTGAAATCCATAGTTTAAAATTAATAAAAACTTTCAGTTTAGATAGATACTCTTTATTGCACAAAAATAAAATACAAGCATGATACAACAGCAACAGACAGTACAATAAGGCGGTCTTATCGCTTATAGCGATTTCTTCCAGACAACCTTATTTACTTCAATCGGCAAACGGTTGTCACATTTTCCAACAAAGATGAAATATTATTTAGTAGAGTTTCATAAAAATTATAAGCACAGAAAAATGTTATATTTCAACATTTTCCCAGACTAAACAAAGAAGGAAAACCAGACAATTAAGGCGACGGGTAGCCCTAACTAGCGACACCATTCGTTTTAAATTGTTAGCTACTAAATCGGATTTATTTTAAACAATGTCGGGGTTGCAACTTATTGGCAAACACTTATACTATTTATTAAATAACCATGCACAAATGTTGGGTCCGTTTTTGTACGCGAAAAATTAATTACCGCCAAAAGTGGCCGTTTTGGCGTAAATAAATTTTTCGCGTACGCGTTGGAGCCAACGTTTGTGCATGGTTATTTAATAAATTGGGGGGAAGGGGAAAAGGTTGGCAGCGCACTTGTGACTTCACTGGTGTTGCGGGTGTCCATGGGCGGTGGAATTGCTTACCATCAGGTGATCCGTCTGCTCGTCTGCCACCTATCATATAAAAAAAATAGTACAAGGGTTTGCCAAATAGATCTTGGTTTAGTAGCTAAAAATAAAATCGATTGGCGTCGCTAGTGTGCCCTACCCGTCACCTTAAACATTTTACTTTTCCACAAAAAATCTACCTAAGAACCGTATTCCTGCATTAATGCGCATTCAACAAGGTCTCAAGCGGAATGAGCCGGCAACTCAAATCTGAGCTTTGCGGTTAAGTAACAAATGCGAGATTCCGATAACTATCTCTGTCAAAACTTTTGAGGTTATGTGGCTAATTTACAAGGTTGAGATTTAATGTTCATAAACTGAAAATGGACCGGGATAGTTGGCGGCTATTCATGGTATCAAAGTTTTATCTCTGAGCTCTTTAATAACTTTTGTCCCTGTCATATCATTTGGTCCGCTGAGGGGTGGCGAGCCTCGATTTCATTGAAGTTGAGGATCCGAACTTTGAATGAATAGCGGTGACTTTTAATATCAAGGGAAATTGCAATCGATAAATTTAAAATTATTGTGTTTATATTCATACAAATGCAAATTCAATCTTTAACGTGAATGTTACTGTTATAATATTAAGGCTTTTTATTGACAATATATTGATTACCTATGATCTGAAATAAATGATAATTTAATTTTTAAAAAAATCATAAACTCGTCTTTTAGAGTTAAAACCAAAGACTGAAAAACTGTGCATTTTTTATCATTATGACCCTCCAGGTCAAAAATGTTGTTTAGACTGTCGCGTTACATTATTATAATTGTAATTAATTAAGACGGAATATAATATTGTACTTACTGGGGTCCCCGGCAGAGTAGAATAGGCCACCCTCACTCTTACCGAGGTGTCGTAAAAGGCGACTAAGGTAAAGCTGCTGGCATAATCATCAGCACCCAGAGAAGGAAAACTCTGCATTCATATCAAAACCCTCGCCAACCCGTCGGCCAAGCGTGGTGAGTATGGCAATTACCCCTCATGTGATTGAGGGTGGCCCGTGCCCCAGCAGTGGGGCCTTGATTGGGCTGATGATGATGATGATAATAATAAAGATCACGTTAATTCCCGTCTTAATTAATTATAATCAAAAATGTTGATTGAAAAGAGCGAATATTCCTTCTTAGAAGACAGGCGGCACATTTGTGACTTCTCGGGTGGCAGGTGGCCATGGACAGCGGTAATCACTTTACATCAGGTTATCTGTCAGCTTGTCTGTCACCTATTTCATAAAAAACCGTTTTGACCGTGGGAGAGCCACGCTTCGGCACGAATGGGCCGGCTCGACCGCAGTGGTACCACGGCCTCACAGAAAACCGGCGTGTAGCAGCACTGCGCTGTGTTTCGCTGCGTGAGTGAGGGTACCGGAGAACCAATCACTTGTGACTCCACTGGTGTCGCGGGTGTCCATGGGCGGCGGCGCGGCGATCGCTTTCCATTAGGTGACCCGTCTGCTCGTCTGCCTATCGCATAAGAAAAATCTCAAATTAGTTATTAACTAACTTTGTATTAACTGATTAACTTTGTATTCATCACATGAACATCACAAATAAATCTCAAGGAACCAGTATCATTAAGGCAATATCGCGTTTATTTCGATACCACCGTTCGATACCATGCCACCTGGATGGGTGAAGGTCCACCACCGTGCGCTTTACCCGTCATTTTTGCCAGGCACCTCCTCATTGTGGAATCAACTTCCCGCAGCGGTATTTCCAAACCGGTACGACATTACGATCTTCAAGAAACGAGCCTATACCTTCCTAATAGGCTTGCAACGTATCTCCACTCCCTCTGGTGTGGCTGATGTCCATTGGCGGCGGTGATCACTTACCATCAGGTGACTCGCTTGCTCGTTTGCCCCCATTTCTCATGGAAAAAAAAGATACCAGCATTAAAAAAAAAGAATCTATTCGCCACAATCAATATTAATCACTTTGGGGGCGCTGGTCTATTCGCTGTATTGCCTTTAGTAAGACGCATAGGTCCTTCTATTACTAAAACGCATAGGTATTTCTATCACAAAGACGCAAGTAAGACGAAAGGTTACTGGACTGCATTGAGATGTTAAAGGTGCGATATATTTTACTCCAGACAAAATCACAGACGCAGAGGCGTCGGAGCGTCTCTTTGCTTTACTGTGCTGACGCAGTGGGGGTGAAGTTTTTCTGAATTATACTGAAGTAGTTTTTTAGATTTTCGCGTTGCATTCTAACTACAATGTATCATTACGGGGTTTAACACGATATTTATTATGTGCACTCACATATTTGGCTCGACGTTTAGGCTACGTTACAGCAACGAGCGGACGAGAGTCCGCTCGTGACCACGGCTGCTGTAACGTAGCCGAAACGTCGAGCCAAATATGTGAGTGCACATAATAAATATCGTGTTAAACCCCGTATTGAAACATTGTAGTTATACTGAAGTAGTTTTTAAATTTCGCGCTTGCATCCTAAAACCGTTTCAAAATATGTATGAGTACATGTAAGTTTATATTTGAAAAAAGAAGGAGGTTCTTCACACACACAATTTAGCACTTTGGGAGCGTCTCTTGCGCAAAGTATTGTGTTTAAAAAAAAATGATGTGAAAAACCACAACATCATTTTTAAAGACCTATCTATAGATAGGTACCTCACACGCGTAGGTTTGATGAAAAAAAAAATTGTTTCAGTTACTATTATTTTTTTAATAAATCCAATCCGCCCCAATTTTTTTATGTTTTCCAATTTTAGTGTATAAATCGTAATGCGGTTAACAAAATACATTTACCAAGTTTCAATAGTATAGTTCTTTTGGTTTCGGAGAAAAGTGGTTGTTACATAAGGACGGACGGACAGACACGACGAATCTATAAGGGTTCCGTTTTTTGCCATTTGGCTACTAAACCCTAAAAAATAACATTATTTAGTAAAAATAAAAGTATTTGAAAATGAAACTGGCAAGACATTTAAAAAACATGTCACCACGTTAGGCTGACTCATTATTATTCTGAGCGTATTCTTCACGGCAGACATTTGCAGGTTTTCTGGCACTCCGTCTGTTGCGTTGTCACTCCGCGACTCGCGCAGGAACATAAATACGTTAGTCGACGAAGTGAGCCTATTCCCTTTTTTTGGCAGCAGTAGGGACAGTGCTGTCAACATGAAAATGCAAACTGCACCTAAGCTTACGTGGAATAGGTTTGACTTTTGGTCGGTAGATAGACAATATGGTTGTAGTATAGTGAGTTTTCCAATGTTTTTTTGGTTTGGTTTATACCCGCTGCTGAATTTGCCCATGACACCAATATATTCTGGCTAGCTACCACCGTGCGCTTTTATTTACCTACCAGGCATTATCTAGTAGCCATCTGATTAAAAAAAAATCTTTATTCAATTTAGGTCCATACAGAACACTAATGCTGAGCTTGGACCTTGTTGACCACTTCACTTTGTTCCTTTTCTTCTTCCTGGGTCACTAGTTTATATATAAACTTTTTTTTTGTTTGTTTTTGTTTAATATTTTTTTCTATTTATTTCTGTGCAATCTCCTTATGCTTATGTTATGTGTCTTGTCTATGTAAATCTTTTATGTGGTCAATAAATGTTTACTTACTTACTTAATGAATGTCACAATAGGTACACATATTATCATCTACCTCTGGTTCGGAATGTCGATTTCTACTGAGATTATTGTGGAATCATCTTCCTATAGCGGTACTTCCGCACCGACAGGATGTTAAAATTTTCAAAAAATAAGTCTACAGTTCCTTAAAAGGCCGGTAACATACAGTCTTCAGTATTAATAAGTATAGAACTTCATTCAAAGATGAACCTTATTGTTCCGCCTTAAGAGTCGAGGTGTTTACATTTCTTTGCAAGCGACTTTACTTTTGATGTAATACCATAGACGTATATAATATTAAATTCATGCGTAACACTAATTAATACATTTTTTAATGAACTACAGGCCAACGCTAGACCAAAATCTCACCTGATGGCAAGTGACGATGAGGTCTAGGATGTAACGCGTTTGCCTAGAAGATGCCTGTTCACTCTTGCCTTAAAGATGTACATATTGTAGTGGTCCGGAAAAACAGACCTAGGCAAGGAGTTCCATTTCTTAGCTGTCCGTACTATTAATATATATTGACTCCCTTTGCTGATTATTCAACACAAACAAGCTATACCTCCCCAGGTACATTTTAGCCGTTATGATAAAATAAGCTAGTGTTTAAATTAATTCAGTTGGCAGTAAACCTTGGCAACCTTCGGCCATTAATAAGTTTATGGTTGTGACAAATTTGCATAGTCCAATAATATCAGCATTCATGACATTGCGCATGCTTATTTGTAACTCACTCCCACTTCGTTTGGGGACATCAATGTACTATAAGTTCCAAATTCTACCAATAGATGGCGTTAGATGTCGATTGCAATTGTTTAGCATAATATTCGGTTCAGCTACGTGACTTGTCGATGTCTATGACACGCTGAGGTGGTGATGATCTTATTATAATCATAATCTTTATTGTAGAACACAGGTTGAAAGTAGTTTTAACATATGCGCTACAGTAGGTGTCCATGGGCGGTAATCGCTTACCATCAGGTGATACGTCTGCTCGTCTGCCCCGTATATCATATAATGCCGCCTGCCAGGTGTTCAATGGGTAGACACCGGCGCTGCCATAATGTACACCCGTCGGCTGAGAGACCCACCTGTATTGAGGGGCTCTCTGCGATGGGTCTCTGCTAGTCGCTAGTCAGGGACTGTCCCGAGGCATACCTGACTAAAATCTCTCCCACTTTTCTCGGCATATCCAGGCACCAAGACAGCCATCATGACTCTTAAAATATTTAAACATTATTCAATATTAAATTATTATGCTGATCATGATTCCATGTTGATACTCGTACTAAAATTAAAATCTGAACTTTAAGGCTGCGTTTCCACCAAGATAAACGAGGATATGTTGCGAAGAATGTGTTTGTAGAATCGCTTCCCTGAAACTGGGTAAATGAAGCGAATCTATTGGCTCTTAAAAACACATTCCTCACCACACGTAGGGCTGCGTTTCCAGCAGAGTTGAGCGAGTATTCACTCAACTCAGCTGGAACAGCTGGAACAGCTGGAACAGCTGGAAACGCAGCCCTACTCCTCTAAAATGCTCAATGTAGAAACATAACTAAATACTACGCAACACGTCAATCCGATAACAGATTAAAATTGTGTTTACAAGCCATAATCAGGTTTGACATTAGCACATCGGAACCATTCATTAGCTATCCCCGGTGTAATTCAGAGCTTCTCTATACAGAAATATATTTGTTGAATGTGTATTCATTATATTGATTTGATTTGAAATAGCAAATGGAAACTATCGATATTAGGTGCAAATCAAATCAATATAAAATAAAAATAAAATCGTTTACTGAACAACTTTAACAAATGACAGAATGGGTTACAATATATTTTGGTTTTTATCTTATTACGGTAAAATTGTGGCAAAAAGCGCGCCATGTACACAGGTTGCCATGATTTCTACAATAGGCTAGGACTGTCACGTAGATAATATTTAACACCGTGGTCAACTACAGATGATTGTGTTTAAAAATAGTGTTTTTTGACAAATTGGGTACGTTTGGACCATGATCTAGAATTTGGCAGGTCTTGTAATATTTGGAATCTGTCTGACTTCCGCAAACCTTGAACAGGGAAACCAAATCTACTAGATCATGGTTTTTAAATAATTATCTCACCAGTTATGTTTATCTACTTTGAGAAACTATTTGAAGACTGGTTTATATAGTGCGAACAAGCGTACAAGACAAGTAGCTGTACTAACAATAATTCGCACTTTTGGGCGTCACTTACGAGTAACTCGTACGAGCGAGCTAGAAAGATGCTCGCATGATAAGACAAGTATTTTTTTACTAGCAGCTAGTCGCACGGTGTAAGCCAGTCTTGAGACGTGAGATTTCCTCATGTTTTTTTGCTCACCGCTGAGCTAGTGGTTCAATGAACATAGATTTGGAAAATGTTTGAAGTGTGTGATCGGTTATGACATAATCATTACAATGTTTCAAAGCCGTTCGGTCAAATGCACCAACCAATATACCAATGCTAACTAGGTCTATAACATATTAGTATCTACTCAAGTTACATTTATCAGGACTGACCAATCGCGACGATGGGACCAGGAAGCTAGGAAAAACGCTGAAATCAACATGTTGGACGAGACAGTCAGCTAGACTGGCCCCCTGACTGGCTAGATAGACCACGTTGAGAGAATGGAATTCGATCGCGCTGTGAAGAGAGTAGCAGAGTAGGACGCCCCAGGTATCGCTGGGACTATTTCGTGTGGGATCTCGGTCCCGGTCAAGGCCAGATTGGTGGCCAAGATCCACTTCGGTTCACTGAGCCAACTTAGTAAGTAAGTAAGTTACATTTAGCTCATTCCAAATGATTGTTCTCAGAAACTAGTGATGGCTTTTCGCTCACATTAAAACTTTTCCAGTTAAAAGCAATTAGTTCCTGCGTAGTTTCGTCTAATAGTTTTAATTACAGTATCGGGAGTACAGTGTAGGTGTCGGTCTGACGGTATTGGCTTTCTATTCTATATGGACCAATAATCAAAGGATTGGTGACCACACTCCGTACACTCGCGATAAAATTTATGAAACAAACGCGTTTAAATCACACAACGTAGTTTTTACCGAGATCTGTTTTTCCCGAAAACTATAATTTGAACACACTTCATACGCTGGACGTAGGCCTCTCCAATCGTTCGCCACTGTGATCTATCCATGGCTTCTCGCATCCAGCTCTTGCCAGCCATCCTGCGCAGATCGTCCTCCCACCTAGCCAGAGGGCGCCCTACATTACGTTTGCCAAGACGCGGTCTCCACTCTAGAACTCGTTTACCCCATCGGTTGTCGGTTCTGCGGCTAATATGGCCAGCCCACTGCCTCGATGACTTAGGTTCTCTGCCGGATCACCTCATTTCGGATTCGATCTCGGAGAGAGACGCCGAGCATTGCTCGTTCCATAGCCCGCTGGACGACCTTTAACTTGTGGACCAGCCGTACCGTAAGTGTCCACGTTTCGGCTCCGTATGTCATGACGGGTAGGACACACTTAAGGCAAGAGTAAATATGCATCTTTTAGGCAGACGCGAAACATCCTAGACCACGTGGTCCTTCAGGTAAAATTGTGATAAAGTCAAGTTTTTCGCCTAAATAGAATAATAACAGGCTCGAGAAAAGACATTATAGGCTTACTGAAGTAAAAAAGCGGGGGTTTAGCTGCATTTAGTTAGCGTGAGGCCGAGAGTGACTATACTGTATGACAGGGTAATTTCAGTACAATATCCTTCAATGCGTCAAACAAACGATGTAAAGCTCATTTAAAAGAAAATAATATTCCACTATTAGGGGTTAAATTAAGAAATTGCCGTTTTCTATAGCGATTTTCTTAGATGGTTTCCATACTTACATTTTGTTAAGTTGTAAAGTAACTATCAATGCTACTACTCCATAATTCACTTTGCTTTAATAAACAATCTTATGAAACGTGTAGGACAATTTTTCAGAAAAAAGTTTTTGATAAAAACATCAATTCTGCCAACTATTTCCTTTACCCTCATATTCCGATGGGACACGACCGGTGAGGGATTAGGAGCAGGACCAACGGGTTAACGTGCTTTCCGAGGCAAGGGGGTACAAGACTGCCAATTTCCAGACTCCAGGCTGATACTTTTTTTTATGTAATAGGTAGGCAGACGAACAGACGGATCACCTGATGGTAAGCAATTGCCGCCGCCCACGGATACCCGCGACACCAGTGGTGTCACGAGTGCGGTGCCAACCTTTAAATCCCTATCCCCCGGATTGGGCCTCCAATACTAAGAAGAAAGTTAGCAAGAAGACAGTAAATTAATGTAACAAACTTAATTTTTGTGCGCGGAGAACCATAACTAAGCCAGCAAGCATACTATGTATCTACAAGCAAACAAAGGCACGGGCCTAGAGTCTGTGTTATAAAATTAAATTGTAAAAAAAAATATCGCTATCAAGATTAGATTGTGATCGGTACGGTGTAAAGCATAAGAATAATCGATATCAAGTTTTATCGAGTAATCGGCACGGTGTGATTGCAGCGGCAGGAATCAACGAAACTTCCGTTCGCTGGCTTGCGACTTTCCGAGTCGAATCAGCGCGGGTCTGCCCCATTTCCTCTCATCCTGGCGCCGGTAACTCAGTAATTCGAATCAGTCGATGCCTGATCTCGATTGAGCGGAATCATACTCTGGCCGAATGTTATCTCAGCCCGAGGTTTGAGTTATCGTCTCCTTCCTTGGAGCTTTGTTATAGAGACTTTGTGGTAACATCTATAATATTAAGAGGTAACGGTTTTGAGGACGTACAGGAGATGAAATATTGCTATATTGGTTTTCATATATCTCAAGTCAGTACAAAAAATTTGCTTTCGCGATGTAGTATCGTATGGAAAAACGTTTTTGGCATGAAAGAATTCATGTTATTTTTTTTTATATTATTGCTCTTCTTCGGGAAGAGTCAAGTAACTTATTGAGAATAAGTGGATAGTCAACAGTCAAAGTCACAGTTACTCAATAAAATGCCGGTGTTTTAAGTTTTATCGACCAACGGATTTTGCTGATACCACTCTATGCACAAAAGCGGGTTTTAAGACTCTATTAGGTCCAAGGAAGTTATCCATGGCAACTCACTCGACACACTTTAACAGTGTTATAAAACAATTCGACAATTCTTATTACCAGGATCACTTCGCGGAACTTTACTGCACAAAGAAACACCAAATTTGTTCAAACCCATTTGCTAAACACAGCTAATAAACGAATTTTATTTTTGAATGACAATTATTTAGGGACATATTAGTTACACAAAAGTTGTACTATATTTTTACCGACTTCAATAAAGGAGGAGGTTCTATGTTCGACTGTATGTTTTTTTCATTATTTTTTTTATTTAAGTTAATGGCGACGTTTAGTAACACATTTTTTTTTAAAGATTAACTGCTAAGTTTCTTCCTGGTGTATTCTTGAATTCTTCAGAAAACTACATTCCGAACCAGTGGTAAACGTGTTGATATTCATAAGTGTTCTGTATTTTTTTTATGATATAGGTGGCAGACGAGCCGACGGATCACCTGATGGTAAGCGAATACCGCCGCCCATGGACACCTGCAACACCACCTGCTGCATCTGTATGGACCTAAATTGATAAAGATAAAGATTTCTTTATTGGCCACAGAACACAAATCAAACATGAGTGACATAAATATACAAGTATGACAAATTCTGTAGCTAACAAGGTCCAACCTCAGCATTTGCTGCAGTGGCCGAAGCCGCTGCAACGCTGGTTTTCAGGCAGAGCCTTGGGCGACGTACGTGCACACATACATAACATACAATAGGAAGAAAGAAGGAGGACAAAACAAGGAAAAATAATAATAATAAAAAAAACAATATAAGTACATAACATAGGAAGAAAATAGGTGATTTAAGGTGCCTAATAAACAATTATGTTATTTTAATTAACAATTATATATATATATTTTATATATATTAAATGGGTTTGAACTTGACCTCATTTCACCTGATGGAAAGTGACAATAAGGTCTAAGGTGTAGCGTGCTTACCCAGAAGAAGCCTATTCACTCTCGACTTAAAGACACCCAAATTGTAGCTCTCTGGGAATACAGAAGCCGGCAAGTTGTTCCATTCCTTAGCAGTTCGTACCAAGAAAGAGGAAGCGAAACGCTTAGTACGAGCTGGTGGAACTTGCACAGTGTAAGGGTGTATATTATTTTATCTTATTTAATTGAATAAACTATTTTCATTTATTCTTTTTATTTTCCAGATACTTATTTAAAACTTTTGAAATACATCAGCCCACGCGGAGTGTTTAACTCCTACCTCCAGAATCTATGTTTTAATAACTTTGGAATATTAGACAAGTCGGTTGTGGTGACAAATACCTACTGACGGTGACAAACTTTCAGTCATCAGGTCAAACGTTGCGCTCAACGATATGACTAGTTCTTCTATAGCCATTTTGATTTGATGCCGGTGTTTAACCAACGCCCTGGGCGTCCAATTTTGGTTGTTACCGTCGCTCTTAATCTAATCCTCTCCTAAAGGAGCATGATACATCCAGTATCCACTATGCATTGTAAACCATTACCTATGTAATGCGAGCTGGCGTACGAGTCAGCTGAGTAGCTGAGCCTAAGTAACTTGCACTTTTAGGACATCACTCACGAGTAACTGGCACGAGCTAGCTAGAAAGCAACTCGCATGCCAAGTCAAGTAACTGTCTATTGGCTAGGTAGCAGCTCGCATTGTACTCGTATAAACCTAAACTGGAGACCTATTTTTGACTTACTCGTACTACTAAGCGTCGTCGCATGCGACGTAAGTCACATTCGCCTTCTAAGTCGCATGAAGCCGATTTAACCTAATTTTTGAATCATCCGATTTCGATGTTGCCATTTGCCAGTTGTAGAATTTTACAAAGACCGGTAACTTCCGCATTGCAAACTGAACGCAAAAACCATAGACTATTGGCTAAATATGTTTTTTTTTATTTTTTGTCACAAATAACTATAAATGTCACATTGTGTCAACTGTCAAAACCAGTCAAAGCTGTTGACAACTATTTTGACGTTGCTTCTAACGCTCGCTTTAAGTCACTCGATCAACGAGTGGGTGGGGTCACTCGTTGCAGACGAACGATTAAAAGAAGCGGAATATCGTATGTCAAAGGAAAATCAGTAGAAAGAAATCGTGCGATCGTCTCGAGGCGAGTAATTCACAAATAGATCTCCAAGACGCCGTGTGGTCCCCGGCAGAGTAGAATAGGCCACCCTCACTCTTACCGAGGTGTCGTAAAAGGCGACTAAGGTAAAGCTGCTGGCATGATCATCAGCACCCAGAGAAGGAAAACTCTGCATTTATATCAAAACCCTCGCCAACCCGTCTGCCAAGCGTGGCGAGTATGGCAATTACCCCTCATGTGATTGAGGGAGGCCCGTGCCCCAGCAGTGGGGACTTAATTGGGCTGACGATGACGATGACGATGAGATCTCCAAGTCTTTACTGTGTACCGTACCGATACATACGGTACATCTTATTCATTGAGCTACCGCTGCCTCGCGGCCATACTGCCACGTGTACACCTACTAATAACATTAGCCAACACTCAGTTTGAGGGACGTGTGTGCACTCATACGAATTAAGCATCTACTAATGGGTTAAACTTAACATGTTTTGAAGCTCTTATAACATTGATATAAGGTTCAAAGTCATCTGTATATATGAGTATTTAACGAAACGAATAAAGGTTATGCTGTCATTAGAATGATGATGACGTGGAGACGTCTTTTTAGAGGGAGCTTTTACGCTTAGTAACCGTTTGAGGGTTCTAATTAAGTGTTCTGTTATAGGCCGTGTGGTCCCCGGCAGATTAGAATAGGCCACCCTCACTCTTACCGAGGTGTCGTAAAAGGCGACTAAGGTAAAGCTGCTGGCATGATCATCAGCACCCAGAGAAGGAAAACTCTGCATTTATATCAAAACCCTCGCCAACCCGTCTGCCAAGCGTGGTGAGTATGGCAACTACCCCTCATGTTATTGAGGGAGGCCCGTGCCCCAGCAGTGGGGACTTAAATGGGCTGACGATGACGATGATGACGATGTTCTGTTATAGTTAGGTAACTAGTCTATCATAGCAAAGCCCAGTGTTCATTTTTCTCTGTAACGATCATATAACCCTCCAGTTTTTGACTCCAACTCTTCCTGAGGAATGCTTTTTAAAGCTTTTGCATGAAAAAACGTTTTCTACGAAAAAAGAAACCGCCTTCAAATACCATGAACTAAAAAGGGAGAAATAATATTTTTAACACAACATACACTTCACATCTTAGTTAGACAATTTAATGTCTAAGCTTTACATAGCATTTTATAACAGTACACTCGAAAAAAGGTGTTATAGTAGTCGGCGCCCAATCCCAAGCAACTTATATTTACCCATTGAATGTTGTATTACAAGATTAGTACATATCTATATATGATAGTATTGGGCGCTGACATCGATAACCTCTTTTTTTTTAGTGTATTGTTATAAAATGTTATGTGAAGTATACGAAGTGTTAAAAATTGTTTGGTTAGTGTTAAATGGTTTTTGGTAGATTTTTTTTACCTAATAATATTGACAAATATAAAGCCAATGCATGCGCTATGTTCTGGAGGCCCATTTAAGCTTTTGTGTTTTGTCTCTAGTGGTGTTTTGGGTGTCAATTGGCGGCGTAAATCGCTTAACCTCCGTCTTTCATCTGCCACCTTTCACATTAAAAGGATTATATTAAATCTTGATTTAATCTAAGTATTAAATATTCCTATTGTGACTCCACTAGTATTGTGGGTGTCCATAGGCAGCGGCAATCGCTTACCATCAGGTAATCCGTATCCTCGTTTGCCATCTATAACATAAAATAATTTTTACTATTATTATTATTTTACAATCATAGAATAATATTGTTATAATTCTATGTTTACAATAAACTTCAATTTTATATTTAGACGCTATCTCTTAAATAATACTGCACATGCTTTCAGGCTATTGGGAATAGGGAATACACCTAATGACGTCACGTTAATTAGTCACAAATAGCTGCCGTGTAAACATGTCTGTAATCTGTTACCTGATCGTGTTGTTACATACAATATTAAACGACTTGGAGCATCCAATGTTAGGGACGCTGCAGATGGTCTGGGAGCCTTCGATCATCAATATAGGTTTATGGCAGTGGATATAACTCAAGGATCGCAAAAGAATGAGTGCGCAGAGAGTAGAGAAAAGTAAGCGACTTAGTGAAATGGGTCATCATCATCATCATCAGCCCATTTAAGTCCCCACTGCTGGGGCACGGGCCTCCCTCAATCACATGAGGGGTAATTGCCATACTCACCACGCTTGGCAGACGGGTTGGCGAGGGTTTTGATAAAAATGCCGAGTTTTCCTTCTCTGGGTGCTGATGATCATGCCAGCAGCTTTACATTAGTCGCCTTTTACGACACCTCGGTAAGAGTGAAGGTGGCCTATTCTACTCTGCCGGGGACCACACGGCGAAATGGGTATTGAAGTTAAATTGGAAGTGGGCTTGTCATGTCGCCGGAAAATACGAATAGTGGTGCAAAATAGTGGTAGAGTGGAGACCGTGGTGGGAGAAATATCCAAGAGTAAGACCCATAATGCGTTGGTGTGATGATATAAAAAGGCTGGCAGGAACAAAGTGGATAGAAACCATTCATGATTGACAACGATGGCATAAACTCAAGGATGCCTATATCCTAGAAGTTGAAAATGGCTAAAAAAGAAGAAATACACAAGCGAGTGATGGTTGCTCAGTGGATATGGACGCGCCTTCCCTACGGGGGGACGTGGTTCGGAATCGAGCATACACCTTTGTATTTTTAACCCCCGACGCAAAAACGACGGGGTGTTATAAGTTTGACGTGCCTGTGTGTGTTTGTGTGTGTGTGTGTGTGTCTGTCTTTGGCATCGTAGCTCCCGAACAAATAAACCGATTTTGATTTTGTTTTTTGGTTTGAAAGATGAATAAGGAGGGAGTGTTCTTAGCTATGTTGAATAAAAATCGATCCAAGGTGGCCGCCGTCACAAAGATTTGGATTTTATGTTTTAACACAACTCCCACAATATGGGTATCATATAAAAGGGCTTGAGTAGCAGAATATATTAATTGTAAAAAATTTCAAATCCACGATGGCCGCCGTCAGAAAATGACGAATTACCTATTTGCTGTTCCAACTGCCTCAATATAGGTATCAAATGAAAGAGCTTTAGTTGTGTCGGGGGTTTTTTAAATTTTCAATTTATTTTTTTAAATCTATGTACGTATTTCTACCGTTAGCTGACAACGTTGTAAGGAAGCCTGCACGTCTCTGACAAATTTCTCAAAAATTGTAGATACAATATTTGAGATAAAGATTCTGAACATGTAACCGTGATCAAGGTCTGGTTCTTCTGTCTAAGGTTTGTGGTCAGACGGCAGTCGCTTCATTATATTTACCAGACTTCCCGAATTCTGGATCCTGATCAATCGTACCCCAGATCTCGGAGCGACAGTTTTGGACGTAACTGCGAATTACACGCTAAGATGAGGTGTGATACTAGACAGAGAGAGAATATACATTAAATAGTGCATTGCCTATGGCGTTTTTTTCATTCGAATGAGATTACCCAAGGTTTTTGTAAGTGTACTGTAGGCTAATGCCATATAGGTCTAGTGGTTTAAAAAACGGGCTGTGATCTCGTGGTCCTGGGTCCAATACCCGGGTCGTGCGAAAAGTATGTTTGGATTTTTTCGAACTTAGTTCGTGTTTGTAATCACCAATCCGCACTTGGCAAGCGTGGTGATTAAGCCTAATCCCATCATAGTAGCGATAAGTTGATTTCTATGATGAAGGCCTTTTCCCTGCAGTGAGACAGTTTATAGAATTATAAGTACTTAAATGTAACTTGTTTCCATTTTTTCAACACACTTGAGCACAAACACACCTGATGGAGAGAGATGATGGGGTCTAAGATGTTACATGTTTCATTAAAATCCACGTTTCGGCATGAACGGGCCGACTCGACCCGAGTGATGCAACAACCTCACAGAAAACAGTCACACAGCGTCTCTGCTGTGTTTGAGTATACCGGAGGCCCAACTCGAGGGGGGGGGGGGGGGGGTTGTTATGGTTGCCAGCGCACTTGTGACTCCATCTGATATTGCGGTTGTCTATTTGCGGCGGGAATAAGTTACCAGGTGATCCGTCTGCCATCTATAGCATAAAGAATTTGGGTTTCAGAAATGTTGAAGTAAAACATTTCTCTAACATTATTTATTAGTCCTCTCATCAATATTCTCATGGTCAATCAATTTCAGAAACTAATTTAAGTTTTGCATAAAAATATAGAGCAAATGGACTAACCGTGTTCGCAAAATGGGTCATGTCATATTTTATCGTGTCATTTTTGTTTAGATATTTTGCAATAATACCTGTCAGAAGTTGCTCGTGGAAACAACTAAAATTATAGCAACTGAATGACTTAGTAGTTTATCTTTTTTCATGACCTGTCATGCCTGAAACATGTAGGTTAGGTATACTATCCATTAGTGACCTGCGATCTGAAAATAAGTTTTTTAGATTTTCGCGTTATCAATATAAATGTCGCAGATTCAGATGGATTTGAATCCACATGCTCGTCGTTGGTGTCCGCCATGTTGATTTTACTCGATCAGTGCGCACGTCCGGCGCAGGCGCTGTCTTAGGAGCAAGTGTCCTAGTCAAAACGCACTACTGACAGATTCAACTGACGTTGACATTTCTCAAACTGTGTTGCCACAGGAATAAATTCGGATACCACCAAATAACGTGATCTGATAACTGTTATTCAGTAACAGCTACTCAATACTAGCTTTTCAAATATCGTTCAGAAATTAAAATACCCGACATAAATATTTCACTACATCACATACATTGATTTGACTCCAAGATAGGTAGCTCGAGCACCTGTGTTACGGATATCAGAATCAACAGTGGGATTACAAATATATACATATAATACTTTTCTTTTGTAAATACATACTTATTATACATAGGTAACACCCAGACTAATACAAACAGACATATTCATGGGCACAAATGTTTGTACTGTGCGGGGATCGAACCCGCAACCCTTGGATCACAGGCAGCGTTCATTACCACTGTTCCAAATGGGTCGTCAATCAATAGAATGTATCCAGACGGGAATTAACACGATATTTATTATGTGATACAACTTTACTTAACTTGAGTACGCTCGTGACCACGGCTGCTGTAACGTAGCCGAAACGTCGAGCCAAATATGTGAGTACATAATGTTGTTTCACATAATAAATGTCGTCTTAATTCCCGTCTTGATTAATTATAGTTGTAATGCAACGCGAAAATCTTAAAAACTATAAAACTTAAAGCAGTTGTACAGTCGCGCGACGATCAACGCACCTTCTCATAGTAAAATGAATTCTATCGACCTGCGATCTGTTTAATTTTTGCCACACACAATCAATCAGTATTGCATTGCTTCCACTTTATTCATCAGATGTGCAAACTTATTAGATTGAATGTGACCAGACCAGAATCTATCAGTTATCATATGTAATAATAATATCCTCCAACCGATTTCGACTAAAGCGGTCAATCTCAACGATCAGCCACTTACGCAGGATATATTATAGTTCTGAAGTGTGTGCGCGTGCACTTTCTTTCCCTTGACCTCATAATCCGATGGGACACCAGAGTGTGACACGACCGAAGAGGGATCGGGCGCAGGACAAACAGCTTAACATGCTTTCCGAGGCATGGGGGTACAAGACCGCCAACTTCCAGACTCCGGGCTGACACTGTGAAGTTCTTAAGGTGACGGGTAGGGCACACTAGCGACGCTAATCGATTTTATTTTTAACTACTAAACCGGATCTATTTTAAAGAATATCACCGCTCGGTAAACACTTGTACTATTTATTTAATAACCATGCACAAATATTGGGTCCGTTTTTGTACGCGAATAATTGATTCACGCCAAAAGTGGCCGCTTTTGGCGTGAATTACTTTTTCGCGTACGCGTTACGCGGCGTTAAACCGGATATATTTTAAGCAATTTCGGGGTTACAACCTCTCGGCAAACACTTACAAGCAAAAATGCGGGCTCAACATTTGTACACGAAAAATTGATTCACGCTAAAAGTGGCCGCTTTTGGCGGATATCAATTTTACGCGCACAAAAACGGAATCAACATTTGTGCATGGTTAATTAATAAATAGTATAAGTGTTTGCCGAGAGGTTGTAACCTCGAAATTGTTTAAAATAGATCCGGTTTAGTAGCTAACAATTAAAAACGTATGGTGTCGCTAGTTAAGGCTACCCGTCACCTTAAAGCACGACGAAATACCCACTGCGACCACGAAATAGTAATACAACAGTATAATAGCAGCTTGTAATACATTGTATTTCAGTTAAATATACTTGGCAATGGTTTTATATTTCAACTTGAGAATACAGCGAGCAAATCAAATAGCTTACTTACTGGCAGGAAAGACATAAATCTAAATTCACTAAAATATGACCATCGCAGGCAAAGCAAGATAAAATAGCGTATTAAGATTCGGAATTACGAGCCAACGTGACGTATTTCATGTAACTTGAGCACTAAACTCCAACATGGAACTAAAAGTTACATTGTAACGTCATATCGAACGATAAAACCAATAGTTTATTTAAGAACTAAAAACCGGTCAAGTGCATGTCTGACCACTCGTAAAACTCCCTAGTTTATTTTATAGTTTTTAAAAACTAACTGGGCTAGACTAAAATAATAATGAAATAAAGTTATTGAATTGAAAAAAGGAACGATTTTTTTCTACCAATTGGAGAAGTACAGTTGCTTGCCATGAAAATGGCCATTGACTGACCGGATAGCGCAATTGGTAGTGCCCTGCCTCTTACGCCAAAGGTCGTGGGTTCGATCCCCACCCTGGACAAACATTCGTGCGATGAACACTTGTGTTTGTATAGTGTCTGGGTGTAATATATGTATTTAAGTATATATTTGTGTTCCTCTGTTGTCTGATATCTGTAACACAAGTGCTTAAGCTACTTAGTACGGAATCAGGTCAACGTATGAGATGTTGTGAGAATTATTAAAAAATGTAAACACCCCAAATCTTAAGACGGAACATTAAGGTTCAGTTTGAATGGGATTGTATACTTATTAGTGCACGTGACTGTGGGTTTCATAGGGCTATAGTATCGACATAATACTAAGTGTGACTTAAAGAACCCAGTTAAGAACCAACAAAGAACCACTGATAAAAACCATTAGGAAATCACAACGGAGTAGCTAAGGATAATTTAGATGTTAGATAGTGCGACAAAACCGCGTTGCTCCTGAAGGCTGACAAATAGCTGATTTGGGCCAGTTGAAGCTTTGTTGGAAGTCAATAGAGAGGAAGCATTCACTCAGGACATGACGGAAAATGTGTTTGCTTTTGTGCCCGTTAATTTGTTAGGAAGCGTATTGTAATGTTTGGATGCTGGGAATTTATCTTACATTTTTCGATCATGTAGAATAAGAAGAAGAAGAAAGAAAAAAGAAAAATTTATTATTTCGGACATCACAACAATACATACGAGTAAAACATTAGTTACAAAAGAACAAACAAACAAAAAAAAATTGATACAGAAAAAAAAGAAAACAAAACAAAGGAAAAACAAAATAATGAGTACAAATAACCAGGCAGTGCATATAATGTATTGTGTGTTGTGACCTCCAACATAAATGGCCTTCACTCAGCCTATGTCATGACCCTGAAAAAGGTCATGACGCTGATTTTCAGTATGGCCAGCTGAGTGAGTGCCACGGACGTCAGCCTTGTGAAACCTAGTGTATATATATATATATCCGTATAATACTTTTCTTTTGTAAATACATATTTATAATACATAGATAACGCCCAGACCAATACAAACAGATATGTTCATGCACACAATGTTTGTACTGTGCGGGGATCGAGCCCGCAACCCTTGCACCAATGGACACCTGCAACACCTGTGGTGTGACAAGTGCGCTGCTTACCTTTTAAATTTATTATTAAGATTCTTTGTACCCAATGTAGTACGCAATAAACAAATATAAAATTGTACCCATTCATATTATAAGGCATATTTTATTTTCATCTCTTTCTTGGACAAATACAATCAGGCTGAGGAGAGCCAATATACTGAATCACTTTAAATTTTTTTGCAATTTCCTCTTTCCACAAATGCAAAAAAAAAATTAAATGGCTACTTCCATTCACCTGTACAAAGCAAGCCGGACATACTTCGGTGCCTGAAGTACGTGTCTGAAACTTTTTCAGGCGAACCGCATTCAGGACTTGTAGGTCCGCAGATTTAAACTTTTAATTTCAACCCGCGCTTTGTTCTAAAGTTATTTAAGCGAGATTCAAGCTTTGTGGTCTATTTTTGGAGTTCCTTCGGTGAAGGATGGAACGCTTAAAATATTGTCATTGTTCGTTTGAAAGTTTATTTTAAAGTTCAGGACACTGATAAACTTCAGCCGTGAGAGAGCCACGCTTCGGCATGAATGGGCCGGCATTTGCATTGCATTCATATGCATTGTGTCTCATAGCCAATGCGACCAGTAGATGATCTATTGTGTCAGCCCCAGTAAGTATGGTATAGTCAACCAAAGTATTACATACGTCCACTTGTTGAATTTTTGTAGTTTATTTCTAAAACCCAATGAGTTTGTCAATTGGATGAAGATATAGATTGTACCAAGCCAAGGCGAGGTTCTCAAAAACGCATTGTGATTATTTTATGCTAGATGTGACAAACAAGCAAGCGGGTTACCTGATGGTATGTAACCACTGACGCCCATGAACATCTGCAAGATTAGATAAGTTGTTGCGTTGCCATTCTTTTAGGAAGAAGTTCGCTTGTCTCTATACATCCTACTCTATGTTTATAATAATCATAATCATAATAATCATAATCTTTATTGTGGAACACAGGTGTAGGTGATGTTACATAGATTATTCTCAAAGAGCTACTGTGACCTGCCTCTTAAGGCGTACAAAATATTTTGACTTAAACTCTATAATAAATTCAAACACATCAGTAATAAAATTAACATAGGTACATAACCAAACAATTAAATTATTAAATTAAATCATGCAATACTAAATTGAATAAAAATTTAATGTCATACTTATTATATTATATTTTTGTCAAAAAAGAAGTCTTTAACAGAATAATAACATTTTTTAATTAGGTAGTCAGATAGTCGTTTTTTAAATTTATAATTATCATTTACATCCCTAATGACCTTTGGAATGTGGTTGAAAATGCGGGGAGCCATGCAATGTTTGAAGGTCCATAAGTCATATCCAGTCGACGCCCTGTTGATCTAGTGGTTTAAGTACCGGGCCGTGATCTCAGGGTCCTGGGTTAAATTCCTGGGTCGAGCAAAAACTGTGTTTCGTATTTTTCGAACATAGCTCGGGTTTGTGCATCCGCTTTAGGCAAGCGTGGTGATTAAGCCTAATCCCATCATAGTAGCGATAACTTGAATTCTATGATGGAGGCCTTTACCTTGCAGTGGGACAGTATATATAAAGTGCATCTTGCATTGCGTTGAGCCCTTGACTGTCGCGCACCTTGCACGCTGTGCTTAGTATATTGTAGTATACCTAACGGAAGTGTAAAGAGGTCATGTCGCAAGCGAACATACACGCGCGTATTACCTAATTTATTTGCAAGTAAGCATTATTGATAATTACAAATTGATTTATTTAAAATGTATTTTTGAGACTACTCAATAAACGGACATCAACGAGATAACATGTTTTAATCATCATCGCCCTCTAACCTCCGCTTTACTAGAATATTTATGTATAACCGTTACAGTTACCTCAGTTGGACTTTTTTTATTTGTTAAATTACTTTCCACAGACTCTGGATCCGTGCTTTTATTTGCTAGTTACATTATAATTACTTATAAAAAAAACCGCCTTCAAAAATCACGAACTAAAAGGTGTCAAATAATATTTCTAACACTTTATACACTTCAAATAACATTTTATAACAGTACACTCGAGAAAAGGTGTTACCAAAGTAATCGGCGAACAAACATAAAAAAAAAGAAAAAATATATATACATGTCGAATTTAGAACCTCCTTTTTTAAGTCGGTTAAAAATCGATTACTCCGCATTACATTAGGGCTACCTACATTTATTTACTCACATACTAAGTACCGTTGTTAATCTAAGTTTAAGTTTTAGTGGTTTTGTCGGTTTTTTTTTATTAATAGTACCCCCTACTTATGATTTTTTTTGTATTACTTTCATAAAGTTATAGTGTTTACTTTTTTGCTACATTAAAGTTTAGTTTTTAAATCAAGTATTATTGTGTTGTTTCTACTCCTAAGTTGCTCTTTGGACCGTCGTTATGTCTGAAACATAAGGACTATGCTTGCGTGTCTCGATCAGACGCCGTCCATTCAGACTTAGCTTAAAAAAAATATTTTAATTTAATTTATTTATTTAATTACAGGGTTACCAACATAAGTTACAGCAAGTTACAATAGATACATTTGACAAAGGTTGCTTCTGGGTAACTGTATTTACAATTATAGGTTAACCACAGCATGCGTAAATGAAAAAATGCTTAGAAAAAACAAAATGCATCATAAAATTTCTTTTTTATTATTATTTTTTTAACATCTCATACGTTGACCTGATTCCGTACTAAGTAGCTTAAGCACTTGTGTTACAGATATCAGACAACAGAGGAACACAAATATATACTTAAATACATATATTACACCCAGACACTGAACAAACACAAGTGTTCATCGCACGAATGTTTGTCCAGGGTGGGGATCGAACCCACGACCTTTGGCGTAAGAGGCAGGGTCACTCCCAATTGCGCCATCCGGTCAATCGATTTTATGCAAAGATCTTTAATTTTATCCTATTTTTCAAGTTTTACTTTTAATACCTTGTTTGTCTTAAACGGTTAACCCCTGTTTAGTGGGAATAATGCACTCACAAACTCAATGGCCAGTTAATTCAATCCGAAAGTGTTTGGGCAGCACATCCGCTTTTACGACATCACCTCGAAGCTAACGTTCGTTTTTATCCCTGTTTTCCCAGCCCCTGTTTAATGTACAGTCAGCGACACACCAAGTTACCCCATTGCAGTTTAAAAATACCCCCAGTAAACACGAATAAATACGGTGCGAAGTACACAAAAGGGTAACTTGATGTGCCGCTACCTTTACATTGGGATGTGAATGAAAAGTGAAAAAGACATCATCTCATTTTCATACTATAACGCACGTACCCAGTTCAGATTTCTACCACCTTACCCAAGCTTATCGCCAAGGTAAATAACATAACGCTGCTCTTGTTTTGCGGTTCAAGTATACCCAGGTTGCTAAGCAACGGGGATGAAAGAGATGATGATGATGAAAAATTGTAAGAAACGCCAAAATTTATTACTTATTATTATTAATTTATTAATTATTATTATTTATTAATATTTATGATTATTTTTCCTTGTTTTGTCCTTCTTCTTTCTTCCTATTGTATGTTATGTATGTGTGCACGTACGTCGCCCAAGGCTCTGCCTGAAAACCAGCGCTGCAGCGGCTTCGGCCACTGCAGCAAATGCTGAGGTCGGGCCTTGTTGGCTACAGAATTTGTTTTACTTGTATTTTTGTCACTCATGTTTGATTTGTGTTCTGTGGCCAATAAAGAACTCTTTATCTTTATCTTTATCTTTATCAAAACTGTTTTCTAATTGGACTTGTATTTTTTTTAATATGGCTTTACCCAAAGATATCTTAGAATTTAAGTTGATCGCTAATTAAGAAGATGACATTTAAAGAAGCAGAAGACTACCATCTAACCTTCGCAGCCCTTATGAGTGAGTATTCTCAATTTTACTGTGGATATTAGGTACGTTCTTTCGTCTCACTGAAAAGCTGGGGTTTTCATAGGTACAAGACCATAATGGAATGAAAACAATTTAAAGTTAATTACTAATCAACCTATAATCTATTCCACCGCAGGGTAAAAACATCCATCATAGAAATCAAATTATCGCTATTATGATGGGATTACGACACCTCGGTAAGAGTGAGGGTGGCCTATTCTACTCTGCCGAGACCACACGGCTCACCGACCGAGGTGTCGTAAAAGGCGACTAAGGTAAAGCTGCTGGCATGATCATCAGCACCCAGAGAAGGAAAACTCTGCATTTATATCAAAACCCTCGCCAACCCGTTTGCCAAGCGTGGTGAGTATGGCAATTACCCCTCATGTGATTGAGGGAGGCCCGTGCCTCAGCAGTGGGGACTTAAATAATAATAAATAATAAATAAATAAATTGTTTATTCAGTAAACAATTTATTTATTTATTATTATTTAAGTTTAAATGGGCTGATGATGATGATGATGGGATTAGGCTCAATTACCACGCTTGCCAAATGGTGATCACAAACCCGCTATGTCCGAAAAATACGAAACATACTTCTCGCTCGACCCGGGAACCGAACCCATGACCCCGATATCACGGCCTGGTACGTAAACCACCAGACCAACAGGGCGTTTGTCTAGTGACTTGAAATCAAAAACAAGTAGGTACTTAATTTTTTTTAAGAAAGAACATGTTTATATCATTTAAAATTTGATTTTATATTTTTTAATGTAGCATCTTGACTTTTGCAATATGTCCGGACTCCCAGCCATTTAAAAAAAATATACACAACATCTCATACATTATCCTGACACCATAAGTAGTACCTTAAGGTGACAGGTAGGGCACACTAGCGACGCTAATCGATTTTAATTTTTAGCTACTAAACCGGATCTTTTTCAAGCAATTTCGAGGTAACCCCGAAATTGTTTAAAATAGATCTAACAAGGTGAAAAACGAGCAGACGTATCACCTGATGGAAAGCGATTGCCGCCGCCGATGAACACCCGCGACACCAGTGGAGTCACAAGTGCTCTGCCAACCTTCAATTTAAACCCCTCTTTCCCCTGGATTGGGCTTCCGGTACCCTCACGCAGCGTAGCTTAGTGCTGCTTTAGTCCGGTTTTTTGTGAGGCCGTGGTATCACTCCGATCGAGCCGACACATTCAGGCTCCCCTACGGTCAGAGCAAATAGTTATTCATTCATATTACACTGAACAAACATAAGTGTTCATTACACGGATTATGTTCAGGGTGGCGATCAAACCCACGATCTTTGGCGTATGAGGTAGGGTCACTACCAAGTGCGTTGTATGAACACGATGACAAACGGCCTGGTTTTTTTCCCGCCCAGTGTACAGTCTTTTTATTGGCTGATTGTTGCTGAGGAAAGATTATGAGCCAGTTTATTTTTCCTACAGACAATAGTTTAGCCTCGCTCGTAAAATGTTAAGTCGGGTATTATTAGAACAAACAAGATTAAGAAGGGAGTTTTTGGGAACCAAAATAAGCTAAGATTATTCATAAATAAAAGAAAGGTATTATTTTTACAAAAGCAAAAAAATAACTATCAAAACTGGACTCCACTTATTATAAAAAGCGATTTAAGGATAGTTTTGGCACTAAACTTATGCCACCCCTTTTTAGCATTGCGTGTTCGAATGAGATCGCATGGGCTTTAGTACGGTACCAACTTGAAATCGCATTTTGTTATAATAAGGAAAAAGTTTTTGCTTCATAGCTTTTAGCCCATATTTGGTACTTTTCGATTTTTTTATGACTTGTGTTTAAAATGTTTATTCGTATTTGCTTCCACATGACCACATATTATGGATTATTACGCCAGCTGCAAAAAGATATATAATACATTGTCATAACAGCTAACAGCCCTGTTGGTCTAGTGGTTTAAGTACCGAGCCGTGATCTCGGGGTCCTGGGTTCGATTCCCGAAAAGTATTTTTCGAGTTTTTTGAACATGTGATACTGATCCCCAATCCGCATTTGGAAAGCGTGGTGTTTAAGCCTAATCCCATCATAGTAGCGATAACTTAATTTCTATGTTGGAGGTCTTTGCTGTGATACTTACTTACTTTACATAATAGCAAATATGTTGAATTCTATTTTCTTACGCGTATAGTATAGTTTGGTGACAAAGTACTTTCTAAAGTTTTTTTTTTTAATTTAATCAAGCAAGCCTGTAAACTGATGTCTTAAGTGCAATTTCATTTGTAGGCAAAAGAGCCAATGCTTCGTCTACCGTTATAAGTACCTACATCTTGTCTATTCAGTCTTTTTGTCGTTAGCGAAGTGTGAACTTAGTAAAGTGAATTTTGACCGTGGGAGAGACACGCTTCGGCAATGGGCTGGTTTGACAGGAGTGATACCACGGCCTCACAGAAAACCAGCATTAAGCAGCACGTTGCTGTGTTTCGCTGCGTGAGTGAGGGTACCGGGGGCCAATCCCGGGGAAAGGGGGTGTAAAGGCAGCGCACTTGTGACTCCGCTGGTTTCGCGGGTGTTTATAAGGTCAGAAATAAATTTCTTTAAGGGCGGCGGCAATCGCTTACCGTCAGGCGATCCGTCTGCTCGTATGCCACCTATAACATCTTCTATCTTTTTATCTTCTATCTTATCTTCTATCTTTTTACAACCTATTCTAAGATCATTTTGTTAAAACTTTGCGAAAACAAAGATATAAAAGTCAATAAAAATCCAAGTATATACTTGTATATTCCTATATTGACTTGGGCTGAAGCTTGGGCCAGTAGTAAACAAGAACGCGAGCTTTAATATTTGAGGTTATGTCAGATGTATTGGGTCCGAGACCGTAAGGGTTTTCACTCTATGCGATAACATTATATCAAGTCATAAGCTAACGGCGAGATTAACAGGCAGGAGACTATTTTTTTTTTTTAATAATAAGGTGGAAGACGAGCAAACGGATGGCCTGATGGTAAGCGATTGCCGCCGCCCATAGACACCCGCAATACCAGTGGAGTCACAAGTTCGCTGCCAACTATCAGCGAAACACGCGACGAAACACGGCACAGTGCTGCTTCACGCCAGTTTTCTGTGAGGCCGAAGTATCACTCCGGTTGAGCCAGCCCATTTACGCTGGCTTGTCGTAAGAGGCGACTAAACGGGTTTTCGGAGTACGTGAGCGTATCCACGGCTGGGCAGTGGCTTGCTCAGTATACCACTCCGCGGGGCACATTACTGGGTGTCCTGGTAGGTCGTACAGCGTTGAGCTCTTATCGAGGTGTCGTAAAAGGCGACTAAGGTAAAGCTGCTGGCACCCAGAGAAGGAAAACTCTGCATTTATATAAAAACCCTCGCCAACCCGTCTGCCAAGCGTGGTGAGTGTGGCAATTACCCCTCACGTGACTGAGGGAGGCCCATGCCCCAGTAGTGGGGACTTAAATGGGCTGATGATGATGATTGCGCCAGATAAGGGTGATGCGGCGACCGTGATTAGCGGTACGATCTAGTCCCGGCTGTGGTATTTCCGACCGCGATTGCGCGGAAATGGACACCCCAGGGGTTTTAGTTAGGGTATAAGTCCCACACACCACCTTGTACCCTACATGTAGCAAGGTGACGGCTATGATGGTTTCGCCTGAAAAAAAAAACCGAAGCTTGGCTCTCCAGCGTTCAGAATTACTCTTATTCTACTCTGTCCTAGTCATTGCCCATTATTTGGGGTCATCATTCTGCGGCGCCAGGACAGTAGATCCTAGGTCGAAATGGTTGCTTAGGCAAACTTTAAGTCCTTGGCCACAGTGGATAGCCAGATGGTTAGTGAGCGTCCTTTATATCTCTAATTATTTGACAGTGCTAGAGCCTGTTTCACGACATGGCCTTCAGAGCGTCTCATGACAAAGACGGTCATAATAACTAGATACCTAATAGTGTGAGCGGTGATCCTGAATCATGGCCTAAGCGTAGGTACCCTAGGCTCCAAAGCAAAAACTTTGGATGTGATCGGGAATTACGGGCTAAAATGAAGAGGATGAATAATCTAGAAATGAAATATCTATTTCAAAGTATCTTAACCTCAAAATAAAAAAAAAATCTGCGAAAAAAACCGCCTTCAGAAACCACGAACTGAAAAGTGTTAAATAATATTTTTAACACTTTATACACTTCAAATAACATTTTTTACAGTCATCATCATCATCAGCCCATTTAAGTCCACACTGCTGGGGCACGGGCCTCCCTCAATCACATGAGGGGTAATTGCCATACTCACTACGCTTGGCAGACGGGTTCAGAAACCACGAACTGAAAAGTGTAAAATAATATTTTTAACACTTTATACACTTCAAATAACATTTTATAACAGTACACTCGAGGAAAAGTTTTACCGAAGCCCAATACTATATTGTAATTGAATACAGCATTCAATTACTGAACAGGGATTAGGCGCCGACCTCGGTAAAACCTTTTCTCGAGTGTACTGTTATAAAATGTTATTTGAAGTGTATATAGTGTTAAAAATATTGTTTTACACTTTTCAGTTCGTGGTTTCTGAAGGCGGTTTCTTTTCGCAGAAAATTGTTTTTTCATGCTTTTTACTGTCCCATTTTTTGACAGCAAAGTCAAGTCGGTTTTAAAAGAACTAAAAACTTTAGTCAAACGTGTCTGTACAATTGTACTGATAATATCCAAAAATACGGTGCTTAAAATCAAAAATAAATTCAGAACAATCGCCTAATAAGGTCCATTGTCCTATTAATATTTCATTTCGATTCGTTATCGGTCCTCGTACAGTGAGTAATTTGGCTTATTTAATAGCCACTTGGCCCATTTACCACGCTCTCTCCCCTAACTCGGGCCATACATCAGTCGCTACGGTCACGAACTACAAAGCCTCCCCCCCCTCTATATGGGGGCCACAGAATGGCTACAATAAACCGTGGGGGCGGATAAATTTTCTGTTTCGTACCCTTTTCGTACAATTTTTAACCGGACGCGAGTGTAATGAACCGGTTCCATATTTGGTCTTATGTAAAGGTTTAAATACTTAAAGATACCTTTTTTGAAGGAGTTTGGAACTGACTGTATGCCAAGTATTTTTAAGTTATTAACTGAGTTAGCTTCTGATTACCTAACCCTTTAAGTGCATATTTAAGTTAAAGGTCGTGGGTTCGATCCCCACCCTGGACAAACATTGTGCGATTAACACTTGTGTTTGTTTAGTGTTGGGGTGTAATATATTTATTTAAGTATTTTTATTTGTGTTCCTCTGTTGTCTGATATCAGTAACACAAGTGCTTAAGCTACTTAGTATGGAATCAGGTCAACGTATGAGATGTTGTGAGAATAATTATTATTATACCGGGCCTTATTTCGCTCATGGGTTAAATACTGGCTCCTTTTTAACCCATGAGCGAAATAAGGCCCGGTGTATCTCAGGTATTTCTTTGCCGCCCGTGGACACCCGTGATACTCGTAGAGTCCTGAGTCCACTGCCAACCTTTGAACCCACTTTCCATCGGAAAATGCCATCGCCAAACGAAACAGTTTATATAAAGGTACCATTTAATTTATTTTTAAATTGCAATAATAATATAAATTCTCTTTTCACTGCGCCATTATCCTTTCTGCATGACCCAAAGGTAGTTAGAAAATACCTTCGCAAGTCAGCCTGTCATTCTACGCTGAAAACATGCTGAGATCGCTGTACGCGCAAGTGTGTGCGTAGCTTATTTAGCTCCCGATGTAGGGAACGGCATTCTCGGTCTAAATATTTTGTGCCAAAAATTCCTATACCAAGCTTTTCTCTTCCAGTTTTTTTCTACCAGGAGCCCTACTAAGGAAGAAAGAAAAACATTTATTATTATAACATCACAACATAGGGTATACATCAGTTGTAAATACAATTTGGCACAAACAGGAAACAATTAAACACACATATAAATAAAAACAAAAGAAAACAAAAATATATTCAATCATGGGAGACTACTACTTTTCAATATCAAAATAGTTGGCTTTTTCTTTAATTCCTACACATTTTATAAATCATTACTTACCCAAAACATTGCTTTAAAAAACTACAATCCCACGCAACGAAAAAGCCTAAACAACCACAGCGCTGTTTTAAAATCCCCATTTTATTCCACAAAATAAAACCTAACACGGCCAACGCAAACAAACCTAACCTACTTGCACGCTCATAAAACTCCCCTACTCCACAAATACATACATATAAAATGTAGACATTCATTACCATCCCGTTTCCTATTGCTTTGGGAATAAGGATCAGAACTGCGTGGGGCACGGAGATATCAGATCGGGGCCTAGCCACAAGTATTTTGCTCATAGTTGAAAGAAAGTAGTTTTCATGTATTGTCAAAGTTATTCATGGAAACCTCCTTTGTTGTGTGACCTTGGTATGTTTCGTAGTCTAGATTATTTTAGAAATGCATTTTTTTTAGATTCTGTCTGTTCTCCTATTAACATATTTTTATTATTAAGAAGAAAGTTCCAAATAAAGCCTTAATTTGGTTCGTACTTTTACTTTATATCAGGCCAAACCACTTTTGCCCGGTTTTTGCAAAAGTGTTTGCTATGAAAAGATCGAAAAAAAAAATTACAACTTAAAAAAAAAGGGGCGCGTTCGCCTAGAAGGTGTTTGTTCACTCTTGCCTTAGAGATGTCCAGATTGTAATGGTCCGAAAAAACAGACCTTAGACAGAGATTAGGATGAAACTTATCAATTATTTATCCTGTATGATTTTTTTAATGATATAGGTGGCAGACGAGCCGACGGATCACCTGATGGTAAGCGATTACCGCCGCCCATGGACACCTGCAACACCAGTGGTGTCACAAGTGCGCTGCTTACCTTTTAACCCCCCTTCTCCTGGATTGCGCCTCCGGTACCCTCACTCACGCAGCGAAACACAGCGCATGCACTGCTTCACGCCGGTTTTCTGTGAGGACGTGGTATTACTCCGGTCGAGCCGGCCCATTCATGCCGAAGCGTGACTCTCCCACTGTTATGATAGGCTACCATGATATCATCATGGTAGCATTTTACGATACAGTATCATATAAGCATTTTTATCTACTTTCAGCAATTTTGACCCTGATTCATCCAATCTCCTTAATATAACAGAATATCTACTGCCTTGCCCAGCGGTACACTACCCAGCGGAAGCGCTGTAGTATTGTTTTGGCAAATACACTGTAATTAAAAAAGATTCACTGTAATCATGCTTCGTTTACTGTCTACTGTGGTACAAAAATACATTGGAAACGTGTTGTAATTTTAATTTTGCATCTACTGTATTTTTTCTAATAATATACTGTAATTTCTGCATGATTTTTCTCAAAGTATTATTACCTCTTACTCTTTTACCTTTAAACTTATGTAGTTCAAAGCAATGCCTGCTCTATGATTTTGAAATTTGTCGATTATTCATATTGCATGAAAATATTTTTTTTACTCGAAACTACAAAAATAGCGATACATATTGGGGGTGTTTTAGATGAGCCTGATTGTGAGGCATATAAAAAAATGTTGTACCACTGTAAATTAGCCACCCTGTATAACCTTAAAATTATTCAACCTTAATCTCGGAATTGAAAAATTCCCTTACATTACAAACAATTTGGTATCTAGGCTTCATATTATTTCATGCGTCAGAGCTTCAGTTCTCTGTAATACACGATGCACCTTATTCATTGCTAATAAAGTTTAACTTACAAAAGCAGCCGTCTGTAGACGAAAAAGAAAAAAATACACATTCGCTCATTTATTTACGAGAGGCGCCTTTGGCTCGGCTGCCTGCGGCCATTAGTAGGATATATCTATCCTTTTCTGTTTCTACTGGTCTTACATTTAGCTGTCTCGTACAGATTTCTAGCCCTGGATCAAGACATTTTAGCTCGCGTGGTAATGTCTTAGTGGAAATTCTACTTTTGTATCTGCTATTACCTAGTAGTTAAATACTTTGTAGTGGCTTTCTAAAGTTGAAATTTAAAGAAAAAAGGTTTTTGTTGAGAGAAATTGTGTTTTTTTTTTAATTATTCATCATCAGCCTATCGCAGTCCACTGCTGGACGTAGGCCTCTCCAATTGTTCGCCACTGTGATCTATCCATGGCTTCTCGCATCCAGCTCTTGCCAGCCATCCTGCGCAGATCGTCCCCCCACCTAGCCAGAGGGCGCCCTACATTACGTTTGCCAAGACGCGGTCTCCACTCCAGAACCCGTTTACCCCATCGGTTGTCGGTTCTGCGGCTAATATGGCCAGCCCACTGCCACTTAACTTTTTTTTAATTATTAAGAGGAAAGAAAAAGCAAAAATCGACTATGTAAAAATCTAGTTACTATTACAGCTGAACTTAGATAGTTTTTATTTTATTTATCTCTTTAATTTCCACAAATATATCATAGCATCACATACCTACATTGATCTGACTCCGAGATAGGTAGCTCAAGCACCTATTTTACGGATATCAGAATCAACAGTGGGATTACAAAATTTACAAATATATACATACAATACTTTTCTTTTGTAAATAAATACTTATAATACATATTAAACACCCAGACCAATACAAACAGATATGTTCATGCACACCAATGATTTGTAATGACAGTGTGGGGATCGAACCCGCAACCCTTGGACCAAAGGCAGCGTTCACTACCACTGTTCCAAATGGATCGTCAATCATCGAAATCGTTGAATAGTTACTATGAAATTATAATTTCTTGAAGTCATCTATGGGCACTGAAAATATTTTTGGGACTACTTCACAGGAATTATGAAAAACAAATCTCATGAAGTAAACCTTGCACGGTGGCACTGAACTTCAATTTCCAAATGCACTTAATAATTTTATCGACACATTATAAACATTCAATATTAGTAGTCCCAATACCTTTAAAAACCACACGCCGTGTGGTCCCGGCAGAGTAGAATAGGCCACCCTCACTCTTACCGAGGTGTCGTAAAAGGCGACTAAGGTAAAGCTGCTGGCATGATCATCAGCACCCAGAGAAGGAAAACTCTGCATTTATATCAAAACCCTCGCCAACCCGTCTGCCAAGCGTGGTGAGTATGGCAATTACCCCTCATGTGATTGAGGGAGGCCCGTGCCCCAGCAGTGGGGACTTAAATGGGCTGATGATGAATATTAGTATATTAACATTGACTGCCTCGTTGGCAAAATGGGTAGTGCGTCGCAGTTTAAAGCAACTGCTGCGCTTGGGGTCCCGGGTTCAATCCCCGGGTCGGGCCAAAATTTGTACCTGAGTTTTTCTGTTAAGAAATTCTCAGTGTTAGCCTAGAGTCTGGAAGTTGGCGGTCTTGTACCCGCGTGCCTCGGAAAGCACGTTAAGTCAGTTGGTCCTGTTCCCGATCCTTCTCCGGTCGTGTCACACTGGTGTCTTAATTGGAATATGAGGTCAAGGAATAGAGACTGCACTTTCTGGTTGCGCACATGCTTGAGCAATATAATATGTCCTGAGTAAGTGGCTGATCTTTGAGATTGGCAGCCTGAGCCGAAATCGGTTGGAGGATATTATTATGTAAGGGCACGCTATGCGGCCTCCTTGCGACACTGGCCGAAAATATTTTAGAAGATATATTTTTATTTCAATTAATTCCGTCACTTCACTTTTGACACTTCTTCTGCACAAATTTTCTCTCGCGTATTATTTAATTGTTTTATGTTATTCTATCCGTTTGTAAATTATTTCTCTTGTAATATACACCCTGTCTTAACCTTTAATTAAACTTGTCATTTCGCCTTCCTCTCCACTCACTCACTTTCGAAACTTCCTCACGATATATTCATTTCCGTGGGCTGGTACAGTCAGCCTGAAAATTAGTAGGCAAATAAACACTGGAGGCCCACAATTATTATTTTTGTTCAAACATTATTATTATTAACATTAGTAAAACTCCCAATAGTATAATATATCAATGGCCATTAACTATCGTTGGCTCACGTTGAAACAAGCACTTACCACTATTTGTCGAATTAGCTCCGTTTGTCAGTTCATTCCCCGTAATGTCAATTGTACCATTTGACTAGTACGGTCAGCATCAAAAGTAGCTTATCACTTTAGTACCATGTCGAAGTAAGATTTTTTACGAGCCCCTTGGAAACTGCCTATTATAGGCAGAACAGTTACTTTGACATGGTACTAAAGTGTAAAGCTACTTTTGATGCTGACTTAGCCATTGATGGTACAAGTCATACACAGTTTGTAAAACGTTGCGTTTTGTACCTTTTTTTTAACTTTATAATAATGAATTGCAAAAAAATATTTTCCACTAAGATTTAACTCTAACTTTAACGCTCTTTACTACATTTTCAACCTAAATTCATCCCAGCTTTTAGTCTCAAACTAAAAAAAAACTAGTACACAAAACCCATGTAATAAATTCTATCGTGCTAAGTTCACGACTAAAAAACAATGTACCCGTCACAGGCATACCAAAGACCTTTACACCAGTTGACGCGGAGTAAAATTGCCATTTTTAACTTCAAACCCTTTTTGGTCGAATTTTTTAACAGTTTTCGTCCGGCGAAGGTATGACATGATTCAAATACCGGCCGCTCTAAAACGTGAATTGGCTGGAGGCAACATTTGCCAAGCCAGATTGTCGTGCCAAATTATTTACTGGTAAAATTGATATAGGGCAAACATTTGGGCGTGCAGGGATCGAAATAGGATTTCAAGATTTATTTGTGTGTGATAGATGGCGGACGAGCAGACAGATCACCTGATGATAAGCGACTGCCGCCGCCCATGGACACCAGCGACATCAGAGGAGTCACAAGTGCGCTGCCAACCTTCAAACCCCCCTTCCCCCGGATTGGGCCTCCGGTACCCTCGCTCACGCAGCGAAATACAGCTCAGTGCTGCTTTGCGCCGGTTTTCTGTAAGGCCGTGGTATCACTCCTGTCGAGCCGGCCCATTCACGCCGAAGCGTGGCTCTCCCACGGTTACATTAATATTATATGTAATATTTTCTCAACATCAGATACATCGACCTGACTTCGAGATAGTTAACCTAAGCACCCGTGTTACGGATATCAGAATCGACAGTGAAAATACAAATTTAAACATTGAATACTTTTCTTTTGTAAATGCATACTTATAATACATAGAAAACACCCAAAACAATAGAAACAGACACGTTCATCCACACAAATGTTTGTAGGTACTGTGCGAGGATTGAACCCGCAACCTTTGGACCAGGGCGTTTACTACCACTAATCTAAACGTGTCGTCAATTATTTAACTCTTGTGTTTTTAATGTCATTTCCAAACTTTTAGGATAACATAAAATGCCCGACGGCTTGGATAGAGTGCTTTCAATTGATTTTTAATCAATGATATTTTTGATCAATGATTTGAGAAAGATCTTGGTTACCTACAAAGGCCGGATGGGCGACAGGTGGCTGAGAACAGAACAGAATGGCGAATTCTCGTGTCAGAGGCCAAGACCCACTTCGGGTCGCTGAGCCAGCGCAGTAAATAACTAAGTATATTTATGGTCAATTCAAAACATAGAGAAAGCTGTTAAGACCATCACATCTTTGTTTTTAAGCCTAACTCTTTTCTGATTATGAAAATGAAAAAAAAAACACTCAAAATATTTTTAAAAACAATATTACGTATAAATATAACCTTGTTTGACGTTGTAGCTGTCTATGGTCGACTAGAAAACGCACGCTTTAAACGGAATGAGCCTTTTCGGAAAATACGTCACAGAGAGTGAAAGAGATCCAACCGGCCCTGACGCAGTTTTAATGCATCTGTATACGAGTGCGGTAGAGAAAGAACGTCGCCCAGCACGTCAACCCAGTACTAACGCCTTCGCGCGGTTGTTCAAGTATGGCTTTCTACGAAAAGGCTCATTCTGTTTAAGGTGCATGTCTATGCGGTAATCACTACTTACGTCTACTCGTCTGCCTACTATATGATAAAAAAATGTTAACTTATTCATTACAATAAGTTCAAATATAAAAACAAATGCCCAAACTATTCGAACCTGTTTTGTAATAATAATAAACCAATCAGCCCTTGACATAATGGAGGTTACGGCATTTTTCCATTAAAACAATAAGCCTGATACAGTAGGGGATAAACTGAGTACAATAAAACAAATTATTCATTTAGAAGAATGGCCCTCTAGACAGTGGTTACGAAAGAAAATCCTCGAACAGCCTATCCTGCGATAGAGGAAGGGATTTTAACAAAAAGAATAAATCTATAGAAGTTTTATCGAGATACGGGTCGTGTTGACGTGTAAAGCATGAGCGGTAGCGATTTCGAAGCTACTGTTAATGAAGCTCAAACGCACCTGTACTTATGGACCGAACACCCAGGGTGGTGCCAGGCCACAGGGTTTGCATACCACAGGACAGGCCACAGGAGGCTCCCTCAGCCTCAGCCAATCTAGGGGCCAAGGCAAACGACGTCTAGTGTAAGCTAGGATTAGCAAAATGCCGGGCTCGGCTAAGAGAAGGCTCAGCAAATTGCTTGCAAAGGGCGTGCCTCGTGCTGAGGCACTCATAATCTGAGGCAAGACGAGGTTAGTCACAGAAGGACAGAGAGGGGACACCACTAATAGAGCCATATCTGTTCATTCCACGTCAGGAGGACCAACTTTTAGCAGCCCCTAGACATAAACACAGAGAAAATACTATTAGTAAAAGTAAAGTATTATTAGTAAGTGCTAAATTGTAAAAAGCAGAATCACCAATTTTTTATGCTTTAAGGAATAATCCTTAAGGCATAAAAAAAATTAGGAATAAACCTAATAATTTTATTATTAAAAAGACGGCAACACATTAGCGATCTCTCTGATTTCGCGGATGTTCATGGGCGGCGTTGATTACTTTCCATCAGGTGACTCGCTTGCTCGTTTATCCGCCTCTAGCATCAAATATGTATCATGACGTGATTCAACAAATATAAAAAGGTTGGAAGGCATAAAGAAACTGAAATTGTAAAATCTGTCAAGATTTTCATATTTATTTAAAAAGTGATGATTGGTCAAAAGTAGCAAAACATTTTTAAACGACATATGGAAAAAAAAAATTACGTTAAAAAAAGCATTATGAAGTTTTTCATTACCACAAAAAAAATCATAATGCTTTTTAACTTATTTTATTTTTATTTTTTCCTTTTGTTTTATTTTTATGTATTTTTAATTGTTTTATGTTTTGTTTTCTGTTTGTGCCAAATTGTGTTCTGTTTACAATTGCTATATGTTCTGTGTTGAGATGTCTATAATAATAAATATTTTCTTTCTTTCTTTATTTATTTAAAGAAAAAGACAAAAAAATGGTAATCTCACATGACACAACATTATAGACACAAATTACACAAAAATAAATGAAATGCTCAAAAAAACAAACAACAGAAAAACTGGGTGAAAGTAACAAAGACACATTTTTTTAAATGGCAAACAAGCATAAGTAAGGCACAAGTATTTTCGCACTACAGACATGATATTTTCCGCTATCAGCGTCAATCTTAAGGCTTAAAATAAAAAAGAATTCGCGGTTTCCCAGCAACCATAAGCGTGGCTTGGTCAGTCTTTACTACTTTAGCGGGATTTCCGCGGATCGAATAAATCTCCAACCCACACCATACTATAGTATGTAATTACGCCTAAATACCTCTTTGAACTTCTTCACCAACTCTGCACCCGTAACACGGCTTTGGGTTTTGAAATCAAATATCGCTAAGTTTTTTGTCATTGTGTCGTTTAAAAGAGATGAGGATTTGTAAGAGTTGGTGGCGTTTTTGATGTTGGGCTTTTGTCCAGAACTTGGGGAAACTTTTTTAACGTATAAAAGTTTTCAATTCTCTCTAAATAAATGTTAGGATTTCACGGGTGTCTTTTGGCACTTATGAGTGAATAATCTTGCAGAAATGAATTCATCTACAATGTGTAAGTAATTTTCATCATCATCATCATTTCAGCCAACAGACGTCCGCTACTGGACATAGGCCTCCCCCAATGTTCTCCACACAGATCGGTCCTGTGCCGACCGCATCCAATGGATTCCCGCGATCTTCACCAGATCGTCGGTCCACCTTGTGGGGGGCCTGCCACGGCTGCTTGTCTTTTGGCACTTATGAATGAATAATCTTGCGAAAGTGAATTTATCTACAATGAGCAAGTTATTTTCTGACTGACAAAACATAGAAATAATATAAGATGATCTGATCACAAACAAAATGAAAATTTTTAGCATATTTAAAGGTGTATTATTCAAACACTTTGCGTTGGCTGATGCAATTAAAATGTTTTAAATTAGTATCTAATGGTTTTTAATGAACAAATTTGGCATTTATTTGTGCAGCGAAGTACCGCAAAGTGATCCTTGTATAAGAATAGCTGAATTGTATCGTTTTTAACACTGCTATTGTGTGTCGAGTGAATTGTCACGTGAGAACTCGCTTGGACTTAATAGTCTTAAAACCCGTGTAGAAATCGGTGTATCCTGTAGGAATCTAGAAGTTGCCTCTAAGATTCTATGCTCTACTTATATGTGTACCTTCGTGGTGTTATTCTTGCTTCTTGTGTGTTATGTGGACTGTATATGCAATATAGGTACTTACTGGCGTGTGATGGGAAGCCTATCTATTAGGATATTTATTTTAATAACAAAACCACAGTTTCTAAGGATACAGTGCAGCTTTATTTATTGTTCACTCACTGTTCATCACATTACACTTTTCAAGGTCACAGCGTAAATTCTTAGTTATTGCAATATTGTAATCATTCTTCACATTTATTTGCAGCTAAACAATATTGGTGTGAAGCATGTTCTTTATAATTATTATGTATCCACGAATGGGTACCGCGTGCTTCGTCCATTTATTTAAAGGGACATTTTAAATGCACTTGTATAAACACACTACTACATTCGTGATTATAGACGCGAAGTGTTGTGTTGTTTATGTATTTTAATTAATAATTATTACGGCCATGATAGATAGGCACATAATATTGTATAGAACATTAAATGCTCACACACCCGGCACTTTCTTGTACAGAGATGAAACGGTATTTTTTTTAAGTCTTTGAGTGCCATCATACTAATGATGAAACGGATCCAGTGCGCCTCAGGGTTATCATACGTAAAAAATAGTTAATGTTCGGTAGTATTCGAACAACCAACGATTGCGTTTAGAGTTGTATCGGCAGAATCGGCAGGTCGATAAAGCGGCAAGACTGTGGCTTTGACTGACTTCGACTGACTTCGACTGTTTGCTACCCGCTTATTCTCAATAAGTTTTTTTTAATGTGTCAAAAGGCAGACGAGCAGACGTATTCACCTAATGGCAAGCAATTGCCGCCCCCCATGGACACCCGTGACACCAGTAGAGTCACAAATGCGCTGCCAACCTTTAAACCTTCCCTTTCCCTCTGGATTGAGCCTCTAGTACCCTCACTCATGTTACTTCACATTCATTCACGTTATTTGACATTGGCAAAGCATCTTCGGGTAGAGCCATAAAAAGTTAAAGTTTTAACATGTAAAACCAGCCTTATGAAGCTTTACGTTACGATAGATTTCATTTCTGTCATCGTTTTCACCACATATAGTTAATTTATTAATCTGGAACACCGCACGTTAGTTCCCCTGGGATTTGGTCGCTGCGGCTAGATCGAGATAACAATGTGCAAACAGGCACGGGTGAGTTTTGGCCAAAACCAGTTAATACGATCTTGGCTGTGTGTTTTAAATTAGTTCAATGGATTTTGATGTTTGTTAAATAAACGAGTACAGTTCGCAGAATTAATTTAAGTAATTGCTTTCAAAGCATATTTGCTTACATGTATTTAACAATTTATTGATGCAGATCTTGAAACATTTTATTAAGTTTTTGGCAACAGTTAATAATCGCCACTCAAAACATAGTAAATTAGATTTCCTTAGTAGATTTTTATAATACGTATATTAAATATAAAAAGACAGTTAAGTTCGAGTCATACACGTAAAACAGTATATTTCAATTGCCTAGCTATTCCTTATTATTCGAAAAAAAAATATTTTGTTTGCACGGGAACCCCTTTAATATATTTTATTTGTATTGTTTAGTACTAAAGTAAAAATTCCAAAGTAAAAATTTATGTATGGGAGCCCCCCTTAAATGTTTATTTTACTTTGTTTTTGTACCTTATGTACAAATAAATAAATTTACAAAAGCAGCAACAGAAATACACAATTTGTGAAAATTTCAATTCTCTAGCTATCACAGTTCTTAAGATACACCCTGGCGGCAGACAGATGGACGGACATGCAGTGAAATCTTAGTAATAGGCTCCCGTTTTTGCTCATTGCCTATGGAACCCCAAAACAATGTCCTGCCAACCCTCAAATTTAACCGTCCCACTTTATATTTATTATTTACTCGACGCATTGCGTGCCGAGGGCCTTCGGGACCAGGGGTCACACCGGATAGGTAGCCTTCTTTACACAATCCCTAGTTTGATGCGGGAACATTTAGTAATTATAAATGGGCCCATGTTGGTAATGAATTTTATATTGCATGTCGTTGTTTTGACGTTTATGGGGGGCCGGCCCAAAGCCGTGTTTGCGTAATTTTATGCTCTAAATAAGATTTAGGATGGTTATTTTATTTTGGTGAAAATTTTGGGGTTAACATTAATCGCTGAGTTATATTTGGGAGGTCAGTGTGCGGATTGCTTTGGTCGTAAATTTATTTTTTACCATTTTTGTGACATGCATTACAATCGTAAAAGGATTCTATGTTGTTAAGTGTAGCTCTCATTTTGCTTTGAAACTAGGAAATATGAAAAATGAGATAATAAAAATATTTTTTGCGCTTCGCAGGTGCGATATTTGCAGGTTTTAAGTAAAAAATTACAATAAATTAATATTTCACAAAATTACATACATTGATCTGATTTCGAGATACCTATCCCAATCACCCGTGTTACGAATATTAGAACCAGCTGAATAACAAATATACACCTTTAATACTTCTTTTTTCATAATTTTAATAATTTATAATACATAGAAAACAGCCCGACCAATACAAACATACATGTTCATGCACACAAATGTTTGTAGTGTGCGGGGATCGAATCTATATTTTAACCGTATCATCTCAATACATTTTTGATTGTATTATGTTTGTACGCAAGAACTTGCACCTGGTAATTTGTATAAGAATGAAAATTGTAATTCCCATATTATTTGAAAAGAGTAACTACTCAGTATCTTGCTTATTCTTCTCGGTAGAAATTGACATTCCGAATCAGCGGTAGATTACATAATATTTGACATTCATAAGTACTGTATGGACTTAAATTGAATAAATACATTATTGATTTTGTTTTGGTTTTTTTTTTGATGATTTGAGATTGCCACTGTCCATGGAAATCCGTATCACCAATGTAGATACAAGTGTGTTGCCATCCTTTAGAGTTCACTTTTTTAGGTGATAAGTGACAGACATCTTCTCCCACATTGAGCGTTCGGTCCCTTACTCATTTGTCATTAATTTGACGTTTTAAAGACAGCATGAAGTTCAATAGTTTTAAAAGACCGAACCAGATTTACCTTCACTAGTTATACAACGTTAAGCACCAAGTTTATTTTTCGTCCCGATAACTGTCAAAGTTTGGCCTAGTTCGAAACTGTTGCACTATGGACAATTCTGGCACCAGATTCCGTTGGTTTTTCACCATAACATTTGCATTTGTAATATCATACAAATGTATAAAAATAATTTAATGTTATATTACGTATATGCTTTAGATTGTTTTGTGAAGATTTTTATCCGATAGAAATGTTTAGCGAAGAAAATTGATTTAACTTTTTAGTTAAAGAACTAGATCTATTTTTAAAAATTAAAGACTTCTTCGGAGACTCGGCAAATATGAACTGTTGATACAATAATCATGAACAAACATTTGATCGGTTTTTGTACTCGAAACTTTAATTCACGCCAAAAGTGGCAGCTTTTGGCGTTTGCCAACGTTTTGAGACCAAGAAATTGTGCACAATTATTAATTATATTATACAAGTTTTCCGAGTCTCCAACGGTGTTATGAATATGTTCGGTTTGATATTGAGATCATTGACAGATTCATTTGGCATAGTGGAAAATCTCGGTGCTAATGTCTTTTGTGACAGGCTTTTGACACTTTCCAAATTTTTTTTTCCGTAAAAAGCGTCCTGTAAATGTCACTTTTATGCTAAATAAGCCTTTTCACATTGCAGCTGTCTCTTTAAAGATAGAACTATTGACAGTCACACTTAAGGTTGTGCGTGATGTCAAATATTATCACATTTTAACTCACCAGTTTAGCTGTTATTCCATATAATGTACTTACCTAGTTTACGCAATTTTTCAAACGATATTGATTATAAAAATGACATGCTACAAAAACGTAGACATAGGATGCTAATTCTATGTACAAAACACATTAATAAAAATTAACCAAAGTTATAGTACATGCACAAAGATTATTTATTTGGACCACTGTGCATTTAATTGAAAAAGGACCTAAACCTCAATTTCGTGAAAGGAAATATGTTAATCTAATCAAAACAAACTTAACAAAAAACAATGAAACAGGAAGTTCTTTTTTAATTAAGCCCGCCTATATAAATATTTTTATTTCTTTTCCTTGTCTATATTTTTTGACAGGAAAAATTGCCTGTTTTGCTATCTTCAACGAAAAAAGCGTGGTGGTCGCGAAAAAAGCATTGTGTTATTTATGTGATAAATTCCAGATAAATAAAAAACGATTGTCACTTCTTTATGAGAAAGAAAGGCAAACGAGCAAGCGAGTCACCTGATGGTAAGTGATCATCCGCCGCCCATGGACATCAGCCACACCAGAGGGAGTGGAGATGCGTTGCCAGGCTTTTAAGAATGTATAGGCACGTTTCTTGAAGATCTCAATCACTGCCTTTCAACCCCCGAAAGATCCGGATTGGGCCTCCAGAACGTGGGAAGTTGGTTACATACTGAACAGACCCTGCTTCACGCTGGTTTTATGTGAGACCGTATTCATGCGGATGATTTAGTGTCGAAGATTCACGATGATTGGAAATGTCCTGAATGTAAGTAAACATGAATTTGATAATCAATACGCAAATGATGTAATTCCATAATAACCACAGCATCCAAACAATCGTTGCGTAAGCCCAATCTGATTATGTGGACACTAAATACTGGTTCTGTGTAACAATGTGGGATCAAATTTCTAATGCCTAATGTGCCATTTAATGTCAGTAATTATAACAATTGACCACAGTGTGTTACTGGTGTAGAATTTGATGCAATTGTATAATTGTTACAGAATTTAGTATTGAGCTGAATTAGCATTAAGTTTTGTATCCATCTGTACATTATATTTATTCATTTCTTAGTATATTTTTTGTATCGACATATGTTTAATTACATGTAAAATATCATCATCATCATCATCAGCCCATTTAAGTCCCCACTGCTGGGGCACGGGCCTCCCTCAATCACATGAGGGGTAATTGCCATACTCAGCACGCTTGGCAGACGGGTTGGCGAGATTTTTGATATAAATGCAGAGTTTTCCTTCTCTGGGTGCTGATGATCATGCCAGCTTTATCTTAGTCGCCTTTTACGACACCTCGGTAAGAGTGAGGGTGGCCTATTCTACTCTGCCGGGGACCACACGGTAAAATATACATAGTTATAATTTATATTTTTCATGTATGACGATTTATAAGAGCTGTATATAAGCTGTATTTTAAAAAACTAGTTTTTAGTGATTTGGTGTGTATTTGTGCAGTGAAGTGCCGCAAAGTGATCCTGATAATAAGAATCGTTGGATTATACCACTTTTAACACTTTTATTGTGTGTCGAGTGATTTGTCACGGACAACTTGCTAGGACCTACTAGAATATTAAAACCCGCGATGTGTTTAGAGTGGTATCGGCAGAATCCGAAGGTCGATAAAACGCAAAACACCAGCGTTTTATTGAGTAACTGTGACTTTGACTGACTTCGACTGTTGACTACCCACTCATTCTCAACAAGTTACTTGAAATTGGCAAGATATCTTCGGGTAGAGCCATATTATAAAAAAAGATCCTACTAATAAAATTGTATGGAATGAAACTTAGTAAAATAGATTTTTTTTATATGAGAGGTGGCAGACGAGCAGACGGATCACCTGATGGTAAGCAATTCCGCCGCCCATGGACACCCGCAACACCAGTGGAGTCACAAGTGCGCTGCCAACCTTTTCCCCTAAGCCCCCATTGGGCCTCCGGTAACTTCACTCACACGGCGAAACACAGCGCAGGCGCTGCTTCACGCCGGTCTTCTGTGAGTGGTATCACTCCGGTGGAGCCGGCCCATTCATGCCTAAGCGTGGCTCTACCACATTTAAAATTACAAGAGCTGTGCAAGAACGATGGTAACTCAATGGACACGCACGCGCCTTCCACGCAGGTGGTCGAGGTTTGAATCCGAGCATGCACCAATGGTTTTTTCAAATTTATGTGCGTATTTCTACCATTACCATCTGCTCGGCGGTGAAGGAAAACGTCGTGAGAAAACCTGCACATTTCGAAAAAAGTTTCTGAAAAGTGTAACCATGATTCAGTTGGTCTGGTTCCCCTGTTAAAGGGTTGCGAAGGTCAGACGGCAGTCGCTTGATTGTAATTACCAGACCCCCCCAATCCTGAATCATGTTCTAAGCGTACCCTGGGTATACGTAAAAAAATACTAAATCACAATCTATCCTGGGGATTTTTTTTTCAAATAATATTTTTCATACTCGTATCATCTATGTTAATAAAAGATAGCAGTGTTTGTTACACTATTAATAACTTTAGAACGGCTAGACCGATTTGACTGAAAATTGGTAAAGAGGTAACTTAGAACCTGGAGATATACCCTGAAGATGTATTCATCCCGAAAAAGAGACAATTTCCCGTGGGATGTATAAAAACGATAAATACGAGGTAAAAAGACAGTGCCGTGTGGTGCCCGGCAGAGTAGAATAGGCCACCCTCACTCTTACCGAGGTGTCGTAAAAGGCGGCAAAGGTAAAGCTGCTGGCATGATCATCAGCACCCAGAGAAGGAAAACTCTGCATTTATATCAAAACCCTCGCCAACCCGTCTGCCAAGCGTGGTGAGTATGACAATTATGCCTCATGTGATTGAGGGAGGCCCCAGCAGTGGGGACTTAAATGGGCTGACGATGAAAAAGACAGTGATCCAATAGCTGCTTACTGATTGTAATGACAGTAAGACAATACATTAAAAATGTATCAAGATATTTAAAATAAAAAGGGATTTGTGATTTGGAAAGCTTATTGTGCATACGCCATTTATGACAACATCTTCTGGTGCTCAAATAATCTGTTGGTGCCACTAAACTGTAGTAGGACCATTAAATGTCAAAATTTAGAGAAAATGCCAAAGTACACTTCAAAGTAAGACACAACGTCGCTAAATTTAAACAATACATTAATTCCAGCCATAGACTGGCCTTATACCTGATGTAACACAACTGGCGCCACGTCAGTCGTTCTGAAACTTTGCCAAACGCCCAACAATACGTATGTCTCATAGAGATATATTTGTTGCACAACTTGTTCCTTAACTTTTTATACGATATGTATGTAGTTTCGTGGGGCACAAGGACTTCTCTACTCGAAGGTTTGAGTGTTGATTCGATTAAGTGTTTCATTGCATGTCTGGGTGGTGCAGTCTAGCGGGTCACCAATATACACGCTAGCATAATACTACAAGCAAAGTCTCGCGGCAGTCGGAAGAGTATTTCACGAAACTTTGGCTTGAGTAGAAAGAAAGAAAGGATAGAAAAGAAAAGAAAAAAAAAGACACGTGATTAAACGAAAACAAAAGCAAAGAAACGAAAAGAAAAAAGAAAAGTTAAAAAGAAAAGAAAAGAAAAGAAAAGAGAAGAAAATATTTATTTGGAGCGCATAAATAACGTAAACTTAAAACTAATATTTAAAGAACTTAAATGCTACCAATACTATAAAGAAGTTACTTACCTTTAAACCTACTACAGAGAGTTACAATTTGGGGGTCTTTAAGTCGAGAGTGAATAGGCTTCTTCTGGGTAAGCACGCTACATCTTAGACCTTATTGTCACTTTCCATCAGGTGAGATGAGGTCAAGTGCAAACCCATTTAATATAAAAAAAACCTTCAACTGCAAACGTAACTTATTATCCTATACATTTATATGAGATTACAAAGTTATTCATGCAGTTGGTGTATTTAAAAAACTGGACCGAAATTACAAAAAAACATAAGTTTAAGACACTAAATTATATTTGTATTCTAAATTTGAAACTTCTATGTATGCTAGAAGTGCCTTGGACTTGTGTCAGTGAGTCAGTCAATGTAATGGCGTACGCGCCGAAAGAAAACTGTTAAAGCGTGTGTACTTGTACATGTTCCGACGTCCATGGAACTGTGATGTGCTAGATCCCGAACCTAGAAGCTGAGGTGCTTGTGGCTGACCCGATGGTGGAACCGTCAAACGATCTACTAAAGGTACGTGTGTGCATGGTGTTGTTGCTGCGTACCTTCTCGATACAGAACATCGATTTCCCATATCGGCAGGCCTTACAGGTCCGAACCAGGTGTAGCAGAAAGCCACTGATCGTCTGTTCCTTTGTACTAAAAGGAACCCAGTGTGCAGTGCGTATGCTACAGAGTGACAAAATTCAGAAAATTTAACAAGTTGTCATTCTTAAACTACTGATTCAAATTGACTAAAATTTTAAATATATCGTATTTATACAATGCCTGATTAATTACTGAAATTCAGGCTTCTTGTTTTATCCACAACGAAATTATAAGAGGGTCGAAAATAGCCTGAATTGCTTCGAGAAAAGGTACGGCCATGCCGCTTTTTTGCTCGACCTGGCGGGGCCACTGACGTACCCCCAGATACCACATCGTTTCATCTGTAGGTACGTTCGCGCAGACTTGAAGCCATAATATTGTCTCGTTCGTTCAACGCAGATCCCAAAAACATTCTCAATTCAACGGAAACCATTCAGCTCTAATGTATACGCGTTTTTATCGCACGCCTCCACACATTTCTGTTTGGCACTTTTTTTGGGTTCCGTAGGCAAAGTGTTTAAAAAACTCCGTGAAAATGTATCAGTAGAATACAAACGCTAAAAAACTTCACGTGTCTCAAATTGGTAAATTTTAGACCTACCTTATATAATTAAATAAAAATTAAATATTATGCACTTACTTGCAGAATCCATTTTTTTTCTGATAACTTTCTGATAACGAGCAGCTGGATCATTTGATGGTAAGCTTTAGCTACCGCTCATGGAGATTGGACACCCGCAACGCCATTGTAGTCACAAGTGCACTGCCAACATTTCCCCCATCCCCCAGATTGGGCTGTTTTCACTTTCACTCCGTTTTGTTTCTCTGTGAGGTCCTCCAGTCTGTGAGTCTAGCATATTTATATGCTAAAGCAATTGACTCTCGCCACATCATGACACTATATACTTTTTTTATTTGCATGATCACAACTTACCTATTTATACGTTTGTACTTAACTTATTTATTAGTTTATTATATTGTAATTTTATTTGTGTATTAGGTTATAAGTTCTGATTTTAACATTTCAGTTTATCTCTTTTTTTCCTTATTGACTATTCCCACCTACCCTTCTCTACTATTAAATGTCCTTTACCCGAAGGTTGTCTGGTAGAAATCGCTATCAGCGATAAGATCGCCGAAATTGTACACAAAATTTCTGTAATGCCTAGTACTTAAGTTGTGTTATTTGTGCAATTAAGTATACCTATCTACTCTTACAGGGGGGGGGATATATTTTAAAATCACATGAGATAGATTGCAATGTAAAAGAGGAAAATCCACATTATAATGATTTTTGGATCACAGATATAATGATAAGATAAAATGCTCATCATAACAGTGGATAAACATTGGTCAACGGGGGAATAGAATCTTACATTCTAACTTTTTTATTCCAACAATCGGTAGGCAGGGATATGTTAAGTAGGGAGAGATGGGAACTGAGGAGCTTACGGACATTCTCGAAGCAATCGAGTTCAACTCATATCGATGAATGCTAAAATGCATGGTCCGTATCATGGGAAAGCGAATGCCAGAACGTACTAATTTACATAGAATTTTCAAACCGCACGCTTATTGAGATTACCACGCTGAAGGTCTGACTTATCCTTGACCCGTAGAGCGAGAATAAGGGTAAGTTCAGGTGATGTAGAAATTGGAATAGGTTAAAAAAGTTTACATGAACACACGGTAATGCTTTTTTTATTTATGTATATAAGGTTGCCTGTCGAGTAGGTGAGTTGAACTCGATGATTGCTCGAGAAATGTCCGTAAGATCCTCAGTTTCCATTCATTCATCTTAGCATTATAGTCTCTGTATCCCATGTTATCTTATTCATTTTTTCTTATCATTATAATCTCTGATTCCAAAATTCATTATAATGTGGATTTTCCTATTATAAGTACACTTTACACAAACAGATGGCGATCTGTTTGTGTAAAGTGTAACTTATGTTCCGCAACAAGATGAGGGTGGGCCACTAGTTAATTATAAAGATGAACATTTTTATCGCTGAATATTTACAATAAAGTATACCAGATTACAATAAATGGATACACGCTTTAATTTATTAGGTAACATATTCAGACGGCCCACAGTCAGGTCAATTCTGTCCGCTACAATTGATATGACCAAAACGGGTTTGGCATGAGAGTAAGAGCGATAAAAAATATAATTATATATATAGTGTGTATACATTGAAGCGTTGCTATCCATACTTATCGGTTTATTATAGCCGTATGTTACCTTTCGAGCCTTTCCAAATGCCATTTCCCATACCGGAACCAAACCTTGTCCTCCACAGTTCGTTTCATCTTTTCCTTCTCTGCTTTGTAGAGGCGTTTATTTTTACGGGGCTGTCTTCTCAAATATTTCCCGTCGTCGCTTCGCCCCTCCGTAATCCTGATTCACCGATACTGGCAGAGTTTCCCACACGAACACAGAAAGAGCACTATCTCTCAGCAAGAAATTTGCTAAGTAAACTTCCCTAGACTATTTTGTATACCCACCCATTCTGGCATCCACTTACCTCAGTTTTATTTTTCTATTTCACTACTGGCACATTTCTTTATCGTATTTCTTGAATGTCGTTTTATTAAGAGTTTTGATTCGCGCCAATTTGCAACTATGTGAAAAGGTAGGAACCTCAAAATATTTTTCGTTTTATCTCCTCCTAATTTTGCCTGTTAACCCCAATTTGCAATTGCAAAAGCCTGTCCCTTTTGAGCAGGGTAACGTATTGGACCATGACACAGATTAGAAGAATACTCTTTCTAAATTGAAGCGCTTCCGTCTGACCTTTAAGGCAAGAGTGAACAGGCATCTTTTAGGCAAACGCGTATTCATCCTAGACTCATCGTGCGCTTTCCATCAGTGCATTGTGTAAGCGTTAGCTTATTGACCAAAAAAAAAAATCTTTATATTGTAGTCCCTGTGGTAGTCCCTTCAAGGGACCATGAGGAAAAATAATTCCTCTGGTCCCGTACTGTTTTGATTAAACCCTACTAAATTGACCGGCTTCGTTTTCGGATATTCTGACATTACCAGGACTAACAGACGGATCACCTGATGTTAAGCAATTGCAGCCGCCCATGGAACAACCGGCCGCGACACCAGTGATAGTCACGAAGTTGCTTGATAATCTTTATACCCCGCTATCCCCTGGATTGGGCCTCCGGTACCTTCACTCACGCAGCGAAACACAGCACAGTGCTGCTTCACGCCGGTTTTCTGTGAGGCCGCGGTATAACTCCGGTCGAGCCGGCCGTCATGCGAAAGTTGGCTCTCCCACTGTTAAAAAATGTGGCAGTCGCTGGGAGAAACTCAAAGCATAGGCGCTGTTTCACTCCGGTTTTCTGTGAGGTCTCCGGTCGAGCTAGCATATTTATGCCGAAGCATGACTCTCCCACAATCATTACACTATAACTTTTTTATTTTTGGCATGAATCACAACTTACCTATTTATACGTTTGTACTTACTTATTTATTTGTTTATAATATTGTATTCTATTTATGTATTAGGGTTATAAGTTATATTTTAACATGTACAATTTATCTCCACATTAAATGTCCTTTACCCGAAGGTTGTCTGGTAGAAATCCGCTATCAGCGATAAGACCGCCGAAATTGTACACAAAATTTCTGTAATGCCTAGTACTTAAGTTGTGTATTTGTGCAATAAAGTATATCTATCTATCTTACCGATATATTTTAATCACATGAGAGAGATTGCAATGTAAAAGAGGAAAATCCACATTATAATGAATTTTGGATCAGAGATATAATGATAAGATAAAATGCTCATCATAACAGTGGATAAACATTGGTCAACGGGGGAATAGAAATCTTACATTCTAAACTTTTTTATTCCAACTATCGGTAGGCAGGGATATGTAAGTAGGGATAGATGGAACTGAGGATCTTACGGACATTCTCAAGCAATCATCGAGTTCAACTCATATCGATGAATGCTAAATGCATGGTCTTATCATGGTAAGCGATGCCAGAACGTACTAATTTACATAGAATTTTCAACCGCACGCTTATTGAGATTCCCACGCTGAAGGTCTGACTTATCCTGACCCGTAGCGAGAATAGGGTAGTTCTGGTGATTAGAAATTGGAATTTATAAACGTTTACTGAAAACATTAATGCTTTTTTTATTTATGATACAGGTTGCCTGTCAATATGAGTTGAATTCGATGATTCCTCGAGAATGTCCGTAACATCCTCAGATCCATCTATCCCTACTTACATATCCCTGCCTACCGATAGTTGGAATAAAAAAGTTTAGAATGTAAGATTTCTATTCCCCCGTCGACCAATGTTTATCCACTGTTATGATGAGCATTTTATCTTATCATTATATCTCTGATCCAAAATTCATTATAATGTGGATTTTCCTATTATAAGTTACACTTTACACAAACAGATGGCGATCTGTTTGTGTAAAGTGTAACTTATGTTCCGCAACAATATGAGGGTGGGCCACTAGTTAATTATAAAGATGAACATTTTTATCGCTGAATATTTACAATAAAGTATACACAGCTTTAATTTATTAGGTAGGTCCAGCAAGGCCCACATCAGGTCAATTCTGTCCCTCAATTGATATTGAACCAAACGTGTTTAGCATGAGAGTAAGAGCGATAAAAAATATATATTATATTTATATATTCGTATACATTGAAGCGTTGCTATCCATACTTATTGATTTATTATAGCCGTAGGTACCTTTCTAAGCCTTTTCAAATGCGTTTCCCATACGGAACCAAACCTTGTCTCCACAGTTCGTTTCATCTTTTCCTTCTCTGCTTTGTAGAGGCGTTTTATTTTTACGGGGCTGTCTTCTCAAATATTTCCCGTCGTCGCTTCGCCCCTCCGTAATTCCCAGAATTCCCGAATACTTGGCAGAGTTTCCCACACGAACACAGAAAGAGCACTATCTCTCAGCAAGAAATTTGCTAAGTAAACTTCCCTAGACTATTTTGTTCCCACCATTCTGGCATCCACTTACCTCAGTTTTATTTTTCTATTTCACTACTGCACTTCTTTATACGTATTTCTTGAATGTCGTTTTATTACGAGTTTGATTCGCGCCAATTTGCAACTATGTGAAGTAGGTAGGAACCTCAAAATATTTTCGTTTTATCTCCTCCTCATTTTGACTTGTAAATCCCAATTTGCAATTGCAAAAGCTGTCACTTTTGAGCCCAGGATACGTTTGGACCATGACACAGAATTAGAGAACTCTGCTAAATTGAAGCGACTTCCGTCTGACCTTTAAGGCAAGAGTGAACAGGCATCTTTTAGGCAAACGCGTATCATCCTAGACCTCATCGTCGCTTTCCATCAGGTGCGATTGTGATCAAGCGTTAGCTTATTGACCAAAAAAAAAAAATCTTTATATTGTAGTCCCTGTGGTAGTCCCTTCAAGGGACCAGGAGGAAAAATATTCCTCGTGGTCCCTCTGTTGATTATAACCCTACTAAATTGAACCGGCACGTTTCGGATAGTTTCTGAACAGACGAACAGACGGATCACCTGATGTTAAGCAATTGCAGCCGCCCATGGACACCCGCGACACCAGTGGAGTCACAAGTGTGCTGATAATCTTTATACCCCGCTATCCCCTGGATTGGCCCTCCGGTACCTTCACTCACGCAGCGAAACACAGCACAGTGCTGCTTCACGCCGGTTTTCTGTGAGGCCGCGGTATAACTCCGGTCGAGCCGGCCCATTCATGCCGAAGCTTGGCTCTCCCACGGTGTTCCATGAAACTTCGTTTTAAATTTAGTAGGGTTATAATCAAGGGACCACGAGGAATACTTTTCCTGGTCCCTTGAAAAAAGGGGAGAACCAGGCCAACTTAACAGTTGCTCGTTCAGATATTATTGAGAAATATTTTTGGTATTCATAATTTTGAGAAAATATCTGATACGTGCTGATTTCCCCACGATGTTTTCCCTCACCGTCGAGTAATGGTAGAACATAGATGTGAAAATTTTGGAAGTGCATGCTCAGATTCGAACCAGGGCATGGTATGGAAAGCGCGGTCTTATCCACTTGAGCTACCATGACTCAATCTTTATTTTATCTAACTGGTACTTTATATTCAAGACTACCTATGTATACCTACATACCTTTTGCGTTTCTAGTTTGATGATGGTTTTCTTGCCTCGTTTATCAATAAAATAAAATCAAGCTAGTACTAACAAATTATCGAAATAAAACTAGAGAAATGTTGTTATGATTTATTATTGCAAGACAAAATGTTCCGTGCACAAATCAAATAGTCACTTTACTGGTTTCCAAAATGCTTGAAAGCGTGCACCTGTTGTGGGGGAACTCCACGTTCTTAATGACTGTCTTAAGTTGTTCTCTGAGCTCATTTGTAAACAGAATAGTTTCGTAAGAGATCGACCTCTTCACCCGGAGCAAGTTCGGCAAAATGTTCTCAGACAAACCATAAACTTTCTTTGCCATCTTTGACTGTGAGGGGACCAAAAGAGCGTCACTGCGTCGATCTGTAATCTCCACCAAACTAGCTGCATATGATAACAAAGCTCTGACGCCATACATCACCACGACCAGGAAAAGGGAGAAGCCAGCAATGATATAGTTCTTCTCAATACGATTCAGCAGAATCAACTTTTCATACTCATTGAGGGCTCTAGAAAATATCAGCTTGTGAATATTGTTCAGGGGAATGTACATTCCTAAGTATACAACTGTTGTGAAATAGGCCATCACCGTGCAGATGTAGAAGATATTGTGTGTCTTCATTGTAGTGGTGAGGTATTGAGTGACCTTTCTGACGTCATACACCGGATTCAGCATGATCAGGATCAAACCCATTTGGACGAGCAGCATAAAAGTTAGGATTATGCAACTTCCGTCCATTTTCTTGGTCTTGACAACACTGGCTTAAATATTGTAGCTTTTATGGCATTTTCCCCAATCGTCTGCTGAGATGAAGAAAATTTAATATTTTTCTACATTTCGGTTGATCAACTGACAATTTTGTGACAATGCGATGACAGGCGTTCGTTTTGTGAAATGGAGTATTTTTTCTTTTTCAATTGTGAGTCGTTGGTTGTCACACGATTGGATTTTTGGTACTTCAAAACTTCGTTGTAAGCGCGCCTATTTTCAGTTGGACTGCCTTGTTGATAGATTGTGGATTGGTTCGTATTTTTTTAAACGGAATATTTGTGGCAGAAACAGAAATACGGGAATGGAAATACTTTATTTACAAGCATTCAATCGCATTTTACGTTTTCCATCACCCAACCCAACGATCCGTGAGGTAGTTTGAAAGTAAAAACAGTTTTACAGTTGCAGGTTGCAAACTTTGCGAGTGCACATTATGTTTCTGATCAAATAATTGCTTTTTTTTCTACTGTTTTACATATTTTAAAAAAAATTATGCTCTAGCATATGGTGACAAACCAGCAAGCGAGTCGCCTGATGGAAAGTATTCAACGCCGCCCATGAACATCTGCGAAATCAGAAAGATCATTAATGTGTTGCCGGCCCTTTTAAAAAGAGTACGCACTTCTCTTCATCGTCAACCCATTTAAGACCCCACTGCTGGGGCACGGGCCTCCCTCAATCACATAAGGGGTAATTTCCATACTCACTACGCTTGGCAGACGGGTTGGCGAGGGTTTTGATATAAATGCAGAGTTTTCCTTCTCTGGGTGCTGATGATCATGCCAGCAGCTTTACCTTAGTCGCCTTTTACGACACCTCGGTAAGAGTGAGGGTGGCCTATTCTACTCTCCAGAGGGCCACACGGCACACCGGAGGGCACTTCTCTTGAAGGTCCCTAATTTGTTGCCGTCGGAAAATACTCTCAAAGCCAAACCTTTCCACAGAACTGAGGTATGTGGTAGAAAGTATCTGCTGGTATTATTTCTTCATTTTGAGACCATTAGTTTATCCGACTGTTATTACCTTACTGTATTGTTTAACCAGATTTAATACCATCGATATTATAATGATGGAAGTTATAATACCATTTATATTAACAAATCTACCTTACTGTACCCTTTTTATTACCCTTACCTTACTATACAGATTACAAGACACGCGGAACCCAGCACGTGCGTTTCATTTTTATCAAATTTAATGTGTTAAACCACGCAGGTGACTTAGTTCGCAATTTCGGCTCCTATTAAGTTAATTTATTACCTTAGGATCTATTTTCTAAAACACTGAAGTTGGCGTGAACGGTGATGATAGACGGTACCCCTTTTTCTCCACTGCTCAACTAGACTGCTCAACTCCATAATGTGGAGCAGTGGGTAATACCAACTGCTCAACTGGTAACTGTTCAACTCTTCTAGTTGAGCAGAGGGTAATACCAACTACTCAACTGGATGGTAATTGCTCAATTGCACCGGCAACCTCCAGTGCTCGTTAGGAACGGCTGCTCACCCTCAGCTGTCCCTAACGCCCCCGATCCGCCGTCCTGTCCGCCGTATATTCGGGCTCCGTCCAGGGGATCGTGCATATGGTTTCGTGCCCGTCAATACAGCCCCCTAACTATGGACGATGAGAGGGTGCCAAGGGTTTTAGTCGGTAGACTGCCCGCTTTCTGTGGTGGGGATTCCGACATAACCCATCCGCCTCCCGGCGGACGCGTATGCTTAACGCATTTCCCCTGGAAAAAAAGGTTGACACAATGATTTGTACGTGTCTCACCTACTACTCATTGCATAGTATCTCATCATCAGCCCATTTAAGTCCCCACTGCTGGGGCACGGACCTCCCTCAATCACATGAGGGGTAATTGCCATACTCACCACGCTTGGCAGAAGGGTTGGCGAGGGTTTTGATATAAATGCAGAGTTTTCCTTCTCTGGGTGCTAATGATCATGACAGCAGCTTTACCTTAGTCGCCTTTTACGACACCTCGGTAAGAGTGAGGGTGGCCTATTCTACTCTGCCGGGGACCACACGGCTAAGTATCGTCGTCGCGTAGTATCTATCACAAACAAACAATGACGTATTTGCATTAAACACGTTGATACAATTACGTCTTTATAGTATGTAGTTTACCATATACTATATAATACCACAGTATAAGAAGATCTTTGAGTTTTTCTAATTTGGTATACTTAACTACGCTGCAGTCAGTAAGTAAGAAGAAGATATTACCGTGATTATTTTTTTTAATATGAGAGGTGGCAGACGAGCAGTCGGATCACCTGATGGTAAGCAATTGCGCCGCCCATGGACACCCGCACCACCAGTGGAGTCACAAGTGCGCTGCCAACCTTTTCCCCTTCCCCCCGATTGGGCCTCCGGTAACCTCACTCACACGGCGAAACACAGCGCAGGCGCTGCTTCACGCCGGTCAGTAATTGGAAGTGAGGCAGTGGTATCACTCCGGTCGAGCCGGCCCATTCATGCCTAAGCGTGGCTCTCCCACATTTGTGATGCAGTTATCAGCGACGAATACACGTGATCCAAGTCCGCAAGCGAATCAATCCAAGACTAATATTAATTACCATTGTACGAAATGTATTGTCTTATCAAAGTAAAAATTCGTGTTTTCGCTTATGACTTACGTAAAATAGATGTGATAATTTATCACACATTTTTGTAATGAAATAAAGGATATTTCGAATCGTACCATTAAGGGAAAATATCATAAGGAAATCTGCACGCTTCGGATAGTATATTAGATCTGGTTTCTCTGACACAGCCGGGAAGTAATTGAAAGATTATTTCACGAACCAGGATTTAACTAACAATACCCATTATATTTCTGCCCTGTTCCCAGGTTATCTGGGGTCGGTCCAGCCTGAGAATAAAATTAACAAAAAATAAAAACAAAGTATATTTATACAAATTTATTTTAAACGTGCTTTCTTGGGATTTTTAACCAAATCGGGTAAATTGTCACGATTCGTTTTCAAAACATCAAACAAGTTTGTCAGCAACAGTACAGTCTGATAGATTTGAGTCGCATTATTCCTTGTCAATATGGCATGTCTGCACATCAGCTCAAATTCCAATAACCTTGCGATTGTAATAAGAGTCGCCATGATTCTCTCTACCAATATTAACAGAAATACCACCACAAAAGAACATGTATATGACATAGCAAGTTTACACACATAAAACTCCATCACCAAATCCGCATTATCAACTTCAGCCAGCAGATTGCTATGGGAAGTTTTCTCCCAAGACATGTCCATGAACGTGTTTAGAAACAGACCGAAAAAAAATATTCCTAGTATTTTTGGAGGTAATTGAGTCTCTTGAAAATTGCACCATATATTTCTTATATAGTACGGTTCTTTAAAAGGCTTGAGTAAAGCTAACACGCAAATCATTTCGCAAAAAAGAACAATACCTATGATTGTGCTGAATATATTAATCATATTTGGTGGGTACTCGCAGTTATTTAGGCGATTGGTTGGATGGACTACCTTCGTCAGGCGAGCTAGTTGGACTACACTTTTCAGCTGTTGGTTTGGATGGTTGTAGGTGAGTTAAACTACCTTCGTCAGGCAATTGGGATGAATTAGCGTCTCCAGGCGATTGTTTAGATGAACTCACCACCTTAGGCGATTGAGTGGATAAGCTGGCCTCCTTTGGTGATTGGTTGGAAGGACTAGTCTCCTCAGGTGATTGGTTAGTTGGACTATTCTTCTCAGCCGATTGATTAGAGGGTGATAGGATAGGTGGACTACTCTTGATAGGCGATCGATTAGATGGACTATCGTGGTTAGGTGTTGGGGTAGTTTGACTACCCTTGTCGGGTGATTGGTTAGGACTACCCTTATCAAGTGATGGGTTAGTTAGACTACCGGAGACGTCACCTGATTTTCTTGGAGTAGCTTTAAAGAATGTCCTTATTGTCTTGTGTTCAGATTGAGTGAAATCAATAGTACTTGGCCAGTGAGGGGAATCTGCTTCCTCTTCGTCTGTTTCTTCTTCTTCAATCTTATTGTCATGAGTACCAGTTTCTTTCTCTTTATCTATTTCAGCGGTAAATGCAATATCAATCAAGTCGTAGTGTCCCATCAAATCTGAGAACTCGTGTAGTTTAGCTGAAAAATGTATAAAATCACACAGTCTTATTATAACTAGAACAAAAAATAAGGACAAGCCCGCCAAGAGGTAATTTCTGGACGCATTTGTAATATCTATTACATGTTTTAATCTATCACTTGCATTATTGAACTCAGATTTGTAGTTAAATATTTTAATAGGATATAATATTCCATATACTGTGATACAGAATAGATAGAAAAATATCACTAAGAGTGCTACTGGGCTCTTTCTACCATCATTGGTAATAATTTTAATATTTTTTGAAAGTGTAATTATATTTATACCAGGTAATACTAATATCATTATTGCTAACATTTGCACAATGTTCAAACTAACTAAAAGGGTAGTTTGGAGATCAGAATTCACCATTTTGCAATACATTTGTTTATCGACAGCAATTTTTCTTGACAACCCGATTTGACACGAACCATCAAGATTTTTTTTCAGCAAACCGAATTTATTACACGCCATTTTGTATGCGCCCTTCTTTCAAGCACTTATCTGTAAAGAGGCGAAAATCGTTTTACTTGAGTCACCCGCCTCTGAAAGTGCGTCATCTACTCTTCTGTGATTGAATTCGTTATCAACCGTCACCCACAATGGCGTATCGCGCGCGAAAATTGTAACAGGAGCCTATTTATGTCGACGGAGAGACGTGAAACAAAATAACGGGGCAGTAGAAAGCATATACTTTGTCTTGGAACATATGTTGCTCAGGCTCACCCGTTTCGATACGCAGCCACCCACGCTACCTGTAAGCATACGTACGCCATTAGTACAAGCGGGAAGGGGGTAGTCCCCTTCCCGCTCGCTCGCAGCACGTGGCCCCCCGGCCAGGTGTGCGCAACCCACCTTTATCGCAAGCATTACCTATGTCGATTCAATTATGCTGAACTGTTGACTTTGCGGACACCAATATTTTCAGAGCTTGCGGATACTTAACAAGGCTCACCAGAAAAGGCCAACTGGTTTAGATGTTAATCTTTTAATTAATGTCGACGTTTGGACATGCAATAACGTCGATCGGTAAATATTTAGTGAAGCACTTGGGTAGTTTAGGTAATAAGGGCCGGGAGATTAACAAGCAATTTTAATAACGATCCTAGTCCCGATAGGGTAATTAGTATTATACTGGATTCTGATCCAGACGGGAACAATACGAGATTAAGTGGGGTAATACTTATTGGACCATCTGTTTCTCGGGTGATGGATTAGTATCAATCAGGTTAGTACTAAGGAAAAATTGCTACATTTATATGACGAATTGATGCTAATTGTAACTCTGCGAAAATTAGGTCACGTTATTTCATCAACAGAAAAAATGTGTGTAACAGAGTGATATGTTACTTGCCCAGTGGACAAGAACGTGCGTCCAAATAGGAGGTCAAAGGATCGAATCTGAGATTGCACTTTCAGATATCAAAAAGGTCACTATTTCTACGTTTAAATGTTTTTTTTTGTATTTATTATTATAGCGGCAACAAAAATATTTAATCTGCAAAAAATAACTATCTAGCATTACGGTTCGCGACATTCAGTTTGAACACGACAGAAGGAAGAACAGACAGACAGCGAAGTCTAAGTAATGGGTCCTGGATTTTACCATTTGGGTACGGAACCATAAAAAAATACTAGGAGTGACGATAGCGCCATCTGTTTTTGTTTTACTGGAAAACTGCTCATTGATTCCTCATGAATTATGTTATGTTAAAAATTCTACGAAAAAAAAACGCCTTCAAAACCACGAACTTCAAAAGTGTAAAAAGGAAAGATATTACCGAATTTTTTTAGTGTCTCAGATTTAGGAAGCAGGTTCGGTGATGTATTTAACTAAAATAACCCTCATGGAACCTCCTCCTTTTTTTTGAAGTCTGTTAGTGAATCTTTCTTTTGGCTTTTTCATAGCTGGGTAAAAAAAAGATGGCACTATCCAGGATACTGCAAAAATTATAATATTACAAGAGAGGCATTTATAATACAGATTGGACCGAAATCCAGCAAGCTAGAGTCACGTTCTTGAGGTAACGACATCACGCACGCACTCGCTTCTACATATAGCGGAATGAAGATCCGTAAAGAAATGGATTTTTTAATGCCATACGTGGCAGACGGATCACCTGACGGTAAGCGTAAAAGTCACGCGTTGCTAACCTTCTATCCGCCTATTTTATGCTAGAGGCGACAAATGAGCAAGCGAGTCACCTGATGGAAAGTAATCAACGCCGCCTGTGAACATCCGCGAAATCAGAGATATCGCTAATGTTTGCTGGTCTTTCCTTATCTTTGATTGGGCTTTTGGTAACCTCTCTCACTGGGTTTTTTATGAAGCCGTAGACGCTCGGAATTCCTCCTCTTCCTAATTTGCCTCGGAATAGGTACTAAACACCTATTCCGATGCAACCTATCCATGCCGAAGCGTGGCTTTCCCAAGATTTAATTTGATCTTCGATGTGATGATCACTCATTATCTATGAGTAATAAGTAATGAAAAAAAAACTTGTTTTATTTATCGTTGAATTGTACTGTTCACTGTCATTTTACTAAATTTTCTTGACAGTTTCCAGGTAGGTAGTAAAATATCGATCTATTTTCGATCGGCACTTCGTGAGAGGTTAACAATGTAAATATTGAAAAAAAAAATTTCTGTCTATAACATAAAAAATATTTTATCTGTTTATCGACAAAACGCAAATTTTAAGTAAAAAGGATAATTAAAATATTTTTTTACTTTGGGAGGGCCACGCTTCGGCATGAATGGACCGGATCGACCGGAGTGATACCACCTCACAGAAAACCGGCGTGAAGCAGCACTGTGCTGTGTTTCGCTGTGTGGGTGAGGGTACCGGAGGCCCAATCCGGGGGGAAAGGCGGGTTTAGAGGTTAGCAGCGCACTTGTGACTCCACTGGTGTCACGGGTGTCCATGGGCGGCGGAAAACGCTTACCATCAGGCCTCTGCTAGTCTGCGATACTATCACATAAAAAATTCACACTCAGTGTTGATATATCTCACTCTTTGATAATATATTGTGGCTATAAGTGTGCGTAGCGGAATAAGGGTAGCGTGCACGAATAACTTAAGAATAAGAAAAATACTTTTTATGATATGGTACTATTTTACCGTGGGAGAGCCAAGCTTCGGCATGAATGGGCCGGCTCGACCGGACTGATACCACGGCCTCACAGAAAACCGGCGTGAAGCAGCACTGTGCTGTGTTTCGCTGCGTGAGTGAGGGTACCGGAGGCCCAATCCAGGGGATAGGGGGGGTTTAAAGGTTGGCAGCGCATTTGTGACACTGGCAGGTCGCAGGTGTCCATAGGCGGCGGAAATTGCTTACCATCAGGTGATCCGTCTGTTCGTCTGCCTACCTATTACATAAAAAAAAGGCAAAGGGTGTGAGGAAATAAGAAAAATGTCGGCGAATTTTCAGCGTCTTACGATAACCATGCCCTGAATTTTGAAAATACTCTATAGTAAAATCATTGAGATGCTCATGAAGCGACAATATGATGAGATATTTGGGAAACACTACTCTTCAAATTTATTTACCCTAGTTACACAGTACTGGGAGATATATTTGAAATTAAGGACACATATTACTTAATACTTACTTAATATGTCTGTTTGTATTAGTCTGTAAGAAAAGTACATTTACATATTATCATCATCATCATCATCCTCTAGCCCTTTTCCCAGGTTATCTGGGGTCGGCACAGTATGTTTTTTAAATAAATATTTCACAACATCACATACTTTGATCTGACTCCGAGATAGGTAGCTCAAGCACCTGTGTTACGGATATCACAATCAACAGCGGAATTACAAATATATACATATAATACTTTTCTTTTGTAAATACATACTTATAATACATACGAACACCCAGACCAATTCAAACAGACATGTTCATACACACAAATGTTTGTACTATGCGGGGATCGAACCCGCAACCCTTGGATCATAGGCAGCGTTCACTACCACTGTTCCAAACGGGTCGTCAAAAAATTTTATACTTGTGTTATATATTTATTTATTTATTTACAGCTTAAAGTACCATTACAGGTGCCTTAACCTAATGCGATAGCCTAGCATTCCTTATAAATAATATCTTCATCTTATTTAAAATCTACATAACTTACTTAACTTAAATTAATTAACCTACAACCTGTGCGGATAAAGAATGGGATCAGAAATGGCGGCGCATCTATTCACTTCTCGCTCGCACACTATTTGCGTCTATACTTGCACTCGTGGGGAGCTTGTATAGACGCAAATAGTGTGCGAGCGAGAAGTTAATAGATGCGCCGCCATTTCTGATCCCATTCTTTATCCGCACAGGTTGTAAATATATTTCTTAATTTGGCTGTTGGTTCTGATATCCATAACATAGTCTGATCAATGTATGATTCTGAGATTAATATTTATTTATTTAACGCGTAAATGTAACCATGTTCTGCGGAAACCGGATAGCTACATGATGGGATGCATGGCAAACAAATGTCTGCCATGTCACTACCACCGCGTTCTAGCAGCGGACCAAAAAAAGTGTCACATCCTAAGGGATGACCAGCGTTCCAATGAACTGACCGCTATAGATGTGCAATAAAGACTAAAGAAAATGTGAAGTGAAAGAAGTGTAGATTTAACCCAACCTCAAGTTTGGGACAGCTTGGGACGCAACTGAAATTAAACGCTTAAATAATATTTGACGACCCGTTAGGAAGAGTGGTAGTGAACGCTGCCTCTGGTGCAAGGATTGCGGGTTTGATCCCCGCACAGTACAAACATTTGTGTGCATGAACATATCTGTTTTCCCGGAAGGTCTAAAAATATCTGTGGTTAAACCTATTCACAAAAAGGGGGAAACTACAGATATAAATAATTATCGACCCATAGCACTCCTGCCAACTTCTGCTAAAGTATTTGAAACCGCTATGATAACACGTCTAAATTCATTCTATGAAAAGTTCATGATCCTCCACGAGAATCAAAACGGTTTCAGAAAAAACCGCTCCACAACCCTAGCAATATATAAGTACGTAAAAAACATTATAGACACAATAAATAGTAAACAATACGCTGTGGGCCTATTACTCGACATGAGCAAAGCCTATGATAGAGTCTGCTTCGAAATCCTTCTAGACAGGCTATATCAAACAGGGATTAGAGGAACCCCTCACAGATGGTTTAAATCTTACCTTAATAACCGCCATCAATACGTAGAAATAAAAAACACAGACTTCGAAACAGGGAAAATTACACATATTCGATCTAATAGGGTTTCAGTTACTGGCTCTATCCCACAAGGTAGTGTCCTGGGATGCATCCTGTTTCTGATTTACATAAACAACCTCCCAAGCATATTAAACGAACACAATGTCATTTTCGCTGACGATGTCTCAATTCTATTATCCTGCTCCAACACTAGTGAACTAGAACAAAAATTAAATTCTACCCTAGACAAAACTGTTAATTGGCTAGACTCTAACAATCTGAAACTTAACCTCAGGAAAACAAAACTGATCCAATTTAAGCCCCGCCAAAAAACAGCACTAAAAATATCTTATAACTTCAAAAACACAAAACTAAAAACAGTTGACTCTGCTACTTTGCTGGGAGTAGAGTTAGACACACACTTAAACTGGAAACAACACATCCAAAAACTCCTAAATAAAATGTCATCTTTTACTTACGCGCTCCAACACCTAAAAAGAGTGACCGACTTGAAACTGCCCTTACAGCTTACTACGCCTATGCATACTCCAGGCTTTCCTATGGAATTGTTTTGTGGGGAAATTCATGTGAAGCGAATAGAGTTTTTATATCCCAAAAAAAAATGCCTAAGAATTTTAGTAAACATCGATCAAATGAAATCCTGCAGACCCCACTTCATCAAACACCAACTATTGACACTTACGTCCTTGTACATCTTAGAGTCTTGTAAATTCGTCAGAAAACACCCAAACTTATATTCTTCAGTGGATGTTTATAGAAGAAACAACAGAAACTTAAATAAATTAAAGATACCATTCTCCAAATTAAAATTAGTCTCGCATAGCCCACATAACATGCTAATAAAAATTTATAACCATTTACCAAACCATATTAAAAATATAGAAAAATTCTCAATTTTTAACAAAAAATTAAAACTTTTCCTGATCAATAAAAGCTATTATAACTTGGAAGAATTTTTTAATGACAGAGATGGATAATTGTAAGTTTTTAATATAATAAGAATCTATGCAACTTATTACTTGCAATAGTGATACTATTAAGCATAATAATATCTACATATTTGTTGAGTGTTGTAAATTTAATTATCATTTGTTTTTCATTATTTTGTATTAATTAATGTATTTAAAATATCATCTAGTCCACCTATTAAGATTGCTATGTCCTTGCAGGACGTCACATGTATACCGCAATATTACACTTAAGACCTAATATAATAATGTAATGTGACTATGCAATAAATGAATATGAATGAATGAATGAATGTTTGTATTGGTCTGGGTGTTATCTATGTACTATAAGTATGTATTTACAAAAGAAAAGTATTATATGTATATATTTGTAATCCCACTGTTGATTCTGATATCCGTAACACAGGTGCTTGAGCTACCTATCTCAGAGTCAGATCAATGTATGTGATGTTGTGAAATATTTATTTATTATTTATTTATTTATACATAATGATGTCCACCCGGCGTCACGACGAGTTACCCTTGTCACACAAGTGCTATTTTCCACTGCAGGGGGGGTAACTTGATCTGACGCTGACTGTACCTAGTAACACAAAAAAACAATTTGGGGAGGGAGAAAAAGTTTATCCATTATTTATCAGAGATACAAAAGAGTGAGTGTCTTCCCATGTTCCAGTGCTCACATCAAAATTTACTCATAATCTAAACGTAAATACTTACGACAGATGGTAGAACATTTCATTCATTAATTATGAATGAAATATGACTTGCCGTGTGGTCCTCGGCAGAGTAGAATAGGCCACCCTCACTCTTACCGAGGTGTCGTAAAAGGCGACTAAGGTAAAGCTGCTGGCATTATCATCAGCACCCAGAGAAGGAAAACTCTGCATTTATATCAAAACCCTCGCCACCCCGTCTGCCAAGCGTGGTGAGTATGGCAATTACCCTTCATGTGATTGAGGAAGGCCCGTGCCCCAGCTGCCAGATGATGACACCGACTGCCACGAGTATTTGGTTCAATAGTACTAGTTACTTCCCTTTAACCTACTCACCATTTTGAACAACTTATCTTAAGTCTTTGCATGTAGTACGAATTACTTACCAATTTGTGTTTTCACCCATAAATATTGCAAGTCAAACATTTCGCCCAACAAAACTGAGCGTATCTCAAATCAGCTAACATTATTTATTCATTTGTTACAGGTAAGTGTTTTCCGACCGTCCTCACATGCCCATGTCGATCTGGTAGGCTCACACATTTACAAGTATTATGTCGGGTCAAGCACGGTTCAAGGGTGTTGATCGGATGAGAACATTGTGTAATATCGCCGTTGAAGTTCTAACATCACGTAAGTCATTTTTTAGCGGTTTTGACATATTGATGCCATTCGCTAGAGAATCGATAGACGCGTCATTTTGCCCAATCAGAGTCAAGATACGATCAATATAAACCTTTAAAATTACGAAAAAGTAACCTCACGGAAGTCATAGAATGACATACGCTTTGAAATGACCACGTAAGTCACTATTTTTTTTTTCACTTTTTTATTAATTTATTGGTGGCGGCTATCACATTTTGATGCCATTCGTTAGACACTTTGAAAACGGTCGTTTTTTTTTCAATCAAAATTCAGTTGCGTTCATCAAACCCATTATAAATGTTGATAAAGTAACAGAACGGAAGTCAACAATTGAATACTAATGGAAATAAAGTGGCACGTAAGTCTCGGATCAGTTATGGGGTTTTCCTGAAAAGTTGCTTAAAATGAGTTACTTGGTGTTTGAATTTCAACGACGATAATAATATGCCAGTTTTTGCGAGCGTGTTTATTCGGCAGGTAAAAGTGTAGGTAGAGCAATCATTGGATAAGAAAGCGCCTTCGAACAGGGGGTTGTGGCCCTCTGGAGTTTTCAAAAATGATATGCATATTTCTGCCATCGGTGAGGGAAAACATCGTGAGAAAACATGACCGTGTGACCAAGATTAAGTTAATCTGGTTACTCTGTAAAGGGTTGCAGTTCAGTGTAATTACCAGGCTCCCCAAATCATAATCATAAACCAAACGTACCCCGGGCTCCGAAGGGACAGCTTTGGTCGCAACTGGGAATTGCACGCTAAGATGAGGCGATAAACGAATACGTAAATTTTTCATTGTATTATTATTTAAATTTGATGCTATGGGGTGATTCATGCTAAGTTTATCACTCATCATCATCATCATTAATCATTTCAGCCAATAGACGTCCACTGCTGGACTCAGGCCTCTCCCAATATTCTCCACACAGATCGGTCCTGTGCCGCCCGCATCCAATGGATTCCCGCAACCATCACCAGATTGTCGGTCCTCTTGTGGGGGGCCTGTCACGGCTGCAACTTCGTACACGCTTTATCACTACTCAACCGCATATACAATAAAGATTCGACAAGTTTGGGACAGTGGTAGTGAACTCTGCCTCTGGTGCAAGGGTTGCGGTTCAATCCACGCACAGCACAAACATTTGTGCGCGTGAACATGTCTGTTTGTATTGATCTGGGTCTTTTCTATGTAATAATATCCTCCAGTCGATTACGGTTACGGTGGCCAATCTCAACCATCAGCCACGTACGCACGATATATTATAGTGATCAAGCACAAGTTCACTGTCTATTCCCAGACACTCATATTCATGGGACACCAGCGTGACATGACTGGGGATGGGATGGAGGACCCAACCCGGATATCAAACCCGGGACCTCTTGCGCAGCCGTCGCTTTAAAGTGTGACCCACTAATGTATTTACAAAAGAAAAGTATTATATGTATTTATTTGTAATCCCACTGTTGATTCTGATATCCATAACACAGGTGCTTGAGCTACCTATCTCGAAGTCAGATCAATGTATGTGATGTTGTGAAATATTTATTTATTTATAAAAATATTACGTGCTTGCTACTTTGAAATAGTAGTCTAACTTACTTGTTATATTATCATTTTTCTCCATAGTAGGGCAGAGGGCGTCTTCAGTGGTCTTCCATCACGTTAGGCCCTGAGCTTTGCATTGGACTTCCCTTTCGTCCTATTACTGCACTACTGATAGTAATAAAGTTGTGAATATTGGCACGTGTGCATGTTCCTTCTCATCTTAGCGTACTATTCCCGGTTGCGTCCAAAGCTTTCTCTCTGGAGCCTAGAGTACTTTTGGACTATGACTCAGAATTTGAGGAGTCTGGTAATTACAATGAAGCGACCTCCATCTGATCTTTGCAACCCTTTAACAGGGGAACCAGACTAACTGAATCATGGTGACACGTTTCAGAAACTATTCGAAACGTCCACGTTTCCGCACGATGTTTTCCCACACCGTCGAGGTAATGGTAGAAATACTTACGCATATAGATTTGAAAAGACGGAGGTGCATGCTCGGATTCGAATAACGTCCCCCCTCATGGAAGACGCGTTCTAAACCACTGAGGTACCATCACACGTGTGCTTGTCATGTAAGCTAAACTAAAGGCGAAAGAGTTTTCATAGAAGTTTACAACCTACCAACTTTTGGATTTTAAGGCAGACACTAAGAAATGTTGATGCTATGAAAAACTCAGGAACAAATTAAATTTATGCAAATTCCAATCAAACCCAGGACGCCAAGGGTTGTATTATCTATTCGGCTACCAAGGTGGTCACAGTTTGTAACGTACAGAAGATACTGTTAAGATATTTCTTTATTTAGTATAACACAGAATTACACGGAACATAAAAAAGTACATCTTAAAAGAATGCTAAAAATAAACAAAAAGAGGAATACTATTTACAAGAGATGATGGATGAGATGAAACATCTGCCCCGCTACTCATCGTGGCCAGAATGCTGGCAGCGTTACCTCTTTGAATGGCCAACCTAATGCGTTGGCCGAGGTAGCTACCAGCATTACTGTTACCTGAAATGTCGAGTAGCCGGGCAGACAACTCGCGGAAAAGCTTGTGGCACAGAAGATACTGTATGTCAAAATTGGCAAAGCAGGTATTGGCTCGCTTTAACCTGAGGCTATGATCAGCCCACATGTGCCATATTACTGCAGTACTTTGGTCACGTCTCTAGGCTTGATAATGACTCTATAAAGCGGCTGGTCGTTCAGGGGAGGATAGAGGGAACCAGAACACGCGCCACATCACCGATGCGCTGGACTGATCAAGTGAAGTCCGCAATAGGAAACCCCGTGTCAGACTGTGCCAGACAGTCTGTAAACAGAGGGAGATGGCGAGAGATCGTGAGGAAAGCTGTGTCCGCCTCTAACACCAACAAGGATGCCTCAACGTGACCACGACCGCTCTTGCAAGGGCGTAGCGATAGAGAAGAAGTAGAAGATGATGAGCCATCAGGTTAAGGCGAGCCATATACCTACTGTAACAGTTTGCTTACAAAAAGGAGAGCCTAAGTTTCAGTTCCTCCAAGAGTCGACTTCATTCATATTCAAATTGAAATTATCCTGGCTTCAATACAGGTAAAGGATTGTAATATAAAGGCTCGATACCTAAAAATATCTATTTTGATGTTTGTGTTTGGGTAAATTACAGTTGGAAGCGGACGGTGGCTTGGGCTAAAAGAATATTACATTTTGAAAACATATTGGTACATTCCTTTTGAGTATAAAAGTTGGACAGGTGCCGCTTTTAAGATTGAATTTATTTCATACTCTTTTAAAAGCATTTTTGGACGGTGTCATATAGATAACTATACTACACAATTTATATTGTATAGATTATGTTTACCATAAGGCACTGTCCGATGTTGCTACGCGATCATTGCAAGATAGATTTTTACTCGTCCGGATACGGGGTCCGGATCATAATATCGAAATGCAAAAGATCGAAATTCGTGAGCAATTAACGGAATACCGTTTGCTGAATATCAAAATGTCGAATGTTCATTCGACCGAAAGTTCAGAATCTCGATAAAACACTTGACCAAAAGGACGAAATACCGATGTCCAAAATCCCGGTTTAAGGGATGTGAAGGTCAGACGGCAGTCGCTTCATTGTTATCGCAAGTATTCCGGAATCTTGAATCATGGTCCAAGCGTACCTCAGGCTCCAAAGTGACAGTTTCAGACTGGGAATCACACACTAAGATAAGAAGGAGAAATAATAACTTTCCATCTCAAGTTCCAAATCATCTCAAAAGTAATCACACCCGTACTACCACATAAGTGACCTCCCCTCACTTCGTTTCGGGACATACAGATGGCGGCGGATTACATCGAGCATGCGTTTGGTGTTTTTGGATTATATATAAGCGTCTCTGTTATCTATGGCATTTACCTCTTTATCTATATATACATAAAAAGGAGAACCTGAAAGTGACTAGGAATGCACCCACAGCCCAAACTTATTCCTTTAATATTCCTTTAATAGTGAATGTGAGCACTAAGAAGGGATTTTTTGGAAATTCATCCGTTAAGAGGGTAAAAAGGGGTTAAAAGTTTGTATGAAAGTCCGCCATCTTTGATGTTAGACATGTGGAAATTTGTATTCAGACTAATAATTTAAAACAAAAAGTAACCCGCTTAACGATTTTTGATAATCACCCTTAAAGGGGGTAAAATAGGGGATGAAATCCCAGTGTGGAGGTTATCCATTTTAAAGTAAGAATCTTGAAAATCGCTATACGTCCTTCTTATTTTAAACCAAGAACAAGTTGTTTTAATATTTTTATAAATTGAACCCTTAAGGGGGTAAAAAGGGGGTTTGAAGTTTGTATGGAAGTCCGTCATCTTTGATGTTAAGAAAGTGAAAAATTGTATATATACGTATAATTTAAATTAAAAGTAATTCAATTAAACGATTTTGGAAAATTACCCTCAGTATGGGCGATATCTTAAACTGTCTTAAAAGTTAGAATCTTAGAATTGATGTTTGGGCATCAATTTTGAAAAAAAAAGTGACTTTTGAATTTTGAACCCCTAAGGGGTAGATGCGCGGGTTTGAAGTTTGAATGAAGAATTTTGTAATAAAGACTAAAAACTGCGTGGGTAACGCCGCGGGCGCAGTCTAGTATATAATCCGAAATGCAGATCGGCCTCTCGTGTTAAGAAAGCATCGCTCGAAACGAGAAAGTTAGACCGGCTGCAAAACATTGGATACAAACTTACCTTATGAAAGTTTGCGAGAGGCAAACACGAATGCGGTGTAACCCACGCCTAGTGATGCCTCTCGACTTACTCAACTTACCTGATTGAGTCATTTTACACTTGTACTCAAATACTAAACAGTACTTAATCCTAAATGTACACCACACATCAGGTTACCATAATCTGTCTTTCCTCAATTGATATTGAGCCAAATGTATTAGATATTAAGATGAGAATCGACTGTAGACATTGGACATATGTGGTTTTCCGTACTACAATCTTCTATGTTTAAAATGAGTTTGAATGAATATTTTATTTTGGTTGAAGCAATTTTTACAATTTCTTCTAAAGTCAATGACGCACTTAAAAAAGTATCGTCAGATGGCGAAATTTATGTCATCTTTCCTGTGCATCCTGTGGTCTACTTTAGGCGCTTTGGTCCTCATGGTTTCCATTCCATTCCATACCATGGATGGTAAGCGTCGCCTAATGGACACCCGCGACACCAGTCAGACTTTTTTACAAGCCACATATTATCCAGCTCGCTTACATTTTTTAGGTGTGATAATGTTTCGTTATATCCTAAGACTCCTTTCGTGAAAAAGCGAATAAAAAAATGACTATTTTGACTTACGTTATATCATCACTCGAGTTGAATTCGACTAGTGACGTCCCTCTTTTACTTGTAAGGTTACGCTACATGCAGGCGTGCGATACGGTTAGATTATACAGCTTATATACAGTACAGTTGCAACGTCGTATACAGTCGTATACAACGTAATATACAGTTGCAACGTCTATTTAGACGAACGGTTCATTTCGACCCACTGTGTGTTTAGAGTCTGCGTTTCGAAGATATACTTAGTCTTTCAAATGTTACGAGTAGTTCGGGGTACAGTGCTAATCAAGTCTTGGCCAATATTCTAGATAGCAATAAGGAAATATTAAGGCACTTATAATAATCAGAAACGAAAGAGTCCGAAGAAACGAATCGCTGTATTAAAGAAAACTATAGGTGATACGTAACAAATGTGCAGGAATAAAATTGTCGCATAGACATGTCACTTTATATTTTCCGACCAAAATTTCATTTTGTAGTGACATTCCGGAAAAAACTAATGAATATCTTTTAGCATTTAAAACAGTTTCATTCGGTTACCGAAAAATTTAGTGGTCATAATTTTATTTATGCAAAGGGGTGTAAAAGCAAAAATCGACCGATGTAAAATGTAAATGGAAATAAAATTGTTAATGCGAATCGCGAAGCATGACGCCTCGGCAGCTATAAATTTTATTTCAAAAACTTTCCTTACTTGTTACGAATTTATCTGATTGCAGACCTCTTTAGCTTTACAAGAGTTTTTAAACACTCCGAGATCTTTCCTCATCGGGAGAAACGAAAGTGAGACGAACAATTCCATTTTTGCGCTAAAGACGAATGTTTTCATCTGATTTTCAACCCTATTCCGACGTGATTTAGGTTTTAAGCGTTTTCTAGATGTACAGTCGTCGTGGTCGTATTTTATTCGGAAACTTTTTGCAGTTACTGATTATTGGAAGTTAAATTTTTCTTTTTGTTGCGTCGCGAATCGGTCTTGGAAGGCGTGATTCAGTGAAAGGGCTGAATTTCTTATACAGTTTTATTATGTTTTGCAAATTTTTCGGTGACAACTTCGTGAACTTCGACGAAGGTATTAGCGAAAAAAAGTTGGACAACGAACCCGGAAAGTTTTCGTGTTTTCATCGGAATCAGAAATGAGAGCAACAAATAGGAAAGAGGGAAAGAAGTTTTATGATCGCTCTTCACATATGATACTTCATGCATACTCCTAAATATATTTTACGGGTCAGTAAGGATTAAGTTAGAAGTAGGTCAATTTTATTCTGATACACAGATTAATTTATCTTATTAATCTCTCCGAATCAGTGGTATATTACATAATATTTGACACTCATAAATGTTCTGTATGGACTTCAAATGAATTAAGATATTTTTATTTGATTTATTTTTATTTTATTCTCAAATGACAGCCTAGAGACAATTGCACAAAATGCTTTTATGAAAGATATTAATTGGTTAGTTAGTACACTTGTCAATTATAGTAGGGCCAAAATAATAAGCCACATTTGACACTTCATCAAAATTCGACAACGCAACTTTGTATCAACCGGCATGGAATTTATCAATCTTTCAAATAGCACAATTTCTTAACATTTTAAAATAATGTTTACATTTATTTATTTATGATTTACTTTCTCTGTTAAACTATTTTTAAACTTATTAAACATTTATTTTTCCAGAGAATTGAACGTTGGTGCAATGTTGTATCTGTCAAACAATTTTCTTTTTAAGCTCTAGAGATTTTCCCGAAATAATCGAACGAATACAATGTTTACTCGTGTAGGAATTTTCAACCATAAATGAAAAACCCATTAAATAAAACGTATTATTCTATTGTTTCAAAATATAAGTACATTTTTAACTTTGTAAACAGAAAAACTATATATGGCTCACAATATAAGCGCTTTGATTTCGAAGAAAAAGAAATAAACTAGCCGCGGATCAATATATAGTACATGATCGGTATCTACTATATTTTTTCTTTTCAATAACTTCGATTCGCATTTTTCCAAATAAAATAACTTCTTTTCCATAAATATTTTATTCGATTCACGTTTTTCATATCTATTATTCACTTTAATCGAAGTTTTTTTGTAGGTCACCTCTATATGAGAGAAACGTCAAATGTGGCCTATTATTTTGGCTCCACTATAGGACCGATTCGGCCACCCTTATTCCGATAATAAATCTATGGTTAGCGCTGTCATTCTAATGACAATGAATGAATGAATGAATGACATGACCATGAATCTTTGGTTTATCATCGTTATGCTAAAGATTTACTTTTTACCCATTTTGAACAAGCATGTAGGTATATAATTTATTATTTATGTTATTTTTTATCTTTTCAGTTTTTTCGGCAGTTTAATATACTTTAGTTAGTCCACTTAGGCCCGATCCGGCCAACCTTAATCCGGTAATAAATCTATGGTATAGGTCATTCTATACAAATCTGACACTATACCGATTTATCCACGGATAAAGTTTGACTTTTTACCCATTTTGGAGAAGAAGGTATCCATAATTGATCAAGACGGGAATAACCACGATATTTATTATATGATACAACTTTGTGTACTCGCACGTTGTTGTTGTGCATGTGTGTTGTGTATTGGACGGAGCGGGGCGAGTGGTCGAGTAAAATATCATCATCATCATTATCATCAGCCCATTTAAGTCCCCACTACTGGGGCACGGGCCTCCCTCAATCACATAAAAAATATGTGAGTACATAATAATAATAAATAATAAATATTTCACAACGTCACATACATTGATCTGACTCCGAGATAGGTAGCTCAAGCACCTGTGTTACGGATATCGGAATCAACAGTGGGATTATAAATATTTACATATAATACTTTTCTTTTGTAAATACATACTTATAATACATAGAAAACACCCAGACCAATCCAAACAGACATGTTCATGCACACAAATGTTTTTACTGTGCGGGGATCAATATTGTATCACATAATTAATATCGTGTTAATTCCCGTTTTGATTAATTATAGTTATAGTGCAACGTGAAAATTAAAAAAAAAGTAGGTATCCATCCAAATAATTATCTATGGTAATGAATATTTTTATCTTTCCTTTTTTTTGGCAGTTCATTATTTTTCATAATACCTACTTACATACCTACCTACCTACAATAACTTCTTCTTGATTTGAGCGTGTAATTCCTGCTTGCACCCAAGGCTACCGCTTTGGAACCCAGGTGTACGTGTGTGTTTGTACCACGATTCAGGATTTGGGGAGTCTAAACATTATAATGAAGCGACTGCCGTCTGACCTTCGCAACCCTTTTACTTATATAACATCTATCACTTCTAAATTGCCATGAACATGCGTACGCGTAGGAGAGCTACGCTTCGGCGTGAATTGGCCGGCTCAACCGGAGTGATAGCGGCCCACAGAAAACTGGCGTGAAGTAGCACTGTGCTGTATTTCGCTGCGTGAGTGAGGATACCGGAGGTCCAATCCGATGGAAAGGGTGGCTTAAAGGTTGGCAGCGCACTTCGGATTCCACTGGTGTCGCAGGTGTTCGTGGGTTGCAGCAATTGCTTACCATCAGGTGATCCGTCTGCCGTGTGGTCCCCGGAAGAGGAGAATAGGCCACCCTTACTCTTACCGAGGTGTCGTAAAAGGCGACTAAGGTAAAGCTGCTGGCATGATCATCAGCACCTAGAGAAGGAAAACTCTGCATTTATATCAAAACCCTCGCCAACCTGTCTGCCAAACGAGGTGAGTATGGCAATTACCCCTCATGTGATTGAGGAAGACCCGTGCCCCAGCAGTGGGGACTTAAATGGGCTGATGATGATCTGTCTGCTCTTCTGCCACCTATCACATAAAAAAAAATACAAACAACAATGAAGAAATACAATACAAAGTGGATTTTACTCGGTAAGGTTTACTTTTTCAAATAAATGTATGTAAGTAAGCTGCAATCGCTTAACTGTCCTTTTTAATTTTTGTTTGCCCAATAGTAGGTCACATCTCTAGCATATTGTAACTGCCTCTCCAGACGTGATAGTACTTACCATTAACCGTAATATCGGGACACTTCTACACTGCTGATCCGAAAGGTGGCCATAAAAATATCATCCGACCATAAAAGTTCCTCTCAGTCACCTTTCGTATCAACATACTTTACGTATTTAAGACATTTTATGTATGTCACGTCCAAACTGAATTTAAGGGAGTCAAGTTTACAGCTCGGCTCCTAATTTAGTTTGTGTTTGGTACACTGTCCTGTGAATTCAGATCATGTTTTTATGCCTATGTACTATGTACATTCTTTGAAGTCCGGGTCGGCTGTCTGTTGGAACATACTACGTAGATGATTAGAACACAAAGATATAAGATCTGACATGGAAATGGAACTAGAAATGGGACGCGCGCTTTAAACGGAATGTGCCATTTTTGGAAAAAACATCACAGAGTGTAAAAGAGATCCAATCGACCCTGACGCAGATTTTATACGGGTGCGGTAGAGATAGAACGTCGCCCAGCACGTCACCGCTGTACTAACGGCTTAATACAGTTTTTTTACACCTCGTCTGGCCGTTAATATTCATAGTAGAGGTACAGTCACGAGCTTTAATTTGGGACCGTTAAATGTCGTTAGAACATTCATAATGCAATAGGGTTTTTTTATGTGAATGAAACTTTAGTGCAATAATGTTGAATGTCAAGTAAAGACATATAATGTCTTATCTAATTGACCGTTGAAACGATAACCTCTTTGAAAAATGCTATCATTACGGTTTTCTTATTACGAACATATGTTGTGTTACTCGTGTCAGTGTCAGTTAAGAATATAGTTTAATTACTCGTAAAACATCAGTAAAGATCGTATGCCCTCGCTCAAGTTGACGTTTTTGCACAGTTGCCCCTAGAAAAGTAAAGTTTTCGATGGGAAATATTATGGCTTTGACACGTTAAAACATTAACTCTTTATAGCGAAAGTATAAAGATATTCAATCTTGGGTCCCAAATTAAATCTCGTGACTGTACCATAAAATAATATTTTACATATTTTTTGGGGGTCAAATTGAGGCTCAAATTGACTTAAAACTAGGGTATACAAAATAAATAAAAATGACAAAAGTACATATTCGACAGTTTCCAGGGGTACCCAAACTAAGCTAAGCTTGTATCTTGGGATACCAATTTCCAAATAAAAACAGAGTTTCTTAGATCATAGAATAGAGATTCTTAGACTTATGGAAGTCCATAGGTGCTCTAATTAGACAACCATTACCATAATAGGTTCATATATAGGTAAAAAAAGTGAATAAGAAAGAGAAATAAGTGAAGCTACTTAGTATGTATGAGTTGTTGTAAGATGACGGAGTACTTTGGAGTGGTTAAAATATATTTATTTATCCTACTAGAAACACTCAAGGTGACGGGTAGGCCACACTAGCGACGCCAATCGATTTCAATTTTTAGCTACTAAACTGGATCTATTTTAAACAATTTCGGGGTTACAACCTCTAGGCAAACACTTATACTATTTATTAAAAAACAAATATTGGGTCTGCTTTTCGTACGCGATAAATTTATTCACGCCAAAAGTGGCCGCTTTTGGCGTGAATCAATTTTTAGCGTTCGCGTTGGACCCAACATTTGTGCATGGTTATTTAATAAATAGTATAATTATTTGCCTAGAGGTTGCAATCCCAAAATTGTTTAAAATAGATCCAGTTTAGTAGATAAAAATTAAAATTGACTGGCGTCGCTAGTCTACCCGTCACCTTAACTCAAAAAGTCCACGCTCAACGTCGTAACAAGTAATTCCCGACTTCCGTATCCAGAAATAAACTTCTCATCTGCTTACACAGCAAAGTATGCAAACGCAGCCAACTCGAAGTCTGAACCAACTCAAACATTAGTTAGGACATTATTCAACTTGTTACACGCTTTTTCAGATGCAGAAAGGAGGAAATTAAATTTGCGAACCGAAGTTGACCGTCTGCGCTGCATGCGTGCGTAGTGCTGTGTAGAGGTGGAAAGGGTATCGAAAGTTTTTCACTGATACGCAATATATCGTATTCGTTTCACAGCTCTTCTGTGAAACGAATACGATATATTACGCCATTCGCCATGGCCTTAGATCGCGCGACTCCCTTAGAGGTTTGTTTAAAGAAATCGACATACTTACCGTGGCTTCTCATTACATCATTGATTGCCTTATGTACGTACATAAGAATTGCCATCAGTTGTCGAAGAAGTCTCACTGTCACAGCCCTAACTCCAGAAATAAGCATAGACTTGCAGTTCCAAATATCAGGCTCCATAAGGTCGGCAGTTCATTTATGGGGTTTGAGCATAAAAATGTTTAGTAAGTTACATCAGATTATTATTGACTTGCCCACACATAAATTTAAATTGTATATAAAAACTGTTTGATGAAGAAAGGCTATTATAAAATAGACGATTTTTTGAATGACAATAATTTAAGGACATATCAGTAACATAAAAATTGTACTTTATTTTTAAGTAATTGTGACATTTTGTAAAACAACTTTTTTTTTTAAATAGTAACTGCTAAGTTTCTTGCTGGTCTCTTCTTGGCAGAAAACTACATTCCGAACCAGTGGTAAACATGTTGACATTCATAAGTGTTCTGCATGGACCTAAATTAAATAAACTATTTTCATTTCATCGTAGCTAGACAGAAACAACCAACAACAACTCACAGAAAACCGGCGTGAGTGGGGGTGCCGGAGGCTCAATCTGGGGGATAGGGGGTTTAAAGTTTGGCAGCGCACTTGTGACTCTACTGGTGTCACGGGTGTCAATCGGCGGCGGCAATAGCTAACCATCAGGTAATCTATCTGCTCGCTGGATGTCCGCAACACATAAGGCATCACAGGCGTTTTTTTGAATATGAACACTTTCTACCATGTACCTAAGCTCTGTGGAACGGTTTGGCTGCAGCATTTTTTTCCATAGATACGAATAACGATAAAGGAATTTAAGAGAAAAGCAAACTATCTATTATTTTTAATTTACATAAGCAGAGTTGATTACCTACAACCAGGGGGGCACTTGTGCTTGTTTCTCGTCTCTAGCATAAAAAACATTAGCTCTGCACTGCGACCGCTTAATTGACTCGTGTACACCGAAAAAAGATATATAAATAGACACTGAAGCTGACCTGAAGCTCTGGCTCACATTGATATCGAAGAGTGCGTAGACCTACGATATGCAGCAGCAAGTAAATCATACCGTGTCTCTCCCGAACACGTTCCGTATACTTTGTCTCATGCCGAACCACGCCCAAATCAGTAATCAGTGCGTATAGGTAGCCGGCGCCTATAGGCACGTACGCTATATGCCTATGTTCTTTATAATGTGGATATGCGAAATCTTATTGAAATAATAAATTTAATAAATTTGATCTGTGATGATATAGATCTTAGATAACTACAAAATTGCAAAAAAACTTACAAAACTTCTGATCTTTACAAGTATTTTTTTAACCGAATAAAAAAGGAGGAGGTTCTCAATTCGTCGGATTAAGGTGAAAGGTGGCAGACGAGCAGATCAACACTTCTGCATCAGATGGATCAGCTGATGTTAAGCGATTGCAGCAGCCTATGGGCAACCAGTAGAGTTACAAGTGCGCTCCAAATTGCATTAATCTCCTCTCTCCCCCTGATTGGGTCTCCAGTACCCTAATTCACTCAACTAAATACAGTGCAAAACCCTGCTTCACGACGACGGTTTTCTGTTAAGCCGTGTTTTACATGACGACCCGTTTGGAATAGAGGTAGTAAACGCTGCTTCTGGTCCAAGGGTTGCGGGTTCGATCCCCGCACAGTACAAACATTTGTGTGCATGAACATGTCTGTTTGTACTGGTCTGGGTGTTTTCTGTGTATTACAAGTATGTATTTATCAAAAGAAAAGTATTTAATGTACCTATTTGTAATCCCACTGTTGATTCTGATATCCGTACAAAAGGTGCTTGAGCTACCTATCTCGGAGTCAGGTCAATGTATGTGATGTTGTGAAAATTATCATTATTATATTACATATCACTCCGTTTAAGCCATATCATTCGTACTGTTTTTTATCGATAATTTTGACATGTCCCGTCCCTATGCGTGCAAAGTTCGCGAGAGTAGATGTTGGACATAGTTCAGAGCCGATTAGAAATAGGAACGTGCCTAAGCGCAAGCTCTTACGAGTTCAAGGGGCGCTCTAACGATAGCCTGTTTCCTAGTTTATATCTTGCGGGATAGGTTTTGTGGGCGTTAAATGAAGTTTTTTAATGAGAAAACGTGTTTTACTCGTTTTTCTAATGATACTTAATTCTTAATCTAAATCCTGTGTACTTATACTGGGTGTAAAAAGACCCTTAACGAAGCCGGCGTCTACGCACTTAGACCATTAAAACAAGTCTTAGAACAAAAAAATATTGATGGGAAACGAAGTTGATTTTTTCGTGTCAATTTTAATCCTATAAACGGACAACACAATGAACAGTGTACATCGGACCGCGCCGCACGCGCGCCCGCGCCTCAGTCGCCGAGACGCGTTCCCCGCACACCCCCCCGTCCCGCTTTCAAACATTACATTGCGGGCTGTACGTTTTGAAGCCATTTTTCCCTAGGAATTACTTAAAATTTTGAACAAGTTTCTGTGGACAAAAATTATGTAATAATGTTTTAAATTTATTTACATCAAAATCTTGAGACTTTTATTTTGACTTTGACCTTCAATAACTTGGAAAGTATTGATTTCCCAGGTATGGTCTAGAAGGAAAAAATGGTCCTGATGATGTGCTGAATACGTAGGTTTCGGCTTCGTTAAGGGTATTTTTACACTCTGTATAGATTCGCAGCCATGTTGTGGTTAAGTATGTTGATCGTTTTTAATATCATAAGACATACTATGTACTGTATTTATGCAAATAAAAATTCATTCATTCATCCATTCATTCATTCATTCATTCATACTTTTATAGATAGATAATACTTTACCCCAATCGTAGCGGCGCTCAGATTACGTGTCGCAAATGCGGACGGAAAATTCACTCCCGCATAGGACTATACAGCCACGAGCGCAGCTGTAATGTCACCACACCGCGCGACGCTGCTTTAAAACATCTGTTATATAGATGAAAAGCCCTTTTGATTGAACACTTTATTGCACAAAATACACAACTTAAGTACGCATTACAGAATTTTAACTACAATTTTGACGGTCTAAATTCTATCAGGTAAATATTCAAAAATATCGAAAATATTTGTTTTCATCATACAGACCGACAAGCTAGTATTGGTCGATGGCAAAAAAAAGATATGGTTTTTAAAGACGGGTCAGATTAGTGATACAAAAAACACTTCAATAAATTTTAATTAGTACAACAATAGATATAGTGTTGTACCATGGACTCATTATGTGTATTAAGTTATTTTTATGTTAAATGTTTTTTTTTTAATTTCCTTGTCACAATATACACACATTAATAAAACATTGAATTCATATATCATGTCAAACATTGATTTCGTACTTAGAAATAAAAATAGACACCAGAGGCCAATGCCTCTCTTAATTAAGTTAACATTACAATTAATGTATTTAAAGTCCAGGTGGTTATCAAACCCACGACCCTTGGCAAACGGAGTACTAGTTAGCAAAAGCGTAGGTAGTCTTCGGCATGAATGGGCTGGCTCGTGCGGAAAACAGCCTCACAAAAAACAGGCGTGAAGCCTTTCGCTGCGTGAGTGAGGGTACCGGAGACCCAATCCGGGGGAAAGTGTGGTTTAAAGGTTTGCAGCGCACTTGTGACTCCACTGGTGTCGCGTACATCCATGGGCGACGGTAATCGCTTACTATCAGGTCTGCTCGTCTGCCACCTAACGCTTAAAAAACGCAATCAGGCCTGTCAAAAAAACATACAATATTATTTCTACCATTGTTTTAAGGCGACGGGTACGGCACTCTAGCGACACCAATTGATTTTAATTGCTATCCTACCAAAATAAATTTATTTTGAATAATTACGGGGCTTCAGTCTCTCGGCAAACACTTATACTATTTATTTAATAACCATGCCCAAATGTTGGGTCTGTTTTTGTACTAAAAAAAATGATTCACGCCAAAAGTGGTCGCTCTTGGCGGTAATACTAAATTCGAGTGTAAAACCAGATCAAATAGCTAACTATACCTAACTATTAAATAAATACTATAGTAGGTTTTTACCGAGAGACTGAAGCCCCCCAGTTGTTTAAAATAGATCTGGTTTAGTAGCTAATGATTAAAATTAATTGGCGTCGCAAGTGGGGATTTTCTTAACTTAACTAAGTTGTTGCTGGCAGATAATGAAACCCATTGTGGATTAGAATACTTTCTTTATTTGATTATAATTCACAAAACAAACTTCGAAAAAAACCTTGTAGTCTTCAATACGTCAACGCATGGTTTTTCCGCCCAAACCTGAAGTCGAACCGAAGCGGCAAAAACAAAGGGCAGCCCAAGAGCGTTTATCAAACGCAATCATTTATCAGAATATAACTAGTGGGGCGTGCACGTTGCGACGGACATTTTCCATCGCCGCACGGATTTTTTGCCACCCTGTATGTTGTTTTCCTCATTTTCCTAACGTTTTTTGGTCCAATCGGGATTGGCCAAATAAAAAATAGACGTTGATAAAATGTGACGCTTTTTATTTCTATCGCGTCGCGTGCTGGCTGAAATCGTTACTGTTCTAACTTTTTGAAGTTGTGTTTACAGTTTTTGCTGCATTGTGTGAAATGAATACATACGTGTTCTAAAACATGTATTTATAAAATAATTTGATTATGCAGAGATCGAGGATATGATGCGAGGGATATTAGATTAGCGAACGTTCCTTGTGTGCTTGAGCCTCCCAGTCTGAGTTGAACTGACGGTAAGAGGCCGGATGGGCTGACTTTGGTGCCTTGGAAGAACGGCAAGTGTCTTTTTTGGGACGCTACTTGCGTTAGCACTGTAGCCGCCAGCCACCTTAGTCGCACTGGTCACTCTCCGTCAGCAGCTGCAGAAGATGCGAGTTTTAAAAAGAGGCTTAAGTACGACAATTTGGAGCCTCTTTACGAGTTTGTACGAGACGATGGGCTGTTGGGGGTCAGAGCTAGTCTTCTCTTTGTGCGTGAGATAGGCCGCAGAATAAACGATGTGACTGGTGACTCAGGCTCCAGTTCGTTCCTGGCGCAGAGTCTTGCCATCGCTGTTCAGTGTGGTACTATGTTAGCAAAATTATTAAATTAAAAGGTCTCACTATATTTCGAATGAGAAGAATATTTTTTCTATGAATCAAAACCAATGTCACAGATCACACAAATAGATAGACATCCTTATTAAACATTTCTTCTCTATAATTACAACGGCTTATTTGCGTTACGGAGGAAATCATGGCTCGTTTCCGGCGCATTTATTTGCTCCTTCCTACAATATGGATTCCTTCAAACGAAGCGCGAAGAATGTAGTATGGCAGTCGGCAGTCCCAACGGAAGTGAAGCGTTGATATCGTGTCCGTTTTAATTGCTTTTGCTTTCCATCAAGCTGAGGCGAGTCACTATATTAATATAACAGATAATCTTACCTCGCATAAAATCATTTATTCAAGTCACAGAGTCTATAGGTGTTAGTAACAATATTACCATACAAACTATGTTAGTACATATTTCTAGCAGTAACATAATATTTAAAACTCCCTTTATTTTTCTTCCTTTAAATAAATTAAATTAAATTTGTTCGTATTAAATATTATGTTACTGCTAGAAATATGTACTAACATAGTTTGTATGGTAATATTGTTACTAACACCTATAGACTCTGTGACTTGAATAAATGATTTTATGCGAGGTAAGATTATCTGTTATATTAATATAGTGACTCGCCTCAGCTTGATGGAAAGCAAAAGCAATTAAAACGGACACGATATCAACGCTTCACTTCCGTTGGGACTGCCGACTGCCATACTACATTCTTCGCGCTTCGTTTGAAGGAATCCATATTGTAGGAAGGAGCTATAAATGCGCCGGTAACGAGCCATGATTTCCTCCGTAACGCAAATAAGCCGTTGTAATTATAGAGAAGAAATGTTTAATAAGGATGTCTATCTATTTGTGTGATCTGTGACATTGGTTTTGATTCATAGAAAAAATATTCTTCTCATTCGAAATATAGTGAGACCTTTTAATTTAATAATTTTGCTAACAGTATTTTTAACGCGAGATCAAAGCTTTGATTTGATTAAATTAACCTCAGCGATAGTCAATTAATTTCCGTCGTAGGATAAAGAATCTGTTGTAATTGTAGAGCGACGTGTGGAGGGCCCTCCTGGTAATGGATCTGGAGTGGGCTCGAGGAATCTCTAGCTGATATTGCTCGGAGAGGCGCTGTAATAATTAGGGTGGAATGATCGGTCGCTTATCGAGGTTTTGTGTTTCTTTCGCATAAAACCGGGGGTAACCTGCTTAGAATTTTTATTAATATAAATAAATTAAGAATTTATTTATATTGATCAAATCTCACACATTGACCTGATTCAGTACCAAGTAGCTTAGGCTTATCAGACAACAGGGGAATTTCAAATAATATTTGGAATTCCATAAACATATAGAGTTATATACGGCTATATTAAAACACCCAGATCAGACAGGCGGAATATAAACCATTTTATCCATTATAAATATTATATTCCTAATATTTTTAATTTACCGTTATTTGAATCAACGATATCAAATTGGTTTTAGTATCTCGCTTCAATTATGAATTTATTAATCAAATACACCGCATATACAGGTTTTCTTCTACCAATCCGTAAACTTCATTTTAGGGGTAGGTTCAAATAATTAATTATGGTTCTATACTAAAAAAAATCTAAATACTTTCTTTTATGGATTTACCGTTGTAATTTTAATAACTCTTTCACAAGAATAATAAGTGGGAGAGTCACGCTTCGGCATGAATGGGCCGACTCGAAAGCAGTGGTATCACGGCCTCACAGACAACCGGCGTGGAGCAACACTGAGCTGTGTTTCGCTGCGTGAGTGTGGGTACCGGAGGCCCGATCCGGGGGAAAGGGGGGTTTAAAGGTTGGCAGTGCTTTCCGACACGCTTTATCCTTTGTCATTGCGTAGAGATGTAGCATCGCTGTGTGTCTTCTATCGCATCTACAATGGGGAGTGTTTCGAGGAGCTGTTCGGAATTATTCCAGCTGCAAATTTTCACCCACATCACTTGGATGAATTTTACTCCACCACAGTTCGCTTCTGACGTCACTTCCTACCGCGCGTAGTAAAACTATGGAATCAGCTACCAAAATGGTGTTTCCGAACAGATAGGACCTGGTGAGTTTCAAGAAAAGAGCGTATTCCTCCCTTAAGAGCCAGCAACGCATCTGTGATGCCCCGTGTGTCGCAGATGTCCAAAGGCGGTGATAATTCACTTACCATCAGGTGAGCCGTCTGCTCGTTTGTCTGCCATTATGTAAAAAAAAGTGTACTTGTGACTCCAATGGTGTCGCGGGTGTCCATGGGTGGCGGCAATCGCTTACCATCAGGTGATCCGTCTGCTCGTCAGCCACCTGGCTTATCACATAAAAAATAATCGTTACAATTAATATAAATCTACTGGCGGTGCTAGTTAAGTCGATGCGTCACCTTAATAACTGGCCTTCATTATTTATTCTTAATTTTATAAAATCCTCTTCTTCTGTAAAATGTATGCAATAAGTATATCTATTTATCTTCTTCCATCATTCGTCTATGTCATCGATCATTTGTCTTCTGTCCCTGTCCGTTGTCGTTCTTCATACAATTTCAGTCATCAATCTGTTACGTTCCTTGCATGCATTTATCGATCCATTACTCTACATAGATTAATTATTGTATCGTTACGACACTAGTATTATAATATCTGTGGTTAAGACTATACCTAATATAGGCTTTTCGTTATCTACATTGAGCTGATAATATTGTGGTACACACTGCTAATCAGGGCGAACCAAGCGAAAATTGATTAATTATTATTAAGACGTTATGTGTGTTTGGGTGTTATATTGTAAGGAAAAAATGTGAGAGAACGCTGCCTTTGGTCCAAGGGTTGGGGGTTCGATCCCCGCACAGTACAAACATTTTTGTGCATGAACATGTCTGTTTGTATTGGTCTGGGTGTTTCCTATGTATTATAAGTGTGTATTTACAAAAGAAAAGTATATTATATGTATATATTTTTAATTCCACTGTTTATTTTTGGAGTATCTCTGAAGAACCCCATCAGAAACGATGTAATCCGACAGAGAACCAGAGTCACCGACATAGCCCACCGAATTAGCAAACTGAAGTGGCAGTGGGCTGATCATATTAGCCGAAGAACTGACAGCCGTTGGAGCCGTAAAGTCCTTGAGTGGAGACCGCGACTCGGTAAGCGTAGTGTTGGACGCCCTGCGACAAGATGGGATGGTGACATTCGAAGGCTGGCTGGTGTGGGCTGGATGAGAGTGGCCGCAAACCGCGGCGTGCATTAGGGGAGAACTATGTCCAGCTATGGACGAGTGTGGGTTGCTGATGATGATGAAGTGTTTTTGGAAAATAACTGCCATACACAAAACAAGATACTAGTTACAAAATAATAATAACAGCTGCTAGCGAGCAGCAAAAGTCCACACATGATAACTCAGTGGATAAGGATGCGCCTTCCAAATAGTAGGTTCATTTTTTTATGTCGTAGGTGGCAAACGAGCAGACGAATCACCTGTTGGTAAGCGATTGCCGCCGCCCATGGACACCCGTGACACTATTTGAGTCACAAGTGGGCTGCCAACCTTTAAACCTCCCTTTTCCCCGGATTGGGCCCCCAGTACCCTCACTCACGCAGCGAAACTCAGCACAAAGCTGCTTCACGCAGGTTTTCTGTGAGGCCGTGGTATCTCTCCAGTCGAGCCGGCCCATTCATGCCGAAGTGTGGCTCTTCCACGGTCAATTCCATTTCATGCATCTATTATTCAAATCTATGTGCGTATTTCTACCATTACCTCGGCAGTAGGGAAAAACGTTGTGAGGAAAGTGTAGTCTCCATGATTCAGTTGGTCCTGTTAAAGGGCTGCAAAGATCATGTTTAAAAATAACCAATCATATTGTATATGGACCTCACTCCTATAGTACTCCATCTAGCGGATTTTTCAAACGCGAACACCCACATTCAAGTAGCTCAAAACTCCTATTACAGGTTAATATTAAGGTGAAAAGTTACAAGACCAAATTTCTTGTTAAATATTTTTTTCAAATCATTCTCACCCCATTTGCAAAGCATACAATTCAGCACTTAAGGCGACGCGAACCAGAATAATTTACTAGTGTTTGGACAATGAAAGTTTTTATCGCGATTTGAACTCTGTGAATCAGCTCATCCATAAACTTCAGCTCAAAATGCATTAAATTCTTACTTTGTGCAAATTCTTACTTTGGGAAGCGCTCCTTTCACAACACAATCTGCATATGAACTGTTTTATTTGAGAGAATTTTCTTAGCAGTGTCCAAAATTATGATAAGTTGTTTTGTTCATGTGATAGGTGGCGGACGAGCAGACGGATCAACTGATGGTAAGCGATTGCCGCCGCCCAGGGACACTCGCGACACCAGTGGAGTCACAAGTGCGCTGCCAACCTTTTAACTACTTTTTCCCCCGGATTGAGCCTCCGGTACCCACGCAGCGAAACACAGCAGTGCTATTATTTCATTATATTTCGTGTGTTATTTCATCGAATTTGCTTCGTTATCTAATAAATTCGTGATAGACTGACGTCAGGTGTGAATTAAAATTATTTTTAAATGTAAATTAATTAAATCGTCTCCTTTTTATTTTGACGCTGGGGAATGCCTCCTTATGCATACCCTCCTGCCGGGGGGCAGGCGAGTTATGTCGGGCTCTTCTCTGGCGGGGGCTTCTCCTAGCGAGATGCAGGCCAGAGGCCGACTAAACCCCAGCGACGCTCCCTCATGGCCAGAGTGGGGGCGAGAGCACATGAGTGGGGGGAGAGGACATGAGTACGGGTTGAAGAACCCTACTTCACGTCTCTCCCCAGGTGGAGGGCCCACTTACACTGCAAGCCGGCCAGAGGCATACTGACTAAACCCTAGCGACGCTCCCTCATGGCCAGAGTGGGGGGGAGAGGACATGAGTACGGGTTGAAGAACCTTACTTCACGTCTCTCCCCAGGTGGAGGGCCACTTACACTGCAAGCCGGCCAGAGGCATACTGACTAAACCTAGCGACGCTCCCTCATGGCCAGAGTGGGGGCGAGAGCACATGAGTGGGGGGAGAGGACATGAGTACGGGTTGAAGAACCCTACTTCACGTCTCTCCCCAGGTGGAGGGCCCACTTACACTGCAAGCCGGCCAGAGGCATACTGACTAAACCCTAGCGACGCTCCCTCATGGCCAGAGTGGGGGGGAGAGGACATAACCCTAGCGACGCTCCCTCATGGCCAGAGTGGGGGGGAGAGGACATGAGTACGGGTTGAAGAACCTTACTTCACGTCCCCCCCCAGGCGGAGGGCCCACCTACACTGCGGGCCCGTCACTGCCTCCCCCAGTCAAGCTGGAGGGAGCGATAGGGACAGGTCTCCCTGACTGCTTCTCGAAGGTGGCAGTTCTACATAGCGGTTTAGTATTGGCCGGTTTCCTCTAGATGGCGCTAGCAGGCTAGCGCTGACTGATGCCTCTATCATATATAAGTTACTCTATGCTCCCCGTTGCCCCAAATTCGGCCCTCGTTATCCTCACTCACTCAGCAAAACACAGCACAGTCGCTGATTTACGTTGGTTTACGGTAAGGCCGTCATATCGCTCTGGTCAAACCGGTCCACCTACGTCGCTCTTGGTCAAACGTTCACGGTATTTAATTTTCTTGTAAAATAGCTAATTTAATTGTAAAAGAATAAAGATCAAGATTTCTTTATTGGCCACAAAACACACATTTAAGCATGAGTGACATAAAACTACACATATAGCAAAATTTAATCAGCCAAAAGGTTTATTTTGTTGAAAAAGGAATATTAATATCATATCCAAAACCTGGCGCCCAATTCTTATGCGTCGGATATTCATCGAAAAAAGATACATATAAATCGCATAAACATAAGTTTTTGTATGGTTTTCATGCGACCTCCGCCATTTTGTTTAAAATCGAAAATCCTGAGAATTGGGCTCCTATAGTGATATTAGGGGCCGTGTGGTGCCCGGCAGAGTAGAATAGGCCACCCTCACTCTTACCGAGGTGTCGTAAAAGGCGACTAAGGTAAAGCTGCTGGCATGATCATCAGCACAGAGAAGGAAAACTCTGCATTTATTTCAAAACCCTCGCCAACCCGTCTGCCAAGCGTGGTGAGTATGGCGATTACCCCTCATGTGATTGAGGGAGGCCCGTGCCCCAGCAGTGGGGACGTAACTGGGCTGATCATGATGATGATGAGTAATACAATTATAAATTGTATTTAAATTCCCGTTCGATTATTAGGTACCTACTTAAAATTTTCGGAAGATGAACAAAAGCGATAAAACTAACAAATTGCCTATTTTTCTAAGTAGCGTGGATGTAGTAAATCAGACCTTTCATCCATTATCTTTTGGCAACAAACTTCCGACTATCAGTTTAATCTTTGCTAAGAGCTTGTATGAGTTTCATGGTAAAAATAAGTTTGAAAATACCATACTAAGATTAGATATGTAAGTGTAATTTATCGATGACTATCTCATTTTAAACGACTGGTACGGTCATGTTCTGATAAAACCTCCGGTTTACGGTCAGCTACGTGGGAGTAATGCCTGGCCATGCCACCACTGCCAGGTCCCGACAGAAGGGATGGACCTAAAATGTGTTGCTTAACATTGTAAAAGATTACTTGCGTGTCTATTAATTGACTACAATAGATGTACAAGATGGCGCAAAGTGGTGGAATAGAAACAGGAAAGCTTTTTTTAAAAGACTGGCAACACGTTGATTTCACAGATGTTCATTTGCGGCGTCGATTACTGACTATAAGGTAACCTGCTTGCTCGTTTGACGCCTCAAACATAAGAAAAACAATCTTGAAATAAAATATTATACCAGGGAAATGTCACTCACTATGTAGATAGAAGTTCACTATTCGCATAAACCGCGAGAAGATATGGTGGTTTTGATTTCACAAATTCAATAGTTGGTACTAACGCCAGCTTAGATATCCAAAGCGACAATCCAGGTCAAGGATGTAACTTAACTCTTTACGTTGATATCTGTTGTTTTTTCGGGACTTCTTTTACATTCGGAAGAATGTGCTGTTTGTTTGCAAATCTTTACTTTACATTTTACTATGATGCCATAAGGAAATACATTTTTGTGTCATTTGACTACATTAGTCGGCCACGAAGTGTGAAGTAAAGTAAATATACATCCTATGTACCCAAACTATCAGTTATATTTGGTTTTTTTGTTGCTATAATCTTGAAATCCTCTGGGGAGGGTCATTATGTAATCATAGACGTGTTTTTATTATGTAATCATAGACTTTGTAAGGTTAATTTTAGTATTAAGTATTGCTAGGTAAACGTATTTAAGTACAAAGATATGTAGGTACGAAATAATTAGCGTCATCAAATTTTTATCGGGGCCAATGTTTCTTATTTCATAATCATCATTTTTGCTTTTAATTGTATTAGTTATCATCATTTATTGGAGAATTAGGTTATGTAGAGTACATAACCTAATTCTCCAATAAATGATGATAACTAACGTTTTCGTTATTGTAGTGTTATGTTTATTGTTAAAATTAATTTGTTAATTAAGTCCTTTATTATTTTCGTTTTTGCCTGAGATACAGGATTTTTCTAGTTCAGGCAGTAAACATAAAATTGATCCCTTGTATAAGTAGATTATAAGTATCATGTTGTTCTAATGATTTTGCAATAAAGTTTTATTTATTATTTATTTATTTATTATGATGAGGCTCTTTGAGTAGGTTCTCGCGCCTCCTTCCCACTCAGGCGTAGAAGAGAGCACCTTTGGTGTTTTAGTTTATACCTCAAGCCAGGGCCAGAATCTCTGAGAGAAGAGATTCTGGCCCTGGCTTGAGGTATAAACTGGCTTGAGGGCTCTCGCCCAACACCAAGGAGGAGGCCGTGGATTTCCACCTTGGCAGAGCCACGCTTCGGCAGGAATGGGCTGGCTTGACCGGAGATATTCCACGGCTTCACAGAAAACCGGCGTGAAGCAGCACTGTGCTGTGTTTTGCTGCGTGAGTGAGTGTAACAGAGGCCCAATCCAGGGAAAAGGGGGGGTTTAAATGTTGGTAGCGCACTTGTGACTCCACTGGTGTCACGGGTGTCAATGGGCGGCGGCGATTGCTTACCATCAGGTGATGCGTCTGCTCCTCTGCCACCTATTACATAAAAAGGTAGATAAAAAAGGCTTCAAACCCTACGTGTCGGCTGAAGCAAATCAAAGGATTGAATGAGAATAAAAAAAATATTGTAATATTTCTAACATGTGGATTTATTTTATGGACTTTGCGAGAGCCTCGCTTTGGCATGAATGGGTCGGTTCGACCAGAGTGATACCGCGGTTCACAGAAAACCAGCGTGAAGCAGAGTTCTTGCGTTGTGTTTCGGTGAATGAGTGAGTGTAGCAGAGGCCCGATCTGGGGAAAGGGGAGATTAAAATCTGCGAGCGCACTTGTGACTAATGGTATTACAATCCCATCTGGTGACCCATCAGTTCGTCTGTAACCAATATGGTCGGCTGGATTTGACTGGCCGAATGGCGCATTTGAAAGTGATCTTCCCTGATACGTGAAAGCTCATGGGTTTCATCCCCATCCTGGACAAGCATTGGTGACATGAATCCTTGTGATTGTTCAGCGTATTAAAGTATATATTTGTTACTCATCTTTTGTCTGATCTCCGCTACACAAGTGCTTAAACCACCTATTACGGAATTAGGTCAATGAGATGTTGTAATGATTTCATTACATAAAAAAAGTTATGAATCCTGCGATTTCAATAAGAGTTGTCACGGCGAAAACCGTAGATCAATAAAAGCTTCAACAGTGGGAGAGCCACGCTTTGGCATGAATGGACCGGCTCAACCGGAGTAATACCAAGTCCACACAGATAACCGGCGTAAAGCAGTGCATGCGCTGTTTCGCTGCGTGAGTGAGGGTACCGGAGGCCCAATCCAGTAGAAGGGTAGTTAAAAGGTAAGCAGAGCACTTGTGACACCACTGGTGTTGCAAGTGTCAATGGACGGCGGTAATCGCTTACCATCAGGTGATCTGTCGGCTCGTCTGCCATCTATATCATAAAACCGGCGTTTTATAGATTACCTGTGACTATGACTGATCTCACCAGTTATATTTTTCTCCTGGTGACATTGGCAAAATTACTTTCACAAAAGCTCAGTTCCTCAGTTCTGTGGAATGGTTTGGCTGCGGGAGTATTTTTCGACAGCTATGACTTAGAGACCTTCAAGAGAAGAGCGCACTCTCTTTTAAAAAGGCCGACAAGCGATCTCTGTCTTCATGGGCGGCGTTGATTACTTTCCACCAGGAGACTCGCTTGCTCGGTTGTCGCCTCTAGCATAAATAAAAACCATTCCATAGAAACCAAGCCCATATTCAAATATACGTAAAGAAATAATTGAAAAGTTTGAAAGGTAAATTGAAAGGTTACATACACAAAAAATATAAATTATGGTGACGGGTAGGGCCACACTAACGACGCCAAGCGATTATAATTTTAAGCTACTAAACCAGATCTATTTTAAACAATTTCGGATACAACCTCTCGGCAAACACTTATACTATTTATTAAATACTTATACTTATCTTTTGGGCCTGCTTTTGTACTTTGAATTTGAATTACCGGCAAAAGTGGACACTTTTGGCGTGAATCAATTTTTCGCGAACAAAAACGGACCTAACATTTGTACATGGTTATTTAATAAATAGTACAAGTGTTTGCCGAGAGGTTGTGACCCCGAAATTGTTTAAAATAGATCCGCCACCTATCGCATAAAAAAGAAAAATATGTAAAGAACAGGTTGGAAAAAGAACTGATTGAAAGCATGGAACTGTTTACCGATAAACATAATTGTCAACTTAATGTTATCTAATTTATATAAGAAAAAAAATTAAACCGAACAATCGTTGACTATTAGCCGAATTCAATTTGCTGCAGTTATATCAGCCATTACGGACCAGAAAATTTTAATAGACTATAAAATTCAGTATAAAAATTCCAAACATCGGGACAACTTGAAGCATAATAAACATTGACGGCGTTTTCGTTTACCGCACAATAAAAATATCATAAGAAAGTAGAGAATCGTCCACGTGTATAAAATAAACAATAGGAGTAAAAAACCCAAGTGCGTGTTTGACTCGCCCATGATGGGTTCTGTAGCAGAAAATAATATATATGGAAGGTAAATTGCGGTTTACGGTTTATAACGTATTACAAAACTACTTACTAAATATAGTTCAAACCAATTTTCTTTGTAAGTTTTCATGGTAATGTATATCATATATATTTTTTAGTTTTAGAATTATTTTATTTTAGAAGCTAGAGGGAGAGGGAGGGGGGGCACAAATTGGGAACGTCTCTTGCGCAAAGTATTAAGTTTAGAAAAAAAATATATTAAAAACCTCAACATCATTTTTAAATACTTATCCATAGATACCTCACAATTTTTTTTTCATATAAGCCATACGTTAGATGAAAAAAAAATTTTTTGAGTTTCAGTTTTTATTTATTTCCTATTTTTGTGTAAAAATCGTAATGCGGTTAACAAAATACATTTATTTACCAACTTTCAATAGTATAGTTCTTATAGTTTCGGAAAAAAGTGGCTGTGAAATACGGAACGGACAGACAGACATGATGAATCTATAAGGGTTCAGTTTTTTGCCATATGGCTACGGAACCCTAAAAAGTAGGGGGTTGCTTAGGCTGTTTAGGCTCCCCAAGGTTTATGGGCCAATGTCGTTTTTTCTCATGATTACGACTGGAAATGCCTCTTTTGAAAGTGGTAGCTCTCTGTGTGCTATTCCCGTTTACCCTAAACATTTTGGGAAGAGTTATTAGATTCAGCTTTAGACTTGCTTTGGGACAGAATTGGGAGCGTAATGGTTAAATGCAGGGCGATACACAGTCTGTGGGTTCCAATCTACTTTATGACGAAATTTGGTGCTTTTGTGGACGAATTAGATATTTTTTTAATGTAATAGGTGGCAGACGAGTAGACGGATCACCTGGTGCCGCCGCTTATGGACACCAGCGACACCAGTGGAGTCACAAGTGCGCTGCCAACCTTTAAACTTTTCCTTTTGGGCCTCCGGTACCCTCACTCACGCAGCGAAACACAGTACAGTGCTGCTACACGCCGGTTTTCAGTGAGGCCGTGGTATCACTCCGGTCGAGCAGGCCCATTCATGCTGATACGTGCCATTCATGGTGATAATATGGAATCGTAGATGTTATTATGGAAAACAGTCTTGTGATTTGTTAAGTGGTGATGGCAGACGAGCACATTGATTACCTGACGGGAAGCGTTTGCCACCGCCCATAGACACCCGCCCGACCAGTAGAGTCACAAGTGTGCTGTCAACCTTTAAACCCCCTTTAACCTTCCCGGATTGGGCCTCCGTTACTCTCACTCACGCAGCGAAACATAGCACAGTGCTGTTACAAGTCGGTTTTCTGTGAGGCCGTGGCTTACAGCCTATAAGCTCTTCCTCTCGGAACAAGTATACGATACTCTCACTCACTCGGCGAAACTTAGCACAGGCGCTGCTTCATGCCAGTTTTCTGTTATACCGTGGTATCAATTCGGTTGATCCGGCCTATTTATGTCGAAGCGTGGCTCTCCCACAATTGAAAAATCGTTAAAAAGTGATGCAAATTCTATTTACAACTCAATACCAAGACGAACCGGAACGCCACTGACATTTTCAAATTACTTAGAACTTTGTTAACAAATCTTCAACCCCATTATAATTTGATCTAGCAGATACCTAAAACGCCTCCACGATGACGTCACCGTGCCTATTACCCTCCCGAAGTTCCCGACATTCGGATTATGATTGACCTCGCCTACCAAAACAATGTTCAATCTCAATTAAACTTATAGTTGGAACCCTATTATTACAAGTTAGGTGACGTAAGTTCACCTCCTCGGGATCTATTTACCTCACGGAATAAAAATGAAACTATCTTATCTTATCTGTTAGGGGCCTTTTTCATGGGGCACGTCAATCTAAGGGATCTTTTGTACCTCCCCTATCTTTTGCGATCCTACTCACGAAAGATTCGTTTCATCAGCGTCACGATGTCTTTCGGATTGAAGTGCCTGTAGTCTCCTGGTTTAGGATAAGCGTTACCTAGAAGACACATTCTGCCTCTAGTGAGTCGCATTCACATATAAGATGTTCTATGGTTTCCGTCTCCTCCTTGCATGCTCTGCAGTCGCTGTTCGATGTTATGTTCATCTTCATCAGCATTTTGTTCGTTGCATAATGCCCTGTTAACGCTCCTATGAGCATCCTTGTGTGTTGTCTATTGCCTCCAAGAAGATGTCTTTTCCATATCTTTGTATTGTATCCTACGAAGGCCCTTGAATGTTTCATTGGAATGAAACTAACTACCTACTTTTTAATTTAAAATTAATAATGGTTTTAGTGGAGATGGGTAGGACACCTGACAAGGCGTAAAGATGATAGGTGGACTATAAACTTACCGAAGCTAACAATGAGGCGACATCCTGCCCGATGGTCGACGATATTGTAACGGGCAGTGGGGAAACAATGGATAAGGCTGGCAGGGGACAGAAGGGAGTGGCGAGATAAAAAAGAGGACTATACTCAGCAGTGGGTGGATGTGGGCTGATATGATGATGATGATTATGCAAGGTACATTTCTCTTCTATTGGCCTAACTTTTTGGTAAGAAACTCTTAGTGTCAGCCTGGAGTCTGGAAGTTGGCGGTCTTGGGTATCGTGCCTCGGAAAGAACGGTAAGCCTTGGTCATACGCCCGACCCCTTTCCGATCGAGTCACACTGATGACTCATCAGATTACGAGGGTGAGAGAATAAAGAGTGCACTTGTATTTGCGCACACACTTGAGATATAGTCCAATAGATTTTCATAAAAAAATAATTTGATTAGGTGGCAGACGAGCACACGGATCGCCTGATGTTGAGCGATTGCAGCCGCCCATAGACTCCCGCCACACCAGTAGAGTCAAAAGTGCGCTGCCAACCTTTAAAACCCCTTTAAGCTCCCCGGATTGGGCCTTCGTAACCCTCACTCACGCAGCGAAACACAGCACAGTGCTGTTTCATGCCGGTTTTCTGTGAGGTCGTGGTATCACTCCGGTCGAGCCAGCCCATTCATGCTCTCTCACAGTCTGTAACTATGTCATAAAACTACTTTAAAAAAAAACTGCTCTTTTAGATAAATCTCTTACTCTATACAACATCGTCATCTCATTCATTATAATTTGTTTCTAAGCTGGAAACACTACACTTGCAAACAAAGTAAACAATTCAGCCATTTCCATTATAATAAAACACGAGTCCACGCCAACTAATAATTTAGAATACTGGCTGCGTTCCGTGTGCGGTTGTAGTGTCCACAATAAATTCTGCATGGAACAAAACGCGATTTCACAATCTGTCTACCGCATTTTTGATGCATGATTGAAGTTCGCGCCAGTCATACCGCATTTTATTCACATGCAGTTACAAGAACGGTCATTCAATATTGGCTTTTATCATTTAAGATGAGATAAAAACATTTATTTGTTCAACATACACGACACACAACATTACAAATAAAAAAAAAACAAACTGACGAAATGTAAACAAAAGTAAAAACAGTACCTACAATTTTTATAATTTGGCCGGAAAATATATAAATTGTGTCCAGGTGTGTCGCGGTGCGAACGAAACGGAGCTCACTCAGTTAAAGCCACGACTTAAGGAAGGGGTAAGGACCTTCCTGTAGGCTATGGCGCTAGTATTATTTGTGATAAATGTGTGCACGCCGTGTGGTCCCCGGCAGAATAGAACAGACCACCCTCCACCACCTCACTCTTACCGAGGTGTCGTAAAAGGCGACTAAGGTAAAGCTGCAGGCATGATCATCAGCACCCAGGGAAGGAAAACTCTGCATTTATATCAAAACCCTCGCCAACTCGTCTGCCAAGCGTGGGGAGTATGGCAATTACCCCTCATGTGATTGAGGGAGGCCCGTGCAGTCCCCAGCAGTGGGGACTTATATGGGCTGACGATGACGATGAAATGTGTGCAGTAATACTTGTGTTATACATAGTTATAGGGAACAATATATATAGTAATAACGAAGATATACCTACGTACTTAATGAGAATACAAATGAATAAATAAGAATATGATATTATTAAATACTGATGATTTGCATGTGGCAGGTGTGGTGGTGTGTGAAGGTGTACATGAGTGTGTCATTTGGCTGGATAAAGGCTGCTCTCAATTCTCCACACAGATTGGTCCTGTGCCGCCCGCATCCAAGGGATTCCCGCGACCTACACCAACTCGTCGGTTCACATTGTGGGGGTCCTATCACGGCTTCGACTAGAATGTTGGCTTTAGTTAAATGATATCCGTGACGAACCTCCGCTTTGGCATGAATGGACCGGTTCAAGATGAGTTATACCACAGCCTCACAGAAAACCGGTGTGAAGCAGCGTCTATTTTGTGTTTCGGCGAGTGAGTGTATCGGGGGAAAGGGGGTTTAAATGTTGGCAGAGCACTTGTGACTACACTGGTGTTGCGGGTGACCATTGGTGGCGGAAATCGCTTACCATCAAGTGATCTGTCTGCTCGTCTGCCATCTGACACATAAAAGAGATTACCATTACAAATTGTATAATTAACATTTTAAATGCGGACAGTTAAGGAATGGAACTCCTTGCCGAGGTGTGATGTTTCTGGTCACTATAATATGTATGTATTTAAAGTAAGAGTATTGCAAGATTAAACTGCCATCTTCTAGGAAAACGCGTAACATCTTAGACCTCATAGTAACTCTCCATCAGATAAGGTTAAAGTCAAGCGTAGCCTTTAGTCAACAAAAAAGGAGATTTCAATAGCTTTCAACCTTAATGATCGTTTCTGCAACTGACACTTAGGTTACTACCTTGATTTATCTGGCCTGAACCGCAATGTCACCAAGTTATAGGCGGCTTTTTAGGTGGTTTTGACATGATATTGAAGCGTAGACAGAGCGCAAAAGTTTTTACGCCATTTTCATAACAAAATTATCATACAACACGTGACAATTTAGACTTTTGACTGATCGAATGGCGCGTTTGATAGGTGATTGACGCTGCATCATACGTCTAAGGTTGAGGGATCAATTGCCACCCTGGACAAATAATAATAATCATATCCTCCAACCGATTACGGCTACGGCGGCCAATCTTAACGATCAGCGACTTAGGATATATTATAGTGCTCAAACACAAGTGCACTCTCTTTTCCCTTGCCCTCATATTGAGATGGGACACTATTGCGACACGACCGCAGAGGGATCGGGCGAAGGACCAACGGCTTAACGTGCTTTCCGAGGCACGGAGGTACAAGACCGACAACTTCTAGACTTCGGGCTGACACTAAGAATTACTTACCGAAAACTTAGGTTCAAATTTTTGGCCCGACCCGGGGATTGAAGCCTCTTGCGTAGCCGTCGCTTTAAAGTGCGACCCACTAACCACTGCGCCACCGAGGCAGTGGAGACAAATGTTCATGTGATAAACGTTTGTGTTAGTTCAGTGCTGGGTGCAATGTATGTATTAAATAAATAAATATTTTACAACATCACAAACATTGATCTGACTCCGAGATATGTTACGTGTTGATGTGTTACGGATATCAGAATCAACAGTGGGATTACAAGTATATACAATAAATACTTTTCTTTTGTAAATACATACTTATAATACATAGATAACACCCAGACCATTACAAACAGACATGTTCATGCACACAAATGTTTACACTGTGCGGGGATCGAACCCGCAACCCTTGCACCAGAGGCAGCGTTCACTACCACTGTTCCAAACGGGTCGTCGTATTTAAGTGTAGTAATATGTTTGTAATTCCTCTATTGTCGGATATCCGTAATACACGTGCATAAGTTACTTAGTACAAAACCAGGTCTATGTTTCATCATCATCATCAGCCCATTTAAGTTCCCACTGCTGTGGCATGGGCCTCCCTCAATCACATGAGGGGTAATTGCCATACTCACCACGCTTGGCAGACGGGTTGGCGAGGGTTTTGATATAAATGCAGAGTTTTCCTTCTCTGGATGCTGATGATCATGCTAGCAGCTTTACCTTAGTCGCCTTTTACGACACCTCGGTAAGAGTGAGGGTGGCCTATTCTACTCTGCCGGGGACCACACGGCGTATCTGCTGTCTATGTTTAATATATTATTATTATTTTGGCATGTATTAAAACGACATTGCATTCTCTTATTTTCTTTCGTTCCTGTTTTTCAAAAGGAACCTTTACTATAGAGTGCCTTTCCTTTTATATCATATTTCATGTTTAAGAATATTCTGAATCCTATCAATCGATGAAATAGGTTCAATTTAGGCAGACTCTGGTGTCTATAAACTTTTTTAGTATAAGCAAGGTCCATCTTAGACCTTAACATCAATTGCTTATTTACATAACAAAAAATTCAATGAATAAACGCTCATCTTTCACACGTCGTGTATTTTATGCACTTTGTCACATAAATTTATGATAAATCTCAGAGTGTTTTTGTTTGTCACGTCTTCACAATACAACTACTGAATCAAACTGAACAAAGTTTGGCATGGGGCTTTTTATGGGCGGAAAAAACATAACATACATTTTATCCCGGAAATGTACAATGTTCATGGGGGATGGGCGATAAACACTCATCGACTTTATCTGTATGTATGTGATAATAACTAAGCTTATAAACTTGAAGGTTGATTGATTCTGTAGATCGGTTTACCTCATGGTTAGCTTCTTTTTGTTTTTAAACGGGTGTTAAATACAAATTTGGTATAGGTGTACCACGTTTATAAGTTACATCGGCAAAATTCGTCTACGCAGAAGAGCAAGTTAAATCCGATTGCTTACGATTGCGAAAACAGTTGAATACAGACTTTATTGCGTTACGTTAAGATAAAATACAATTAATCCAGAGAGGAATGCTATCTCTCTCTTAACCGCACTCGCACCGAACATGCGCTAACGCATCAACCAATAAGTAATTGTAATTTTTGGCGCGCGTAAATGGAGCGTTGAGATTGATTAACATTTTGCCGCAGTTTTCGAAGGGGGGTTTAAAGGTTTTTTTTTATCTTTTTTTTTATAAATATTTCACAACGTCACATACATTGATCTGATTCCGAGAAAGGTAGCTCAAGCACCTGTGATTCGGATATCAGAATCAACAGTGGGATTACAAATATATACATATAATACTTTTCTTTTGTAAATACATACTTATAATACATAGAAAACACCCAGACCAATACAAACAGACATGTTCATGCACACAAATGTTTGTACTGTGCGGGGATCGAACCCGCAACCCTTGGACCATAGGCAGCGTTCACTACCACTGTTCCAAACGGGTCGTCAAAAAGGTTGGCAGCGCACTTGTGAATCCACTGGTGTCGCGCGTGTCCGTGGTCAGCGGCAATCACTTACCATCAGGTGTCATCCATCATACGTCTACTCGACTGGCACTTAGGTGTCAAATAAAAAACGTATCGTCAATAAACATTTGTGTTCGCCCAAGCATCAAATTTGTAGCCCTAGCATCACAATCGGTACTCGAAACACTACTTAACGGGGAAAACATGACCAGAAATAATAAATCATTAAAGAAAAAAATGGACTTTATCGTAAAATATGGTTTGGTCAGCCTGCCAAGTTTATAATAAGGAGTGATTTATTAAAGACCCCGAAGACCTTGTTTGCCTCTTTTTTAAGGCTGGCATGTGTGAGTAAATATCTAGGGCCGAAGGTTCTGCACTATTTTGATAGAAGTATCATAACATACTACTTTACATTACATTACATTCTCATCATCATCATCATCATCAGTAACCCACACTCGTCCTCTGCTGGACATGGGTCTCCCCTAATGCACGCCACTGCTCCCGATTTTCGGCCACTCTCATCCAGCCCACACCAGCCAGCCTTCGAATGTCATCATCCCATCTTGTCGCAGGGCGTCCTACAATACGCTTACCGAGTCGCGGTCTCCACTCAAGGACTTTACGGCTCCAACGGCTGTCAGTTCTGCGGCTAATATGACCAGCCCACTGCCACTTCAGTTTGCTAATTCGGTGGGCTATGTCGGTGACTCTGGTTCTCTGTCGGATTACATCATTTCTGATGCGGTCCTTCAGAGATACTCCGAGCATAGCCCTTTCCATAGCTCTTTGAGTGACTTTGAACCGGTGGACTAGTCCAGCCGTGAGTGTCCACATTCACAGTCCATTACATTCTACCTTAGATTAAATCAAAATAAGAAGGTGACTCGTCTCAACCGCGTGGACCGCTTAATTACACGCAGTCGCAAATTGGCGAGTTAGACGAGCGGTCGTGTCACACTAAAATATTCTGTAATTGTTTTAAGTGCTTTTACGCGTTGTAGATACTATTCAAAAATAAATAACAAATGTCAAGGAAACACATTTTACTCCTAAGTAGAAAAAGTTTTAATTTCTTATGATATTCCTAAATTCATTATAGTTTTGGTCACTATTTTGCAGAGCGAGATAGAAATATACGATATATTAATGTGTGTCGAGTGAAGTCCTTTTGACAGGACTCAACTCTGAAGCATAGCTGCGCGTAGCACGCTTGACTCACTTATGTCAAACGCACGCTTATGTCAAAAAAATAGGTTTGTCTTTGTCTTTCAATATTGTACAACTTTAAATGAATGTGTCATAGAGCTGTGAGTTCGTGTAATGCAGTTGTGCATTAAGCTCGTTTTTCAGTTGTCTAATTGACGGGACGTGCCGTATCTTCCGTTGTTTTGTATTAATCTAAGCATTCTACTTAATTTTTTACCACACGGGTCTCTTAGGTATTTTTTTTATGATGCTTAAGAATAATGTAACTATCGCTGTTGGGTTTACAATTATGAATTAAGCCAATTATCCTTGTATTAGCTGTTGTCAACTTGTTTGTTGGTTCTTTGCAATAAATAATTAAAAAATATATATTTTTAAGTTTTGATGAGCTTGCTCTTGGCTAAAATAGAGAAGAAGCCTATGATAGCTGAGCGTACACAGAAGTACTTGCGCTAAGTACAGGTTACAACAACCTTACAAATTTTGTCCATGCATATTATTAACAAGTGTTATTTTTATTTTTTTCTAATACGAAATATAACGTTTGCCTCTGCTAAAGCCACAGAACCATGAAACATATCTAAAGAGGTTCTATTACGATTGTAGTAAAAGTCAATGAGCAGTTTTCCTAGTGTGGTTTTCAAAAACAACACCAGATGACGCTACTCTCACTAGCAGTTAAAGTTCCTTTTTTGTCTATGATAGGAAATGTTTGATAAACCAAGCATCATCGTGACATTTACAATCTTGCCATATTTATTATTATTTTACCTATACGAAAATAATGGTAAATAGTAAACAAGTAAAATATGTATAAAAGTTTCGTGATGCATCACTCTCCGTAATTTAAAATGCACAAAGCACTAAAAACACATATTAACTGAAGTATTAGGTTATTTCATGTAATATTTAATGTAACCTAAAATGAGTGGAGGCCACGTACAGGAAGTCGCAGCCGTGGCAGGCCTCCTACAAGGTGGACCGACGATCTGGTGAAGATCTATGGAATCCATTGGATGCGGGCAGCACAGGACCGATCTGTGTGGAGAACATTGGGGGAGGCCTATGTCCAGCAGTGGACGTCTATTGGCTGAAATGATGATGATGATGAACCTAAAACAATTATTCTATAAATAAGGGACCACATGGAACGTTAGAGGAATATGTCTATCTAGGACAAGCGCTCCAATTAGGCAGAAACAACTTCGAGAGCGAAGCCAATAGAAGAATTCAGCTAGGCTGGGCAGCATTTGGTAAACTTCCTCAAGTCTTCTCGTCTCCCATCCCTCAAAATCTTAAGTCGAAAGTCTTCGACCAGTGCGTCCTTCCGGTCATGACTTACGGTGCCGAGACGTGGACACTCACGGCTGGACTAGTCCACCGGTTCAAAGTCGCTCAAAGAGTTATGGAAAGGGCTATGCTCGGAGTATCTCTGAAGGACCGCATCAGAAATGATGTAATCCGACAGAGAACCAGAGTCACCGACATAGCCCACCGAATTAGCAAACTGAAGTGGCAGTGGGCTGGTCATATTAGCCGCAGAACTGACAGCCGTTGGAGCCGTAAAGTCCTTGAGTGGAGACCGCGACTCGGTAAGCGTAGTGTAGGACGCCCTGCGACAAGATGGGATGATGACATTCGAAGGCTGGCTGGTGTGGGCTGGATGAGAGTGGCCGAAAATCGGGAGCAGTGGCGTGAATTAGGGGAGACCTATGTCCAGCAGTGGATGAGTGTGGGTTGCTGATGATGATGGAATGTTATACCACGATTATAGTCCTTTTCACATAGCATGATCTGGGTGACAGTTGTCAAAATCGATACATTTTTCACGTAGGTCTCTTTTTAACGTATCACTCACGTAAAGCTCCGTCGCATTGTCTCTCAAATCATGGTCTGTCAAAAGGACATTTATACGGCCGCACTCAGAGACGTTATTTAAGCTAATGTTTCTTAACTTTAGTATCGGTAGTCTCTATGCCTATCAAAATAAGGGTCAATATTTTTTCTTAAGTAGACAACTAAGTTAATCAACGACTCTGAGTGTAGCAGATAGTGACTGATTGCGCCATCTAGCGAAACACTTGGAAATTTATAAATACCTACTGGAAAGCTTCTCATTGTAAATGTTGACAAAACTGGATGAAAAAATGCTATGCAAAACAAATTGAAAGCAAAAAAAACACGTCATCGTCATCATTTCAGCCCCAGACATCCACTGAACACTGCCTATAAAAACTCAAGAATAAAAAGTTTTTTGCTACTAGAAGAAGATACTCCATAAAAGAAAGAGGCAGCACTAACACCGCAAAAAGGTATTTCAACTAAAAAGTTCCTAGCTTTTTTTCGCTCTCGCTCGAACCCCAAAAGTGGCAGATGTTTTTGAAAGGAAAACTTTCGTCTTGGAAACTTTCTCGCTTGTTCTTAGTTGTCAATCGTTAGCCCATTAAGCGCCATCGATGCGACTATATTAGGCCTGTTCATACGCTGCTAAACGGTAAAGTTTCAAGTTTTCTACAGTAATTAATGATGTCAGGTTTTGGGAATACATTAAAAAGAGATGAAGTTTTATATAGATGAAAAAAGAATGAACTCAATAGTAGATAATTTTTATAGCAATCTTTTGCAATTTATTCTTAAGTAAATGACACACTTAAAAATTTCATCTCGTGTTCAGGCGGGACTCGAACCCACACCTTCCACAATCCCAGACTATCGACAGCTCATGTCGAATCAAGCGAATTTCGTCGGCTTAGTAACGCATTCAGTGGTCTAATTGGTTGGACATTCACCCGGATTGTGGAAGGTGTGGGTTCGAGTCCCGCCTAAACATGAGATTAAATTTAAAGTGTGTCATTTACTTAAGAATAAACTCAAGTTAGTTAGTAAAGCATTTTTTTTTTAAATTATATAGAAATTTTCTTCTTCGACTAATAAGTGTTGGTTAATTTTGGACAATTTATAAGTACTGTTGAGATAAACATTTCTTTATTGACCACAGAACACAAATTTAAACACGTGTGACATAAATACACTAATAGGACAAATTCTGTAGACAACAAGATGCAACCTCAGCAGCGCTGGTTTTCAGGCGGAGCCTTGGGCGACGCACGTGCGCACATACATACAACAGGAAGAAAAAAAAACAATACTAATAACATAAAGTAAAATAATAAAAGTCTACAAGTAACATAAAACGAAGGCTCACATAGTAATGAAAATAAATAGGATTGGGTAGGTATAATAAAATCAAATAAAATAATAAATTATGGTAATGACATAGTAAACTGATTAATATGATAAATTAAAATGCCGATACAGTGAATTTATATATACCGGAGCTTCCATGCAATGTTTAGATTGCCTCCAAATATATAATATGCACTAGATTTAAATCAGTGCCACCTTACTCTATAGATCAGACCTACTTGACTTTCTCATTTAAGAACTGTAAGGTACTCAAACAGTCATTAAAACGCTATAATATATGTAATTCTTGTTATGAGAATTAGACATGTATGTCATTCTGACCAACTAACATGGTACCTACCCATTTTGTTAGATCTCACTTCTTTTGTTGATGAAGGCTAGTGTACGAGCCAACATCGTACATTTGTACATTCTGTATTTTCATACTCTTTGGCCAGCTGCGCCTGACCTAATTATTGCATTTTTATTTGTATGACATATCAATAATTCAGTGCTAATAAATCACTCGGCAGACACATACGCGTTTTCATTCACCCATCAGGGCCTTGATCTCCGTACGAGTTTGTCTGACAGGGTTGTGAGCACACGACCCAGACAGCTAGTCAAAAAATATGTTTTTATACATTAAAGCAAGCAAACGAACACACAGCTCACCTGATGGTGAGTGATTACCGCCGCCCATGAATATTTCTGCAACACATGAACTTGGCTCTCATTTCACATTTATATATATTAAAAGGATCTATAGGAACATTGTTAGTAAACTTTTTTTTTCGTTTCAGGTAAGTCTTCATCTGTCGATGACACAACCAAGGAGGACCCATGTCTTACTGGTAGGCCTATATTTTTAGTCCTATTGTTTGGTGTTGTGCGTATACTTATTTATTTGTACATAGAAGAGGCTTATTTATCATTTTGCTTAGTTATTTTTAAGTTGAGGTTTAAATAAGCTGCGAATAAAAAAATTTTTTTTTTATATGAGCGGTGGCAGACGAGCAGACGGATCACCTGATGGTAAGCAATTCCGCCGCCCATGGACACCCGCAATTGGACCATTGGGCTTCCGGTAACCTCACTCACACGGCATAGCGGGATGTATAACGGTTTTTCACTAAACTACCTTAAACAGCAAGGTAAAACGCAACTTAAAAAAAATTATATGTTATTATTATATATTGAGTGAGTTGCCACGCAGGGAAATAGCGTAGAATTAAAAAGAGTCTTAATTATAGCATTACAATATGGCCTACAGAAAATTTAAGGAGGTGGTTTCGCTTTTTTTCAATCAATCAATTAATTTTCTGTTATAGATGGCAGACGAGCAATCAAATCACCTAATGTTAAGCGATAGCCGTGCCACCACCCATAGACACCTAAAATACCAGATAAAAAAACTGACTTAGCTTAATTTAAGTTTTAAAGAAATCTAAGAGAAACTCAACACGAATAAATCTAGATCCATAATACAACAATCGCATCAAAGTTTCGGGTGTAAAATGTAAATTCAAGAAGTTTTCCAGTCGAAAGTGTTGGCATTAAACACCATGGGTCTATAGGGACGGAACTCATCTTGCAACTTACGGAATAATTACAGGCTAGCTTTCCAGTTTTACTTTAATAAGTAATACTAGGCGCGCCGCCCACGCTTTCGGGGCTGGCGGTTACACCGATTTGTAATTTTTGTAACTCTCGTCATATCAGTAAGCCTCGGTGGCGCAATGGTTAGTGTGTCGCACTTTAAAGCGACCGTTGCGCTTGGGGTCCCGGGTTCGATCCCCGGGTCGGGCCAAAATTTGTACCTGAGTTTTTCTGTTAAGAAATTCTCAGTGTTAGCCCGGAGTCTGGAAGTTGGCGGTCTTGTACCCCCGTGCCTCGGAAAGCACGTTAAGCCGTTGGTCCTGCGCCTAATCCCTCTTCGGTCGTGTCACCCTAGTGTCCAATCGAAATAAGAGGGTAGGGGAATAGAGAGTGCACTTGTGTCTACCCAAATACTTGTGCAATATAATATGTCCTGCATCGATGGCTGATCGCTGAAATTGGCCGCTATGACCGAAATATCGGTTTGGAGGACATTCATCACTAAAGCAAAGACGCAATTAGTGGTTCGATCCCCGGGTTGTGCCGAAAATTTGTACATAAGTGTTTGGTAAGAAACGTGCCTCTGAAAGCACGTTAAGCTGTTGCTCCTGCGCCCGATCCCTCTCCGGTCGTGTCACAGTAGTGTCCCATCGGCAAACGGTGGTAAGGTAATAGAGAGTGTACTTGTGTTATCGCACATACTTGAGCACTAAAATATATCCTGCGTACGTGGCGATTGTGGAGTTGGCTGCCGTAGCCGTAATCGGTTAGAGGATATTATTATTAGGCAAAGAGGTCATAACACATGCAACGCAATAGGGGACCACAGAATGCATTTTTAGGACTTACAGTTTGGCCAAGTATGTCCGCCCGGTGTGGCTCAGAGATTCTTTGTACAATGAAATTTCAATACCTTGACTCTTAAAACAGACAGATTAATCAAGTATGAACTTTATTGATTAATAAGGTTCATATTTGATTGAGCTGGTTTACCTACTTATTAGTACACGTAACTGTAACTGTAATTTCATCAGTAGATTAACACTGTTAGAATCAGGCCTCTCTAAATGTTTGCCATTTGATATAATTTTTGTTATTCTCATCTATCTCTTTCTAGCCATTCTGCGCAGATCGCTACTCCACGTGGCCTGAGGGCGCTCTACAATACGTTTACCGAGTCGCAGTCTCCACTCGTTTACCCCAGCTGTAGTCAGTTCTGCGGCTGATGTACACAGCCCATTTAACACAACTGTAATTAATAATTGTTATTACGTAAAGAAGAAGAATAAAATTTTGAAAATGAAATTGCAGCGGTTCTCACTAACATCGATATATGATCGAAGCTCCCAACACAAGTAAATAAACGATAGTAAATTTGGTTAAAATACTTACTTGTGTAAATAAATCTTTATTTGCCCATGGTTTGCAAATGTTATACAATACCGGTAGCCCGCAAACTAGGTAATCCTGTCTCTTGGGGACTAGAGTTGATGGTTACATTACGGCGTTGTTAGCTTATTTTAGATTTATTTATCTATTTAAATTAGTTACATTTGTATTTAAATGTATTTAATATACCTATGATAGTGACACAATGGAATATATACCGTTATTTCTCCGTCGTTTACATCCCGACTGCAGACTGTATGACTGTATGGACGACTGCGGCTCGTGACCGAAAACTTTGGAAAGAGGGTAGGGAAGCCTTTGTCCTGCAGTGGGACAGTACAGGCTAACAATAATAATAATAATAATAATATTACATCCCGAAAACCACACACAATTGGTACCATGAAAGAAGTCCATGCAGCTCGCTAGATCTACAAAACAAGCGAAAAGTACAATTGGATGGAGTTAAAAAGCGAAAAAAAAGAGTATAGCGAGATGGAGTTAACAAGCGAAAAAAAAGAGTAGCAGGATGGAGTTAATTATGGGATGCAATAAACAATCAACGTCATCTTTTAGTAAAGTTTGGAACTAGCAACATTTCGTCCAAAAACGAAGGAAAGGTGGTTGCTTAGTTTTTTTTTTATAATTTCCTCGGTGGCTTATTAAAACAAATAAATCCTTATTCCTACTCGGTGTGATAGTAGATCAAGTTTAATATGGATCAGGACTAAACAACCAGTCTTCTAATAAAACAGCAATGCGGCGATAGTCTGACTCGTGAAATTTATATTAACACCAGAGGTTGTCTCGCGAAAATTGGCAAATTTATACTTATAACGTTTTTCTTGCCTCACAAAAGTGGAGCTTGAATGGAATGTTTCTTTTAATGTTACATTGGAATTTTGTGGTTGGGAATATTAAATTCGAAAAATAATTAATTCTATGGCAAAATTTCACAGCATGCACAGGAAGTTATTGAATACTCTTTGCATTGAAAGTAACATTGTTTTTTTTTTTTTCATTTATTTTGGCACAAACAGTCATTAAGAAGCAATACATATACAATTTTGACCTACAGAAAGACAAACAGTGCCGAAACTTAACAATATAAATAACGTTAAGTATAACGTCAAGTTAAGTATAACTTGAGATTGTTTACAGAATACTACTATTAGGTACATAATGGTAATGGTAAAACATTTGTTTTTTTTTTTGTCAATTGTTTTGTGTCAATAACATTACTTATAATTTGAATGTATTGTCAGATATTTTATATGGGTATTTATGTTAAGCTACGTTTCATTTCATATCGGTGTGAACGAATGTAAAAATACTATTTTCTTTTCTCTACATTTTTTTGTTCTTAAGTAAGTGACATATGTTTTTTTTTTGAGAAATAAAGATTCTCCAAACCTAATGTTCAGTTATGCATAGCTTGTTTATAAACAATCTAGTACAATGCAATATATTGCATTGTACCTTTTTAACCCCCGACGCAAAAACGACGGGGTGTTATAAGTTTGACGTGTCTCTATGTGTGTGTCTGTGTCTATGGCATTGTAGCTCCCGAACAAATGAACCGATTTTGATTTTGTTTTTTTTTTACAAATTTCGTCGGCTTAATAACGCGTTCAGTGGTCTAATTGGTAGAACATTCACCCGGATTGTGGAAGTGTGGGTTCGAGTCTCGCCTGAACACGAGATGAAATTTTTATATGTGTTATTTACTTATTTTAACAAAATTGTAACACCACATAATAAATTTATATTTCACCACAACGTTATATAAATATCTCACTCCCAGTTTGTATAATTACTTAAAAAAAGTTAAATTGGTTGAATTTTTTTTATTTAATTTAACTTGTAATTTTAATAATAAAAATTGTAATAAAATGGAATTAAAATTAAAACTGAAATTAAGATCAACTATCTACATTATCGCATCTTTCTGCCATTCGCTTGTGCATGGCACACGCGCTCGACTCATAACAACCATGCACGCAGCTTACACTCACACACACAGCTAGCCACGCACCGCTTACGCACCACCACACAGCTTCGCTCGCGCATGCGTGTATGTACTCGTCGGCTTAAGATTGCTAATTTAAAATATTATGGATACCCACCCATTTAACTTTCTGTTAAAAAAATATTGTGATATCGAATTTTGTTTCTTTGTAACTACAATACACAATAGATAACTTAGCTATAGGAAGAGCGGGGCCACCTGACACAAGTATTTGCGCATACTTAATAGGTGGTCCCAATCACTCGCAGCAAAATGTGTAAATTGTGATTGTAAATAAAGATTTTTTCATTTTTATTTTCATAATCCGAGTCATACCTCAACCATACCTAATAATCATAACAATTTCATCGTACTATTCCCAGAAGTACTATTTCAGTGAATATATTTCCTATAACACTTGTAAAAGAAAAGTAGAAAGAAAGAAAATCTTTTTGACTACACTTTTATCGTTTTACTTTTCCAATGCGTAACGGTAAACGGGTTCTCGAAAGTCCAAACAATCACGTCATAATAAAAAAGATAGGGATAGTCTAATATTTTTTACGCCACTTTTCTTCTACTGTGTAATAATAGCGTGCGTAGGAAGTTTGCGAAAACATCGATCGACAGGGTATCATTGGGCGAAGTTTTGGCCGAACGTTCGGCGAGTTTTCGCCGAGTTCTTTTAGGAAGAGTTTTGGTTCGTGCCATCGTTAGGCCTGACCGTGACCACCCTGATTAATTCATTCGCGCTGATGAGTTGGGGAGGGAGGATATTGTTTTTCTTTTTTATGTTCAAGTGATAAATGGTTGGTTTTGTATCATCGCTTTGCTATTGTTTTTTAGATGTAATGGAAATGTTTAGACGGGCTCCAAAAAGACATTAGAATAGTTATTTTCGAGATTTCTACCATGTAGCATGCTCTAACTTAGTCCATGTATGTGTACCTTATTTTTGAGTTTCCGATATTTCGGCACTGTTACTCCGTGGTCATAGCGCTTGGAGCAGTGACAAAATATCGGAAACTAAATAATTCTCACAATAATAATAATAATTCTCACAACATCTCATACGTTGACCTGATTCCGTACTAAGTAGCTTAAGCACTTGTGTTACAGATATCAGACAACAGAGGAACACAAATACGAATGTTTGTCCAGGGTGGGGATCGAACCCACGACCTTTGGCATAGAGGCAGGGTCACTACCAATTGCGCCATCCGGTCAGTCAATATAAATAATAAGGTACATGGTCAAAATCTCGTAAATAACTATTCTAATGCCAGTCACCATAAAAAATTAAAAGAATATATTTCAAAAAAACATTACTAGATGCATTTTCTAAGTTTAAGGATTAAGGATTTCAGAAAGGATTGTACGTCAAGAAACTGTACCAAATCGTTTTTACTTTTCATATTCATAAAATTCATAACAAAACTATTGTTGTTTGCATTTGTTTGTATCATCATCATCATTTCAGCCAATAGACGTCCACTGCTGGACATAGGCCTCCCCCAATGTTCTCCACACAGATCGGTCCTGTGCCGCCCGCATCCAATGGATTCCCGCGATCTTCACCAGATCGCCGGTCCACCTTGTGGGGGGCCTGCCACGGCTGCGACTTCCTGTACGTGGCCTCCACTCGAGGACCTTTCCGCCCCAACGGCCGTCTGTTCTCCTCGCTATGTGCCCTGCCCATTGCCACTTGAGGCATGCAATCCTTTGGGCTATGTCTGTAACCTTATTTGTATGCCGAATTTTCTTGTGACCTTAGTAATAACTTCTGTAAAATTTTGGTGCAATAAAGAGTATATATCAGCCGTGTGGTCCCCGGCAGAGTAGAATACGCCACCCTCACTCTCACCGAGGTGTCGTAAAAGGCGACTAAGGTAAAGCTGCTGGCATGATCATCAGCACCCAGAGAAGGAAATCTCTGCATTTATATCAAAACCCTCGCCAACCCGTCTGCCAAGCGTGGTGAGTATGGCAATTACACCTCATGTGATTGAGGGAGGCCCGTGCCCCAGCAGTGGGGACTTAAATGGGTTCACGATGACGATGACGATGAAAGAGTATATTCGATAAATAAATCCTATCTATCTAAAATTCTGTTCGTTTCATAAACTACTTTGATATAGATTGAGATGTCCAATCTTCTATTCCTATAACACCCTTTATTGAGATTTTGTGCGTTTTCGTACATTTATTATTCAAATATGCAGGTTCTCTCAGAAAATTCTTGTTCAGTCGTTATAGTATTGATGTTCTTTGAGCCATTCGGTTTTCGATCAGTTTTACTTAATTTATGTCTGGCGTTTCAGTTCACCAAACTGAAAACTAAGAATGTTTTATGTGACCGGAGAAGAGCCACGCTTCGGCATGACTAAAGTGATACTATTTAGACGTCCGTTGTCAGCAAATTAAAAACTGGCATTTTATTTTTGTGTCAAATTTTGTAAGAGCTCTCGAAGTAGGTATCTGACGTACAAAAATAGTCACTTTTCTGCAAAAACTGATTTATAACCAAGAAACCCCAAATCTGATGTATGTACAGACGGCACATTCTTGACCTCAAGTAGGCATAAGTTGCACGCGGCCATAAACAAGCGCTGACACACAAGGATAGAAAGGAGGGAAGAGGGTTTAATATTTAAATATTTCCTTGTTTTTGTCTTTCCATATGCATGAAAGATTCATAAATGTTTGTTTATCCTTTGCTATCTAAAACAGGTTTCAGAGCAGTTTTTATTCCTTTTTCAAAAAAATTGTTGTGTTTTTCTTTTGTCAAACTGCTCTATTACACCGTTTTAGCTAACAAAGGTTTATTGAACCTTTATGAATAAAGCCCAAAATGTTCAAGGCGTATAGATAATAGTCACGATAAACCAACTTCTGAAGATCACGACAACGAGTATAGTGAAACGAAAAAAGCGAAACACTTGCCATTTAAATACTTAAAATTTACTTGAAGTGCCGATAGAAGCGCACTGTAATTTTTTATGTGATAGGTGGCAGACGAGCAGACGGATCGCCTGATGTTAAGCGATTGCCGCCGCCCATAGACACCCGCAATACAAGTGGTGTCACAACCTTTAAACCCCCCTTTCCCCCGAATCGGGCACAGTGCAGCTTCAGGCCGGTTTCATATAAGTTAATAAGATTTTTCAGACTTTGATCCAGTTCTAAGTCCAGAAAAAATATTGTTATTTTATAAAGCGCTCCTATGTCTAATATTCGATGTACTTTAAATGACAGTTATTTATCATGGCTTCGCCTTGCGTATCCGATCCATACTTCGTGTTTAGGCTCGCGGCTTCTACGCGCGCAATACGCGACTAAGTGTGGAGCGGGCTTTTGGGGTTTTACAAGTTATATCACCTGGTCAAAATTAACCGCTATGAACTCTGTAGATCATTAGACATAAAAATACTTTAAATACCTGTATATTTTTTTGGTAAATTACATATTATTCTTTCGGATATAACCTCAAAATCTTCAATCTGATATATCTTTATTTTCGGACTTACGACAATTATGTACCTAACGTCAATCTATTGAGGAACTCCAAGCTGTACATTCATACATATTTTTCATACCAAGACGCAAAGAAAAACATACTTGCAAAAATATTATATGGAGATTTGCCATTGTCCTTTACACTCGATCAAAACTAGTCTTCCACCATTCCTAGTACTCTTATTCATCATTTCATTTTCTGCTTTTTATTTCGCAAATAAACCGGCCAATGTCGGAAGCCTCCCGTGGGTGGATGACGTCACGAGCAACCTTGTCAGGTACGGAACAAGGTTCATATTAAATGTATTCCCTCGGCTGTAATGTTCGAGTCTTGACCTTGGTTTATAGAAGTTGGAATGTGTCGAGCGATAATTTGGTACAAAAGCTTGCTTTAAATTATATTAGACTAGTGACCCTGAATCAGTTTTAGGATTGTTTTGATTTTAGTCCAAAACATAAGTTGATTAGTTACTTGTTTGTTATCTTCCCTGGAATTCTATATTCTAGAGGCATTGAAAGACATATTCATTACATAAAGTAATCAACGTATATTCACGTATCTGCATCGGTTTCAGATCAAACATAATAACACATAACTGCTCTAACAATAACACTATCGTATACACATTCTCATGTTTGTTATCAATAATAGTATAATAAAAAGAGGTAGATACGTTACTACGCCGTGTGGTCCCCGGCAGAGTAGAATAGGCCACCCTCACTCTTACCGAGGTGTCGTAAAGGGCGACTAAGGTAAAACTGCTGGCATGATCATCAGCACCCAGAGAAGGAAAACTCTGCATTTTTATCAAAACCCTCGCCAACCTCGTCTGCCAAGCGTGGTGAGTATGGCAACTACCCCTCATGTGATTGAGGGAGGCCAGCAGTGGGGACTTAAATGGGCTAACGATGACGATGAGATACGTTCCTAGCGTCTAAAAAGTAGCACCCGAAAACCCGACGTGAGGTCTAATCATTCTGTCTTGCTTACTTACTCAAGATTATTGTCATGGTACTATTATGATTATCTTTATCACACTTATAACCCTGAGGCCTAAGCGCGAAGACGTTACGTAACGAAGGAGAATATACCTGTGTCGCATCCAAGCAAAGGAGAAACGCAGCGCGTGTGTAAAGGAGGGATACCCTGATACAGTAGTCCGGTTCGCGCTAAGGTATTTTTTCATGATGTGCATATTTTTACCATAAGCTCAGCAGTGAGAGAAAGAGAGTAGTTGATCTATTGTGGCAACCCCTAGATAAATGTAACTGCATGTCACAATTTCAGAACACAAAACTTCACTAACACAAACGATCTACGTCACACTAAAACCTTCAAGTTATATTATAAGTAAAATACATTAGAGGGGATGTTTGTAAACAGCGCCTAAACAAATTTACGCTTCTGAAAATGGGGGACTTTTCGCAGATATCCCATACATATAAATAAATGTAGCGAGTACTTCTCGTAGTTTGGGAGGTCATAGCAATTTTTGTAGGTAGTGGTAAACACTTATTTTTTAGATTCATTTCACGGTTCTTTTATTATCATTCGAAATTGAGAAAAGTTTCTATTGCGTAAGTTACAAAATTTGTACAGCATTTATACAAAATGTCATTTACCTGATTCTTTACTAAGTAGCTTATACACTTTTGTTACTAATATCAGATAACAGAGATATTACAAATATAATTATTGAGGATGGAATATGAGGCGTCTATCTAGCGTCCGTAGCGGCACAATATGAATAATAAGGGACTCACCTAAGGGACGGGCAGCATTGAAACACGCTGCTTCAGAGCACAACTTTATATTTTTCCAGAAAACACCCTATCACCATGACACTTAAAATCACACTCAATGAAAATATGAATATCAAAAGAAAATGACGGTAAATTTATATATATAAAATCCTTATAAAACTATAGATAATAAAAAAGAGGTCGGTCGCCAACAATAATACTTAAATACATACAAAACAATAAACAAACACATTTATTCATCCTACGCAATTGTAACTAACGCAATGAGATGATTGTCTAGAGTTAGAATCGTATCTTTAGCGTGTTGGGCAGGGGAACTGGCTAATGCCCCTGCAGATTAGAATAGTATCGTAAGTTTGAAGCACTGATTTTCGAATTCTCTGATTTTGTTGTTGTTTTGAATCAGCCAAATAGTTATATTAATAGTAGTCATTAAACAATGCGTCAGCAACCTGTAAAAGCGGCGGACGAGATCAAAAGCTCCCCCATCAGCTCCATCCTCGGGTTTATCCTGGAGCTGGATGAGGTGCTGTAATAAGTTCTGGGGCTGCCACAATAGATCTTCTACTGGTCGCAGTGGCTATGAGATGCAATTCTCACCCCATTTCATTTAAATAATAATAAACCTGTAAAAGCTGAAAGTGTGATACATGGGTCGCCCGCGCGGTTACATAAAAAAAAATAAAGCAGTTTAAAACTGTGAAACTTTTTTTCAAACCATTATAAATAATACGATAAAAAGTTTTATTTATTTAGCTAAGGCCTACATTTCGTAAGAAAGTACCATATAATTATTTTAAAAGTAAAAGACTAGTAATGATAAAAATCGGTGATACCTCCTGTACTATAAAAGTAACAGGAGTTCCTGGGAGATTTCGTTGAAATATTTATTTGGGCCGTTTCTGTGAAGTGATACAGGAGCAGGAGATGGAATTGAAGGCAGTGAATCAAAGATTTGTTTTGTAATGGACGTGAAAATGTCATATTCTTTGTATATGTCTACGAGTAGGGTTCGGAGTAAATAAAAAATAAGCCATTTTTTTATATATAAACGAGAAATTATAAAACATTTTTGAAGAAAGAAGAAGAAAGACCCTCGACAAACATTCGTGCGATGAACACTTGTGTTTGTTCAGTGTCTGGGTGTAATATAGATAGATAGATAGATAGTATCTTTTAGATACTCTTTATTGCACAACATACAAAACTTAAAAGTCAATATATGTATTTAAGTATATATTTGTGTTCCTCTGTTGTCTGATATCTGTAACACAAGTGCTTAAGCTACTTAGTACGGAATCAGGTCAACGTATGAGATGTTGTGAGAATTATTATTATTATTGTATACTTCAAATCTAACTTTTATTAATTATTTTTCACAGGGCCGCGGGCCTAGAACAAAAAAGGCCATAGGAGAGGGGTTTCCGATGCCCCAAACCGTGAAACCGGTCCTAGGGCCCGGGGGGGCTCATTTGGGGGTCAATAGAACGACTACAGGAGCCCTCCCGTGTATGTGCAGCTGTTAGCCGTCGGGTAGCAATGGGCGTGCCACATGAGGAGGCCGACACGGTTATACCCCTGCCAAGTGAAGCCGTCAGAACAGAGTTTTTTTTTTCTATAGAGATTGAGAAGGTTATTTATATTCAAAGTTATGAGTTAGGTAAAGGAGTTTTAGCAAAGATATTAAAATTATGTATAATTACCAAAAAAACGTACAGTTTACCTACTTAGGGACCTTCAAGAGAAGAGCATACTCCTTTTTAAAAAGGCCGGCAACGCACTAGCGATCTCTCTGATTTCGCGGATGTTAATAGGCGGCGATGATTGCTTTCCATCAGGTGACTCGCTTACTCGTTTGTCGCCTCTAGCATAAAAAAAACAAATTTGGTATAACTGTAATGTGTATATGCTTAAAAATGTAGGATAAAGTTATATATGTAACTATTTTAAAATCATTTTTGTAACCTTGTTTTCCATACACAATAAAGCATTACTTACGAACGCCCCGTTGGTCTTGTGGTTTAAGTACCGGACTGTGATCTCGGGGTCCTGGGTTCGATTTCCGGGTCGAGCAAAAAGTAGGTTTTTTATGATATAGGTGCCAGACGAGCCGACGGATCAGCTGATGGTAAGCGCCGCCGCCCATGGACATGTGCAACACCAGTGGTGTCACAAGTGCGCTGTTTACCTTTTAACCCCCCTTCCCCAGGATTGGGCCTCCGGTACCCTCACTCACGCAGCAAAACACAGCGCATGCAATGTTTCGAATTTTTCGAACATAGCTCGGGTTTGTTATCACCAATCCGCAATGGACAACATTTCAAAATTGCTAAGCTCTGAGACAAAAAATACCAATTCTTTGTTTACTTTTCCGTTGCTCGAATATATATTTATTCATTTTTTATATTGCTTATTTACTGAGAAAAAAATTAAAAACTAAAAAACGTAAGATGACGTCATCGGACGGCAGAATGTAAAATATTTCTTTGCTTAGCACATTATAGTTTTAAATTTACGAAATGCCAAACCCGTGACATGTACTGTAAAAAAAAATGACAACTTGTCAACGTTGAATGTATGAATGACGTTGACAATGTTGACACTAGTATTATTTACCTTTGACAGTAGTACTTTTTTTTTATTAAAACAATGACAAGCAAAAGAATATCGCTGTATTCAGCCGTCCGATGACGTCATTTGGCGCTTACGTCTATTTAGAATAAAAAGAATTTCAATAATTATTTTATGCATGAAAATGGACAAATTTTGAAAAAAGAAAAAAATGGGTGTGTTCATTTTATGTCTATTTTCATACAAAAAAACAATATGGACATGTTAAAAATATGAAATGTTGTCCATTGGCAATCGTGGTGATCAAGCCTAACTCCATCATAGTAGCGATGACTTGATTTCTATGATGGAGGCCTTTGCCCAGGACAGTATATAGGCTGATACTCCCTGTACTTCTTACTTACGTGTTATTAATTAGATATTAAAAGTAAATAAGTAAACACAAAATGTAATTAAAAATATCAATAACCTACAAGTAATTAATAATGTTTTACCATGATATTATATAAGAGGTGAACAGAAAACTGGTGTAAAGCAGCACTGTGCTGTGTTTCGCTGAGTGAGTGAGGTTACCCGAGGCCCAATCCGCGGGAAAGGGAGGTTTAAAGGTTGGCAGCGCACTTATGACTCCACTGGTGTCTCGGGTGTCTATGGGCGGTGGCAATCGCTTACCATCAGGCGATCCGTCTGCTCGTTTGCCACCTATCACATAAAAAAAGGGTTTGTTAATTAGTCAAAGATACCAAGTTTGACAAGAAGACTGAATAAAAAATTTATTAGGTACCTACTGAACTACGCATAGAAGATTTTTTTGTGTATAGCATTTTTTTGCAATTTATTAATGCAAGTAAATAAGGCACTTAAAATTTTGCCCAAGAACCACGCAGCACCACCACAGTCCACCACTGTCCTACCTAAAGACTGTCAAATTTTATTTAAGTGCATTTGTACAAACCCTAGGTTGCCCAGGTCACAGCCGAGAGGAATGCTTGGTCGCTTTGCTACAAATAAAAGCCAACTTCGCAAACAACGGTTTATTGTTTTCCGAATAGTCCTAAAAGCCGAAAACACACCACACTATTCAGTTTATGTAGTTTTAGAAAATCGCTTTGCTGGTGCGATGTAATTATGCACAGTGACCTCTCTTGGTACTTTTATGAACTGTTCTTACCAATCGATCCGAACGAAGGGATCGATTGTACAGCATTATTTACTTACGCATAGGAGAGTCCAACTGCATTGTAAAACCAATCTCTCTTTTCGCTTCGTGAATCTACGAAGAGATATTTACTATTTTCTTTATTAATAGTTACAACTCTGCTTTTCGTGTAAGTATATCAGCTTTATGAGTCCTCTCCATCTAGCGATTGCATCAATAAACGCTGGTGAGTTTAACCAGCGCCGGAACTTGGCGGCCATTCAAAAATTAAAGGCTCTAAATTGGGATGGTTTCGGAGTTATCGGACCGAATATATAAGGAGGTACAGTTGGCCAACGGAATCATAGTCCAATTTTAAACTTTCATTAGCGGTGGGAAAGCCACGTTTTGGCATGAATGGGCTGGCTCGACCGGAGTGATATCACGGCCTCACAGAAAAACGGCATGTAGCAGTGCTGTTTAGCTGCGTGAGTGAGCCTACCGGAGGCCTAATACGGGGGGAATGGGGGAGTTTAAAGGTTGGCAGCGCACTTGTGACTCCACTGTTGTTGCGGGTGTCCATGGGCGGCAGCAATAGCTTACCATCAGGTGATCCCACTGCTCATCAGCTATAACATAAAAAAAATGGCGTGCGCCTTCATCCCAACTTTAAATTTAAGTTTAGAGAAATTAAATATAATGCGTGTGTATTAATTATTAGACAGAAATTCGTATTTTTTTTATACAAAGCCGGCAGTTTTGTTCGGCTATTTTGTGAGCAATGTAAAACAAATTGTCCAAATCGTAATTACCTATTAAAATCCCTAAGTCCAGGTCAAAATCCATACGTCCAATAGTCGTAACCATTTATATCGCTTTTCTCCGTAACTACTCATTGAATTACTATTTTACATAATCACGATTGAGAACACTCCACTTACATTTTGACCGTGTTCTAAGTTGTGATTTGTAATATAAAATAAAACTTTACCGTCGCCTTTACCGAAACCTAAGAAAATTTACTTAGAAACATTTTGAACTTGGCCCTTCAGTTCTGATCAAAATTGTTGTATGTAAGTGAAGTGGCAACTAGAAAACTTATTTAGAAGGATATAACTGCTTATCAAATAGAACCTGTCTGAAGTCTGGAAATTGTCGGTCTTGTACCCCTGTGCCTTGCAAAGCACGTTTAGCCGTTGGTGCTGGCCTGATACCTCAGTCGTGTCAATTTGTGTCGAAATGTGAGGGTAAAGAAATAGAGAGAGTGCACTTGTGCCTGCGTACACACTTGAGCACTATATATCCTGCGTTCGAGGCTGATCTCGGAGAAGGATTAGATTAACAAAATAAGCGAAACAAAAATCAGTTGTTCCATACATTATTGCCGGGTAACTATTCTATTTTGTATGGAACAGCTGATTTGTTTTTCGCCTATTTTGTTGATCTAACATGCTAAATGGACTTCATTCACGATATTTTTTTTTATTTTTTATATAGTGACACAGTATATTGGCTCTCCTCAGCCTGATGGTAAGCAAAACAAGAGCCCACGTTGCAATTACAACGGACATCACCTCCGTTGGGATTGTCATACTGGCCCGCGAGAAGCTTCTTCACGCTTACTTATATGAGATTTTCGAGATGCAAACGGTAAAAAATAAAAAAATATTCTTCTTAAAGTACTTCTCCGACTAGCGAAGGTTGCCCGTCAATCTAGCATATTCTTCTCGGTCTCTAGCGAGGCGAAACAGCTCGGCGGCGCTCGCAATCCCCGTCCACTCCCGGATGTTACGCAGCCATGACTTTTTCCTCCGACCCACACGCCACTTTCTACCAGCTACTTTCCTCATCTTAATAAGTTGCAACAACTCTTATCTATCGTGTCATAACACAATATTGTAATTATACAATATAATACAAAAAATAATACAACACAATAATAACAAATAAAAAAATAACGGTGTATAAGTTATGAAGCTGACTGTCCAAGTTTCGCAAAGGTCGGCGTCGTAATTTGGTGGGAGTCGCGAATCCGATGTTCTTGGCACGGGATTGTGTTCGTTACCGATCTTTTCCGCGCTGCAGTTAAGGTTTCCTGTTTAAATATTTCAGTTGCTGTTTTGGAATTCGTGACTCGTTTATAAGCAAATACTTTTTTGTTTTAGTTTTTTCCTTTTTTTATGTAAAAAGTTACAGACAAGCAGACAGATCGCCTAATGTTAAGTGATTGCAGCCTATGGACATCAATCACATCATGTTGGCTGTGTGATTAGAACGCATTTGCTATATGATCGTGGGAGAACCATGCTTTAGCATGAATGGATCGGCTCGACCGGACTGATACCACGGCCTCACAGTATACCATCGTGAAGCAGCACTGTGCTTTGTTTCGCTGCGTGGATAAGGGGACCGGAGGCCTAAATCAAATCACCTCATAAGGGGGGTTCAAAGGTTGGCAGCGCACATGTGACTCCGCTGTTGTCGCGGGTGTCTATGGGCTGCAGCAATCGCTTACCATCAGGCGATCCGTTCGTTCGTCTGCCACCTATCACATAAAAAAATCTATTTATAAAATTGGTACATTTTTTTATGTCATACGTGGCAGACGAGCAGGCGGATTGACTGATGGTAAGTAATTGCCGCCGCCTATGGACACACGCGACACCAGTGGACTCACAAGTGTGCTGCCAACCTTTAAACCCCCCTTTCCCCCGGATTGGGCTTCCGGTACCCTCACTCACGCAAGCGAAACACAGCACAGTGCTGCTTCGCGCCGGTTTTCTGTGAGGCATACGGCCTCATCAAACAACGGAACGTAATATCTCATACATTGACATGATACCGTATTACTTCGGTACAACGACCTTTGGCGTATGAGGCAGGGTCACCACCGAATACACCATCCGGCCAGTCCTTCTTGTTGCGTGGTGTTATCCTGTATAGAAAACGTAAAATGTATATACCATTTTATCGCAAGTATTAGAGGTGTATAGTCAGGACAATCAGCTTAGAAAAAGTTCATTTCGTGTTCAGGCGAGACAGGAACACGACACGAACGAAATATTAAGTGTGTTATTATAAATTGCAAAATATTGATATTAAAAATATCAACTAAGTAGCTTAGAAGCTAAATAAAGGTTTTTCTTCTATTACCACATAATTTTACGAAAATATAACTCATTTGATAAAGTTAACCAATAATTTCGTATCGATAATGACCACAAGGCAACCCTCAAACTATCTACAACAAAAGCCGATAAAACCATAATCCCGAAAGCAGATAACCCTTACATGCCACAGCCTAACAATATATCATCATCATCATCATTTCAGCCAATAGACGTCCACTGCTGGACATAGGCCTCCCCCAATGTTCTCCACACAGATCGGTACCGTGCCGCCCGCATCCAATGGATTCCCGCGATCTTCACCAGATCGTCGGTCCACCTTGTGGGGGGCCTGCCACGGCTGCGACTTCCTGTACGTGGCCTCCACTCGAGGACCTTTCCGCCCCAACGGCCGTCTGTTCTCCTCGCTATGTGCCCTGCCCATTGCCACTTGAGGCATGCAATCCTTTGGGCTATGTCTGTAACCTTAGTTCTCCTTGCGGATCTCATCATTTCTGATACGATCACGCAGGGAGACTCCGAGCATAGCTCTCTCAATATATATCACTTTCCATATCTAAATTAAGAAAGTGCTCAGTTGAAAATTCCCAAGAATAATCCGGGAACCCGCGGGCTTTGTAAGAATTGATTAAATCTTATCTGTGCTGTGACAGCCGGATCTCTCGGCCAGACTAATCATGAAGTATTGGCCAATAAGAAACTTCTGGCAGTTCGCTTAGTTTTCTTACGGTGGATATTCTTCGTCGGACTCGTAAATTCGTCAATCTACATGGAAATTTACCCTACTTCGGGATGGTATAGCGATTAAGGCTCCAATTGGGTGTATTGACTTGAGCTGTTTGTTTCGGGAGCGTCTTTTGTTTTGGGAAGGTAAGCTCGGATTATGGTGTACTTCTAAAGTGATAGGGTGGGCGACAATGCTGGGTGAGAATCGAGAATGTGGCAAATGTTTTTCTTATAACTAAATTGTTCCCAAAGCAATGGCAAATGAGTTTCTTAGGTTAAATTTGACTAAATTGTTCCGAAAGCAAATAGTTTGAGCACTTCTGTTGTGAGTATCATTCTATAATGATACTATATATACTAATCTATATTTGGATATCACAAATGAGTAGTTTTGCACTCTTAACACTGATATGAGTTTTCCTATCCACCCAAATAATATGTCATTTCTCTTTTTGATATCCCATAACTTTATAGGTTTCATTGATTGTGGTTCTATCGAAATTGTATCGGGAAAGCGATTTTTTTCATCCTATGTTTATAAGAAGAGAGTTTTCATTTTTATGTATATTTACTATCCTTTAAATTATGAGAATCAAAATGGATACGGTGAATAATACTTACGCATAAAAATTGCATATAATTTTTATAATTGCTTTAAGCTTAACATTGATTTGATGCTTACATTTTGAATGTATGAAGTATCATTTTACGTGCACATTATGTTGTGATCTGTAGTCCTACAAAAGCAAAGTCTGTAGTACAATAAAAGCATAGTCATTCATTACATTCCTTTTCTAGCAAACTTTCAAATAAAAACTAAACAACTACATGACTAAAAACTAAATGTATGTAACTATGTTTATATAACTAAACTAAATGTAACCTGACTCCTATGAGACAAGCATTCCGAGCTCAATGCAGAAGTCACCAATTTTTACCAAAAGACTAACTTGTATGTTGCTGGTAAAAAAAATTAATAAAAATATACTGAGTAAAGTAATCGATAACACTAAAAACATTGCATACTAAACAACCAATATCCATTTAAAATTATTGGGCGATAAACTCAAAACATTAGATCATAAAAGCGACGTCATATTATGCCAAGTCTCCGTCACTGAGGAGTTATTTGTCGGCCATAAAGTGTTGTTATGAGCCTAGAGTAGTGCTCATATAACATCATTGCACTGGTCCAAGAAATACTGTATCACAGTGTTAAATATTCTCAGTATTTCGATATAAGATTACACGTTATTTTTTTCATGCAGGTCACCTTATAACATGTAGGGAACAAGGTGGTGTATGGGATTCTAACCAAACCTCCTTTTTTTTGACGCTTGAGAATACCTCTTTATACATACCCTCCTGGCTTGGATATATGGAGCTCTCCTCCAATTGCTGCCGGAGGCATACCCACTAAGCCCCAGCTATGCTCCCTCATTATCATGGTGAGAAGAACGTGAGTACGGATTGAAGAATCTAACTTCAAGTCCCTCCCTAGGTGGAATCAAAACGTCTGGGTTGTCAATTTCAGCACAATCGTAAAAAAAATAATACTCTACAGCCGGGACTGTACCGGATCGCTAATTACAACCTTCTTAAATATAGCACTTCTCAAAAGGTGAGAGTCTTGGATGCGGCACGTTACCGCGTGATCATCTGATTGTGTGGTACGGACTCAAGCCTAGACACTTCCCAGAAATCTCTCAGCGAAATCTTAATTTTACCTGTAGCCTAATTGGTACTGGAGGGCCTAAGCAGAAATCCCGTATTCGACGTATTGTTTTGGCTACCGGAGCGGCGCTCATCGAAATGTACCTATTGCTACTCACTACCTGTACACTATGGTATTATTGTTTACAATCTTGTTTGTGCTCTGCTTCCATTGATTCAGACGCGAAGCTGGGAGTCAGAGAGCGACACTATAGCTTTCATCGTCAGCCCATTTAAGTCCCCACTGCTGGGACACGGGCCTCCCTCAATCACATGAGGGGTAATTGCCATACTCACCACGCTTGGCAGACGGGTTGGCGAGGGTTTTGATATAAAAGCAGAGTTTTCCTTCTCTGGGTGCTGATGATCATGCCAGCAGCTTTACCTTAGTCGCCTTTTACGTAATAAGTCGTAATTTTTATACAGCTACTGGTAGCGCCATCTGTTATCACTTTAGAGAAACCAACTGACTATGTTACTGGAAAACTCCTCATTGCCATGTCAATTTGTTACCTACTTAATTTTTCTGTCTGGATTTTTTAAGCGTTACTATAATTAATAAAGACGGGTATAAAATGCAAAGCGAATACATAAAGATTATTTTCAGTGCCAGTCCGGAGTCTTGATTAAGAAGAAGATTATACTACGGGAACCAAGTTAGCACGTAGGGCGCTATGACACTCGTTGGTCTGTAGTCCTTGGGACTACTGGTAGTGGGTGTGGTGCTACATGAGGGATGCATTGATTCAGTAGTGTATTGTAGTGTAAGCATTTGTCACAACGGTTACCACATTTAACTTGACTGGTCCAATTGTGCATTCAGTGACTCTAGCGTATGATGACGACTTAGGGACCTTCAAGAGAAGATCGTACTCTCTTTTAAAAAGGCCGGCAATATATCAGCGATCTCTTGATTTCACGGATGTTCATGGGGGCGTTGATTACTTTGCATCAAAAAAAAAGGGTGACCCGCTTGCGCCTTTTCGCATAAAAAAGAACCTGTAATATTTAAAATTCCGTCGTTATATTCGTAACACAACTACTTAAGATACTTCAAATTCAAATGTTTTATTGCATCACATGTGGTTGTCATAAGATATTACAAGTATTATTGTGTACAACACACGCACCCTGTAAGGGCATAGCAACTTAAAATCTAATTTACATAGGTATGTATACACTTCAACTACTATTGCACTTACATTTAAAATTTGAGAGCTATTTTATATAAATTTTAAAATTCAAAATTAAAAAATTCAAAAGTACTTTATTTGCATAGGCTTATATACAGCTCTTACAAATCGTCATACATAAAAAAAAATATAAATTATAGCTATGTATACTATACATGTAATTAAACATATATGTCGATACAAAAAATATACTAAGAAATTAATAAGTTGATTCTGACGAGAAGATCCGACAAGAAACTCGCCAGTTACTCTTTTTAATCACCAAAATTTTTTAAGTACAGTATCATGGGGGTAGGCGAACAGCTTATCATTTCCACAAATTCTTGTCATTTAAGTAATGATTAACTGTAAAATAGGCTTTTGCCATTAAATAATTTTTAACATGTGTTTTAAATTTAGGCATTGGTAAATCAACAAGCTTTTCTGGTAACTTATAAAAATTGTGGGATGGGGTTTCAAATAAATCCAAGGACGGGAATAAGTAATAATATATTAACAATAAAATTAATCTTCTTAGTCAATCAACGCCTTTCATCGTCGTCCGCCATACATCGTTTCTCTCATCTCCCCTCTCTCTCTCTCGCACGTCATTCTTACAAAAATATTTAACATTCATCATTATAAATACATAATACTTAATATTATTTTATTGTTATATATTTACGTATTATTATAAGTATATTTTAATTCTATGTCATTCTAATGTAGTATTCATTTAGTTTATACAAACATTTGTCATTTAGAAAGGCAGTTAGAGCTATCACGAATTTATTGTATTTATCTATTTCTTTTAGATGTTTGGGAAGGGCATTATAAAGTCTTATTGCTATAGAATATGGTCCAATTTGATGCATACTTAAGTGACTTTTTGGCAGTATTAGTTTGTTCCTTTTTCGTGATCCTATTGGTCCAGTATAACTATCGTCAACATTTTTAAATAATTTCATATTTTGCCTAACTATTTTACAAGTCTATAACTATTTTACTTAGTGAAGAATCAGATAAATATTATGAGATGATGTATGAATATATTTATATGACTCGAAAATATGAATCGCACCAACCTTTCTTTTTAACCAGCTAAGCAAACGCCTTATCTATCCCACATTATCCCTCAAGGTATACGAGGCGAATGACACCCAGTCAGCAAAAACGACAGAGCTCCTCGGTGTTTTCACTTACACAATCCATCTTAATAAATATCTCCCGTGACCCACACGCGAAACATTGAAAATGAAAGACAGGGAAAAATTGTAGGAGTAAAAGAAGCGAAATGTACCGTAATAAAATTATCTTTGAATTCCTTTGATGGTGCAGTAAGTATGGGATAAATTTTGTTTTTAAAGGATGATTAAATCAATGTACCTATTTATTTACCGGTTTAGATTTCACAAGTTTTTACGGTAGAAGAACTGAGATTCGGGACTTGGACAAGATTTTTGATGTTGATACTTTTATGTTAAGCAACTGTATACTTAAAACTGGATCGTGCTATGCAGAAAACAGCGAAGTAGAACTATTTGACGACCCGTTTAGATCAATGGTAGTGAACGCTGCCTCTGGTGCAAGAGTTGCGGGTTCAATCCCCGCATAGTACAAACATTTGTGTCCATGAACATGTCTGCTTAAATTGGTCTGGGTATTTTCTATGTATTATAAGTATGTTTTTATAAAAGAAAAGTATTACATGTATATATTTGTAATTTTGCTGTTGGTTCTGATATCCGTAACACAGGTGCTTGAACTACCTGTCTCGGAGTCAGATCAATTGTTGTGATGTTGTCAGATATTTATTTATTTATTTGCAAAAAAAATGTTTTAAACTCAGCTAACTATTCGAAACATTGCGCATCTTTAGGAAGAAGAAACACGCTTACCGAGTCGCGGTCTCAACTCAAGGACTTTACGGCTCCAACGGCTGTCAGTTCTGCGTAAGAATACATTCGGAGATATGAAATGCACAAAACAGCCATAGACAAATTTAATTTTAGAAAAAACGCATATTAATATCTTAGTGTAAAAAAGCAGCTATCTTGCAATAAACAAAAAAAAATGTAAAAAGCGACCAACTGAACTCAGGCATCTAGCTGGTCGCTTTGTACAAAATAATTTTTCTACAAAATTATGTTTTTATTCAGTGTAGACAAAACGAAAACAAACCAGCAAAATAACTTCTTAACTGGAAATATTTATTGAGGTTGCGTCTTTAAAAATTAACATAGTTTTTAAAGTTTTGCATCATAACTGTTTCGATAAACCTTATAATTAACAGATACAAAAATCGACAATGCTTAAATCTTTTGTAACTCAGTTTCGTTTGTAATTTATTGTATGCTTATTTTCTATCATTTGCGATTCGTCTGTAAATGACAGATGGTAGGAAAAACTTGGAGGAGAAACAAATGAAAGGTTTCTGAAACGAAAGGTTGAAGTTATAAGACAAAAGTCAGGTTATGATGTTCATTAATCTTTTCGGTAGACGGTAGACTAACAGATGGAAATAATTGCCCAATTACTAGCTGGACCATATCAAACCTGCCTATGAAAGTTATTGCCGGGTCACCACCTGTACTTTTACAAAGACGACCCGTAAAGCGTAGTGTAGTTTAAGCACCGGTTGAGTTTAACCGTGGGAGAGCCACGCTTCTGCATAAATGGGCCAGCTCGACCGGCGTGATACCACGGCCTCACAGAAAACCGGCGTGAAGCATCACTGTGCTGTGTTTCGTTGCGTGTGTGAGGTTATCGGAGGCCCAATTCCGGGGGAAGGGGGGTTTAAAGGTTGGCAGCACACTTGTGACTCCACTGGTGTCACGGCTGTCCATGAGCGGCGGAAATTGCTTACCATCAGGTGATCCGTCTGCTCGTCTACCACCTATAACATAAAAAGTCGGATAAAAAGCACATGAAAGGTTGCTGCAACCAAAATTTGCCAATTTATATAGGTTAGACAACCATAAGACTTTTTACCCGGAAAATGGGAAATTCCCCAGCGACACATGATAAAGACACACCGAGTTCTATGCGGACGAAGCGAGCGTAGGCTAATGGAATAATAAATGAAACGAAAATTATCTCAAGCGGGGAGTTTTTGTTCAGAACCTTAGCTGTGATATTTACTAACATAGTAATCCACCATTGTCATGGCATGCATGCTACATTTGAGCAAGTGCTAAGAAACTAGCATATGTGGGCAAACGCATATGTTGGCCGTGTGGTCCCCGGCAGAGTAGAATAGGCCACCCTCACTCTTACCGAGGTGTCGCAAAAGGCGACTAAGGTAAAACTGCTGTCATGATCATCAGCACCCAGAGAAGGAAAACTCTGCATTTATATCAAAACCCTCGCCAACCCGTATGCCAAGCGTGGTGAGTATGGCAACTACCCCTCATGTGATTGAGGGAGGCCCGTGCCCCAGCAGTGGGGACTGAAATGGGCTGACGATGAAGAGATTGTCGCCGCTCATGTATACCCACAACATCAGTGGAGACATAAGTGCCCTGCCAGCCTTTAAAACTCATTTCCCCGGATTGGGCCCTCGGTACCTTAACATACTTGGCAAAACACAGCACTGCTTCACGCGGGTTTTCTGTAAAGTCGTGGTATCACTGAAGCGTAAAGCGTGGCTCTCACACGGTCAAAACGTAACTTATATTATACAAAGCCATACCAACCCTTATCCCGATGCCTAAAACTAAACGAGACTACCCCAAAATTCAGCACACGTATTGCCAAACAGCCGGCAGTCAAGCGCGAATTCAAATAGAACCTCACACCTGAGGTCATTGCACCTCACTGAGACCCAGATACACTCGGATTCGTCGATTGGTGAACATTTTCTGAGGGTGCTTGTTGGGTCAGGTTTTGGTGTTTATTTATTGTAAAAAACTTAAGAAAATTAAAACAAAAAATGAGACTAAAGCTAAGCTAAAAGTAAGTGCCTATTATTCACAATAAAAAAAAAGTAGAAAAGGAAAGTTAAATAAAGTAAGTCCCTCTGGCAGTAGCCTGCCAGCCATCGGCTCTCCTGTGACTTCGACTAAACGCTTAGTCACGGAAGAAAGGGTTTATCCTGGAACTGGAGCTACATGAGGTGCTATAATAGGTTATGGGGCTGCCACAATAGATCATCTACTGGTCGCAGTGGCTACGAGGCGCAAGGCTCACCCTATTTGTATCAAATAATAATAATTCACGGAAGAAAGAGAGAGCATCGAAACTCCACGGACCTAGTGTTTCAGCACCGAAAGCTACAAAGTGGTAGGTACTGAATAGTACCGCCTTCTGTAATTAATTTAAAACATCCCTTCTTAGTTAAGGACAAGGCGGGAAGTACAAGGAATATCAGCATTTAATAAAAATGAAAATTATTAATACCATCTAGTGATACCAGCATTACTTTGAAATCTGATATTATCTCATTTTCAGTAGCAAAAAACATGACTACTCAGTAAAAATTCACATTTTTTATTTGAATAGGCTGGTTTTAACAAGCAACAAATAACTTTAAAATTGTATTTACCCGTAAAATCGTCCATCGGACATTTTTTGCTCTTCACACCTTGTATTTAGATAGTATTTTGGATTTTTGAGTTGCATTATTTTGATTATACGAATTTTATACTTTTTTTTTTATTTCCATGATTGACTGACTGCCTCGGCTGTGTCACTGTAAGTAAGTAAGTCTTTATTGGATTGCTGGCTTTTTGCATGAGCAAAAAATCCGTGTCCTAGCGGATGGATGCTCATCACAGTTTATGCCAGTCAATGCCGGTGTTCCACACGTTTTATCGCCCACCCACTTTCTTCTGCACATCAAAAAGTTTGGCAGTTCTTATTTCTGCCGCACCATCAAGAAATGGAACTCGTTGCCGGAGCATGTATTTCCTCCTTCCTACAATATCGATTCCTTTAAACGAAGCCTGAAGAAGCATCTCGCGGGCCAGTATGGCGGTGCCAACGGAGGTGATGCTTTGACATCGCTTCCGTTGTAATTGCACCTTGGGTTTTTCTATTTCTTACCATAAGGCTAAGGAGAGCCAATATACTGAGCTTCTATAAAAAAAATATTGTCATTAGTTCATCGTAATATAGTACGCATAGTAAAAATAATTCCCGAGTTTCTCAATTACGTTTTTAGCATCTATCGTTAGAAGTACCTATATAAAAAAAATTATCAATGGTTTCAACAATAGTTAAAGACAGCAATTTCTTATCCAACAAAATCGCCATCAATTTCCACTTTGTCTATATAAATTCTCTTACTTAAAAGCTCCTACAAACCATTTATTATGGTGAGTCTGACATTCTAAGATCTATTCTGGCGAATTAATTTTGTAACACGAGAAGTACAACTAAGTGTCAGTGAAATTGTACTAAAGAATTCACCCTTTTAACACAGGTATTCCTTTAATGAACTAACTTTCATTAATTAGTCGGACCACAATAAATTCTGATACCCTAACCACAGTACGGAAATTTTGAAAAGGTCCACTTTTTCATCTTAACGTTTTGTCTCGGTTGCGTCTTTTCGCTTCGGAGCTTGGGGTCCCTAACTATTACATACGAAGATTTGCAGAAGGTAGCAAACGGAAACTCAATACCCCTTATTACAAATAGCGATCTAAGCAAAGTCCCTTAACTAAATTCGTTCTAGCCCCTTTTCAGATTTGGTATTGGAACGGGATAGTACGGGCTTTAGAGCGATACTAAGTTATATTTTGTAATAAGGTGGTGTCTTGCCAACCTACGTTACTAGTTCAGTTAAAATAGATTTTGCGTCTTTGAAAGTACCAATAAGCGTACCTACCTTCAGTGAAATGCGAATCATTACATGACGGCATTCCTAACAACTATCGGCGTCTTCGGAAACACAAGCTGTTTGCAGTGCCTCGGTGTCGCACAGTAGCGCGAGCGCGCTCACCTATCCCGCGTGTCCTTACCCCACTCAACACACCCCTAGAAGCCAATCCGGAATTTGATTTGTTTTCGGATTATTGGAGGACTATATTGTTGGAATGCCTGAAGTTTTGTGAGCGAAGTGTACGCTAGATGAATTATAATATACTTGTTAATTTTGTTTTAATTTTCTTTTTATGTATAATCTTTGTAAATTTGTCTAATTAATGTCAATAAATAAATAAAAATAAATGAATGGGCAGGCTCAACCGAATTAATGCCATGAGCTCACAGAAAATCGTGCGTCTTTGATCTAATCGCAATGTGCCGTGCCCATTAGCTACCACTTGAGGCTTAAGCTGTTCTTCCCTTGGAAGCAGGCGGCACAAAATCGATCTTTATAAAGAAAATTAGGGGAAGCCTTAGTCCAGCAATGGGCGTTTATTGACTAAAATGATGATGATTCATTGCAAAAAAAGTCAAGCCGTTCATCTTACTTCCTCATCTTAGTGTGTTATACCCGGTTGCGTCCAAAACTACCACGCACAGTAAAACTGTGGAACCAGCTGTCATCCGTGGTGTTTCCGAACAGATACGACCTGGTGACCTTCAAGAAAAGGGTTCTTAAGAGCCGGCAACGCATATGTGATACCTCAGGTGTTGCAGATGTCCATTGGCGGCGGTGATCACTTTCCATCAGGTGTGCCGTCTGCTCGTTTTTCCGCTATAATGTAAAAAAAAAAAACTTTCGCTCTGAAGCCCGGGTTACGTTTGGACCATAATTCAGGATTTGGGGAGTCTGGTATAATTACTAGACGCCCCAAATCCTGAATTATTAAGGTCAGACAATAGTCGCTTTATTGTAATCAATAAAGCGACAATTGTCTGACTTTCGCAACCCATTTTACATGGGAACCAGGTCAACTGAAACAGTTTCAAGTGTCAGAAACTATCCGAAGCGTGCAGGTTTCCTCGCGATGTTTTCCCTCACCGCCGAGCTAAAGGTTTCACATAGATTTATAAAATCCAGAGGTGCATGCTCGGATTTGAACCACGACCCCCCGTATGGAAAGCACGTTCTGAACCCCTGAGCCCTTGATCGCTCCATTCAGCATACTTCATCATCAGCAACTCACACTCGTCCACTGCTGGAAATAGGTCTCCCCTAATGCACGCCACTGCTCCCGATTTTCGGCCACTCTCATCCAGCCCACACCAGCCAGCCTTCGAATGTCATCATCCCATCTCGTCGCAGGGCGTCCTACACTACGCTTACCGAGTCGCGGTCTCCACTCAAGGACTTTACGGCTCCAACGGCCGTCAGTTCTGCGGCTAATATGACCAGCCCAATGCCACTTCAGTTTGCTAATTCGGTGGGCTATGTCGGTGACTCTGGTTCTCTGTCGGATTACATCATTTATGATGCGGTCCTTCAGAGATACTCCGAACATAGCCCTTTCCATAGCTCTTTGAGCGACTTTGAACCGGTGGACTAGTCCAGCCGTGAGTGTCCACGTCTCGGCACCGTAAGTCGTGACCCGAAGGACGCATTGGTCGAAGACATTCAGCATACTTACCCCGCTCTTTCTCACATATCATTGTTGACTTCTATGAGTCGACCAACTGGATAACGTTTTTACTGTGCCCTAACTGAGACTTTTTGCTATGAGTGTGGGGTTTAATTAAATCTCCTCTTGTTTTGGGGAACTTTCTTAACTAACAACACTGGGGTAAGCTATGAATCGAATTATTGTTTTAGTGTATGACGTTATTTTGAATTTAATTTAGTCACACTTGTATTGTAGAAACTAAGAACTTAGAATTATCAATCGAAGTCCATCATAAAAACGATTTTCATGGTCATTAATTGTTTGATTTCACCTTGGCTAAAAAATATTAAATTAAATTATGGAGAAAAAGGAAGAAAAAAAAATCAACTATAATACTATGATATAAAAAAAGTAAAAATTGATTTGCTTGAAACACGAACCCCAAACTTGCAGCTGACGTCAAGGTGAATACGATATTTGACTATTTTTTTTGCATTTGTGTAATCAAAAGACCTCTTAATGATGAAAACATCGTTGAAAGAATTACTTGATTCTCATTTAAACTACCTGAGATATCATAACTTTAAAATCACATTATTTTGGGCAAACCCAAAACGCTCCATACAAATGGCTACAGAGATGTGACGTCACACGACAGTATTTTGTATGCATTTCATTTGAATTTTGTATGGTAGCTATATCAAATGTTTCGTTTATGTCAATGGTTCCATTATAATAGTTGGTGTAAATTATATGGGTTTTACAATGGTATAATTATTTAAAAAAAATTTCATACTTTGAAAATGGACTTGCCCATGAATCTTTGAATGACCATAAAACCGGCTAGACGTTATATTTTTAATTGAGAATTTTTGCTATTCGCACCTATATTTTGATAAAATATTTATATTTTGTAAAATCTCGAGCTTAGTCAAATACCCTATTCACTTAAATGCATTTGAAATCTGTTGATGGGTAAAGACGATTTTTTGCATGGTCCTTTGAATCATGAAATAAATGTATGCGCATTTTTTTATTTTTTCTCATGTAAAAATAAAATTTTATATAAGATTTTTTTTTCCGAATTCAATTAGAACCTACTGCCTTAGATTGTCTAAGTCTACTGCCAAAATAAAGCTACAATTGTAGCTACAATAAATGTGAAGTAAATAAAAATCCTACAGACTGAGGCAACGCTTATAGATAATCCAGAAATACGAAATGCTTACGCGATGAAATGGACACCTAGCGCCATCTATTGGTAAAAAGTGGAACGAAGTAAAAGTGGGTCACTATTACTACTACTCTTATATAAACATTTGTAAATAATAAATAAAAACAAACTCAGCTCGAAATTCAAATTCACGAACGCATGCAGAAAAAAACCGGCCAAGTGCGAGTCTGACTCGCGCACCGAGGGTTCCGCCGGTATCTTTTGATTGCGTTAACTTTTGCTTTCACAGCTTAAAGGGACAGTAGACCTAGGTATTTGGTATAAATTTCAATTTGATACCTTTATTCGTTCATGAGAAATAAAGTAGTAAAATTCATTTTATTAAAATATTTTTATTATTTTATATAACTAAAAAAATGTGATTTTCGCAATTTTTCCTATATTTGCATTATATGACAATGCTTTATGCCAAATTTCAAGATTCTGAGTTTACGGGAAGTACCCTGTAGATTTTGATTCCTTTGCGAGTGCCGAAACTTTTTGATGAAAATATCGATATAATCGGCTGTATCTTTTGATTGCGTTGGCTTAGAAGTTTGATTTTTTCACAGCTTCAAGGGACAGTAGACTTGAGTAATTGATATAAATTTCAGCTTCATACCTCCTCGCGCTCCTGAGAAAAAAGGGTCTTGACAGACGGACGGACGGACGGACAGACGGACAACAAAGTGATCCTATAAGGGTTCCGTTTTTTCCTTTTGAGGTACGGAACCCTAAAAATGAGTTGTACACGGACAGGGCATTCTCTATACGCGTTATTTTATGTTACAATTTTGAATAGAATACACGTACAAGAAAATTTTAACGAAACGTATGGAAAGAATTGGCGGGGTTTCTCGCATTTGATACCGTTATTTTCTGAGATTTTTATTTCTCACTACAAATCGGAACGTGCTGAGCTTATTGAAGTGGTGTCGAGATTTAAAACTTTGATGTTTTTTCTCAAAATGCTTTTGATTATATTGATAGCTGAAAATCTGATACGTTTATTCATTTCGGTGTAGACTTCCTGGGTCTGCACTGAAATGTATAAATATATCAGTGTGTAATATTATGATGAATAATCAAAGAAATGAAAATGATGCAAACACTGAAAACAAACTTTCTACTTAAATTCCATTATGTAAATAAATTACAAAACAAAATGACCCAATGTCGACTAATCGTGTGTGGCCACAGAAAACTATATTGTTGCGCGCGTATACAGGGTGTATCTGTGAACATTTACATCCCTTTAACCACGTGTTCTACTAACCATTATGAACAACATTTGTTTCATAACTTTTGGAAATTCGCATGAAAAAATTTCAACTTTTCATACTAAGTCGGTCACGTGACTTGGTCATTTTGTATTTGGAGTCGAAATTTTTTTCGATGAATTTCGAAAAGTCGTTGAACGTTAAAGGGATGTAAATGTTCACAGGTACATCCTATATGATTTTTGGGGTGTATGATATCGCTTCAAAAACATGACGTTTTAATGAGATCTTCGCATTAAAACGTCATTTTTTGAAGCGCAGTGTAAATATAAATATAAGTATTGTATTTTTATTCTTCTCCTACCTGATTTTCGTAACAAAAATGCTTAAAGCTACTTATTGCTGTTAGTACGTAATCGAGTTCTATTCTTAAATTATTATACCTATATACATTTTTATGTGTCTGAACATAAAAGAAAAAGAATATTAAACATTGTAGAAAGAAAAACAAAGAATATACTCTCGGCTAGAACAAAATCACTCAATCACTTCCCCCTTGTTGTAAAAATGAAATGGCTCTATAAAAATCGAAAAGTAGTGAGTTATATCAATTAAACTTATTTTACTACCTTCAACTGCCCGGGAGGTCGTAAACGTGTTTTTATATGTGGGTAGTTGGTGCTACTGGTATATTTCTTTTAATGGCCATCATTATTGTAATTGTTCGTTGTTTAACAAGGACTTTTAGTTACTGTTTGTACTAATAGTCACGTGCACTACTAAGTATACAACCTCATTCAAATATGAACCTTATTGCTCTGTTTTAAGAGTCGTCGTGTTTACATTTCATTACAGGCGACTAGTACGTCTCAAAAAGTCAAATTACTGTGTGTGTTATAATAGTAATAAATGTGACTGTCACGTAATGAGGGTTATTAAACACGAGCGAGATTTTAAAAAACGAGCCTTGGTGAGTTTTTTAATAGTATTCACGAGTGTTTTAATACCAAGTTATGTGCAGTCTCATACACTACTTAATCTACATTCATGTTTCAATCTTCAAAGTAGGAAATCATACGGAAACTATTTTGACTTTTTTGACAGTATACATATTGATTACTTTGTCCTAATATTGTCATTTAAGAAATTTGGCTATTGCATAAAGTAAAAATATTTACCACCAGCTAACTCCAATTATTTTCCACGTAAATAATTTTCGTCCTAAATCCAAAAGAAAATAAAACGAAATCTTTATTTATACCCGTGCTACAAAAGTACCAGGATATCATGGACGCAAAGGAGGTCAGAGCGCGCCCCATATTTCACTTTTATACCGAAGGTTGAATCCCATGTTTGTCATGGCTTGCTAGTTATACCCCCTCCGAGTGGCCTGTCTAATCCTTTCAAGGGCCGCCTGACCTAAAATTGAAATTCTCGTCCCCTTTAAGTGGATGTTACAGAGACAGTCCACTTTGCAACATTAAAGTTTAAGTAACGGTGTTATTTGTAACGGGAGAGTGAGAAAATTTTCTTATTAGCTAAAACAGCGCCTTCATTAGGCGAAGTGGGTCTTTATTTTCGTGCTTTGTTGAGTATTTTTAAGTTTATTTTTATATAAAGGGCGATTGTTGATAATTACAATAAAACATTTTTGTAATAATATTTTTATTTTATTTATTATTTGACTAATCTCTTCTTTATCTAAAGGAAAATAAACCAATGTTACGTCCTAGTCCTAACATGTTATCAGAAATCAAATTTCGAAGTCGATCGAAATTTAGACCGTGGGAGAGCCACGCTTCGGCATGAATGGGCCGAAACCACGACCTCACAGAAAACAGGCGTGAAGCAGCAGTGTGCGTGTTTCCCTGTGTGAGTGAGGTTACCGGAGGCCCAATCCGGGGGAAAGGGGGGTTTTTAAAGGTTTCAGCAAACTTGTGACTCCGCTGGTGTCGCGGGTGTCCATGGACAGCGGCGATCGTTTACCATCTGATGATTCGTCTGCTCGTCTGCCATATATCACAATAAATAAAAAAAATCGAACTTTATAGTCGTACACATAGACTTAAGAGGCCACTCTATAAAAAGGTTCTGGGCAATGAACATACCAAACATATCTGAGCAATTAACAGGAATCACTTTTAGCACAAAACCTTAGGTGAACTTTCCTTTTTTGTCATTTGTCCTCGAGCAACAAATGAAAATACATCTTAATAATACATTTTCAAACTTTTTTTTATTATTCTCTCAACATCTCATACCTCATTCCGAACTAATTAGCTTAAGCACTTGTATTACAGATATCAGACAACAGAGGAACACGAATATATACTTAAATACATATATTACACCCAGACACCGAACAAACACAAGTATACATCGCACGACTCAAACAGTCGTGCGATGTACACTTGTGTTTGTTCGGCAGGGTGGGGATCGAGCCCACGACCTTTGGCGTACGAGGCAGGGTCACTACCAATTGCGCCATCCGGTCAGTCAACATTGGAGTATATATAACATTAGATTATATATAAGTGCATCATGACATATAGTCACAGTATCTCTTGTTACATGCTCTGATGTTTTGGTAGGTTTAAACACTATGATCATTTTGCAAAATGTATCTTTATTTTAGATATAAAATAATAAGTCGCAATTTCTCTCACAATTTTTAAGCCTAAAAACAAAAACAAGAAGCTACTTTCAAAATAATTCTTAACCAAACTCAGTACCACTCAATTCAAATGATGAAATGACAGTGCTATACCATAGATTTAGTATCCAATTAAGATTGGTCCGATTGGGCCTAAGGGTGCCTTTCCACTATGTACTATTCAGCTATGGTACTAAGATATGAAAGCCACGCTACGAAACTATGTGACCCTTTCCACAAACACTAAGCTATGTATAACTGTGCGAGGAAGATGCGCTATGTAGATGAGCAGCTACGAGGCAGCTGTGCGTGGTAACTGATCCGTAGCACGCATCCGTAGCAAGCATCCGTAGCACGCATCTGTAGCAAGCATCCGTAGCACACATCCGTAGTACGCATCAGTAGCACGCAAACGTAGCACGCATTCGTAGCACGCATTCATAGCGCGCATCCATAGCACGCATCCGTAACAGGCATCCGTAGCCTGCATCCATAGTACGCTTCCGTAGCACGGAAACATATCACGCATCCGTAGCACGCATCCATAGCACGCATCCGTAGCATGCATTCCGTGCGCACAATATGTCTCCATACTAAAAAAATAGCATAGTTGAACCCGTTTCCAATACTGCTATGCTATGTGAACCAATGACCTTGCATAGCAACATAGCATATTTTATTTTTTAAGGGCAACATCCATACTGATCAGAAAAATTACATAACACACGTTTCCAACACACATAACAACAAAGTTTCCACAGCTAAATAATTAAATATAAAACAAATGAAAAGCATTCATGCATAAACATAAAGAGCCTTATTTATTTTGATTACCTGTGGAATGTGTTCCACTGAAGCGCGGAAGGTTTCGGGTTCGATTTCCGGTAGATTCAATATAGAAAATGAACTTCTCTGAATGGGGATCAAAGAAAATGTATACTAGTGGAATAACGATTTCACTGTACTTTTATGTAATATCCTCCAACCGAATTCATCTAAGGCGGCCAATCTCAACTATGAGCCACTTACGCAGGATATTTAATAGTGCTTAAGAAGACACAAGTGCACTGTATATTCCCTTCCCCTCATATTCCGATGGGAGACAAGTGTGACACGACCGGAGAAAGGTCGGTTGCAGGACCAACGGCTTAATGTGCTTTCCAAGGCACGGGGGTACAAAACCGCCAACTTCCAGACTCCGCGCTGACGACGCTAAGCATTTCTTAATAGAAAAACATCATCGTCATCGTCAGCCCATTTAAGTCCCCACTGCTGGGGCACGGGCCTCCCTCAATCACGTGAGGGGTAATTGCCATACTCACCACGTTTGGCAGACGGGTTGGCGAGGGTTTTGATATAAATGCAGAGTTTTCCTTCTCTGGGTGCTGATGATCATGCCAGCAGCTTTACCTTAGTCGCCTTTTACGACACCATGGTAAGAGTGAGTGATTCAGTTGGTCTGGTTCCCATGTAAAAGCATAGCAAAGGTCAGATGGCAGTCGTTTCATTGTAATTACCAGACTCCCCAAACCCGCCTTATTGTACTATCTGTTGCTGTTGTTGTATGTCTTTTATTTTTGTGCAATAAAGAATATCTATCTATCTATCTATTCTAGTTGCGTACCCCGGGCTTCAGAGTGACAGCTTAAGAGCAACCAGAAATGTATTCTGATATGATACTAAGATGAGGAGGATGAATATGTTTATGTAGAGTGTAAGATATCCTTCACCATGGTGAGTTAGAACAAAAGTGTCACTGTATGCAAACTAACACCACCTAGTAGTCTTAGTGTCACAACAAAGTGTCTGCTTTTCGTATCTGCTAGTTTGTAAGCAAGTACTAATTTATAAGTGTTCCAGTAGATGTCACTATGCATTTTTACATCGCGCAAGCAAAGCGTATTTCCGGAACAATGAACCCAAGCCGCCTATTTTTTATGACTTACAACAGATTAGAAATGCAGACGCTCTGTTGTGACACTAAAATCACTAGGTGGCGTTAGTTTCCATATAATTCCATATAATAGGGTGAAGATGGCAGACTCAATGGTTACTTTGTTAGTTCTTTTGTGCCTGTCAACCGTTTCACGGCCGGCTACCATCAGGCGGAGTGAGGTCATCCTGATTGGCCTATGGCTCGACCTGAGTTATACCAGGGCCTCACAGAAAACTGGTGTGAAACAGCACTATTCTGTGTTTCGCTGCGTGAGTGAGGGTACCGGAGGTCCAATCCGGTCACCCTGGTCGTGTTACTCAGGTGTCCCATCGGAATATGAGGGTAAGGGGATAGAGAGTACACTTGTGTTTGCGCACTTGAGCACTGTAATATATCCTGCGTACGTGACTGATCGTTGAGATTAGCTGCCGTAGCCGTAATCGGTTGGAGAATATTATTATTTTTAAGATGTCCGTGTTTCTCAGTGATCCCAAATTCGGATCTCTAATGTTCGCTCTGAATGTATCTTTTGACTCAAATGGATCTCGAGTTCGAGAGAACCGTATGATCCGAATGAGAAGAATGATTCTATGAGCCGAATGAGCTGAATGTTTAGAGTGAGCCGAACGATCCGAATGAGCTGAATGATTACAGAGAGACGAATGATCCGAGTGAGCCGAATGATCCGATGAGCCGAATGATCCGAATAAGCTGAATAATTAAAGTAAGTTGAATGATCCGAGTGAGCCGAATGATTCGATGAGCCGAATGATCTGAATGAGCCGAATGATTAGAGTGAGCCGAACGATCCGAATGAGCTGAATGATTAGAGTAAGACGAATGATTCGAGTGAGCCGAATGTTCCGATGAGCCAAATGATCCGAATAAGCTGAATGATTAGAGTAAGCCGAATGATCCGAGTGAGCCGAATGATTCAATAAGCCATATGATCCAAATGAGCTGAATGATTAGAGTGAGCCGAACGATCCGAATGAGCTGAATGATTAGAGTGAGACGAATGATTCGAATAATCCGAATGTGCTGAATGATCCGAGTGAGCCGAATGATCCGAATGAGCAGATTGAATCACGGATGTATCTGAGAGCCGATGTTCCAAATGAACAGTTTCACTGTTCTGCATCTCTGCACTGATCCAGATGCAAATGTTCCAATCTTTTAAAAGATACGTTTTTGCCAGGTCTTTGTCATACACATTTCAAAATAAATCGTCAGTTGCTTGTTTATTTCCGTGGGAGCCGGCACAGCTCTAACTGAAGGGTCATTGGAGATGACAAGGAGTTAAAAATCGTTACTCCGTGTGGGCGCTTGCGACCTTTTCTACGAGTGTTTTATGCACTCAGTTGTCTCAAAGCTTTTAGTGAGATGTTCGTGTGCGGTCTTATGGAACGTTATAATACGAGGTACAGTCAACAGCAAAAGTTCATGCACTCTTGTTGCAGCTAGTGACTCTTATGCTCCACGGAATAAGGACCTACAAACCTCGAAATATGTGTAGCTCCTTCTGCTGTTGACTGTACAGTATGTAAATGAGAAATGGATGTCGGATTTTTTCCTTAGTTTCTAGACTAAGCTTAATCTCTAAAGATATATAGGTTTTTAATGTGATTGGCGGAAGACGAGCAGACGTATCACCTGATGGTAAGCGATTACCGCCGCCCATGGACACCTGTCACGTAAAAAAAGTCACAGGTGCGTTGTCGGCCTTTTCAAAATGTTGAAGAATTAATAACAGAATCACACTCTTTTTTGCCTCTATCACAAATTACACTTAATAAACACACTATGTAAAAACATGAATATAAAAAAGAACAAGGTAAATTTAAATATAAAATACTTATCTATGATATTATAAAAGAGGTCTGTCACCAACAGTTGCTAAAGATAATAACCAAATGAACCAAAATAATGAATCTACAACAGCGATATTACTCTCTAAAATTAATTTCAGAATTGTACGCAGTGTAAATACGATACATTATTATGAAACAGTGCGCTCGTGAATATCTCAGCACAAAATCTATGGAATTTCTTCATTATACACAGAGGTAATTAAAGATACGAGTATGTACGTCGCTTGGGAATTCCACCTTTAGTGACTTACGTAGTCTGCGTTGTAACGTATATTGTATACGTATAATCTGAGCTATATTCAAACTTCGTTCTATTAAAATAGAGCAATTTTTTGCGTGGCAGCTATTTCAAGGGCGAATCTAAAAAGTAAATTGTAAAAGTAATCGGACGTCATACCATAAATATATTCCGATTAATTGCGTAATAAGTTTGGAGTCCTTATTTTGAGTAACTAGAGTTTGGAGAGAAGATTAAGTTCTTTTGGGATGTACTAAAAAAATGTTTCTCGTTGGTTTTTATTACTGCCGCAAGAAATGAATAGCGATAATCTTATATCAGGCAAGTTGCCTAGATCACTGATGTTGGAATGAGATAGATACATAGATATTGATTTCGACCGTGGGATAGCCACGCTTCGATATGAACGGGCTGGCTCGACCGGAGTGATACCACGTAAAGCAGCACTGTGTTGTGTTTCGTGAGTGAGGGTACCAGAGGCCGATCCACGGGAAGGGGAGTTTAAAGGTTGGCAGCGCACTTGTAACTCCACTAGTGTCACGAGTGTCCATGGATGCTGGCAATCGCTTACCATCAGGTGATCGTCTGCTCGTCTGCTACCTTTCACATAAAAAAATAGGTATCAGTGAAGAAAAAAATTGTGCGATATATCACCTAATTCAAAATATACAATTTATTAGGGTGAGACTGGAGAGTCATGCAGTGGTAGGTCCGCGCAAACATACAATTAAATTTATTTGTTTTTAATTATATACATAGTAATACATTTTGAGTAATACATATATATGACTTCTTTAAGCTAAGATTTACAATTTTTAAATTGCGTTCATACAGCACTATTGCGTAGAAGTAGATTAGCACCTCCTCATTGTGGAATCAACTTCCCGCTCAAGAAATGACCCTATACCTTCCTAAAGGGCTATCTGGTGATTCGCTAGCTCTTTTGCCTCTCTTCCTGATAAAAAAAATATGGAAAAAGGGCGGACGAGCAGAAATAACATTTTGTGGTAACCTCATTGTCACTAAAACATTCATATTCGCGTTTAGAATAAAAAAAAGCAAAGTTAGTAAATGCGTCAGACAATTTCTAACAGATCACAATGTCTCGTTCCACTCAGCAATGATGAAACTAGGTATGATTAAAGACGTAGTAGTACCCTTTGTCATCCTTGGGTGTATCACAAACGTGATATTTTAGTTTTATGGGCGACACACGTGTCCAGATGACTCGGCGACATTTAGGCGTCACGAAATCCACGGCACCTGCGGTTAAGAATAGTTTTTTTTTTTTAGTGTAGATAGGTAAGCGTTTGACCATATTTCACCTGATGGTAAGTGATAATATGGTCTAAGATGTAACACGATTACCTAGAAGATACCTATTCACTCGCGCTTTGAAAACCCCCAAATTGTAGCCTCTAGGGAACACCTCCTCAGTCAGCTGATTCCACTGTTTCGCAGTACGAATAAGGAAACAGGATTCAAACCTCTTTGTGCGGACTTTTGGTATTTCTACCATGTACCGGTGTCGATTGAGGGTCTGCCTGGTGGAATGTGTCGGTTTGAACGTTCAGTTACGTCACGCGCTCACTGTGCAGCTGTTTTCGCTCTGCCACTTGCCAGATGAGGAGACGGATCACCAAATTGTAAGATTGCCGCCGCTCATAGACAATCATAATAGATAGCAGTAAAGTCACGACTGCAGTTTAACTAGCATTAGAGGATTTGCCCATAATCGCCACGCTGGGCAGGCGGGTTGGCGATCGCAGGACGTGGATTTTTGCGCCAGTGACGCTGCTGCCCGTCACTGGCCTGGCGTATTTGGCCACGTCATAGCTGTGGTTATACCGCCATCGGTCGGTCGCCAGAGCCTCGTTGGTAATTTAGCAGGATGCACCACGGGCAGGTGAGGTTGGCTTGGGGCAGGAAGGTGGTAGATTGCCCCCTTACACCCCAACCGGATTAGCAAGCTTAAGTGGCAGTGGGCTGGCCATATTAGCCGCAGAACCGACAACCGATGGGGTAAACGAGTTCTGGAGTGGAGACCGCGTCTTGGCAAACGTAATGTAAGAGCTGGATGCGAGAAGCCATGGATAGATCACAGTGGCGAACAATTGGAGAGGCCTACGTCCAGCAGTGGACTGCGATAGGCTGATGATGATGATGATGATGAAAGTCACGACTACGTTTCCAACTGTAGAGTATTACCTACCTATCTCGAGCGCACATGCCGCGAGTTGGCAACACTGGTAATGTCAGTTGACTCGGACTGATTGGGCGGGATGGACGTGCCAAACGGTGCCCAACGGTGGTGTGTGTGTTGGCGAGCCAGGTTTATTACGACGATATATCGGAACGTTACACCAACCTTTAAACTCCTTATAACATCTGGGTTGGGCTTCCAGTGGCCCTCACTCACTTGTAACACAGCGCTGGCAATGCTTTACGGTTTTCTTTGAGGTCAAGGTATCAATGCTGTATTGCTCCTTAAGAAATCTGTTACTGTAAAAACTTCGTCATATTATCACGTGATTCCCAGTTGCGTCCAAAGCTGCCTCTATGGAGCTCGGGGTACGATTAGACCACGATTCTTGATTTGAGTCTGGTAATTACAATGAAGCGACTGCCGTCTGACCTCCGCAACTCTTTAACAGACCAACTGAATCATGGTTGCACGTTTCAGAAACTACCCAAAACATGTAGGTTTTCTCACGATGTTTTCCCTCAATTACGAGTGAATGGTAGAAATACGCACATACATTTAAAAAATCTAGAGTTGCATGCTCGGATTCGAACCCAAAAATCCCATATGAAAAGCATGTTCTGAATCACTGAGTGAAAAGATGCAGAGGGTCCAGCGAAGAATGTAAACTCGTAAAATTTAAGAATACAAATATTTATTGTGTAAAAATACAACAGGCGCGCAGAATTGCTACAGGAGAAGAGAACGTAGTTAAAACAGCATGCTCTACATGTATTACAAGCCGTCGGTATGGCAGCATCTGTTTACATATTTACCACTGAGCTAGCATCGCTCTTCTGTTACCGTAAAAACCTATGATGATGCATATTACTTCGGTTGAGCCTGTCATTCGTGCCGAAGCTTCGAAGCTTAAAGCTTCACCCTCCCACGTTTAAAATATACACATTTAAATTTTCCATTAAACAAAATCATCGTGTAGCAGACTAAAGAATACGATCACTTAACGTAGTCTGCACGTGTGTACAACTTTTCTCCAATTGGCGTGTCAACTAAAGTATTTCTCGTGCAAGTTTGTCCCTGGGTCGTAGACAGGGCACGCGCGTTATTTATCACCCAGCGCACTAACGCTGTGGGCACGTTGTGAGCACGACCTCTGGTAATGCGACGTGGGTCCCAGTAAGAGCAGGGTAACTGCATTACACGAGACGTGGAAAGGTGGATTTGTTTTGTTTTTATTTGTTTGGGACCAACGCTTTTGGATTTTGATACTTTGTCACTTTGAACACTTCGGAATGAGGTCTATTCATGGCTGAAGCGGAGTCTCAGAGGCAATGAGGCCAGACCTGGAGTGATACCACAACCTATAAATGGGCGTGAAATAACGCCTACGCGGCGGTTCATTGAGTGAGTGAAACCAGAGGCTCGATTCGTGGGAAGGGGAAAAGGTTGGCAATGGACTTGTGACTCCACTAGTGTTGCTGGTTTACCATCGGGTACAACTACTCGGGTAATCGGGTACATCGGTCAACTATCACATCAAAAAGTATTATTTTGACTACCACCAAATCAGTTGCACGACAACAATGAATATGACCTTACAGAAAACTGGTGTAACGCAGCACTGCTGTGTTTCGCTGCAGGAGTGACGGTACTAGAGGAGCAATCCGGAAGAAAGGGGGGGTTAAAGGTTGGCAACGCACATGTGACTCCACCAGAATCGCGGGTGTCCATGGGCGGCGGCAATCGCTTACCATCAAGTGATTTCGTTTGCTCGTCTGCCTCCTATAACATTATAAAAAACCTCTCTTCATTTGATATGTTAAATTTTTTGAATTATTTGGTTAAGATTTTCAAATCAAGCAAAAACCAATTTTGAGATACATTTTTAGTCAGCACTGTAAAGCCAAAAGGGAAGGTTATTTTAGCAGAGTAGGTATGTCAGTATGTTTGTTTCTTCATAAAAAATATAAATTTTGCCACTCGGAAGATAATAATAATTATGTTTTAAGTGTCTTGTCTTTCTGTTTAGTTTTTGGCGTAGCACATGAACAAACAAACATTCTAAAGACTCCCTATGTTTGGACGTATTTTAATGGTAACAAACATCTTCGAACCAAATACGCCTCAGAAAACTGCTCATTTAAACTCTCAAAAGCACCACCCACAAAATGCTGATCCAAAAATTGAACCACACCAATTTACCTCAAGAATGGTAGCTCGTAAAACCGGACAGATCAGAGCTAGAACGATGACGTCATAAAACTGGACAGAGTGTAATGCTCAGTACCAGTTCGGAGTTACGATCAATGAAATTAGGAAAGCAGTGTAGAACTGCATTTTACTGTTCATAAAAGCATTTTTAAAATGTTGGCAGTACCGCGTTAAGTTAGATTTATAATTGTTTAGGATTTAATTCTTTTGAAGTAATATTTTGTTAAAGTTTTTGCTTTGATATCCAGCATTGTTTTTTATTATAAGAGGGTAATTTATGGCAATGTTAAAATGATTATTTGGTCTGAAAAAGAAGCTAGTTGTTATATTAATATACTCGTAATCATGATAAATTTTAGACATTAAAAATCTTTTTGTGCAGTAGAGAGAAGTATTTTGTTTTTTTTAGAAAGGAAAGCAAAGGAGCAAGGGTGTCAACTGATGTTAAGTGATCACAGCCGCCCATAGACAAGAAGCAGTGGAGAAGCGTATCCACCATTTTTTTGTTTGCTTTAGATACACTTTAATGATATACAGGCAGCATAACACTTTAGGTTACTACTTTATTCAATTGATATTGAACCAAAACTTCTTTGACATTAAACTGAAAGTCTATTAAAGAAATTTGTTATATTTGGTCAGCAAAACATCAAACATCAAATGTTAAGAGATTCACATAATTGTCTCAGTTGTACCACAGAGTACCCTCCTCCTACTCTGTTTCCAGGTTATCTGGTGTAATACCATACAGTTAAGATGACTGCCTAGTTGGCAGGGTAGTGTGTCCCACTTTAAAGCGACGACTACGCCTGGGGTCCTGGGTTTGATCCCTGGATCGGGCAAACATTTATACCTGAGTTTTTTGGTTAAGAAATTTTTAGTCTCAGCCCGGAGTCTAGAAGTTGGCGGTCTTGTACCCCCGTGCCTCGGAAAGCACGTTAAGCCGCTGGTTCTGCACCCGCTCCCTCTTCGGTCGTGTCACACTGGTGTCCCATCGGAATATGAGGGCAAGTGAATAGAGAGTGCACTTGTGTTTGCGTACACACTTGAGCACAATAATATATCCAGCTTAAGTGACTGATCGTTTTAATTTGCCGCCTTATCCGGAATCGGCTGGAGGATATTATACAATTAAGACATTTAAGACGCTATCAAATAACATTACCCAATTAGCGCAATGGCTTAGAGCCCTGTTTGGGGCGGCCTTAGTTTGGGACCAGGACAATGTATGTGATATTGTCTCAATTGATTCATTTACAATATTTTCTAAATCTCTTTACCTTTCCCTAAAATAGGAAATTCCTTCCAATTTTTCGTTCCTGAATTTCAGTTACCAAATGATGCGCTCAACGTTAAACTTGTCACTTTTGTATGTAGAACTTCTATAACAAATGTCAAAAGTTTAATCGTTAAAGGCCAGGAAGCTCCCTGTGTTTTGAGCCATTAGAAAACATGGTACGGCACTTTCGTGGATCGTTCCGAGTTTTGGGCACCCGAGATTTTTTAATCAGCAACCATTTCATCATGACTTGTGTTTTTAATAAAAATTCCTTCGGCAGCCCTTTCTGTTTTAATTGGGCTGATGATGGATGACAAGGCTTTGATGTTTTGTAAAATTTATTGTTTTCGTCTTTCCAACTTCATATTTTCGTCGAAGTCTTCGTATTTGGCCAGCTTAGCATATTTTGCCCTTGACAGAGAAATTTCCTACCGCCGAACGCTCCGGCTGTGAAATAAGTTGCCATCAGAGATTTTTACGGGGGAATACAGCATGATGTTTCTCAAAAAAGGAATGTTAAGGGTTTTTAAGGGATTGGCTATGCAGGTCTTCTGTAGTTGCCAGGCGAGCCCACGCTTCTTTGCCACCGACGTAGTATAAAAAAAGTTTTCCTTCAGAACTTTGTAATTGAGTGGGAGAGCCACGCTGCTGCATGAATAGGCTAGCTCGACTGGAGTACCACGGGCTCGAACGGAGTACCACGGCCTCAAAGCAAAACACAATATAAAACTTGTTATACCTACTGTGAGGCCGTGGCCGTTCTTTTTTTTTGCTACAGCAAAACCGTGTGGTGCTTGCGCTGTGTTTTGCTGAGTGAGTGAGGGTAGAGGAGGACCAATGCGGGAGAAAAGGAAAAGTTAGCAGCGCTCTTGTGACTCCAATGGTGTTATGGGTCTATGAGTGGCAGCAATCGTTTACTATCAGGTGATCCGTCACAGTTTTTATTATAATCCTAACCTTTAACAACCTTTTGTATTGTGTTTTAAAAACATGGGTTCGCAGCGCAGGTACCTTTGTTATCTCGGTGACTCAGCGGTATTAGAGAGAAATCTGTGACATCCGCGGGTTAGGATTTTTACTCACTCAGCAAAATACAGTGCAGGTGCTGCTGTCCAAGGTCATTTCACTTAGTACTTTTATCCGTAGTATGGGAAAATAGTTTTGCGGTTTTCGTTAGATGGAGCTGCAAAATATGTGAGTACATAATGTTATCTCACATAATAAATTTCGTTTTAAATCCCGTCTTAATTAATTAAAAGGATTCATTTCTATAAAAAAAAGTAGCTGCGGGCAGCGTTGTGAAACGCCAGCAACAAATTCAACAAATAAGTTACAAAAGTCTGAAGGCACTAGTGCCACCATCAACAAAAAGAACAGTACGTTACAGAGGCATACAACACTAAAACTGTCGGACAACACAATAAATATTGGCTGTCGGTTCAACCCGGGCAACTTCTAAAAGCTTTCGGCATCGTCTATGCCTCATGTCGCGAATGTAACTTAGTAATAATATAATGAATGTCTCGGTGGCGCAGTGGTTAGTGGGTCGCACTTTAAAGCGACGGTTGCGCTTGGGGTTCCGGGTTCATCATCATTCATCATCATCATCCTTTCCTTCAATAGAATTTTTCGACTGGCCGGATGGTGCAATTGGTAGTGACCCTGCCTCTTACGCCAAACGTCGTGGGTTCGATCCCCACCCTGGACCTTTGTTCGGTGTCTGGGTGTAATATAAGTATTTAAGTATATATTTGTGTTCCTCTGTTGTCTGATGTCTGTAACTCAAGTGCTTAAGCTACTTAGTACGGAATCAGGTCAACGTATGAGATGTTGTGAGAATTTAGATTTAGATTGGTACTATCTCCTAAATAGACGTCCACTGTTGGACATAGGCCTTCCCCAATGTTCTCCACACAGATCGGTCCTGTGCCGCCCGCATCCAATGGATTCCCGCGATCTTCACCAGATCGTCGGTCCAACCTTGTGGGGGCCTGCTACGGCTGTGACTTCCTGTACGTGGCCTCCACTCGAGGACCTTTCCGCCCCAACGGCCGTCTGTTCTCCTCGCTATGTGCCCTGCCCATTGCCACATACGCCATGCCATTGTTTTTGTACGGTCAGCATCAAAAGTAGCTTAACACTTTAGTACCATGTCAAAGTAGCTGTTCTGCCTATCATAGTCAGCTTTTAAGGGGTCCGTAAAAATATTACTTCGACTTGGTAATAAAGTGTTAAGCTTTTTTTGATGCTGACCGTACCTGAGTGTTTCTGTTCAGAAATTCTCAGTATCAGCCCAGAGTCTGGAAGTTGGCGGTCTTGTACCTCCGTGCCTCGGAAAGCACGTTAAGCCGTTGGTCATGCGCCTGATCCCTCTTCGGTTGTGTCACAGTGTGTCACGATCGAAATATGAAGGTAAAGGAATAGAGAGTGCACTTTTGTCTACGCAAACACTAGGGCACTATAATATGTCCTGCGTCGATGGCCAATCTCTGAGATTGGATACCATAACCAAAATAGCGGTTTGGAGGACAGAAAAATATGATCATAATTAAATGCTGTCCTGAAGTGTGCGAAAAGCTTCTTTTCATTTTTTTATGCTAGAGAGGACAAACGAGCAAGCTAGTCACCTGATGGAAAGTAATTAACGCCGCCCACGAACATCTATCGATCGCTAATGTGTTGTCGGCCTTTTTAAGAAGAGTACGCTCTTTTCTTGAAGGTCCCTAAGCCCTAGCTGTCGGGAAATACTCCCGCAGCCAAACTGTTCCACAGAACTGATCTTCTGATCTTTATGAAAAAATATTTAGAATTCTTTGGCGTGAAGACATACTATATAGTAATGCAAAGACAAGTGCACTACCAACCTTACATACACTACCGACAAGACGTGCTAACAAACTGACCGCTAGGGATGTACAAGAACGTGCGAATTGACAATAGGAGAGCCACGCTTCGGCATGAATGGACCGGCTCGACCGGAGTGATACCACGGCCTCACAGAAAACCAGCGTGAAGCAGCACTCTGCTGTGTTTCGCAGCGCGAGTGAGGGTAAAAAGGTTGGCAGCGTACTTGTGACTCCACTGGTGTTGCAGGTATCCATTGGCGGCGGCAACTGCCTACCATCAGATGATTCGTTTGCTCGTCTGCCACCTATCACATAAAAAACAAGTAGAGGAGGAGTCGAAATAGAAAAGCGGACCCCGAGGTCCAAAGAGACAGCTAGTGACGCAACCGGGACAAAACGATTAGATGTTTTTTTTTATGATATAGGTGGCAGACGAGCCGACGGATCACCTGATGGTAAGCGATTACCGCCGCCCATGGACACCTGCAACACCAGTGGTGTCACAAGTGCGCTGCTTACCTTTTAACCCCCCTTCCCCTGAATTGGGCCTCCGATAACCTCACTCACGCAGCGAAACACAGCGCATTCACTGCTTTACGCCGGTTTTCTGTGAGGACGTGGTATTACTCCGGTCATCATCAGTCCTTTAAGTCCCCACTGCTGGGGCACGGGCCTCCCTCAATCACATGAGGGGTAATTGCCATACTCACCACGCTTGGCAGGACGGGTTGGCGAGGGTTTTGATATAAATGCAGAGTTTTCCTTCTCTGGGTGCTGATGATCATGCCAGCAGCTTTACCTAGTCGCCTTTTACGACACCTCGGTAAGAGTGAGGGTGGTCTATTCTACTCTGCCGGAGAACACACGGCGTTACTCCGGTCGAGCCGGCCCATTCATGCGAGAGCATGTGGGAGACCACTGTTATGATGATGACAATATCGAATGACTCGGCGAAACACAGCGCAAGCGCTTAGGCCGATTTTTGCTTAGCAACTAACTGTTCACTCAAAAGATACTTTTATTCGTTAGCTACCTACCTAAGATGGCGACACCCACGATCACTTTATAAAATCATAAATACATCCGAAAAATCATAAGCATAATGAAGCGTAAAACTTCAAAAGAAATATGATATTTCCAGGCAATCACGTTTGCAAAGAATTTATACGTAAAATTATTCATTTAAATAGGTCAAGACATTTTTTTTTACTTTTGTGCAAAATTGTCGCTATTTCTTTGATAAGAAGCCGTTGATGTTTATTTTTAATATAATTTAGAATACATCATATCATTTTTTCGTAACTGAATCCATAGAACATAGAAACACCCATAGAGTTATAACAAGACTAGATACCTATACCCGAAACTGGAATTCAAGACCAAAAAAACTACGACGGATACGTCACTGTCAAATCTTTTAATGTCATTTATGTCATTGTCAAATCAAGTTTTCAGGTTTTGCTAACCTTTTTGTTTAGATGCTGGCCCTAACAATAGAGAAGACCTCAAATAGATCGGAGACCTTAAATTTGAACCGGTCAATATTAATATATAACGTGTCTCTCTAAACACTTGAAATTGGCGGAATCACACGTGCGGCCGTCACCGCGCGCGGGTTTAGGATTAAAAAAAACCTTTTTGTTATATACTTCTTTTCTTGGTATAAGCTAGCACAATTCATGATTAGGTTTCTACCACTCCAGTAATTAATTCGTCCAGTTTTGCACATGATTTAGATATTAGGCGTTGATAACTGAAATAACTTGTAAGGAAAATGGTCAAGTGATATTTTGACAAAATGGATAGTTAAAAGACGAAGTCAGTCATAGTCTCAGTCACTCAATAAAACGGGGGTGTTTAGCGTTTTATCGATCTATGGATTCTGCCGAGACTACTCTTAACAAAATCGCAGGTTTTAAGACTCTCTTAGGTCCTAGCAAGTTATTCACGTATCAACTAATACAATAGCAGTGTTTAAAAAGATTCTTATATTAATATCACTTGGCGGCACCTCACTGTACGAAACAACAACATGTAACTTCAAATGTTGAACCAAATGTTATTAACACCTGAAATAAGACAAGCTCAATACCAGTCTTTCTACCAAACATTACGGATGATTAAGTTTTTATTAAAGCGTCTTGTATTTATGTAAAAATAAGCAAATAAAATTACTTCTTTAAATTATAGAACTAAAATTACCAATAAATAAATTACGTCAGCATAAGTTTTTACAAAATAGGTATATACTATTGTACGATCATTTTATTGCAGTGGCAACATTGTAGTAGCTTTTTTGGTCTTGAATTCCAGTTTCGAGTATAGTCTGCGTCTACAATTTGAAGAACCTCAAACGGAGCCGTACGGCTCCAAACGTACGGACCGCTCCGCAGTCGTTAATGTCCTGTCAAACGCACCTCGCAAAAATTAATTTGCAATGACGATTTGTGCGGTAAAATTTTGTCACAATGATTCGGAAAAGCATAAGAAGTGAAATAACATCACTTTTCACAGGTAAGCCTTCAAAGTTTCATAGTTTGTTGTTTTTTATAAGCTAAAAATACAAACGATTTATTAAAATGAGCAGTGTTGCCCAGTAATGAAAAAAAAGTATTTTTCCCATTTCAACTTTATTGTAAGATATCAAATCTTAAGGTGACGGGTAGGGCACACTAGCGACGCCATTTAGATTATATTTTTTAGCTACAAAACCGGATCTATTTTAAGCAATTTCGGGGTTACAACCTCTCGGGAAACACTTGTACTATTTATTTAATACTTAATTACCGCCAAAAACGGCCACTTATGACTTTAATTCAAATTTCGAGTGTAAAAACAGATCAAAAAGTAGTGCACAATTATTAAATAAATAGTATAAATGTTGCTTAGAGACTCCCGTTAGGAAATTGTTTAAAATAGATCTGGTTTATTAACTAACAATTTTAATCGCCTTAAGAAAGGAACAAGCCCTTTTTTTGAAGGTCACCAGGTCGTATCTGTTCGGAAACACCACGGATGACAGCTGGTTCCACAGTTTTACTGTGCATGGTAGGAAATGACGTGAGAAACGCACAGTAATGGATATAAATCCATTCAAGTGATGTGGTCCATCTACATTGCTACCATCGCTCTCGATGAACTTTCGACGTATTTTCGATAACAATATGCAACTTGAAAAGGCCAATTTATTTATGTATGTATTTAAAATTCCAGAGGTTTATGGTGAGAACCAAACTTACCTCCCGTTAAGGCTACGGGTAGTTAGCTACTAGTTTTAGCTACTAAACCGGATCTATTTTAAACAATTTCTTGATCACAACCTCTCGGCAAACACTTATACTATTTATTAAATAACCATGCACAAATGTTGGGTCCGTTTATGAACGCGAAAAATTAATTACCGCCAAAAGCGGCCACTTATAGCGTGAATCAATATTACGCGTACAAATGTTGGGTCCGCATTTGTGCATGGTTATTTAGTAAATAGTATAAGTGTTTACCTAGAGTTTCTAATCCTTAAATTGTTTAAATTAGATCCGGTTTAGTAGCTAAAAATTAAAATCGATTGGCGTCGCTAGTGTGCACTGCCCTTCACCTTAAGGACGCACACTTTCATATGAATAAATCATACATTATAATAGTTAATATTATTTTTCTTTTCCTCTAGAACTAATTGTTTGTCTCTATCTGTACTTACAAATACTACAGTAGGTATAGTTATCTATAGTATAGTAGATATAGCCATTAAATTCTAATCATGTAAACTTTAACCCTCCTACATGGCACCATTAACCTTTAATCACGTAACATAACCATCCCCCTCTTACCATTACAATGGTTGAGAGAGAGAAACCACTAATTACCTTACCTGGTGATAGGTTACACGTGATTTTAATTTGAATCGGTATATTAAGTGAGTGATACCCGCTAGGGATGCGGTTTGAGTTATGTAACTTCACTCGAGTGACCTTAGAACCAATAGGCTGATGAGAACTTTTTGCACATAAAAAAGGTTTACAAAATATTTCTCATCATCATCATCATCATCAGCAACCCACACTCGTCCACTGCTGGACATAGGTCTCCCTTAATGCACGCCACTGCTCCCGATTTTCGGCCACTCTCATCCAGCCCACACCAGCCAGCCTTCGAATGTCACCATCCCATCTTGTCGCAGGGTATCCTACACTACGCTTACCGAGTCGCGGTCTCCACTCAAGGACTTTACGGCTCCAATGGCTGTTAGTTCTGCGGCTAATATGACCAGCCCACTGCCACTTCAGTTTGCTAATTCGGTGGGCTATGTCGGTGACTCTGGTTCTCTGTCGGATTACATCATTTCTGATGCGGTCCTTCAGAGATACTCCGAGCATAGCCCTTTCCATAGCTCTATATTGATTATTATAAATAAATATTTCTATTTTGATTATTAAATTATTAATATTATGAAAGATATTTATATCTTTATTAAATTTAAGTCCATACGGAACATTTAGGAATGTCAATTATTTTGTAATCTACCGCTGATTCGGAATTTCAATTTCTACAGAAAAGAATCAGCCAGAAACGCAGTAGTTACTCCATTCAAATAACATGGTATATTTATTATATAATGCAGTATTCTTACTAATAAATATTATGGTTTCAATGGCAGTATTACGTACAATGCTTACAATCAGTATCGTTAAGATAAATCGTCAAAGTAAAAGTATGAAATGAAGTTTGAGGGCGGAGTTCATCAAGTGTTCAAGCAACGGTAATCGTACGTTTACTGTGCTTAACAGCTGAGTGACGGTTATTCATGCTTACCACAAAAAAAAAAACTTATCAATTAATTTAGGAAAATATTTTTTCAAACCATAAAATATAAGATGAATATAAAAAAATAAATCTTTATTTAATTTAAAATCCATACAGAACACTTATGAATGTCAAAATAGGTTCACATATTATCATCTACCGCTGGTTCGGAATGTCGATTTCTACTGAGAATATTTAGAAACGAAATTATAGCTATCGAATACTGACCTGAATAATCAATCTAGTTCGATTTGCTATACTTTTCCTCTACCCCAATAATGTCTGAATATCACTTTTAGCAGTAACATCGCCGAGATAGCGAGATTTGCCTATGACCATACAAGCAGTATTCAGTATAGATATACTTTATTTCACAAAATACACAACTTAAAAGACTACATAGGCATTTTTTTGGTATAGCATTTATTTTGAAATTTATTCTTAATTAAATAATGCACTAAAAATGTTTTCGACAGGTGGGACTCGAACCCACGATCTTTTGCTAACCATATAATTAATAATTCATATTAATTCATCTTAACTGGTGGTAAAATTTGTAACAATATTCCCGCTGGATATTTGTAGGTACATACAAATATTGATCAAACTATCGTCGGCATACGGCGAAGCAAAAAGCGCTTACAAAACTCTTCGACATACCAACGTCTCCGGTAGCTTAGTCGGTAAAGCAGTTGCCTGGTTAGCAAAAGATCGTAGGTTCGAGTCCCACCCGAAGACTGTCGAAACATTTTTAAGTATGTATGTGTGTTTTCGGAGCATCTATTTATCTGGCGAAGTCTTTATCACTTACTCTTTTAAGCGCCAACATTTTATACAAATATATTCACATAAGCCATTCAATCTTTTAGTATTTTATAGTGATGTATATAGTATAAAACATTTCAGAACTCCAGTCTTGAGTGTAAATGTCAAGTGTAATTACTCAAGTCACATCACCAATACCATGTAAATGTATTTATTATATTGTTGGGGAGTTCTGGAGGGTATTTAATTATTGTATAAATCAAGTGTTGGAAGTGTAAAGTAGATAATTAAGAACATGTATGACGAAGTAATATTTGAAGTACATGCGTTGTGTGAGAAGTTGGAAGTTATGAAAATAATATCCTTGATTTTAGAATATATATATTTTTTATGTAATAGGTGGCAGACGAGCAGACGGATCCTAAACGGAACCTGAGTAGCGAGACCAGTAGAGGCACAAGTGCACTGTCAACCTTTAGCGTGAGTGAGGGTACCGGAGGCCCAATCCAGGGGAAAGGACCCCTGGATTGGGCCTCCGGTACCCTCACTCACGCTGCGAAACAGTACAGTGCTGCTTCACGCCGGTTTTCTGTGAGGTCGTAGTATCACTCCGGTCGAGCCGACCCATTGATGCCGAAGCGTGGTTCTCCCATGGTTAAAATATGTAAATTTTCGTTTTTTTTGGAGATTTTCTGATAAGGTGTTTCCCATACTGATATTTTTTAAATGTGTATAGTAACTGTACTTTAATTATGCGTTTATTCTTTACAAACCTTTACATAATCTTGTTTTTATCAAACTGGACCGGTTTAAAGCAGTTCTAACCAGATAGCAAGTGAATTGCGAGGCCTAGTTTGAGTCTTTTGAAGTGCTAGGCGGCGTGCGGTAGGTTGTCTAGGTAGTTCATGCACGCGTACATCGCCTCTTTGTAAGCGCTTATCTTTGTCTGTTTCATGTTCTGTATGACTTAGAAGCATAGAGTGCTTATCACTCCATGTATTAAGATACGATATACGTACATCTTTCAGTTCATTGGTGCTCAATATTTTTTATATACGGGCCACAAACACGTTTTAGTCATGGTTACGCAGGCCGCAAGCAAAAATTACCGTGGGCCACGCTCCAGCATGAATGGGCCCGCCCGACTGGAATGATACCACGGCCTCACAGAAAACCGACGTGAAGCAGCACTGCGCTGTGATTCACCAATAGTTGTTGTTTCTAGATGCCATGGATTTTTTACCAGTAACAAATATTTTCTTATTTTTCTTAGATCCTGAAACCTTTTTTGAAACTCGTTTATGAGTGTAGTTATACATATAATCCAAAATTATAACACAGTTTTCTCAGAAATATTAGTAAGGTCTTCTGTTGTCTTTAACATAGTGGAGAAATTTTGTAGCTGATTGTTCTGTATTTCTATAAAAAAAAATCAATTATCTCTAATTGCACGTGGGCTACTGATAAAGGCCCGGCGGGCCACATGCGGCCCGCGGGCCGCAGGTTGAGTATAGGTAGCTGTTCCAGTTGTACGTATCTTGTTCCTTAATACAAGATACGTACAACTGCTAAGCTAAATCGAAAACTATTTAAGCGAAACTTGGCTGACTGAGAGACTGATCTATCAACGCAGGGCCTTGATTTATTTTTAAACGGTAGACATCTCGGATGTTGTTTGAATGAACGTAATTTTTCATGACTTCGGGGGATTTCTGTAACTCTCATCATCATCCTTGTGGCGGACAGAAAAGGAGACACCGGTGAGGGGTAAAATTAATATATTATCAGAACAAAATTATAGAAAAAGACTGAAAATTTACATGTTATCGGCTGAAACGTCAGAAGAAGAAGAAAATGTCAAAAAATACTTTTCTATTTATAAGGGCGCCTAAGTGGCAAGGAGGTCTGTCCACAACAATCCTTTTGCCATTTTCCCAGGTTATCTGTGGTCGGCGCAGTATGTCTTCCTTTTCCATACGTCCCTGTCTTTCGTATAAATAAATAAATATTTTTTGTATTTTGTATTCGTCATCGAATCGTTACCCTTTTTCCTATCATTTCATTCTTCACACAATGCATCCATCTCTTTTTGACCGTCTATTCCTCCATATGGTCCCGGCAGAGTAGAATAGGCCACCCTCACTCTTACCGAGGTGTCGTAAAAGGCGACTAAGGTAAAGCTGCTGGCATGATCATCAGCACCCAGAGAAGGAAAACTCTGCATTTACATCAAAACCCTCGCCAACCCGTCTGCCAAGCGTGCCCCAGCAGTGGGGACTTAAATGGGCTGATGATGATGATGATTCCTAGAAGAAGGCGCGTCACGAAACATCAAACGTGTGACATAATATGCGAATGTTCATGTATAAAACGCACGCCCGGCTTTAGCAACGGACCCGCGCGTTTATGGACAAAGCCTTATACTCACATCACAAACACTAAAGCTTCTTTATAAGTCCGCCTTTGTCAACACAAGAGATAGTTTCAAACTATAGACTAAGCATCGGGTGAAGAGTTCGTGAGAGATGATATTGGTAAACTGTTTTCAACAGCGCAGTATACGCTTTATGATTTTACTAGAGTTCATGTTTTAGAGTAGAGGCGTTCGAAATGTGGTGCTGGAGGGGGGTGCTCGGAATCCATTGATTTGAGCATCGGGCTAATTAATAATAAATGAACCGAGCTCAAGATTTCAAGATTCCAGTGAGACTCAGCACCACATGCTTACGGAGGAGCTTTGAGTTCTTTGATGACAACCTGGATAAGCTGTTTCTGACGGAAAAGGTGAGCGGAAGATGGCCTAGAGGCAGAAGCCCCTAGTTCTGGTCCAATCTAATCAGCTTCACCCCATTTTAGATAGATAGATAGATAGAAACATTTATTCACTGAAAAATACGACACACCACATTTTACAGATTAGAAAGGACGCAACAAGTATAATCGTATAATATTTAAACAAAGAGAAAAAGAAACAAATAAAAACTAAAACAGCAAACACAATATTATATAGTTTGTTTTTTTTATATTACAAATATAAAAAAACAAACAAAAAAAAAATTAAAAGAGAAAAAAAAGTAATAATTTTACGCAATCTATTGGAAGACCCGTTATAATATTGAATTGAAATTAATTAAGTAGCATGATTATTTAATTATTAAATAGTAACTGTTGTTGCTTATAATATTTCGATTTAGCGTAGTAAAATGTTTGCTAGTAAATTTATAAATAAATTTCAAAATGTATATTGCCATGCCCTTACAGGGTGCATGTGTCAACGGACACAATTTTTACAACATCTGAAATGGGTAATAAATATGCATGCAATGAATGAATAAAAAAATAAATAAATCACAAGTCAGATCTTAATCTAAAAAAAACCGGCCAAGTGCGAGTCGGACTCGTCCATGACGGGTTCCGTAGCAGCAAGATATATGCAAGGTAAATTGCGGCTTACGGTTTATAACGTATTAAAAAAACGACGGATCCTAAACGGAACCTGAGTAGCGAGACCAGTAGAGGCACAAGTGCACTGTCAACCTTTAGCGTGAGTGAGGGTACCGGAGGCCCAATCCAGGGGAAAGGACCCCTGGATTGGGCCTCCGGTACCCTCACTCACGCTGCGAAACAGTACAGTGCTGCTTCACGCCGGTTTTCTGTGAGGTCGTAGTATCACTCCGGTCGAGCCGACCCATTGATGCCGAAGCGTGGTTCTCCCATGGTTAAAATATGTAAATTTTCGTTTTTTTGGAGATTTTCTGATAAGGTGTTTCCCATACTGATATTTTTTAAATGTGTATAGTAACTGTACTTTAATTATGCGTTTATTCTTTACAAACCTTTACATAATCTTGTTTTTATCAAACTGGACCGGTTTAAAGCAGTTCTAACCAGATAGCAAGTGAATTGCGAGGCCTAGTTTGAGTCTTTTGAAGTGCTAGGCGGCGTGCGGTAGGTTGTCTAGGTAGTTCATGCACGCGTACATCGCCTCTTTGTAAGCGCTTATCTTTGTCTGTTTCATGTTCTGTATGACTTACAAATAAAAACTAAAACAGCAAACACAATATTATATAGTTTGTTTTTTTTATATTACAAATATAAAAAAACAAACAAAAAAAAAATTAAAAGAGAAAAAAAAGTAATAATTTTACGCAATCTATTGGAAGACCCGTTATAATATTGAATTGAAATTAATTAAGTAGCATGATTATTTAATTATTAAATAGTAACTGTTGTTGCTTATAATATTTCGATTTAGCGTGGTAAAATGTTTGCTAGTAAATTTATAAATAAATTTCAAAATGTATATTGCCATGCCCTTACAGGGTGCATGTGTCAACGGACACAATTTTTACAACATCTGAAATGGGTAATAAATATGCATGCAATGAATGAATAAAAAAATAAATAAATCACAAGTCAGATCTTAATCTAAAAAAAACCGGCCAAGTGCGAGTCGGACTCGTCCATGACGGGTTCCGTAGCAGCAAGATATATGCAAGGTAAATTGCGGCTTACGGTTTTATAACGTATTAAAAAAACGACGGATCCTAAACGGAACCTGAGTAGCGAGACCAGTAGAGGCACAAGTGCACTGTCAACCTTTAGCGTGAGTGAGGGTACCGGAGGCCCAATCCAGGGGAAAGGACCCCTGGATTGGGCCTCCGGTACCCTCACTCACGCTGCGAAACAGTACAGTGCTGCTTCACGCCGGTTTTCTGTGAGGTCGTAGTATCACTCCGGTCGAGCCGACCCATTGATGCCGAAGCGTGGTTCTCCCATGGTTAAAATATGTAAATTTTCGTTTTTTTTGGAGATTTTCTGATAAGGTGTTTCCCATACTGATATTTTTTAAATGTGTATAGTAACTGTACTTTAATTATGCGTTTATTCTTTACAAACCTTTACATAATCTTGTTTTTATCAAACTGGACCGGTTTAAAGCAGTTCTAACCAGATAGCAAGTGAATTGCGAGGCCTAGTTTGAGTCTTTTGAAGTGCTAGGCGGCGTGCGGTAGGTTGTCTAGGTAGTTCATGCACGCGTACATCGCCTCTTTGTAAGCGCTTATCTTTGTCTGTTTCATGTTCTGTATGACTTACAAATAAAAACTAAAACAGCAAACACAATATTATATAGTTTGTTTTTTTTATATTACAAATATAAAAAAACAAACAAAAAAAAAATTAAAAGAGAAAAAAAAGTAATAATTTTACGCAATCTATTGGAAGACCCGTTATAATATTGAATTGAAATTAATTAAGTAGCATGATTATTTAATTATTAAATAGTAACTGTTGTTGCTTATAATATTTCGATTTAGCGTGGTAAAATGTTTGCTAGTAAATTTATAAATAAATTTCAAAATGTATATTGCCATGCCCTTACAGGGTGCATGTGTCAACTGGACACAATTTTTACAACATCTCAAATGGGTAACAAACATGCATGCAATGAATGAATAAAAAAATAAATAAATCACTAAGTCAGATCTTAATCTAAAAAAAACCGGCCAAGTGCGAGTCGGACTCGTCCATGAAGGGTTCCGTAGCAGCAAGGTATATGCAAGGTAAATTGCGGCTTACGGTTTATAACGTATTAAAAAAAACAAACTACACACTATATCTAGTTCAAACAAATTTTCGTTATTAGTTTTCATGATTATGTACATCATATATTTCTTTAGTTTTATAATTCATTTATTATTGAAGTAAAGAGGTGGGGGAGGGGGCACAATTTACCACTTTGGGAGCATCTTTTGCGTAAAGTATTGTGTTTAGAAAAAAATGATGTTAAAATACACACGTATAGGTTTGATGAAAAAACAAATATGAGTTTCTGTTTCAAGTATGGAGACCTTCCCAATTTCTTATTTTTCCCAATTTTTGTGTAAAAACAATGCGGCTAACAAAATACATCTATTTACCAAGATGCAATAGTATAGTTCTTATAGTTTCGGTGAAAAGTGGCTGTGACATGCGGACGGACGGACAGACATGACGAATCTATAAGGGTTCCGTTTTTTGCCATTTGGCTACGGAACCCTAAAAACCAAAGAGTAAGTATTCCTTTAAAATTTCCAAGCACCAATTCATTACGAAATTATACATCTGTGATATATGAAAAATGTCAACGCCATTCCATATGCGCATTTCAATCATAAAACCCGTCAGGTGGTGGAAATCACCCTGAAGTGAGGAGAGAGTTCCGCACAATTTTATTTCTCGTGTAGACCCGACTGGTTTCAAAATGTGAATTTATTATTTCGGTTTTGGCAGTTACATGTTTTATTGAAGAGGAAAACGCTCTTAAGAATACACAATATAAAGTGAGGAAGTGAATGTGGTTAATATTAGAAAAAATAAAAATAAGAATCTAAATTTCAATGATTCTCATGATGTTGTAGCATTTATAGCAATAAATAATCACTAGACGCTCTGTTGGTCTTAGTATCAGGCCGTGATCTTGAGGTCCTTGGTTCGATTCCCGGGTCGAGTAGAAAGCATATTTCAAATTTTTCGAACATAGCTCGGGCTTGTAGTCCCCAATCTACATTTTTAAAGTGTGATGATTAAGCCTAATTACAGCGCCTAACACCAATACGCCAGTGGAGTCACAAGTGCGCTGCGCTGTGCATAAGTATAGTGCGCAGGGGCGCACTATACTTATGCACACCTAAGAGTGAGGCTCTTCTTGTCATTGGCATATTGCAAAATTAAATATGTGTGCCCCCCCCCCCCCATTTCTTTCTAAAGTCGTAGACAATTTTGTTCTACGACTTTTAGAAATACGCGTAAAATAAAATTCGACATTTCATACAAAGTCGGTCACTTGACTTGGTCGTTTTGTATGGGGAGTCGAAAATATTATTGATGATTTTCGAAAAGTCATAGAACAAATGTTGTTCAGAATATTTGGTACGAGTAGAACACGTGGTCAAAGGGATGTAAATGTTCACAAATACATCATATACAATATTTTTTTAATAAAATCAATGGCTAAGTTCCATTTTCTGAATTTATTTCTTTGTATTGTAAAAATATTCCGAACAAAGTTCAAGCTTTAGAATTCGTAAAAGATATTGCATAAACCACAATCTTACTGGCGATTCTCTATGTGACGGTTGCGATTGAAATGCGCATACCAACTACCGTTGACAGTTTTAGATATACACCCTAGATTCTCGGCAAACAAACTATGTGAGAAGTTTTCGAATTATGTAAAATGACTGGGGAAGGGAGGCGAACCATCGTTCCCTTTTGCAAACACTTCAAAGATCCACCAAGTATTTGAGAATGGGGTTGTACTTGTACTTGAAATGCGTCGTCAATCGTTAGACAAACTCTGTTAGGGCGTCATTTACGACAGCAAATTTACATTTATAAATGGCTTCTGATTTTCTTTATTTTGCCCACTACTGATTCAAAACCAGTATTAGTATCAAATTATGCTTTTTTTAAGAAAATATGTCAGTCTCCATAACTGTTTTGGCCCAATCTATTTTAGCTCCTTAATCTTATATAGTTATAATGTCAAGTTGACTGTTGGTTATTCCTTGATTATAAAATAAAAAAATATACATGTGTGAGTACAACTGATAAAAACAAAGACAAAGATAACAGAATGGTCTGAAATCAAGCTATTGAGAAAAACATTTCCTCCTAATCTTAGCGTGTAATTCCCAGTTGCGTCCAACTCTGTCGCTTCGGAGCCCAGGATACGTTTGGACTAATATTTCATAATAATAATATAATTATATAATAATTAAGGATTTTCAGGATTCAGGAAATCTTCAAATTATAATTGAAATTACTACCGTCGGATTTTTTCAACACTAAGACAGGGGTACCAGACATTTGGTTCACGGTTACACGTTGAGGATTTTTTTTATTAGACGGATCACCTGATGGTAAGCGATTGTCACCGCCCATGGACACCCGCGACACCAGTGGAGTTACAAGTGCGCTGTTAACCTTCAAACCCCTTCCTTCCCCCGAATTGGGCCTCCGGTACCCTCACTGGGTACCACTGAGGCCGTGGTATCACTCCGGTCGAGCCGGCCCATTCATGCCAAAGCGTGGCTCTCCCACGGTCAAAAGCTCCCGAGGATCGTTATTTAATTGAGGAAATTATACGAAACGTGCAGGTTTAGTTCACCGCCAAGCTAGTGCTAGAAATATGCACATAGATTGAAAAATCCAGAGGTTCATGCTCGGATTCGAACCTCAAAATTTGAAAGCGACCGCGACTACTGTGGTGGCCCACCACGCGAACCAGGTACGCTGCGCATGCACCGACCACTCGTGTATTACGTCTTATAGGGGATATGATCGCTCACGAATAGGAGTATTGATTTATTAGCAGACAGTTTCGGTCAAATTATTTTGCAAAAGCTCGTTTATATCTCAACAATGAGAGCTGCCTTTACATATACTCATACTTCGACTGTGCTTCTCACTTTTATATTGTTCTGGTGATAAATTATTAAGTAATTATTATATTTTTTGTAACAATATATTTTGACATTTATTAACACTATGTAATTAATTTTGTTTGACAGATAATATTTTTGACATTGTATTTGTATTGTATTATTGACTTTTTTTGATATTTTATTTATTTGACTGTCCATTTTCGTTAGGCGTTTGACTATTTACTGTGATTGGCATCCTGATTTTTCGGGCATGCTGTTCGCATGTAAGTACCTAGACTCTGGTTTTGAATATTAATTTACCGAAAAACTTTATGTATGTATGAATATTATTGTATTGTATAACGCCTTGGTATTAAACTGTAATGTTATGCAATTGTATGTTAATAATAAATAAAGGCGCGTTCTTATCCACTGAGCTATTGAGAGAAACAATTAGCCTTAAAAATACCCACCAAAACAAGCATGTCATATAGTTTCAACTGAATCTCTTTAATAATTTCAATCCACACAGCCAGTTTAATATTGCTTCTAAAGTGAACCAAGCGCACGTTTTCAATTTATACCTACCACAATGACAAGCAAAATAATTTCCATTTAACCTATTGGAAAATCATCGTAATATCATGTTGGCTACTAAAATAGCATGAATATTTAATGCAACTGCACTTTGCATCGTACAAGTTACAATATATTTTAGAGATGTCGTTTTAAGGTTATAATGTAACAAAAAATGTGCACAGCATGTGTTTTCAATTTTTATTTTAAGCTAAGTACTTATTTTTTTTGGCTTTACAATTTGCGTCTTAGAACTAGATTAAGAGTGAATATAAATGTTAGTTAATATTGTAATTTATTGCAAAGATTGTAGTGATTTCAATTTATATTTTCATATACGAGTATTTGATGAAATAATATTTATCATAGAAAATAATTATTATATTTTTGTTGCAGGTAAGTATTCAAAAACCATTTCAAAATCAGTAAGTTTCTTCTAAATCATATTACTACTGTGATATTATAATAATGCACGTATTGTTACTTATAATTTGATTTTAGGTAATAAACCATTTTCTTGTGGGAAATGACTTACATTGACATAATGTCCTATGTCCCTTATGTGGTGTAAAGGGCATTCGCAGCTGTTATGATTACTCCATCATCTCAAACGGTCTTGAGCTTCGCGCTTTACTTCGCTACAAGTTAGTCCTAGGGTCTTCGCTCCTGCAGTGGTTGTCGCCAGGTTTTATTTAAGCCGGCCACGTTTGAGTTTTCCTTGGGGGTTCCAGTCTAGGGCTTGCCTCGGTATGTGGTCCGGTTCCCTTCGAATAGTGTGAGAAATAGAACCTATGAATTGATAAGTAACATAAAACAATATGTAAGAAAAAAATTGGAACTTAATTTCGTTTCAGCCCCTTTTAACATTGCGTACGGATCGGGATGGTGTAAGAATTGGTACTAAGTGCTGATCGCTCGTTTTGTAAAATCAGTCATTCATAATGAATTAATGAATTATGAATCCATAAAATTGATGAAATGACTTAAATATTTTTTTGCAAGAAAACGTTGCTTGTTGTAAACCATGACTCGGTTATTGTCAGTAAATCGTTGTTTTTGGTTTTACCCAAAATAACATGTCAAATCTGGAGATTTGAACTTTGAAAGTAGCAAAATATTGAATTTTGGATTTATTGATACTATTACCGCGAGAAACTTCTCTTTTTGATAAAGCAATCAATATCTTTCTGAACTTGCTTGTCTACCTAGATGATATTGCTATAAATATGGTAACCTTCATAATCGACAATATTAACTCGAATATCTTTTATGTCTTCAATGTGATTTCGCTCAATTTCTCATGAAATAGAATCGAAAATAAGGCAGATATGGGTAACCATGCAAGATAATTCTGACACGCGAGAGACGTGTTTACATGGTTAGTTTCAGCCATTTTCCTTAACAACAGGCAGTAGAAATATTTTATTATTAACAAGTTAACGTTGATGGAACTCAGGTTAAGGTTTCTCTCAGGTAGCTTTTATGATTTGTTGTGTAGTATAACTGAGACTTATATTTGTGGCAAATACATCACTTTTGAGTTAGTACAAGAATTAATTCATTTCACTGGGTAAAAGCGATATATTTGCTGGCAGCATATACATATATGTATATATTGACCTTTCATTTGTAAAATAAGGATTGAAATCAATAAAGGAATAAAAATACATAACTATTTTAAGTAGATATTACGAGTATCACACCTAAACACTGAACAAACACAAGTTGTAATTAAAGAATGTTAATCCACTTTGCCGTATAAGACAATGTTTAGAGTAAAATTTGGCTTGAAATAATAATGTATCAAATGTTTACTAACTTGACTTTGATAGTAATATATAAGTAAGTAAAACCCTCAATGTATATTTACATTAATGAGAGCTATTTATACAAAGGCATAAAACGTTTCTTATTTTTATTACATAACCAACAAAATGTGAGCGAAAAATCCCGCAAACGTATTAAAAGTAATCCCATGCATCGGCCATTGTGATGATGTATCCAATAAATCCCACAAACATTCGATAAACCAGCCAAATTACGAAGACCTCCCCTCCACCTCTTTTCAATCAACAGAACCGAACAAATGGGGGGCACGTCACGTCTTTCCGGGGCTCTCATTCATTGGCCGCGTTGAAAAGAAGACCAGCGTAAATTGGTCCCCATTTCCAATGTGTTGTGGCAAATACAGTAGAACATTTGTATCGAATCTTGATATTTGGAGGTTTCGATAACTGGTTCTATCGAAAAAGGACTGATATATAGGTCAAATATATTTCCTGTTATAAGTCATGGAGGCGTTTTGCTCAGAATTGCTTTGGTAAAGCAGGGTCTGTCAGATATATCTCAATTACTGCATTATTTTTGGCCGTGGATTGTAATGTATCAGTGTTTCTGTAGACGAAGAAAATGAGAGGATATTGTGATGGGCTTACATACTCACATGGTTGCGTGAGACGAATTTTGATAAAGAAATGTATGATATATCGACCACTTGGAAACATGTGTAAATTAGTACCACTATTTCATGTGACCATACTCACACCTGCTATGTTAAAATTTCTGAATGTACACTATGACAGACCAAAATAATTCACAATCTAACTGATCTGATTCTCCTGTCTGATTCCCTTAAGAATTGTCAAAATCGAGCGGAAATAGTTTCATTGTCAACTTGGTAGACTTTTCAAAACCTGGACTATCGTCAAAACCTCGTATTGAAACAGGATCTGGAATCAGAAAAGATTGACCACGAACATTTTTTACGTTTCTAGAATAAGTTATGCAATGATTTTATCTACACTCTCCGTTTTGTAGTTGATCAACTATGCTAATATCTACCTGATGAGAAGCAAAAGTTTGACTTATCTAGTTTGCAGTAACTTTCTCGTAAAAGTTTTGAAAAAATTACACAAACATTTCTCTCAGAAATCTGTCGTACGCTAAACAAAAACGGCCCAAAACTACGTTCGTTCCGTGAGATAACTCATAATAACGGTACATCTTACAAGAAAATAATTCATAAGGTATTACAGAGTTTCCCTAGTTTTTAGGGTGACCAAGCGTTACTATTTTATATAGTACCAGCAGTAAAATACACAACCCTATAAATTATGTTCATGGTCTAGTAGTTATTGTTAAGACAATCCTCTGTCCTGCTATTAATCAATTCACATTTGTCGTAAATAAAGGTAAACCATTTTTAAAGAATCTTTATTTGAGAAGTACAAAAGCAATAACACAGTACGGTTTAAGAAGTATTTTGTCCCGCGAAATTTCCGGCTGTGGAATGAGCTCTCATTAGAGAATTTACCAGGGGTATACAGCATGTGGTACTTTAAAAAATGATTGTTAACTGTTTGGCATCGCGTATACAGGTCCACCGAAGTTTTATACGTCTATTAGCTGCGGTAATCGCTTACCAGGCGAGCCGCATACTAGGTTTGCTACCGACGTACTTACTTAGTAAAAAAAGTCAAACTATATAGCAGAAACCACACACTTGAGCAGTTCTCAAAAGTCGTCACTTCATTGTACTCCCCAAATCTTGAATCGTGGTCAAAGAACACCATTGACTCCAGAGCGAGAGCTTTGGGCGCGTCCGCTAATGGCATGCTAAGATGAAGAGGAATGTAAAAAGAAGCATAAGAACAAAACAACTCTGTAGATAAAAGTATAACTCCGAAAATGTTTATAATGTTACGAACTCTTTTTTATGCTCTTTTTATGTTACTTTTTTTTCCTCATTGTTCTTTTTTTTGGCATTGTCAAAGTTTGGTTGTGTCACTCGATTTGGTGAAAATATTATGGTTTGCAAAAAAAATAAAGATCAGGTCAAACCCATAATTATAGTACATCATTTGGGCTCTTCATCCCGTATTCAACATTCATAAATATATTTGGAGTTTTACTTTTATCCAGAGACAGAGTTGCTCGTAAATTGTGGAAGATCTGGTCACCCTATTAGTTTTCCTCTCGGTGAAGTTAGCCGTTGTTTGCTCAGGCTTTCTTCCGGATTTCCTACACGGCTTTATTATTTCTCTGGAATTATTCTTACGATATTTATACAGAAACGCATATAATGGAACGTAGGATTTATGTTTTCTATAATGAGAATCGCTATTAAAATTTTGCGAATCAGTAATTAAAGTAAAAGGAAGGAAATGTGTTTTTGTATTACGTTTTCTTTATATTTTATAAATTAACATTAATTTTATTTTAAAAACAACTTACAATTTTCTTTACTTACTTGGACGGACAATCCATGTACTTTTTAGCATTTGGCAGCAAATGAAATTCTGACCGTGAGAGAGCCACGCTTCGGTATGAATGGGCCCGCTCGACCAGGAGTGATACCACACTCTCACAGAAAACCGGCATGAAGCAGCTGCTGTGCTATTTCGCTGTGTGAGTGAGGGTACGTTAGGCGCAATCCGGGGGCTTGCGTACTTAAAAAAAAAAATTCAATTACAACTTTTGATCAATAAATCTTATATAATAGTACACGTATTTAACATTTTTCCTGAACTAGGGTCTATTCCGTTAAAAGTCTGTTATAGAGAAGTGGGCCCAAGTACACGTAAAAACGGAAAGAAAAAGCACGCTTCATTAGAGGATTAAAAGAGCAAACTTTATCTTTCCTTCTTTTGTTAGTAGATTCAGTGCTGTATGAAAGCACGGTGTGCTGTTTAAGAACGATGTTCATTATAAATAACTGTCTTACTGTTAGAACCTTACAATTTGTATATAAAAGTGCAGTGGGATACAGGAAAGGGCGGTTTGTGGCGACTTTGATCACCGCTCGTTGGGCTTTTTCAATCGTTAGTAAAACTGATTTACCTATGCCACCCCATGTTGTAATACAATAGGTTATTATTGATTGACATAGACTAAAATATACCTGCTTAGTGATATTAAAGTCCGAAAAAGTGCGTAATTTTTTAAAAACAAATATTAGCTTACGTAGCCTCTCGTGTAAGGTTTCAATGTAAACGACAAGGTTTTGTCTATCACTACACCTTTTTTTTTTGCGTTGGGGGAATGCCGCCGGCCCGATGTTCAATTGGCCGACGTCGCCACCTTTCGGCGGCGCCTTGTCACTACACCTAGATATATTATTTTGTCAGTGCGTGCAAGTTTTGTGCATTGACAAAGGTCGAGCGTAGAGAATATGCAAGCGTGAGCCTAAAGGTGCGAGTCAGATGCTGATTTCGATTGACGCATCGAAAACCTGACATACATCGTTTTTCCCGCGTTAAGAGTTAGTAAGTTTTTTCAGAAACCAGATATTTACAACATTTAAGCCTTGTTGTGCAAGCTCAAAAACCTCCTCATCAGAGCTCGCGGAGAATAAGAGTGCAGTATCGTCAGCATAAGATATGATTTTGCCACCATTTAATTTTAGATTCTAGCCGTGTGGTCCCCGGCAGAGTAGAATAGACCACCCTCACTCTTACCGAGGTGTCGTAAAAGACGACTAAGGTAAAGCTGCTGGTATGATCATCAGCACCCAGAGAAGGAAAACTCTGCATTTATATCAAAACCCTCGCCAACCCGTCTGCCAAGCGTGGTGAGTATGGCAATTACCCCTCATGTGATTGAGGGAGGCCCGTGCCCCAGCAGTGGGGACTTAAATGGGCTGACAATGACGATGAATTTTAGATTACAAAGGTCATTGATATATATTAAAAAATAAGGTTGGACCTTATTTTTGATTTATATCAATGACTTTTGCAGTCTAAAATTAACTTGTGACTCCACTGCTGTTGCGAGTGACTATGGGCGGCGCCAATCGCTTACCGTCAGGTCATCCTTCTGCTTGTCTGCCACCTGTCACATAAATTCATGCGTCATAGGTATTTAGTTGGGATATTTGATAGGTTATAATTGTTATAGCTGGGTATATATGTTATATTTCTTCTGATTATGCTTCAGTAAAAAATACACTTAAAAATTTCATCGCGTGTTCAAGTTTAATCGGGATTTAAACCCACATCTTTTTTGTTTTGGGTATTCTTATACCTAATAGGTATAGCCACCCGAAACGTGGAAGACGAGGTTATTTACTTAGGGACATAGGATCGACCGTTGTTTGTGTGATAAACACTTGTGTTTGTACAATGTTTAGGTATAATTTGTATTATATGATGGTAAGCAGTTGATATGTACTATTCATGAACATAAGTGAAGCAACGTTAGTGAAATCACAAATTCGCTGCCAACCTTCCAGCTCGTGATTTTTCCCGGATTGTGCCTCCGATGCAGACTCAGACAGAGACCCACAGCACAGGCCCTCTAAAATCAACTCTTTACGAAATTGATTTACTGCAATATGTCAAAGAGTAGTTTAAGTTACGAATTGACAGTCTCTACCTGCCTCCCTTTCCTTTGGGAGCCGAAAACAAATACTTTATGCATGTACTTCTTGTTGGAAATCAAATTAGTCGCACTGCAGTCTCATCAATGTCACTGCGTTGGCTGAAAGCCCTGACGGGTGAATTATTAACACGCCACTTGAACGTTTGTTTGTGCTGAATTGTACTGTGTGTACACTGTACGGTTGACGCCTTTCTGACCAGTGATTGGGTTAAATTTTGCCATCAAAGTAATTTTATAGTTATTTAGCTTGAGAAGTTTTAAAGTTTTTTGCCAGCTGAAGTTATCTGTGATCAATATAAATTGGACGTTTTTAAGTGAAGAGATTTTTTGATGACATCAACTTTTGTGTCCCATTTGTTTATTGACCTAATTCGGTATCAGACTTCAAAGAAACTACATAATACATATAATTTTACTACATCCAGGCACTGAACAAACACACAAGTGTTCGGTGGGGATCGAGCCGAAATTTGGCGTAAAAGTTTTTTTTTTCCTTTTTGGCTGCTACAGTATTGCCTACGGCATACACATTTATAACTGCCAGTGTCGAGTGATTAAGGAAACACATTTTTAATATATATTACATTTGACCGGTGAAATGAGATTATAATTTGGATTTATTATTTTGTAATTGAGCTTTACACCATCTAAAATAAAACAACCAAACATTTATGTAAAAACAAACATATACATATACAGCACAAGTTAAGAGGGAGATTCGTGGCGTAAAAGTTACGGTTACTAAAAATGCGACATCGGATCTGTCACAAGTCAGTCATTTTGCGCAGCACTGTGAGCAAAGTGACTTGTGTGAAAAGTAGTAAATACTTCTTTTTAAGTTTCGAGGTGTCGTAAAAGGCGACCAAGTTAAAGCTGCTGGCATAATCATCAGCACCCAGAGAAGGAAAACTCTGCATTTATATGCAGACGGGTTGGCGAGGGTTTTGACCCTCGCCAACCCGTCTGCCAAGCGTGGTGAGTATGGCAATTAGCCCTCATTTGATCGATGGAGGCCCGTGCCCCAGCAGTGGGGACTTAAATAGGCTGACGATGATTTCTTTCTAAAACACATGTAATATCATTTTTCCATACTGTGATTTACTTCATTGTTGTTTCTGTCAGTTTTTTGTACTAAAAATGAAATAAAAACACGGAAGCGCGTCATGAATTACATTTTGAGTCCCAACGGGAAGCAACGTTAAATATTTCATTTAAAATATTTATACGCATCTGAGTTGTCTTTTAAGGAATTTCTTTTAATGCTAATCTGAATTCCTGGAAGGAAACTTTTTAATTTTCCTTGCTACATGAAAATGTGTTATTCTATGTGTATTCAAGTTAAAGTCATGCTCCATCAAAAATCTTATTTCTATCAGCTAATTGGTATGGTATCCTAATTGCATATTCATAAGACCGATTATGAATATTAATATCATATTAACTTATAGGCATTATATTATGGTTGGCGGTGCACTTAGAATTCCATGGTGCGGCGTGTGTACAACCTGTGCGGATAAAGAATGGGATCAGAAATGGCATCATATTTGCGTCTATACTCGCACTCGTGGGGTGCGAGTATAGACGCAAATAGTGTGCGAGCGAGAAGTGAATAGATGCGCCGCCATTTCTGATCCCATTCTTTATCCGCACGGGTTGTACACCGACGCTTACGATTTGGTGATGTCTGTTTGTCTACCACCTATCACAAATAAAGTCTTGTAACCTTGACACTATGCACAATATTAATGAACGTGTAAATAACAGTAGTTTAACAGTGGGACTGTCACGCTTCAGCACGAATTTGCCGGCTCGACAGAAGTGGTATTACATCATCATCTTCATCATCAGCCCATTTAAGTCCCCACTGCTGGGGCACGGGCCTCCCTCAATCACATGAGGGGTAATTGCCATACTCACCACGCTTGGCAGACGGGTTGGCGAGGGTTTTGATATAAATGCAGAGTTTTCCTTCTCTGGGTGCTGATGATCATGCCAGCAGCTTTACCTTAGTCGCCTTTTACGACACCTCGGTAAGAGTGAGGGTGGCCTATTCTATTCTGCCGGGGACCACACGGCATATTACATTAAAAAAAACATACAAAAAAAATGGCGTGAAGCAGCGTCTGTACTGGTTTGGCTTGAGTACCGCAGGCCCGATTCGAGGAAAGAGGAGTTTAAAGGTTGAATGAACGCTTGTAACTCCACCGGTATTGCAGGTGTTCATGGGCGGCGGCAATAGCTTACCGTCAGGTGATCCGTCTGCTCGTCCGCCACCTATTATATAAAAAAAATAAGCCGAATTCGTCGACTGAAGCGATTATATCTACTCGTAAGTCATCATAAAAAAGCACTAGTTCATCTGTTAGATAGAAGCCAAGCAAACAATTTGAGCATTCGTAACCCGGTGACGACCGGTTATAACCGGTTATGTACCCTTTTATAGCCCGTCAAACAGCCGGTCGTGTTTACCGAATCGATTAACATCGGTAATGTCCGATGTTCTCGCACGAATAATTGTTATCATTTGATTCGATTTAATAGGAGACGTGGAGTTAATTGTTTTCACTATTGTAGTGGTGTTTGGAAGTAGTGTAATAACTTATATTAGGGTAGATATATACCGGGATACCACTGTTTTGTGTCCCTTTCAGCCTTGCTCATAATTCGGACGAAACGCCCTGTTGGTCTAATGGTTTAAGGACCCCGAGATCATGGCCCGGTATGATCTCGGGTTCCTGGGGTCGAATCCCGGGTCGAGCAAAGGTATAATTCAAATTTTTCGAACATAGCTCGGGTTTGCGATCGACAATTCGCATTTGGCAAGCGTGGTGATTAAGCCTAATCCCATCATAGTAGCGATGACTTGATTTCTATGATGGAGGCCTTTGCCCTGCAGTGGGACTAAGTAGGCTGATACTACATAATTCGGAAGCTACTAAATTTACGCTAAAGGAAACCATATTTTAGGACATATGCGCCGGCACCGAGATCCGTTTCTTTTTGATTTGGCAGAAATCAGCAGCTGTCAAACATAGATATAATGGTCAGTGAGCTATATAATAAACGAACAGCTGGAGTCCGTCTTCTGCTCAACATAGTCTTCCCATATGACATGTCACAGCATCTATCTCAAGCTTTTCCACTTCTCATCTCAGCGTGTGATTCCCGGTTGCGACCAAATCTGTCGCTTTGGAGCCCGAGGTACGCTTGGACCGTGATTCAAGATTTGAAGAATCTGATAATCACAATGAAGCGACTGCTGTCTGACCTTTGGAACCCTTGAACCAGACCAACTGAATCATAGTTACACGTTTCAGGAACTATCCGAAACGTGAATTTCATCACGATCATTTTCCTCACTAAGCTAAAGGTAGAAGTACGCACATAGATTTTTTTTATGCTAGAGGCGACAAATGAGGAATTGGGTAACCTAATGGAAATATACCTGATGGATGATAGATTTGAAAACTCCAGAGGTGTGATGCCTTTCGGTCGTGTTATACTGTTCTAACGAAATATACTATGATGCTAAGGGAATAAATAGTGCACTTGTGTCTGCGAACACACTTGTGCAGTTTATTAGCAACAGACAATAATCAAAGACAGACTACAAAGAAATGAGCAATTATGGCTTAGGACCAGATTAATGTCCACAAAATGTGAGCACAATTGAGGTAATCTTTTATGCATAAAAAAATACCTTATTATAAATTAGAGTACACAAAATTAACAGATATAATTAATTGACAAATTAAAAATAAAATGATACAAAATAAGTCCAGATAAATTAAATTATTACAATAAAATTCATGAGTTATTACGATGAAATTAACTAATAATAATAAATTCAAACAAATAAAACCAACAATAATAAATTCAAGAAAAATGATATTTAAGAAAGCATAATAGAGGGGGAGACAGTCCGAGCGATTAAAATTTAAGAAATCATAATGAGGGGGGGACAGTCCGAGCGATTGCGACTTTAATATGTCCTGCGTCGAAAGTTGACTGTTAAGCTTGGTTGTCAGAGTCATATCGAGAAAAAGTACATTATTATTATGCTCGTTACATTTACGATTCCGTAGGAAAATATCCCCCAAGAAATAGCCTCTCGGATTTAATAAGTAACTAAAAATAGCGAAAGCGATTTTGAAATTAAATTCTTATTTTTATTTATACTACCGCTATAAAGCCATCTTCCTTAAGATCTACGAGGATCTATGATATCACAAGACCCTTACATCTCTATATTAGACCCATGCGTCACAATAACGGGTCGAAAGGCTACTTTTCTCAAATAAAACCCGGACAAAAATATCTCACTGACTATTATAAATAAAAAGCGTAATAAATAAGACTATATCGTTTGAATCCTGGGCGCAATCTCATTGGGCCCCGTTTCCCCGAAAATAGCGTAAATACGGGTGTATAAAACTGATGTAATGTGACATTTTTGTCCCCATTGCTTACCTATTTCTAGGGATGGGAAGGTTTTGAAAAAAATATTTTTTTAATATTATAGTCGACTAAAGTCATCAATTATATCGGACGCCTTGTATGTTAAAGAAACAATTACAGTAACTGTTATAAAAAAATTTTTTTTTCGTGCAACATTTTTAATTATTTACTGCGATGGCTCAGTGATTCCGTATTGAGTCTTGGCGTCCGATACGATTACTTAATCGACTATAATGTATAAAAATATTAAAAAAAAGAAAACAAAATTGAATAAAGAAAACAGTGGACACGCAGTATTCGAATTTTTGAAATCCGTAAAAAAAATTGATGAAATTTTTGAAAAAGAATTCTTTAGTTTATTTTTAAACAGAAAAGTTGAACCTTTTTTGTCGTAATTTTTTTGTCGATTATCCCCTCATCTCTACATATTTCTAGAGCGTTCATCATGTATAATGCTAACGCAAATAACCACGAATGCGTTGTGGGACTGCAATTAGAGGCCACGAACGCCCATTCGTTACGGTCGGGGTTTTAAAAATAACACACGATAGTAATTGGCTATTTGTTTAAGTTAATGTTCGGTAACTACGCGGGCGTTGTTAGTAGTCTCGTTAATATGAAAAAATGTTTTTAATCTCTGATGGCTGTCTCTGACATTTAAGCAGAAATTGTAGAGCCACGCTTCGGTGAGAATGGGCCGACTTAACCAGGGTGATACTACGGTCACAGCTACGGTGTTACAGAAAATAAGCGTGAAGCTTGTGACCATAGAGTACCTTATATATACTGAGATAAAGGCATCAGTCCGCTAGCTAGTGTTAGCGCCATCTAGAGGAAAACGACCAATACTCAACTGCTATGTAGTACGGCTCACCTTCGAGAATCAGTCAGGGAGACAGTTAAGGTGACGGGTAGGGCACACTAGCGACGCCAATCAATTTTAATTGTTAGCTACTAAACCGGATCTATTTAAAACAATTTTGGGGTTACAACCTCTCGGCAAACTATTTATTAAATAACCATCTACAAATGTTGTGTCCGTTTTTGTACGCGAAAAGTTGATTCACGCTAAAAGTGGCCGCTTTTGGCGTGAATCAAGTTTTAGCGTACGCGTTGGACCAAACATTTTTTCATGGCTATTCTTCCCAGTAACTCGCACATCTCGCACTCACTTGATGCGAATGCGAACTTGTCTGGTGGTCAGCTCATCGCAGGTTGGTAATTTTCACGTCACCAATTGACATTCCACCCTCCCGATCCTCACTGGCTCGCCTCATGATATATTCCCCATAGATGTTAAAGAGGACGGGAGACAAAATGCATCCTTGTCTGACTCCTTTTTTGAATTAGAAAGGCTTAGAGGTGGTATTGCCAATCGTGACCATGCCACTATTGTTCATGTACAGTGATGGAGATGGGCGATGAGATGTGCTGGTACTCCTAGTTCGTTGAGTACCAGCCATAAGTTCCGCCAGTCGACACAGTAGAAGGCCTTGCGATGATCGATGAAACACATCACGAAGCAGACATTGAACTCGAAGGCCTTCTCAATGATCTGTCTTATTTTTTTTTTAATTTATTTATCACATGAAAAAAAAATACATTAAAACTTATACAAAAGCTTTTAAAAACCACTAAGGTTACTCTAAAGCTTAAGAGTTCACAAATGATATTACTTTTTAAAAATAACGAATACTAAATATACAAATAACTAGTGTTGTAGTGTACTTTTATAAAGATTACCACCCAAGACCACTATAGCAATGAACAATCATCACTACCGTAGCCCAAGGAAGTAATCTTTAAACTTGTATTTTATATTTTCTGTTGTGATTTCATCCACTAACTTCTGCGGCATATTATTGATAAGCCTAGGCAGTAGGTACTTCACGGTGCGTGCGCGTACGCGTTGTTTGCGCGCGGCTGCCAGAGCCGGTTCTTGCAGCTAGCTCGAGTGTATACCGGGTGGTCAATTTGTGTTTTAAAGGATTCATTGAAAAAGTGCTCCTTTAGTAAGGTATATGGAAATTGCACGTGGATCGGTAATGTTCTGCAGTATTTAAAAAAAAATGAGGATTTGATCCCTTATATTCATGAAAGGTAACAAGTTTAAATCCTTGCAACTTTGTTGAACTTTAAATTCAAGTGACTAAGTTTGAAACTAATACATCTATCTATATGAATACGTATATGTATAATTATGAGTTATTATGTATTATTATGTATATTTATGATAAAAAATAAATATAAAATAAACTACAAAATAACAAAACGAAATGAAATAAAGAACAGTTTATTTAAGTAGTTTAGTTAATTCTATTTGAATTCTCCATTTTAATTCCCTCTACGCAAACTCGATTATACGTAGATTTTTCCTCTAAAAGTAATCCCTTGGCATCGGTTATTTCCAGAGGTAGTGCACCGAAAAATTCCATCCTGTAGACCCTCCCCTCTCTCCAGGGACCTCATCCCCCCTGCGAAATCGAATGCCTCCCACTAACACTAACTGCTTTGGAAAGTGTCCACTCTGAAACTTAATTTCACGTAAGAATATTAAGATTGAGGTCTGGAAAATTCCAGTAGTTTTCACGTTTTGTATCTGGTATTTTGAGTACTCTGACTATAAATATGATGAAGTTATTTTAAATTGGTAATAGTGCTAAAATATATTGGATTTTGTAGTTTCTAAAGGGCTCATTTATCGGTAATTCATTTGTTGTATTAAGATATTTAATAAGCTACCACAAAATGTCATTAAACTATCACTGGATAAGTTTAAGTCTCATATTAAAACCTGCCTAGTGAAGAAAGGTTACTATAGTGTACAAGACTATTTAAATGATAAAGATTCTTGGTCATGTTACTTGATTAGTCTTTTGAGTTGTTATTCATAGTAGTCTATTAACTTTCATAATTTATTGTATTTTTTCTCTTCGCAATTGAAACTCTGTAATCAGCAATAAAACATCATCAATATTTGAAAAGAGTAACTACTGAGTTTTTTGCTGGTGTCTTCTCAGTAGAAATCGACATTCCGAACCAGCGGTAGATATTATGTACCTATTTTGACATTCATAAGTGTTCTGTGTGGACCTAAATTGAATAAAGATTTTTTTTATCTTTTTCTACATTCCGTCGTTTTAATTATGGTCTCCAAAAAAGAGGAGTTTCTTTTCTTGACTGTATATTTGTTTTTTTTATACGTGAACCTAAATTTGTCCGCCAATTGAAAGAAAAAAGAAGAAAGAAAAAACATTTATTGACCATCACAACTTTCATAGCATAGAGAGCGACATTACAGAACATAGAAGAAGTTTACAGTATTACAAATACCTACCTTCGATACAATTACACATGACACGACATGGTTTCAAGGAACATAAGTAGTAGATATACAAGAAGAGGTCTGAGTGTGTGTGTTAACAATTGAACAATTTCTTGGTTTATTAACTAAATTTAGTCACATGAAATACCATTTATAAACTTCATTATCATCATAATTTCGGCCAATATAGGTACACTGCTTAAGATAGGCCTCCTCAATGATCTTCACACACATCGGTCCTATGCCTGTGATGGGTGTTTGTGTGTGTGTGTGTGTTTATGAACTTACTAAATAATATTTCACTTGTCTGCGTCGTGAGTATCTCAAGAAATGTTCTACCTATTTCGAAGCCAATGCCATACAACCTTCAAGAGCGTATTTCTTTTAATTTTTTTTTCTTTATGCATTTCACTTAACTATTTTTGTCTTCATTAAGGTGATACCACGACGAAACTAGCGCCGCCAAATGATTTATATTGATGGTGGCGTATAAGAGATTTTTTTTTAAATAAGCAATGAGTAGTTTAACGATAGTATCAACAATTTTTTGAGGAAAACTTATATATTTATTTCTTCTTTTCATCATCATCATCGTCAGCCCATTTAAGTCCCCACTGCTGGGGCACGGGCCTCCCTCCATCACATGGGGGGGTAATTGCCATACTCACCACGCTTGGCAGACGGGTTGGCGAGGGTTTTGATATAAATGCATCTCTGGGTGCTAATGATCATGCCAGCAGCTTTACCTTAGTCGCCTTTTACGACACCTCGGTAAGAGTGGGGGTGGCCTATTATACTCTGCCGGGGACCACACGGCAACTATGATTATTCTTGATATCATGATTTCTTCCTTTAACTATGATTATTCTTGATATCTGCCTAAAGTGACCACTTTTAAGTATTTAATATAATTATGCAGTTTATTGTTATTTGTCGGAAGAAATTATTAAATAGGTATGTCGCAAAAAAAATGTTAATTATTGCCTTGAGTATTTATTTGTTGCTAACATTTTTAAGTAAGTGTCTTATTGGCCATAATCAATATAAATCACTTGGCCGCGCTGGTGTTGTCGCGGTCTCAACGCGTTTTTCCGGTGTGTATGTCGTGAGCCTATAGTAAAACGGGAGTGGAATGAAGTGGAATTTGCTCGTCCAATAAGCCCTAAAGCGCCCGAATATGCAATCATTAATTTGGCTCAACCGATGGTCAATACGTTTCCAGAACGTTGGAGGATTCCGGAAATTTAACACTTATAGTCTTTTAGTTCAACCGATTCCGCAAATTTCATATTATACGAGTAGCAATTTATCAATTGCAGTTTAATAAGAGGCAATTAATTTAATATGTAATGGATTGTAGCTGTAATTAATTGTGATGTTTGGTGTGAAACTGGATAGTGAAATTGGAAACTTTTTATTAATTATGCGGAAAAATACTATTTCTAGACTAGACTCAGAATTTTAAACAGATATTTATGGAGAGTGCCGTGTGTTCCCCGGCAGAGTAGAATAGGCCACCCTCACTCTTACCGAGGTGTCGTAAAAGCCGACTAAGATTGAGCTGCTGGCATGATCATCAGCACCCAGAGAAGGAAAACTCTGCATTTTTATCAAAACCCTCGCCAACCCGTCTGCCAAGCGTGGTGAGTATGGCTATTACCCCTCATGGGCCCGTGCCCCAGCAGTGAGGACTTAAATGGGCTGATGATGATTTATGGAGACCCGCCCAGTTGGTCTAGTGGTTTATAAACCGGGCCGTGATCTCGGAGTCCTGGGTTCGGTTCCCGGGTCGAGTAAAGGTATGTTTCGAATTTTTCAAACATAGCTCGGGTTTGTGATCACCAATCCGCATTAGGCAAGAGTGGTGATTAAACCTAATCCCATCATAGTAGCGATGCCTTGATTTCTATGATGGAGGCCTTTGCCCTGCAGTGGGACAGTTTATAGGCTGATTCTATTACTATTACTATATTTATGGAGAAATCAAAATAAAGTGAAAATCCTCCAATGACAACTAAAAAATATGGGTCATCTTTTTCTCTTTTTTTATTCGAAACCGTACAAAAATGCTAACGTTTGAATAAAAAAAAATCACGCTATATCTTACAGTTATACCTATATTGTAAGAATCAGCAGGCAATTCCTACCGTGTTAAAAGACACATATACACACCTACACATTAAGCGATTTCTCTCAATTTGCGGAAGTTCATAGGCGGTGTTGATTGCTTTCCATCAGGTGACCCGCTTGCTTCGTCCATTGCCTCTTACGTAAAAAAAAAGATTTCAGTAAATAAACTTCTATCATTTTTTTACAAAATTCAAGTAAAATCTTTCTTGTTCACGTCACAAATTATGAGAAATCATTGTCAGGCTCTAATGCGAGGTAGAACAAACACTGTGTGAGTAAGTTGGGTCATAAATTTTATTACTTCGTGGCGTGTGAACTGCACAGTGGGAAGAAAGGTTTAAAGATGAGTTATGGAGGCCAGCACCCAACATTTGCTGTATGTTAGCAGCTTAAAAATTTTGCACTAAAAGGCTTTAGGATCTTTTGAAATGAAATTTCATGAAAATACTATGCATGTATTATGATTATGATAAAGCACCTGCGCCCTGCGGTTATGCCCTCGTGGTGAAAGAATTATTGTTATATTTTGGAAATTATACCCGATAATAATAATATCCTCCAACCGATATTCAGCTTTGACGGCTAATCTTAAAATTAACCACGTACGCAGGATTTATTATAGTGCTAAAGTGTGTGCGCAAACACAAGTGCACTCTCTATTCCCTTCACCCTCATATTCTAATGGGACACCAGTGTGATATGACTGAAGAGGGATCGAGCGCAGGACCAAAGGCTTAACGTGCTTCCCGAGGCACGGGGCACCTTAATTTTTACCTGAGTTTTGAGACCTCGGTCTGACACTGAGAAATTTAACACTCAAGTACAAATTAAGGCCCGACCCGGGGTATCGAACCCGGGACCCGAAGCGCTGCCGTCACTTTAAAGTGCGACGCACTACCCAATGCGAAAACGAGGCAATAAAAAAAAATGTATAATATATTCGAGTGATGGTAGTTAAATGGAAGGACGGAAGGTCGTGGGGGTTAAGGTTCGAATCCGAGCATGCCTTATACATCTCCAGATTTTTAAATATGTGCGTAACATCGTGAGGAATCGTATACGAAGAGCAAACTTAGGAATGGAAGAAAAAACTAGGAATGAAACATTCAAAGGAGACAATACAAAGATATGGAAAAAATATCTTCTCGGCGGCAATAGACAACAGACAAGGATGCTCATAGAAGCGTTAACAAGGCATTATACAACGAACAAAATGCTGATGAAGATGAACATAACATCGAACAGCGACTGCAGAGCATGCAAGTATTTAATATTAATAGGATAGTAGGATGAATTGCAATTTTTTTTTTAAATAATCAGGGCCGAGTTCACCAACTTTAATACAACAGTAATCACACTTTAACCATGCTTGCTATTGGTGCTTGCATGGATAAAGCGTGATAACCGTTGTTCGAAAAGCTGGTGAACTAGGCCCTTAGTAAGTAATTGTAGTAAAACTGACATCAGGGGGCCTACAACGAAACGAAAATCACAAAAAATCTTTATCCCCGTCCCTTTTGCAAGCGTTGTAAGTATTTTATTAGGATGTGACTTTTGGTAGGCCCACTGGATGAAGGCCGCCGAGTAAGAACCTTACAGATAATTATTATGTTACTTTTAATATGGTTGACATTAGGCAGAAAATTCTTCAATGTTAAAAGTAACATATCTGTAAGAACCTTACAGATATGTTATTTTTAATTTTAATGTCATATGTCATTAGGGAGAAAAGTCTTTTAGGAACCTAAAACACATAGGTCCCATAATTGAAATTGAAACCGTGGAAGAGCTACGCTTTGGCATGAATGGGCTGACTCGACCGGAGTGATACCACGGCCTCACGTACAGCGTGAAGCAGCACTGTGCTGTGTTTCGCTGCGTGAGTGAGGGTACCGGAGGCCCAACCCGGGAAAAAGGATGGTTTAAAGGTTGGCAGCGCACTTATGACTCCACTCGCAAGTGTCAATGGTGATCCGTCTGCTCGTCTGCCAGCTATCACTTAAAAATATGTATGCTTATAATGACAAAAAGCGCCAAATTTGGCCTATATCCGACAGAGAAAAATAAAGTTTAAATTGAACCTGTGAAAAGTCGTAGTGTTCTATTATATCCACGACGATTTTTTGTAAAATTCGACCGCCTACAAAAGAAAAGTAAATGTCGCCAGCCTCCCCTGAGTGGAGCAAATTAAGGGTATGAAGCTAAATGGGGTCGTGATTTGAACCAATTGTCAGAGAGCCTATGGATGTTAAATTCGATTCTTTGAAGTAAATTTTAAAGGAAAACGATTTTTCGCAATTAAATATTGGATGACTCTACTTCGATTTCTTTTTAAGGGATAGGTGGCAGAGAGCAGACGGATCACCTGATGGTAAGACGCCTATAGACACTCGCGACGTGACACCAGTCACAAGTGCGCTGCCGACCATTAAACTCCCCTTTCCCTCGGATTGGGCCTCCGGTACCCTCACTCACGCAGCGAAACACAGCACAATGCTGCTTCACGTCGGTTTTCTGTGAGGTCATGGTATCACTCCGGTCGAGCCGGCCCATTCATGCCGAAGCGTGGCTCTCTAAATAAAATACGTTACAGCAGCCGTATTCACGAGCGGACTCTTGCTCTAGCGAGCTCAGTCCGCTCGCGACTACGACTGCTGTAACGTAGCCGAAACATCGAGCAAAATATGTGAGTACACAATGTTGTATTATATAATTAATATCGTGTTAATTCCCGCCTTGATAAATTATAATTAATTAATACGCCGGAAGTGACATATCCTATCCTGACCTATCCTGAGGTTCAACCTATTGTGATGTCGGTACTATATGTCCAATAAAAAAAATTAAGGCGACTTTAAGTTACTTACTGTCACTGTCATTAATTTGTTATGTCATTTTATGATCATAGATTCTGTTTTATTTTTAAAATCAGCCTAAGCAAAAGCGTTATTAATTTGTCATGCGTCATGTCATAAAAATGTGTCATAAAAATGTGAAAATCCTACTGTGACGTCATCACTCATGACGTCACAGTAGGATTTTCACATTTTTTTTCTCCATAAATATCTGTTGGAAAATTCTGAAATTACTTTTCTTAAATTTCTATGAGTCGCATCTAGAAATAGTATTTTTCATTTTGGAAAATGTTTTTTTGTCGTATTGTCCATTGGAACACCGCTACGTTTGCTGGCCGTATGTTTTAATTAACCGTGGGTTCACCCTTTGCCAAGTGTATCCATAAAAACCGTGTACTTATTTGTTTCTGTTATAGACAAATCTAGCTACACGATTTTTTGACGCATGTACGAAAAAAACTCTGGCACGGCCATACCCTTTTTTTGAAGCAGTTCAGACCGTTTTCAACCCTTCTATAACCTCGTTAATATTGAGGACTAAAAGCTTGAATTTAGAGTAATAAAATTAATCCGAAAGCATTTACGGGATTATATACAATTGAGTTTACATTTCCACAACATACTTACCTATATTTGCTAACACTATCATCTATATTATATACGACATTCCCACATAAAAATTTAGGGCTTTTTCAAAAATAAAAGACACCCATACTATAAACACTGCCCTGCTCAAGAATAAAAATGCTTAAGGTGACGGGTAGGGACGCCAATCGATTTTAACTTTTAGATACTAAACCGGATCTATTTTAAACAATTTCGGGATTACAACCTCTCGGCAAACACTTATACTATTTATTAAATAACCATGCACAAATGTTGGGTCCGTTTTTGTACGCGAAAAATTGATTCACGCTAAAAGTACGCTTTTAGCGGTTATCAATTTTTTGCGTACACGTTGGAAAAAAACGAATGATAAACTTATTAAATAAATGCATCTCTTGATGAATATCTAGATGAAAAGATAAACTAATATAAATAAATTAAATTAAATTTATTCCCCCCCGTAAGCCCCCAAACCAAATGTTCCCATCACACTCGCCGCATTACCATGCTGGATAGCGATGGCCAGCCTCTGCACCAGGAACGAACTGGAGCGTACAAAACTAATTAAATTATATAAAACTTTTAACAGTAAAAAAATATTTGATACTTAACTATTACGACAATGAATCTCTAATTTAAGTTTAGTTGATTACCTATAGTTTTTTAAACTCCTTTATTAATAATGCTCTAGTAATTTTCAATACCGAAAAAGCTTGCTAAGTCACAAGTACCTACATTTTGTAATACAGGAACCCAATTCTCGGGCTCGTGACATTTATTTTCATACGACATAAATCACTAAAAAAGTAAAAAAAGGAAAGTATCAGCCTATAAGCTGCGAAGAGGGCAAAGGCCTCCATCATAGAAGTCAAGTCATCGCTACTATGATGGGATTAGGCTTAATCACCACGCTTACCAAATGCGGATTGGTGAACATATCATTAAAACATAGTTTTTTTGTATGGTTTTCAAGTGATATATATCCACCTTGTTCTCAAAATATCACAAACACGAAAATTGGGCTCCAGCTATTGGAAGACCATCTTACTTTGCAAATAAATAAATACCTTCAGCCTTAATGTATCCTCCCTCAATCATATATTTGCTCCCTAAAACGTCTAATATTGACCAAGTAAATAAAACCAATTACGGATTCATTTTCTATTTATCCATCTTACAATCCATTAGAGATCTGTTGTAATGGGATAATAAAGATGTTGAGTCCATGATCAATGGTAAAGATAATAATTATGTTTTTCTTTTATGGATGAAAGTAAATGTTTATGAGAATATAAGATGTTCGTGTTAACAAGATTTGTTCAGGAATCTTTATTAGTGACTGTTTGATCTGCTAAAGAAACAAGGAAAGCCTGGTTTACTCATACTCATATGTTTAACAACTTCTAGGAATTGTATTTAAATTACCTTCTGTGAAGGAATGGAGTGGACTGGAAATTTTATTTTAAGGGTCCGGCGAAAAACGTAATTCCCATACAAACATAATACTAAATAATTTGCAATTTGAGAATATCTCTACATTTAACTCCTGTTACTCGGATTAAGAAAGTATTTATCTATGTCTCGGTTAAGCTCTTAAAAATATTTACCGACCTCTAAATATATGCGATTACATTTCGTAAATTTTTCGACGTTAACAACCTTTTTCCTCCTTAGTGTTTGTTGTATATTAAAACTCAATTAATATATTATAAAAATTTTACAGAGACTCCGCTTGTGTCTAGTCACACAATGTCTTAAAGAAAATCAAAGTAATAATCAAGTTTCATTCATCATTTTCCTATTCGCATATGCTCACAAATTTCTAACATCCATGTTGCTGTTACTACGCACAGGGTCTCCGTTGGAGCGACGGAGATAGCGAGATGTCCGAGGAATGGCGAAGCTTGCCACGAATTGAATGTGAACTGACCTCCGCAGGTCTCTTCACGGGCTTGCTTGAGCCCGAATTTCCTATACGTACAATGTTTTTTACCAAACAATAGGAGTCTATGAAAATCTATGAAATGTGATTATGTAATAGTTTTTCTTTTTTGGCTTTTTTCTCAATAATATTAATGTATAATATACAATAGTTGTTGATGTTGTGTCATGGTTTATGCTTACATCTTACTGTTGATGATCCTACTTTTCCAAATTTAAATATTTTGGAGTTTTCAATCTTATAGATAATGTACATAAGATTGTAAACCCAAAATCAAGTAAATGCGGCGGTAATGTTTATGTATATAGTTATGGTGAAAGGAAATTGGCCAACTACTGTCAGATACTATAAAGCCGCTTCAAGGGCTGGGCAGGGCTTAAGGACTGACATCTATTGCTAATGTCAGGCGGCCTCCCTTAAGTCGTCTGCTGTGACACAAGATTTGGGTTTAATTATCTTTCTAAATTTCTGCGTTGTTTGCATTTTAAGTACGTTGGTATATGTATTATTTTTATTTAACGCAACACATAATACATTTACCAAAAAAATGTGTTTCTGCCAAATGGTGCAACAGTTTTTCAGCAGAGCTCTCGTGGACATAGCATTACTTTTATTAATATAACTTTGTTAATTATTATTTTTTATATGAGAGGTGGCAGACGAGGAGACGGATCACCTGATGGTAAGCAATTCCGCCGCTCATGGACCCGCAACACCAGTGGAGTCACAAGTGCGCTGCCAACCTTTTCCCCTTCCCCCCCATTGGGCCTCCGGTAGCCTCACTCACACGGCGAAACACAGTGCAGGCGCTGCTTCACGCCGGTCTTCTGTGAGGCAGTGGTTTCACTCCGGTCGAGCCGGCCCATTCATGCCTAAGCGTGGCTCTCCCACATTTAATTAATAGTTAAACCTAAACTTATTTGTTTACTGTTATCGACATTTTCCTGCACGAGGACCTTTCCGCCCCAACAGCCGTATGTTCTCCTCGCAATGTGCCACTTGAGGCATGCAATCCTTTGGGCCTTGTCTGTGACCTTACTTTTCCTGCAGCTACAGCCGCAGCGTTAGTCGCAGCCGTGGCAGGCCCCCCACAAGGCGGACCGACAGTCTGGTGAAGGTCGTGGGAATCCATTGGTATAGTAAAATAAATAAATAAAATTTTCTCAACTTCACATACATTCTGACTCCGAGATAGGTAGCTCAAGCACCTGTCTTACGGATATCTGAACCAGCAGCGGAATTACAAATACATACATGTAATATTTTTCTTTTGTAAATACATACTTATAATACTTAGAAAACACCTGGACCAATACAAACACACATGTTCATGCATAAAAATTGTTTGTACTGTACGGGGATCGAACCACCGTTCACTACCACTGACAGTATACACATGAAATCTCGCACACTCCCCCGCGTGGAATCTTCCGAATAGAAACCTATGAGCGGCGGTTAGCATTTACCATCAGAATCCTTCGCCATTTTTTGCAATAAAAAAATTCGTCGTTTCGTTCGACGAGCTCGGCTCTCATAAGTCCCCATCATCGTCATCTTAGATTGTGAGGCTACATTTCTACAGAAGTAGAGCTGCGCGGAGTTGAGAGGAGATTTATAGAAATTGACCAAATACATTGCTCAAAATACACATCTCATCTAATTTTGAGCAATGTGATTGGCCAATTTTCTCCGTCTACGCTCAACTCCGCGAATCTTCACATCTGTGGAAACGCAGCCTAATTCCGGGTTGCGTCCTATGCATTCGCTCTGGAGTCCGGGGTATGCTTAGATCATGATTCAGGATTTGGGTAGTCTGGTAGTTACAATGAAGCGACTGCCGTCTTCGCAACTTATTACAGAAGAATCCAGACCAACTGAATCATGGTTACACGTTTCAGAAACTATTATGAGGTTTTCCCTCACCGCCGAGCTAGTGCTAGAAATATGCACATAGATTTGACACATCTAGAGGTACATGCTCATATTCAAACCACGAGCCTCCGTATGCATGCAAGGCGCGTTCTGAACCAGTGAGATACCATAGCTTGCTTCGGCTGAGCTAACATTGTTCTGTTACGGCGCATAAGTATTCGTCCACATTTATTAGGCGTGTGTCAATCTATTATTTGTGACACTGCTCAAATACACGAACAGCACCAGCTTAATCCAACTTTGCGTCACTGTCCCTATTCTACATAGTTTAATTGAAACTTCCAGTTGCTACTCAGATATGAAGTTGTGAGCAAATCGCTCAATCGGAAAGATTAGTTGCTAAGCAACTAATCTTTCCGATTAACAATACTGGTAGGCGAGTAACAATACTGGCGTTTGGCTTGTCTCCTTAGTAAATTTAAATCTTTAAGATAGTTGAGAGTTCTAGTTTTGGTTTGCTTGAAGTGAGTGCTTGGGAATGCTGTACAAATTATTAAGTGGGCTTATCAATAATATATTGATTTTCTGTTATGTTAATATTAAGGTGATAAAAGAAATGTAAAGAGAAATTAGTTATCACGTGTTAAATGCAAATCATGAGTAAATTACTCACAAACTCTCAATATCATGAATTAATAAATTACTTTATGATAAAATAAACTAAAATGTTTAGTTACTAGATATAACTAATAACTTGGGCTTTTCACTGAATTATACGGAAACATAATTAAACTTAAAATTAGTGAAACTCTAAGCAAAATAAAAACCTACAGCAACACGATCGTATTAAATTTATAAATGTACATTTAATCATGTTAGACAAGATAAAAAGTCCACTTGCACAGGAACATAATTTACAGTTGCTTAATTTCAGAGATATGACGAAACAAACGGAGCAACAACAGAGCTCGGTGTAGGTTGGTCAGCGCCGCCAGATGGCACGACGGACGTGCGACGGTAAAGCGTTAATTATAACTGCACACGGACCGCAGTGGCCGCAAGCCTTTACCATAGATTTAGTTTAAGCTGCCTTGTTGCTAATAGAAAATACTAAACTACGAGAATGAAGTGATATCGTTGAATGCAGGCTCGTAATTTAAACGGGAAAATTGAGCTTGAGCATTTTGCTCACTCTTTTTATTACGTGTGCGGTTTGGTGCGCTTTGCAGAACTTATTTATTAAAAGATAAGATAAAGATAAAAGATAAAAAATTCTTTATTCAATTTAGGTTCACACAGAACACTTATGAATGTCTAAATAGGTACATAATATCTACCGCTGGTTCGGAATGTCGATTTCTACTGAGAAGACATCAGCAAGAAGCTCAGTAGTTACTCTTTTCAAATATTGATGATGTTACAGAGATTCAGTTGAGAAGAGAAAAAAAATACAACTATGAAAGTTAATAGACTACTTCAATTAACAACTCAAAATATTAATCAATTAACATGACCAAGGATCCTTATAATTTAAATAGTCTTGTACACTATGGTAACCTTTCTTCATTAGGCAGGTTTTAATACGAGACTTAAACTTATCCAGTGATAGGTTAATGACATTTTGTGGTAATTTATTAAATATCTTAATACTTAATTAAGCCAACAAATTAATTACCGATTTTATGAAGTCTGAGGACCGGGACGGCAAGCCTATGTTTATTTCTGGTGTTAAGACTATGACTATCGGACTTTTTTGGAAAAGTGTGCAAGTTCATACGTACATACATAATGCAGTCGAGGATAAATTGGGAAGCCACGATTAAAATATTTATTTCTTTAAATATTTCCCTAAATAAGTCACGTGATCTAAGGCTGTATATAGCGCGGATGGCCCTTTTCTGTAGTAATACAAAAATAGTTTGTATGTCAGCAGCAGACCCCCACAACAGTAGACCATATGACATCACATTGTGGAAATAACTGAAATAGACCAGTCTTGCTGTCTGGATATCAGTCAGAACGCCTAATTTTTCTTACTGCGTATGCAGCGGAACTTAGTCTTCCTGCCAAGGCAGTAATATGGGCACTTGATTATTACCCATTGGGTTAATTAGCTTTTATTGAAAGCACTGGTATTGAGATGATCTCTTTTATGATATTATTGGACCGTCACCGTTATATCAGCGTGCTATTTCTGTTTGCATCAAATGCCAACGCTACCGAGACCGAGGTTTGCTATTATTGGTGATTTCATCAACTCTCACAGATTTGTTGTATCCTAAAATACAAAATCAATACTTACTCTATTTGAAAAGGATGAAAGTCAATTTAAGAATCAGCAGTAGGAACTAATGGAAGAAAAACTGCTCCATAAAACCCAATAGATTAGTGATGATTTCTAATTATTTATTTATTCGAAAAACCAAACAGATAACAATCAATAACTTATTAATATAAATAAATAAATATAAATATTTTACAACAAATCTCATAATTGATATGACTCCGAGAAAGGTAGCTCATGCTACCTGTGTTACGGATATCAGAACCAACAGCGGAATTACAATTTATATTTTTTTGTAAATACATACTTATAATACATAGAAAACACTCAGATCAATACAAACAGACATGTTCATGCATATAAATGTTTGTACTGCGGGGATCGACCCGCAATCCTTGTACCAGAGGCAGCATTCACTACCACTGATCCAAACAGGTCGTCGAATATGTATACATTATGTTAACTTTAAAACTAAATTGATATTCTTGTTTCATCATCATCATCGTCAGCCCATTTAAGTCCCCACTGCTGGGGCACGGGCCTCCCTCAATCACATGAGGGGTAATTGCCATACTCACCACGCTTGTCAGACGGGTTGGCGAGGGTTTTGATATAAATGCAGAGTTTTCCTTCTCTGGGTGCTGATGATCATACCAGCAGCTTTACCTTAGTTGCCTTTTACGACACCTCGGTAAGAGTGAGGGTGGTCTATTCTACTCTGCCAGGGACCACACGGCACTCTCTATAAATATCTGTTTAAAATTCTGAGTCTAATCTAGAAATAGTATTTTTCATTTCGGATCAATTTCCGTCGATTTCCGCATAATTAATAAAAAGTTTCCAATTTCACTATCCAAATATTCTTGTTTACAAGTCATCATTTTATGACGTAGTTATAAACTTTTTAAAAGTTTATAATTACGTCATAAAATGAAACAAAATATTTAAATAGTTTTAATCTTGAAAGCAATTTAATATCATTATTTTAAAAATACTTGAAACACTGACAACAGCTCAACAAACCAATATTGGTTTGTTCAATCCCAGTAATACAGTAACAAAGGTTTTACCGGCATATCTCGGTCAACACTGCCACCAGATGGCTCGACGAACGTGCGACAGCGGACCGGCGCTAATAACGCGACACGGACCTCGGCCGCAAACCCTTGACTATTCGGTTACGCTTGATCCATTCCTACTGCTCTCGACGGTCTCGATTCGTATTCAATATTTTGGGTTCATTGATCTTTGTTAGTCCTAGAGATTGTGCTGTGAGAATTTTGCCGCAATCGCCGAAATCACCCACTGTATTGTAAATTGTGAACAAATGAAATAATTAATACTGCTCCGACCAACAGAATTAGGTCATTGAACTCTATTAAGCCACGATTTCTATGAAAGCTGGGAGTAATCACATTAAACGTTCCATATCAATTGAATAAGGTCATTAATTAATACTGAAATGTCTACAATGTAATTGATCAGACGCTGTAACGCTATTCTACAGATATTGTAAAGGCAATTCTCTAACAACAAAGATGTGAAAATAGAGCATGGTTAAATCTTCAGAATAATTTTCAAAAGGTGTAGGTTTCCTCACGAGGTTTTCTCTCACCACTCAGCTGAGTACAATTGTACTTTACACTCGTTTTCTTAAACTCGCCAAATCGTTTCCATAGTTCTAGTTGTGCTCGCTTTTCATTCATTGTGGTCGGTGGGACAAGTCCTTAAGTGAAACGTCGCTGCATATAATTTAACCCGGCATGACTGCGGGCGTCTTTGACAATTAAGTTAAGGCCGCTTCATTCCTGCGTTGCTGGACTGGAATGAATGTCTAGGGGTCATTACTCTTTCACAGTAGTTATACGTGTAGATATGGCTTACAGCTTACAGATAGGGATTATGTTTTCATGAAAGGATCCATAGTTTGTGAAATGTGCATTGAACTTGGAGCGATGCAATTAGTAAGGTGGGTAGTTTTTTTACGGTTACCCGTTGTATGTTATGCACCATACACGGATGGTAATAGAATAATAATGAGTGGTGACTCCGAAAAGAGCTAAAGAACCAAAGCCGTTGAAGATCATTGTTTTAAGAGTAAGTTTACAACTAACTGAAGTCATTAACAACATGAGGTACTTATTTCAATGCTTCTTTATCATAGAACTCTGGAATTTATTACAGAAATTGAGAACCTCCTTTTTTTAAGTCAGTTAAAAGACAATAAAGAGCAGCCGGTAGCTAAACATTAAAAGGCATCTAGCACTATTTCAATTACATTACGAGGAGCGTTGTAGCATGACCTGCCCCTTCCCCAACTTTGATCTCAGGGTTGAAGCGAAATTCTAATAATAAAAAAACTTAACTCCAGGAGAGGTACCTTTGCAACCCAGACCACTAAATACAATTTCAAAACCTTTAAATTGCATCAGCTCGTTGCGTTTAAGTTACCTGCCACAAATTTGAAAACCAAACGCTATTTGAAAGTGCTATTTAATATGTCACCATCACGGGCTTCGTCAAGTTAAAATATTTAAAGCAGACATTTAAATTAGATTCATCGGCAGTTGACACGAAATAGCGCTTAGATGGAAATAAGTTTTCAATTTCAAGTATTCTTCCTATGATGTTGGCAGGTCATATTTCTATTTCATTTTATATTCATCGTTTTGATATTGAATGGCTTTATACTACGAAATACTTTAGATTAAAAATTGCATAAAAATAAACGAAATTCAGGGAAATACATCTTTGGAGTTATAAAATTGTAATACCTTATATTATTTTCAGACCATCTTTTTCAAATGCTTTACAATTTCTTTATACAATGACTGGTATTTCAAATTAATGTCTACGTTTTTATGGGATTCGCCACTTATTCTATGTATCCTCGCTTTGACTATAATGTATGGAGGATTATGTGTGAATGGCCTTATGACATAATCTTTAAAAAATATTAATAATCTATATATTTGACGACTTCTGTGAGGTAGCTCCTTTTGTTTTCCTTCAGTATCTTTATTCAATAATAAAAAATGACGGGTAGGTGTACACTTTTATTTTATATCGTTTTCCATGCACTATTTCCGGATGATCTATTCTGTATAGGACAGCCTTCGATCATAATAAATTGAAGGGAACAGCAGATTTTTTTATTACACTGTTGATCTAACATAATAGACGACCTTTATTTATGTTTCTTAATTTAAATGTTGGCAAAATAACGGTATATTATACGGTATAACGGTATATTAACTAATAAGATTTTATAATTATTTATACTTCATTATTCTATTCCGCATGTATCCAAACAGTTGTATTCGTAACTGCAACATTTTTAATCCAGAGTTTAATTTCCGCTTTCTGCTGTAAACTGTTTAATAAACGAAGTTAACTCCAAAGACTACAAACAATACTGCAAAAGATACTATTTCTCTCTACAGCCTGAATTTACTTCACTTGTTAAAAGATAGGCAAAAATCTCCTACCCATTCTAGTGCGGAATAAAACAGAAATTCTAAAATCCGTTTAGTCCGGCGCGACGTTGCCGCCCTGCGTTCGTACCGCCATCTGTCGCCGCAATAAAGAACAGCGTCGCTGCTATGTAGTGATGCGATCCGAGTCAGGTTTTCAACTTGAGTGACTCGGAAAGAGCGGCTGGAGTGGAAAAAATGCTGGCTCAATTTCATTCAAGGCTCTAGCAATGGAATGAAATAAGTCAATGACCTGAGTCACTAGGAAACCACCTCAGCGAAGAAGTTTTGAATAAATAAAAGTTGGAGGTTTGTTATTGGTACAAGAAAAACCTCTTCGGCGGCGATACAAACCTCTAACAATTATGATAGTGTTATTTTTTCTTTAAAATAAAAAGATGTACACATGGCGTCACGTGGAGTGTTAGACTTTGGCAGACATTATGCCTGAGACTCAAGCGCTATTATGGCACTGCGGGGGAAAGTTGGAGGAACTTGACATGACGCCGATTGTACCTAATATTTTAAAATTACTTACAAAGAAACTTGAGATCAATCAACAGAATTATTTGAGTAGCTGTAAAAAAATAAATTAACACAAAATATAATCGCTTTTGTAAAAATATGACAAAGTAAAAAACGTTTTATTATATAAATCAATTTTCTTCGTCATCCGTTTCGTGAACTTCTGTTACTGACAATTTCTATAGAAATTGTGATATTTTTGAGGGACTAAGTTACTATTACAAAAAAGGTCCTTGTACTTAACTTTGCTAATTGGCCTTGTACTTACCTTTGCTAATCTTAGTTAACGGTATATTCTCGTAGCCGCTGCCCGCGCGCACAATTAACACTCCGCTAGTTGAAATGGCGGTGTGTCCACACGATTGCTAAAAGTACATTTGCTTAGCGTTATGTACACCTGAAAACATTTTTATTTCACATAATATTTTAAAAAAATTTGGAGGGCTTGTAGCTATGAAATTGTGATGTGATTTATGTAAAAAACGATTTTTCGGTAATTTTAAGTTAGAGTAGTGTTCATTGGAGGCATCGATTTGCTTGTTTTGTGCTTCTTTAACTGGGTGAGTTTGAGTTGCGAGTTGGGTGCGCTTTCTCCGGGCCTCTTCTTACTCGGCTGCTACTTGGTGGGGATTGTAGCCACTTACACTAAAATCTTGCGTAGACTGATTCTGGACTCATTACCTTTCTTCTCTGTATCGGAATAGCTCTTTGGATGAGAGTCATAAAAACCTCGGCATAGCGATCGCACGCAGCCGCATAGAGCATGTGGTTGCATATACACAGTATTTCTCACTCTTTTAAGTGACGGGTCTGATTGTTTAAGAAGGAAAAAAGTCATACGAAAGTGCGGCGTAGTCGTAAATCTAAACTAAATCTCCTATATCACATGACAGTTTCATACTATTAATTTCGTTCTATTTTATTTTATTGAATGCTATTGGTGGTTGTTACTATGGGTTGGGTGACCGTTGCGCATCCAGTTGGAGTGCAGACTGATGACGTGTTCATTATTATAGGTGCATAATAACTGTATGTGCGCGTTAGAAGCTGGTTTGATTTATTAGCCGTAATAATTTTATATTTAAACTGTAGATACCCACACTCCTATTTATATCATTATAATAATTTAATGGTTATTTGTTATTTTCTTCTTAGTAGATCTATATATATCGACACAAACGCAAGTATTACATACCCACATTACACATATACGTTAGGTACACAAAATACACTAGACAAGCGTCCGTGGCACTGATTCAGCTGGTCTCACTGAATACCAGCGTCATGGCCTTTGTCTGGCCTGTGATATAAGCTGAGTGAGGGCCATTTATACTAGACGTCAAAACACATCATAATATTCATTTGGAACTGTCTGGACATGATTGAATATAGTTTTGTTTTTTTTTCCTTTTGTTTTATTTAAATGTATTTTTAATTATTTTATGTTTTGTATTCTGTTTGTGCCAAATTGTGTTCTGTTTACAACTGCTATAAGTTCTGTGATGTCTATAATAATAAATATTTTCTTTCTTTCTTTCTTTCTAAATCCATTGCTTGGCCTCTACGAGCAGCTGAGCATCCTCAGAAGAACAAGCAGAGGGACTAAGCCGTAACTGGCATATTTCAAATGACTCGAGTAAAAGGTGATATTCACCTCACTAAATCAGCGTAGCCGTTATGTTCTTGGCGTTGGCACTAAGCCGATTCGCCGATAGCATCGCACTTTTTCCCGCCAAAGTTGCAGACTTGCGAGGCTTTGATCTATGGACTGACCGCTTGTAACGGTGCCAGTTCTTGGGGAACTGCATTGCATTTGACTAAAAATGGAAGCTATTCATACTTGGTATGCTTTTTTGAGAGTAAAATAGTTCTTCCTAGCAGAAATAATCTCCTAACCGAAATTCCGGTTATGGCGGTCAATCTCAATAATCAACCGTAGGAAATATCAATTTGTCAATAACGCTGCCGGAAAATGACTCCAGAAGTGCTGGAAAAAGCGTACATGGACCAAATGTATCATCCATACAAAAACGCCTTTATTTTGTATGAATGTGCTTATTTTAATTCGATTTGAAATGGGAGATAAATAAAATGATTATCACTTTATTTGTGCATTTCGATTAGCTAATACAAAAGTATATCCATCTGTCAAAATTTAGTCTTAATTTGGAGTTATTCGAATAAACCCTATAATTTTTTTCTGCCTTTGAATTGCAGAACAATAATTACCCGTCTTAAATATGAATACCCTTGTGTTGCTTACTTTACCTTTCGTTACTTAAGATAGTCTACAAAGAATTCTCAGTATTCTATTTATTGTAAATTGTAGCTGTTTGTGCAGATTTCCATTGTAAGAAAAGCCGATTAGGGTCGGTAAGCTTGTGTCTTTCCTTTGTTTATAATGAACAGAAGAGATTCTCGAGGAAAGAGAAGACTTGAATAAGCACAAAAACTTGAATAGTCTGCGAACTAGCACGTAGGAATTCTACATAAAATAATTTAAAAACTATCAATGAATTCGCAACTCGTACCTACTGTCTTGGACTTATTTGTATTCTGAAGGCAGAATTTGCCCTCACGACAATTTTCCGATCCAAAGATATGAAAACAAATAAAAGAGGTGTAAAATTAATGAAAACATGCGTACCCGTAGTATTTATTTGTTACTTCAAAAATAATTCAAAATCAAATTCATTTTCTGAATCGAAGGTACTTTTTTTAACTCGTAATATTCTTATGTTTGAGCAACAAATTGATTAGAATATTGTTTTAAAATTTCATGGTAACTTACATTAGAATAGTTATTTACAAGATTTCTACCATATATCTTATTTTTGAGTTTCCGATATTTCGGCACTGTTGCAAGCGCCATGGTCACGTAGTAACTGAAGTTTTTGCAGGTAAGTTGTTACTGGAAGACAAATCGGTCTACCCTCCTTCGCAGTCCTTTGCTACGCGCACCTGCGGTACCACTATTCACTGACTCACTATTTTCTCGTTCTCTACACACACACTCACAGTACCTGGCCGCAAAACGTCGATTTGTCTAGTTTTACGGTTTTTACATTTTTGAATCACTGGATTCCAGACATGTAATTTAAACCTATCCTCACGATTGAATTTTTGTACTTGGTAATTTCAATCGCTTCCCTGACCAGTCTTGGTATATAGTACATAAGGTACATGATAGATCCCGTAAATAATCTATTCTTAAATTGAATAGTATTGTGTCAATACGCAATACCAATCTTTGGTAGTATGGACTATCAATATAGTCCCAAAGATGAGACTCATGCGAGAAATGAAGTGGAAAATATTTTGCAATGTTGGTCCAGTTTTCTTGAAACATCGAGCGCAACATAAATGACTTGGTAAATGAGATTACCAAGTTATAGTTCTGCTGTTAGTCTCACCACCACTTTTCCTCCAAAATAAGCCATGGCGTACATTTTGTAACTTACATATTTTATAGTCGCCTCGACCATGATACCCAGCATTGGACTGTCTGCTAAAGTAATAAAGTGCTTATCCTTTTAAAAATTGCAATATCAAAAGTTACATACGAAGTTCTGAACTAATAACTACAATTTAAAATCAAAGTATCGTTTATTCTAAAAGTCTTTATTTACGTTACTTCTTATTCTTATCGACAAATGAACGGAAAGTTACTTGCAAACTTTTCACTACTTTGCTGCTCAAAGTTTCAAAGAAACGTTAGCCATATCGCTTAAGAACGTTTGCCGTCTTTTTTTTTCTTGTTTACTTTTTGAGCGAAAATACAAATATCTATACATAATTTAACTGTTTTTTTTTACAAGAAGACAATAACTTTCTTAGACATATATATAGAGTAGTATGGAGTGGTGTCAGCAGAATCCGTAGAAAAACACTAAACACCGGCATTTATTCAATGACTGTGACTTTGACTGACTGCAGTTTGCAAATTGAAGACACACTTTATTAAAAGTAACATTTGATATTGGCGAGGTCTTCCTCATGTAAAATGGTAGAGTCATATTAAAAGCGAATAATAATTGTAAGTTCTTTTAAAATAAAGTTACATACATATTTAATATTCACAAAGCACTTTTTGTTCTATAAAATAGTAATTTTAATTCGTGCATTAAGAAATAAAAATATAAAAAATATGTAACCTAAAATGCATCCTTGTGGTAACCCTAAAAATACTAAGAGATTATAAGACACTAATTTGTCTTCATTTGTTTTAATCTTACTTTTATGTTTCTCGTTAGTATTTTTAATGTTAGCACTAATTATAAAGGCTTTAAAAGTTTACAACACCCCTGGAAAGAGTATCAATAAGCATTAAAAGCGGGCACACTCACGCAATCTAACGCTTCAAACGAGTCTAAGAACCACCTATTCCATTTAATGGATTTGAAATAGCTCGTATCAATTACTTAGCTACAAAACGTATATTACTTATGGAACACTTTTAAAATAAAATAACTGAAACATCATTGGAAATGAGCAATAATGCTTATAACCAGTGCGCGGTAGAAATATCAAAACATTATATTCATGCACTTTTCATGATTTAGTACAGAGGGGCGATTCTCGGCATTAAAGTCGAATTCAAATATTTCATGCATTCGTCCATACAAAATATCTAACTCGAATTACAGGACTATTCTCGAGTTGCAGAGAATAGGCCCTCTGGTCCATTTCATAAAATTGTCGAGTTGTTGATTTTGAACATGTGACTAAAATCCAGCTAGTTTGAATCCTTTATCAAAGGTGGGTTGAAAGGTTTAGTAGGCGGCAGTTATTTGACTGTTATTACCAGACTTCCCACATCCTCAATCATGGCCTAAGCGTACCCAGGCTCTGAAGCAACGGCTTAAGGTGTAAATGGGAATGATACACTGAGATGATGAACTTTACAATACCTTCAAATAATGGAAACACCTGAAAATTGGTAAATATTTAGTATTGATAAAGTTATTAACTAAAGTTAGTTACAGTACAGAGGTAAATTATATAGACAACGGCAACGCTTAACACGAAAATGCGAAAAATTTGCGCGACGCAATCGATACCCATCGCCATCTATTGGTGCAGATTGAAACTAATATTCCGAAACAAAGTGCGGGTCATAGAAAGATGTGGATGTTTGTAAGTGACTTGGCAACAAAGATAAATGCACTTCACAGCACATTTTACGTTACTGCTAGAGTTTAGCTGTGCCTCCGTCAGTCACCTTGAATAAGATGGAAATTCTCTAAACAGCTCGCAAGAGAAGCACGTAAGACAGCGAAATAAAACTCAAGTCGAGTCACACTGCGCTAATGCGACATCTTTTTATAATGCCGGCGCCGTCCAGAATAGGGATGCGCTGGTTAGATCCAATTTTTAGGGAGCTCACGAGTGGTTCATACAATTTTTTTAGTTCCGGTATTTCTTCTCTTGCCGAAAAATATGCATCAACTTTGGCCATTTCGTAATTATTTACTTAAGTAGGCCTGACCTGGCATTAAATATAGAAAATTCACTTACGCACATGATTTCTTTCATATTGTACCTACAAATCTATGTGTATAATCAGATTATACGATTTAGCGATTTTTTGTCTTGATCATGTTCATGTCCGTCAGCTTTAGTGGTCCCACGCCTTCCTCTATTAGCGACCATGTCATGCGGAGAGATAGCGAGCATGTGGTCCAGAGGTCACTGGTAATCCCAGAGGGCAAGAAGGGAAGAGGATGGCCGCCCTTGACCCGGTGAACTAGTACAGTCAATCTGATTAGGAAATCCCAACTACCTGACCCAACTAACCAGGACAGATTATCCTGGCAAAGAAGGATAAGGAGAGCCAACCCCAACTAACGTGGGAAGAGGCAAAGAAGAAGAAAACTGTAACAATACAGAATAGGAAAAACTTAAGTATTGTATACAAAGGTCTACTGTCGTAAAATACGCAGAGAATGAACCATGTAAAACTATCAAACATACGCACCACGAGCTAAACCAACATGTACTTACATAAAGAGCGGTCTCACTTTGACAAGTTAAAAAATTCCATTAATATGTAAAACCGTCCGGTTGTCCTCCGCAAATATAATAAAATCATTAAGTAATGTTAATTCGCTTAGTGACCACGGTAAATATGATGAAAATATGCAAATTCCCGAGGAAGTTGGCGGGTTGCCTTAGTTAAAATAAATTGCGCGGTCCAATGCTCAGCGCTTTAGATTTTTGGGATTTAAGGGGAGTACAACTCGAAATTGCCAGGGGTAAGTGATGTGCCTAGTTTTATAGACTCTGGACTTGAGTTTGGTGAATTCCCAAATTATATAGTTCAATTAGTAGGTCCACCGTACAGGCTGTTATCCGCCGGGGGAATATCGTTTAGGGAAGCTTCGACTGTATCACCATGATATTCCTCAATATGTGTAGTGGGTATGTGGGTATGCTTCTCTTCTTTTTCTTCGTCGTGCGGGCTGTTCTGCAATCAGGCAGCAGTTATGCCCATTTTGCGTGCGTAGGGTGAAGCAGAGTTCTCTAAAGAAACCTATCAGCGCCTTGGTGTTGCTGAAGATTTCCTGGAAACTGCCATGAGTTTTCCAGTTAATGTACCCGGTTGCTCGTCACCCCTATGCACTCATGTGAGTATGCTTTGCCTGGATTATCTTTAGGAGAAGCCCCCGCTAAAGGAGAGCCCCATATAACACGGCCACGCCACCCCGGTGGCTGGTTATGCATGAAGGTAGTCGGCTCATCTCTTGACATTCCCCCTGCGAAACCAAAACAAAGGTAGGTATAATATTGCTAATTATGCTAAAAAAAAAACGTTACCTAACTGTTGTACATAGGAATAATAAAAAGTTATTAGGTTATCATCGTCAGCCCATTTAAGACCTCTCAATGATAGAAACATCGTTGAAAGAATTACTTGATTGTCATTTAAACTACCTGAGATATCATAACTTTAATTTAATTTTGGGCAAGCCCAAAACGAACTTTACAAATGGCTACTAAGATGTGACGTCACAAGTATTTTGTATGCATTTCATTTGAATTTTGTATGGTAGATATATCAAATGTTTCTATATGTCAATGGTTCTTTTTTTAATAGTTGGTGCAAATTGTATAGGTTATTTAATGGTATTATTATTTTTAATAATTTCCTACTTTTTAAAATGGACTTGCCCATGAATCTTTGACTGACCATAAAACCAGCTAGACGTTATATTTTAAATTTGGATTTTTTTACTGGCACATATTTTTGTATATTTTGTAAAATCTCGAGCTTAGTCAAATACCCTATTAAGTCTCTCATGGCAAATAGGGCTAGCCAATATAATAATAAAAAATGACTTCACGCCTTGTTGTCTTTGACAAAGTTTTACCACAATAGATTCACCTTCTGAGAGGTTGGTGAGCCACAAATTTGAGGGAAGGAGCAAGGTAGAGAGACATTTTGGTTTGAACAAGAACGTTTTGTGTTGGCTCCGACTCTGAAGAGCTCTTCACGCTGAGAGTGTCATTGAGCTAAGAGAGATTTACCATTTTAGAGTCAGCTTCACCTTAAATATTTAAAAAAGTGTTGATGAATATTTTGCTAATGCCGTGTACTTGCATTGTGAAAATTTAAAACGTGTAATTAGTGTAGGTATTAAAAAAATAAAATCTCAAAAAAATGAATTTATCTCCGGGTTACCATAGTTTGCTAATTATAGTGAATACTTGGAATAGACGCATAAAGAGGCTAAAATAAACAAATCACCTCATCATTTCAGCCAATAGACGTCCACTGCTGGACATAGGCCTCCCCCAATGTTCTCCACACAGATCGGTCCTGTGCCGCCCGCATCTAATGGATTCCCGCGATCTTCACCAGATCGTCGGTCCACCTTGTGGGGGGCCTGCCACGGCTGCGACTTCCTGTAAGTGGCCTCTACTCGAGGACCTTTCTGCCCCAATGGCCGTCTGTTTTCCTCGCTATGTGCCCTGCTCATTGCCACTTGAGGCAGTGAGGGAGTGTGTTGCCAGTGATGACATACGGAACCGAAACGTGGCCGCTTACAATGTGCTGATTAAGGAGGCTCAAAGTCACCCAGAGAGCAATGGAGAGAGCTAAGCTCGGAGTCTCCCTGCGTGATCGTATCAGAAATGATGAGATCCGCTGGAGAACTAAGGTTACAGACATAGCTCAAAGGAACAAATCACCTGATGGCAAGCAATTGCCGCAGGCCATTGACGTCTGGAACACCAACGGAGACACAAACGCACTGCCCACCTTTGAACTCCTCATTACTCCGAACTGGACCTCCTGGTACCTTCACTCACTTGGGGAAATACAGCACACAAGTCGATTTCCTGAAAGGGCGTGGTATCACTACGACTGAGCCGGCCCATTTATGCCGAAGTGTGACTCTTAAAACCAACGAAACGTAACGTAACTTGTATTTTATCTAACGGCTGTAAATACTCTACATTTAACATACCCTCTAAAACATACCCTCTAAAAACGTGTTTAGGTACAACACTATTCGTAGCTGAATGTTAAATTAGTTTTCAATTACAATATTCATGTCCATTCATATAATCTGAAGCCGTAAATTTAGTCCGCATGTGCTAGTTCGGCAATCTAATTTGACTACTAATCGATATGAAGATACATAGATTGCTTGTGAAATCCGAGTAACACTAGATTAAATCGCTGTCATTGACTCGATTTATAACGATTTTGTATACCTTTAGTCTCATCTCATCTTAGTAATGCCCGGTTGCATCCAAAACTGCTGTTTCGAAACCCAGGATCCGCTTAAACCATACGACCAGAAACCTTCAAGAAAAGAGCGTATTCCTTTTAAGAAGGTCGGCAGCGCACTTGTGACTCCTCTGGTGTTGCAGGTGTTCATGGGCGGCGGTAATCGCTTACCATCAGGGGATCCGTCTGCTCGTCTGCCCCCTATCCCATAAAAAAAACTGCTGCTTTGAAGCCCAGAGTCCGCTTCAACCATGACATGACATAATGTCATACTAAATTTTAAAGTTTTAAAGTGTTGGCGTTATCAATAAATAAATAAATATTTCACAACATCACATACATTGATCTGACTCCGAGATAGTTAGCTCAGGCAACTGTGTTACGGATATCAGAACCAACAGCGGGATTACAAATATGTACATATAATACTTTTGTTTTGTAATACATACGTATAATACATAGAAACACCCAGAGTAATACAAACAGACATGTTCATGCACACAAATGTTTGTACTGTGCGGGGATCGAACCCGCAACCCTTGGACCAAAGGTAGCGTTCACTACCACTGTTCTAAACGGGTCGTCAAAATTGGAACCCTCGTACACCCTTAGGGGTTGCATTTACACAAGTATTTTCTTATTGCTCCCCTGAGCAATAAAAGAAACTCATGTGCCAAAATTATAAGCTTCTTAAGCTTAAAGTTTAGACCCTGCGTTGATAGATCAGTCAACTTCCGCTTTTATAGATTTCAATTAAAGAACCATGTCGAAATTAATTATTGACTTATTTATTTAGCATCTCAAAATATCGTTATTACGAAATCATGTCAAATAAATTCATAAGATTTTACAGACTTTAATCTAGTCCTGACTAAGTTCAGAAAAAATATTAATTTAAAAGTAGCTCATTATGTCTGATATAAAATGTACATTAAATTACAGTTTTTTTGTCGTGGCTTTGACTTGCAAATCCGTTCTACACTTCGTTTTCGCTCGCGGCTTCTTTGCGCGCAATACGCGACTAAGTCTGGAGCGGACTTTTGGGGTTTCACAAGTGATATGACCTGGTCAAAAGAAACACCCGGCTTCTTGGGACTCTGTTTATTGGAACCTATTATATATTAGAATAAAGTAAAGTATCAGCCTATATACTGTCCCCCTGCAGCTGCAGGGCAAAGGCTTCCATCATAGAAATCAAGTGATCGCTACTATGATGGGGTTAGGCTTAATCACCACGCTTGCCTAATGGGATTGGTGATCACAAACCCGAGCTATGATCGAAAAATTCGAAACATACCTTTGCTCGACCCGGGAATCGAACCCCGGACTCCGAGATCACGACCCGGTACTTTAACCACTAGACCAACGGGGCGTTGAATATTAGAATCTTGGATATAAAAAAAAAGTGATTTTTTAGTTCTTTGTTCAACTACATTTTATTGGTTCAGACATTACTTTAAAAACTTAGCATGACGAAATAGCATGAAATCAGATCAACTGTATGTATTATAAGTAACACCTGTACGGATAAAGAATGGGATCAGAAATGGGGGCGCATCTATTCACTTCTCGCTCGCACACTATTTGCGTCTATACTCCCACTCGTGGGTGTGCGAGCGAGAAGTGAATAGATGCGCCGCCATTTCTGATCCCATTCTTTATCCGCACAGGTTGTAAGTTTTGTGAGACTTTAGCTGGTACTTAGTAAAGTGTCACAACAGATACTAAATTCGATGGCTCCGTTAACTTATATCTTATATGATTTGATAGAAGGATTCAACTGATAAGTCAAACCGCTCGCGCTCAATGCGATTGTCAACTAACTCTGTTTATTAATGATCTAATTGTGGATTTGCTGTGCTACACAAATTGAAATACAGGCGTCTGTACTCAAATAATATTCTATTGACGACCCGTTTGAATCAAAGGTAGTGAAAGCTGCCTCTGGTGCAAAGGTTGCGGATTCGATTCCCTCACAGTACAAACATTTGTGTGCATAAATGTGGGATTATGAGAGAGTAAAACGGAATGGAAAGACGCGTAGAATGCAACGGAGTAAGAGTGAACAGAGAACGAGTGAACGGAGGGAATGATTGAGTTATCTGTGGGTGTAAAGACGACGCTAAGATTGTAAATATAGAAGAACTGATTCTTAAGTCCCTGGTTTTATTTGGAACCCATCCCACAATTTTGGGGGCTCGTCCGGGATGGTACGAAAATAAAACCAGGGACTTGAGAATCAGTTCTTCTATATTTACAATCTTAGCGTCGTCTTTACACCCACAGATAACTCAATCATTCCCTCCGTTCACTCGTTCTCTGTTCACTCTTACTCCGTTCCATTCTACGCGTCTTCCATTTCTTTTTACTCTCTCATAATCCCACATAAACATGTCTGTTTGTATTGGTCTGGATGTTTTTATGTATTATAAGTATTTATTTACAAAAGAACAGTATCAAATGTATAAATTGTAATTCCGCTGTTGGTATATCCGTAACACAGGTGCTTCAGCAACCTATTTCGGAATCAGATCAATGTTCGTGATGTTGTGAAATATTTATTTATTTCAACATTACTTTGGAAGAATAAGAAAATCATCCAATATCAATGCAAGTAAACAAATTGCACGAATATAATCATTAAAGTCCTTTCCAACCAGTATCAGTGAATAAAGAATTAATTATGCATATTGTTTTGCTTTTATTTCACCCTCATCTTGCCTCCATCTCAGACGGGGTCAACAGAACCATAATCTTGTTTATTCCGAAGCAACATTAAATAAACATAGAATCGAATGTTGTTCTTACTGTTTATCCACTCGACATGTCATCATATAAATTTGATATACCGATAAATTTTCTATTTGCTATAACTCGGCCGCAACTTACAGTTTATTGCAGTAAAATTTCCTTAGTATACGGCAGTAAAAGGAGGCTCGTTTCCTTAATACTCCGTCATGGACGTAACGGTAAAAGATAATGTCACTGGTATATTTACGATGCCGAAGATGTACGTGGCAGCGAGTCACATTTTAAGAGCAAACAATAATTTTGGCGACATCTGAATGCGTTGCGTTTTGCAGCGTTTGATAATGTTCTCATAAAAAGGGTAAAATGTAGCAATGGTGATTTGTTAGTTAAATATATTCAATTGAATTGACTGCCTCGATGGCGCAGTGGGTCCCGGATTCGAATCCCTGGGTTGGGCCAAAATTTGTACCTGAGTTTTTCTGTTAAGGTGACGGGTAGGGCACACTAGCGACGCCAATCGATTTTAATTTTTAGCTTACTAAACTGGATCTATTTCAAACAATTTCGGGACTACAACCTCTTGGCAAACATTTATTCTATTTATTAAATAACCATGCACAAAGGTTGGGTCCGTTTTTGTACGCGAAAAATTGATCAACGCCAAAAGTGGTCGCTGTTGGCGTGAATAAATTTTTCACGTACGCGTTGGACCCAACATTTGTGCATGGTCTATACTCGCACCCCACGAGTGCGAGTATAGACGCAAATAGTGTGCGAGCGAGAAGTGAATAGATGCGCCGCCATTTCTGATCCCATTCTTTATCCGCACATGTTGTATTTGTAATATGAACTGAATATGAAATACGATTCTGGACAAGGGCGAGTCCAACTTACTTAATATCGCTCAGCTATAGCATCGCGAAAATTAGACCTGTTACTACAGGACAGGGTCTATAGTGGTTGCTTTGTTATACTTTGTTACCATCATATACCATGTACAGTCAACGAATGAAAAGGTTCGTCAGTTTTCAAATTGATTCGTTTGATATGCTATGAGCACTTATTACCTTTCGTTAATGTGTCAAAGTAATACCTGTTGCACAGAAAATTATGCTTAACTGTTAAATCAGAAAGTTGTGATTTGCTTGTAGCAACATTGATTCCTTTTAATATAAACCTTCAAGAAAAGAGCGTATTCCTTTTTAAAAGGTCGGCAGCGCACTTGTGACTCCACTGGTGTTGCGGGTGTCCATGGGCAGCAGAATCGCTTACCATCAGGTGATCCGTCTGCTCGTCTGCCCCCTATCCCTTAAAAAAAAAGAAAATTTAAACATATGAAGTAAAACCTACATTGGTTTGACGTGGCAATTAAATTTATAATAAAAAAAAAAAAAGAAATTTATTGTCATGGTCGGTGACGTTGGATGTTTACTATTGGCTGTCTCGTGTGTCATTCGCAAATAGCATAAGGTCAAAATCTCTCTGTCTCTGTATATGCTATATTTGAAGACAAAATGTATTATGACATTTTGTAAAAGGTTGGCAGATCTTTTTAAAGCGGTATGTTGGTATAACTGATTCTTACCGTGCAAACGAAAATTTACCTTAAGGTGACGAACCTTTTTATTCTGTGACTGTACACTATGGAATAAATAATTGAGTATTTAGTATAACTCTACGAATTTCCTCTCTGTATGGCCAAACAATCTTGTTCTTGAATTATAATTAAATGATTATCCAAATTCAATAAAATGTCTCGTAATTCAAACTGTACTTTTACTTTTCACTTATGGGATTCTTTTGTACAAACCGATGTTCCCAAGAGAAAACCCTCAAACCCAAAAACAGAACTCGCAACTCTTTTCAAATTGCGCATTCCAGTTGGTCCGAAGTCCTCACAACGTTCATTATGTCCCATGACCGTCACAAAAAGGCCGAAAAACTCGCGTCATTTCCAGCCGTGGCTTATAAAAATGCAAATTCACCTTTGTCCTGCCCTACTCTTTGTAATTGCAAAAAAAGTAGCGTCCCTATCAACTATCAGTACATGTTGGCACGATTTTGCATCACAAACGTGGTGTCTGAAGTTGGACGAACTTTTTCGTTGGCACTTTTTTTTCTTAATTTGCATATTTCGTGTACGCATATTAATATTAATGTGCCAGTGCCCCTGAGTATATGTATTCATAATTTTTGCCTTTGAACTCTGAGGGACTTGGTCAATCAAAATTCTTGCAATCTAAAACTAATTTGAATCTGTGGAATTTACTCTAACTGGCAAACCAGACAAACACTACTTCAAAAGGCCGACAGCGGGTATTTTAACTCCACTTGTGTTGTGGGTATCCAATGGGGTAGTAGCAATTGCTTATCATCAGGTGATCTGATGACTTCTATCACATAAAGAATACACCACCATATTTTTTGCCAAGTAAATGTATTTACTTTTTATTTCTTTTACACACGTAATCGGACAAAGACAACAGGTAAACCAAATCAACTAGATCATGGTGACACTTCAAAACCATTTCGACTATTGTAAACATCGTAGTTAGTACTTAGTGACAGCCTATATACTGTCCCACTGTAGGGTAAAGGTCTCATAGACCATCATCGCTACTATGATGGGATTAGGCTTAATCACCCTGCTTGCCTAAATGCGAATTTGGTGATCACAAACCGAGCTTTGTTCGAAAAATTCGAAACATACTTTTTGCTCGACCCGGGAATCGTATCCAGGACCCCGAGATCACGGCCCGGTACTTAAACCACTAGAGCAACAGGGCGTTTATAAACACAAATAATATAAAAGTCCCCTTTAAATGGAGAATCTATTTATATATTAAATCACCATAATATACTTAGGTATAAATTGTAAATATTTGACGCACGTATTCTGCTGTGAATAAATTGAATTGCGTATCCATTGTTCAAGACACTATCCAAATCCAAACATTAAAAACGTGCTGGTTTCTATGGTATAGGTAGGTACATACACACATTATCACACAGATACACATCACACACGATCATACACGTCATACACTTAATAATATTTAGACTGCCTCGGTGGGTCGCACTTTAAAGCGACGGTTGCGGCCCGGGTCGGGCCAAAATTTGTACCTGAGTTTTTCTGTTTTCTCAGTGTTAGCCCGGAGTCTGGAAGTTGGCGGTCTTGAACCCCCGTGCCGCGGAAAGCACGTTAAGCCGTTGGTCCTGCGCCTAATCCCTCTTCGGTCGTGTCACACTAGTGTCCGAAATAAGAGGGTACGGGAATAGAGAGTGCACTTGTGTCTACGCAAATACTTGTGCACTATAATATGCCTTGCGTCGATGGCTGATCACTGAGATTGGCCGCCATGACCGAAATGTCGGTTTGGAGGACATTAATATTTATACTTACACATTTAAGATAATAAGAAAAGAATCTCAAACGTAAAGAAAAAGATACCCAGAGTAAAATCACTTTACTCCAAATAATTAACAGCAAAAACCTGTACAAGAAACAAAAGATTCTGTGTTCCGTATCAGCAAATTAACGTTATAATTCAAAAACTCATCTTTAAAAAGCTTCGGGAACGCCGCAAGGTAATTTCGTCTCATTTTTTTTCTCGTCAAAAATTTTCATTTCATTTATGGGCTAGTAGATCCCACAAATTACTCTGGATTTTCTTTTTTTGGCTTTTTGTAAAATTGCCTACGTCCACTTAAAGATATTAAAGATGGAGACAAAAGGAACGAATGTACGCTAATCGCGGTGGAAACTTTTTTCGTCTTTTATTCGGGCCTCATAACTTTTCTTATATAATACTATTTAGTTCCTCTTTCAATTATAGTGATTGAGTTCTGGAGTTTTATTAGTTTCTTTGTTTTTTTTTTCAAATGTTATTCGAAGTATGCTTTATATAAAGAAATACTTAGTAATAATAAATGCATTACTTTAATAGGTTTCAAAGTAAATACCAGTACTTTTAAGAATTTTTTTATTGAAATGTCATTAACTTGGGCTCTTCTCTTGCTAACCATCAGGCTGGGGAGAGCTTAAATTTACTGATCCTCTATAAAAATAATGTTGCTCATTAAACGGTTTTGCCTATGTATAACCTTCAGCGAGTATGCGAGTTTCATGCCGGATCTTCTCGACCAGAAACAACTTTCCGAGCCGGTGGTAAAATCGAATTATGTTTATTTATTTTTAGTATATTTTATGTATCAACATATATATGTATTAACATGGAAATTATTTGATGGACGGCTATTGGCTGAAATGCTGATGATGAATGATGACTTATAAATTATTTTAAGTCATTCAAATATATGACGGTTTGTAAGTGCTGTGTACAAGCTGTGACAAACGAGCAGGCAGCTCACCTGATGGTAAGTGAATTACCGCCACCCATGGACATCTACGACACACGGGGCATCACAGATGCGTTGCCGGCTCTTAAGGGAGGAATAAACTCTTTTCTTGAAGATCACCAGGTCGTATGTGTTCGGAAACACCATCGTTGGTAGCTGATTCCAAAGTTACGCGCGGTAGGAAGTGGCGTGAGAAGCGCACTGTGGTGGAGTAAAATCCATCCAAGTGATGTGGGTGAAATTCGGAATTCTGGCGTGATGTACGATGAAAAATTTGTAGCTGGAATAAGGCCGAACAGCTCCTCGGAACAGTCCCCATTATAGATGCGATAGAAGACACATAGCGATACTACAACTCTAAGCAATGAAAGAGGATCAAGCGAGTCGGAATGAGCCTGGTCGTCGATAGTTCTGACTGCCCTCCGCTGGATACGGTCTAGAGGAAGAAGCTGATGCTGATACTTGGGAGCTGCAGCCCAGAGGTTAGAGCTTATGCAAATAAAGAATTATTTAAATTTGAAATTTAATCTGAATTCAGTTAAAATCATCACAAATAAAATTGATATTATCATATTTCAAAATCTTGAACCTTCATCCAAATGAACTTAAATTAAAGTATTTAAACCATTTTTTTTGTTCAACTGAGTCTTATTGTAAACTACACTAAAGTTGTCAACTCTATATTTTTCAAATCTATATCAAAATACGCACTATTTCTATGCTCGGAAGTAATAAGGAAAATATCGTGAGAAAACCTGCATGTTTAGATTAGATTTGCTAGCTGTGAGTAAAGATAGATAGATATTCTTTATTATACAAAAACAAAATACAAAAATCATACAATAACAACAGACAGTAAGGTACAATAAGTACAGTCAAAGAACGAAAAGGTTCGTCAGTTTTCAAATTGATTCGTTTGATATGCTATGAGCACTTATTACCTTTCGTAAATTTGTTTGAGTAATACCTGTTGCACAGAAAGTTATGCTTTACTGTTAGATCAGAAAGTTCAGATTTGCTTGTAGCAATATTGATTCCGTTTGAGGTAAAGAAAATTGAAAGAAGGTTGGCTGATCATTTTAAAACGGTATGTACGAGTATAACTGATTCTTGCTGTGCAAGCAAAAATTTATCTTAAGGTGACGAACCTTTTTATTCTCTATACCGTACAATGATTTTTACATCAATAATTAGTATAATGATTGTTTTAAAGTGTAACCATGATCCACTATTTAAATCTTAGATCATGGTTCAAACGTACAGCTTTGAATTACAATCATCACGCTGAGATGACAAAATGTAAGTAATACTATTTATTTATATAATTAATTAAGACGGGAATCACCACGAAATTGACGAGTATTATGAGATACAACATTGTACATAATGTTGTATCTCGCTCGAATGTAGATGCGAAAATCTAAAAAACTATTTATGCTATTTATTTAACTAGAAATACGGTACATATTATGGCATTATAAAGGATATTGATTATATTCATCGTCAGCCCATTTAAGTCCCCACTGCTGGGGCTCGGGCCTCCCTCAATCACATGAGGGGTAGTTGCCATACTCACCAAGCTTGGCAGACGGGTTGGCGAGGGTTTTGATATGAATGCAGAGTTTTCCTTCTCTGGGTGCTGATGATCATGCCAGCAGCTTGACCTTAGTCACCTTTTACGACACCTCGGTTAGAGTGAGGGTGGCCTATTCTACTCTGCCGGGGACCACACGGCAAATTGATTATATTATGACATTATAATCACATGTTTCGCCAACTCAGTGTCATGTAAATATTCATATTACTATTCATCATATAAATACCTAATTATTTTACAATGTGAAAGTAGTCGCTACATTAAAACCTCATTTACTGCAGTAGAAATCATATAATTTGTTACAAAACATTTGAGATGTTAATTATTTTAAACTATTAAAAGTACATTTGTTTCGTAGAGTTCTTGTTTCATAGAGCCAAAACTAATACACAAATTGAGTCACCAAAATTGTTGTAGATGTTAGATACCTTAAGTCCATACTGCAATATTATTAAATTTAAATATATAAAATATAATATTATTAATATTAAATATATACCATATATATGTGTATAGTATAATATTAAATTAGAATATAATAAATTTAAATATAGATGACTTATTGAATGTGATAATTAGCTTAAGTAAGTAATTAAATATGCAGCGTCATCTATACCTTGAATATATAATTTTTGAAGTGCCTTACACGGCCCACAATCTAGTTCTTACAACATAAAAACTGTACCTATGTAACATTGTGGAGCAAATAAAGTATTGAGTATTGAGTATAAACTCTCAATTCCATTGTTTCACTCCAGAACGTTTTCCATCGATCAAACCAACATTGAAACCTCGCATCGAAAATGTAGAGCCGATTTCTATTCCTATCCTAGGACAGCTGACAACAGGTCTGGGTGTATGCGGGCGAGTGTAAACGTCCATTAACGGGTTCTATCGGGCCGACATTACAGGTCTTTGACTCTACCGGTAACGAGACCCTTTGTATATTGAGTTCGAATGATGCATGTCTAATTGGTAGAGTCTTTAGAGTTGATGGGTGTGTTTGTTAGTCTACATCTGTATGTATGTGTACTTATGTAAATATATTGGCCTTTACATGTATGATAGACGATTTGAGTTGCATCACGGGATGTGATGTGACATGACTGTGCAGTCCGATGCGGGAGAAGATTTTTCGTCCACATGTACTCCATATAATTTTATTTTTAGTATGGATTCATGCGAGATCCGCGATGTTTTTTGATATCGAAAATCCCGAGAATTGGGTTCCTATTCTTGAGAATGCTCATAATAAATAAATATTTCACAACATCACATACATTGATCTAAATCCGAGATAGGTAGCTCAAGCACCTATGTTACGGATATCAGAATCAACAGTGGGATTACAAATATATACACATAATACTTTTTCTTTTGTAAATACATACTTATAATACATAGAAAACACCCAGACCAATACAAACAAACATGTTCATGCACACAAATTTTTGTACTGCGCGGGGATCGAACCCGCAACCCTTGGACCAAAGGTAGCGTTCACTACCACTGTTCCAAACAGGTCGTCGTATGACTGAGCACTGTGGCCACTGGGTTTGCCAGAATGACGTTTGGTGCGTTTACTTTAGTTAGTGTCCGTGGAAGAGCCAGGCTTCGGCATAAATGGGCCGGCTCGACCAATGTAATCCTATCATCATCATCATCAGCCCATTTAAGTCCCCACTGCTAGCAGTGGGGACTTAAATGGGCTCCCTCAAACACATGAGGGTTAATTGGCATACTCACCACGCTTGGGAGAAGGGTTGGCGAGGGTTTTGGTATAAATGCAGAGTTTTCCTTCTCTGGACGCTGATGATCATGCCAGCAGCTTTACCTTAGTCGCCTTTTACGACACCTCGGTAAGAGTGAGGGTGGCCTATTCTACTCTGCCGGGGACCACACGGCGGCCGGTTTTCTGTGAGGCCATTGTATTAGATGGCAGCACTGTGCTGTGGTTCTCTGCGTGTGCGCAAAGGTTGGCAGCGCACTTGTGATCAATTGATCCGTCTGCTCGTCTGCCACCTATCACATAAAAAAAGTTATTTGTAAAGACGCATTGCTTTATGGATTTTGAAATAGTCTTATGTTTTGATGTTTGTTAGTTTCTCATCATCAGCCCATTTAAGTCCCCACTGCTGGGGCACGGGCCTCCCTCAATCACATGAGGGTTAATTGCCATACTCACCACGTTTGGCAGACGGGTTGGCGAGGGTTTGATATAAATGCAGAGTTTTCCTTCTCTGGGCGCTGATGATCATGCCAGCAGCTTTACCTTAGTCGCCTTTTGCGACACCTCGGTAAGAGTGAGACTATTCTACTCTGCCGGGGACCACACTGCACAGTTTCGAGTCTAATCTCTAATCACAACACAGTTTTTACCCGACTACGGCAAAGCAAAAGGAGGGTTATGATTTTGACAGGCTATGTATGTATGTATGTATGTATGTATGTATGTATGTATGTATGTTCATCTGTTTCCACGTAACTTCTTACCTACTTATCAGAATTCGACAAATGACATAATCATTATAAGCGTCTTGATCGTCCGCTGGTTATAGGCTATATGAAGTTTCACAAAATCTAATGTGGCGCCCTCTAGCGGACAAAACATACAGAGTAAAAAAATAAAGTTATGATAAATATGCCGTGTTTGGTATCATTTGAAAGCGCTTGACTTGTACATTTTGAATATATATATATATATATATATATATATATATATATATATATATATATATATATATATATATATATATATATATATATATATATATTACTAGCACTTGGACACCAAAATAGTACAAATAAAATAAAAGTAAAAAAACTAAAACCCAACTACGACAAAAAACGTCGCTGAAAAAGTATAAAACAAGCCTTCGTTGTCAATTTATGCAATATTCACTATGTAGAGATAAAATTACATGTTTGGAAAGGCGTAGTCACACGTTAAATATACTACCCTTTGACAACGTGTGACTGCGGATTTCCAAACATGAAATTTTATCTCTACATAGTGAATATTGCATAAATTGACAACGAAGGCTTGTTTTATACTTTTTCAGCGACGTTTTTTGTCGTAGTTGGGTTTTAGTTTTTTTACTTTTATTTTATACTGTTGACGCTAACGCTGGCTGCAACTTCTCTAGAAGATCAAGACTTTAAAAGGAGTCAATTCAGCTATTGAAGAGCCACGATTCGGCATTAATGAGCCGGCTCGGGAGTGAGTGATACCACAGCCACACAGAAAATCCGCGTGAAGCAGCGTATGTGGTCTGTTTCACAGCGTGAGGTACCGGAGGCTCTCCGGAGGAAAAGGGGGCTCAAAGGTTGGCAGCCTGCTTGTGATTTATGTGGTATTGCGGTGATCCTTGGGAGCGGCTATCACTTATCTGTGGTCCGTATGTTCGTCTGCCACCACAAAGAAGTTTAATTAATAAAGGGTATTTGACGCTGACTGCCTCGATGGCGCAGTGGTTAGTGGGTCGCACTTTAAAGCGACGGCTGTGCAAGAGGTCCCGGGTTCAATCCCCGGGTCGGGCCGAAAATTTGTACCTAAGTTTTCGGTAAGAAATTCTTAGTGGCAGCCCGGAGTCTGGAAGTTGGCGGTCTTGTACCCCCGTGCCTCGGAAAGCACGTTAAGCCGTTGGTCCTGCGCCCAATCCCTCTCTGGTCGTGTCACAGTAGTGTCCCATCGGAATATGAGGGTAAGGGAATAGAGAGTGCACTTGTGTTTGTACACACACTTGAGCACTATAATATATCCTGCGTACGTGGCTGATCATTGAGATTGGCCGCCGTAGCCGTAATCGGTTGGAGGATATTATTATTTGACAAATTTTGTAAACAATGTAAAATTTTATTAACATCCCTTCCCATTGTCATCTTTGCTTGTAATTACTGGTTGCTTTACTTGTTTTTAACCAGCCGTTTGTAATTTGATGCAATGTAACGAGGTTAAGAGACGTACTTTCGTCTCGCAAATCTACTTATGCACGTACGAGGAAAATTTTATCTTTTTATGGCTAGCAGACCGAACTAACAACTTTAAACGTTGAGATTAGTGTTCAGGAAAGTGTCAATTAGTTAATGATAAAAATAAAAACTTTTATTTTTTAAACACACACGATACAACATAACTGACAAAACAGGCCAGAAAAATAGGTTAAAAGCACTTCTTTTTTCCAACGTTAACAAGCATGGCCTTTTAGATCTCATCTTTACATTATATAATATGTAAAAATTAATTATAAATAATTCTTTACCTACCTACCTATACCTATATTTGTACGCCTACAAAGGGCAAGACATAGTGCTACACTTACAAAAACATTTTAACACCTGTATCAATCCACCTATGTTTTACAAACAAAAGATTTGTATTTGTATTTGTATTTGTAAAAATTTTGTTATTAAATCCTCCCATGAAAGAAGCCGGCCGACAGCTCTTTAAAAAATTAACAAATGTGTGAAACAATCGAATCGTTGGGAACCCTTACATCTTGTAAAGGTTGGAAGCTCTACACTGGAAGTTGTGGACAAGTACATCTACCTCGGACAAAAAATTCAGCTTAGTAAGTCCAACTTCCAGAAAGAGGTTGATCGACGAATCCTACACGGCTGGGCAGCGTTCGGGAAGCTACGCAGCATATTTTCGGCCCATCTACCGCAGTGTCTCAAGACGAAAGTCTTCAATGCGTGTGTGTTGCCATTAATGACATACGGAACTGAGACATGACCGCTTACAATATGCCGATTAAGGAGGCTCAAAGTCACCCAGAGAACAATGGAGAGGGCTATGCTCGGAGTCTCCTTGCGTGATCGTATCAGAAATGATGTAATCCGCAGGAGAACTAAGGTCACAGACATAGCCCAAAGGATTGCATGCCTCAAGTGGCAATGGGCTGGGCACATAGCGAGGAGAACAGGCGGCCGTTGGGGCTAGAAAGGTCCTCTAGTGGAGGCCACGTACAGGAAGTCGCAGCCGTGGCAGGCCCCCCACAATGTGGACTGACGATCTGGTGAAGGTCGCGGAAATCCATTGGATGCGGGCGGCGCAAGTCCGATCTGTGTGGAGATCATTGGGGGAGGCCTATGTCCAGCAGTAGACGTCTAATGGCTGAAATGATGATGATCATTTGATTGAGTTCAAATATTTGTTGGTCATAACATGAGAAATAACATTTTTTCTCTTAATTTTTATCTGCTCCTATCCTTGTAATGGTTTTGTTTGTTGTTTTAGTTTGTATTTGTTTCCTTTTTTATTTGTTTAAATATTGTATACTTGTTGTGTCCGTTCGTATCTGTAAAATGTAGTGTGTCGTATTCTCAGTAAATGCCACGCTTCGGTATGAAAGGACCGGCTCGACCAGAGTGATAGGCCTCACAGAAAACCGCCGAAAAGCAGCACTGTGCTGTGTTCGCTGTGTGATTGAGGGTACTGCGGTCCCAATCCGGGGGAAAGGGGGGTTTAAAGGTTGTCAGCTCACTTGTGACTCCAATGATGTCACGGGTGTCATAGGTGAAGGTGAAAAACAAAATCTTATTTCTGTATAGTTCTAAAATACTAAAACCACTTAATAGTGTACCAAGTATTTTAGTTGGTCGTGTCAGTGTGGTCGTGTTACTGTAACACTACAGTTACCAACCGATTGTGACGTCAGCTCGGGCGAAGTTTCAATTTCGCATACATTTATCTTTGGGGTGGCATCTAATTTATACCCTGCCGTGGCATTTACATTTCTGCAAGTATCTACTGGACGTTGTTTGTTAATATCCCTGTCTTGTGGCATGTGCTTTATGTTTTCCAATCTGCATAGTACAGCCGGCTATGATACATTTTAGATGGGAATTATTATGCTATTTGGTCTAAGAAACGGCTCTAATGCCTCCTATCATTTCTATATATTATATCTTGCTGACATTGTTGATGTCTATGAGCGGCGGTTACCATTTTCCATCAGATAGGCCGCATGCTCGTCTGCCTATTATTCGCAATAAAAAAATATGTTAGTAGCGTGAAATTCCCAGTTGTATTCAAAACTATAGCTTTGGAACCCGGGCTACGCTTGGACCATGATATAGGATTCGGGGCATTGGATGTAAACGATAAAAAAATGACGGTGTATAGAAGAACATTCCGACCAATGAAAAAAATTAAATTGAAAATTTAAAAAACCCCTGACAGCGGCCATCTTGGATTTGAAATTTGTCATAATAAACATGCTACTCAAGCCCTTTAATATGATTTTGCTACTCAAGCCCTTTAATATGATAACCATGTTGTCGGAGTTGTGTTAAAACATACAATCCATTTCTTTGTAGACGGCGGTCATCTTGGATCGATTTTTATCTAACATAGCTAAGAACACTTCCCCCTAATTCATCTTTAACACAAAAAAATAACAAAATCAAAATCGGTTCATTTGTTCGGGAGCTACGATGCCATAGACAGACACACAGACACGTGAAACTTATAATACCGAGTCGTTTTTGCGTCGGGGGTTAAAAACTGAACATAATCAAACACACGACTTACAGAACATAAATTAACTGTCAACCTCACAGAGATGTAATCGCATGCAAAATTGAAACTGGTCCGAACAATCGGTGCGGGCTATGACAGGCGATAAGCGCTGAGAAACCGATGAGGGTAAGTCTAACCCTGGGTTTTATTGTTTAATACCAGCTGCATGAGTTGAAAATAAGGATTGGTATAATGCATTTACCAAGTCGAGTAGCCAAAGCTTCAGTCTGTAAAAGTAACTTGATTAGGAGGACAGATGTAATTTTACCATTATTTCAATAACTATTTTAGTTATACTTTTAGTAGACATTTTTTTATGCTAGAGGCGACAAACGAGCAAGCGAGTTAACTGATAGAAATCTCCACGGCGAATCCGTCGCGAATCCGTTGCGCATCCGCGGCTTGAACGCTGCGCAGCCGCGGCGTATTCCTCGCGTCGTCGCTCCGCTTTGAAAACGCTTGCAATCTGCTAGTATGGCAACTCCTGTATGCAATGAGTTTAGATTCACCTCTCAAGCAAATACTTGTTTACGTTAGGAGATCGCTCTTCTATATAGGTACAATTAATCCTCTTAATTCCCCGGGTACGCTTAGACCATGATTCTTGATTTAGGGAGTCTGGTTATTACAATGAAGTGACTGCCGTCTGACCTTCGTAACAGTTTAACTGGGGAACCAGACCAACTGAATCATGATTACACGTTTGAGAAACTATCCGAAACGTGCAGGTTTCCTCACGATGTTTTCCCGCACCGCTCGGATTCGAACCACGATCCCCACGCATGGAAGGCCCGATCTTGTCCACTCAGCTACCATCGCACTGATGCTACCATCAGTGCGATAGTAGCTGAGTGGAGAAAGAAAGATATATCGCTCATTGGATAAGAAAGAAAGATATATCGGTACAGTTAATATACATAAGTAAAACCGAAGTATACATATTCTGTCCCACCTCATAAATTAATTGATCCCCGATAGAATAATAACAAGACATGGTGTGAAATTTCAATTGAATTAATCAAGCTACCTTAATCAAACGGTGCAGGAGAAGTTTGATTATTCTGGCCTCACAAAATTATACCGTATCATCTATCAGAGCCCTTCTTGTTGATTTTAATGAGTTGAAGGTAATTTTAACTTTAAACAGGGTTTCAAAGAAAAGTTTCAATGTTTGTCTTGTTTTACAAAAGTTTATTTATAGATACACTGACTTGGCCCGGCTTCGCACGGATCTTGTTATTTTTAAACCTTTCTCTTTAATTACTTTATCAAATTAAACAAAACACATTGAAACCCGTTGCTTATAAATAAAAAACGTAAAGCACTGGCGTTTTATTGAGTGCCTGTGATTTTGACTGACTTCGACTGTTGACTTCCTACTTATTCTCAAATAAGTTACATGACATTGGCTAATTATCTTCGGGTAGAGCCATATTTAAAAAAAGTAATTACGGTCATGTTTAAATATAATTTCAACGGTTTTATCACCAAAATAGCGGTCAACTAGACAACCTTTGGTTAGCAAAAAGTAATTTCAGCGAAATGAGCGCAACTCAGATCAAAATAACAACCTTATCCATTGGAGCTAGCATCACATTGAAAACCCCATCTTGCTTTTAGCTACTACAAATCATCATCATCTTAGCATTTTGTTCCGGTTGCGTCCCAAGCAATCGCTTCAGAGGCCGGGGTCCGCTTTCCTACTTCGACTCCACTTCGCGCACTCTTGTGCATCCGTAGTGGTCAGTTTATTAGCACGCATGTCATCCCTTACGATGTCAAGCCACACATTTTTAGGTCTACCCCTTCTTCCGGGACCCGGCGGTGGTGCCATGGTCAGACATTTGTTTCCCACGTAGCTGTCCGGTTTTCGCAGGACATGACCGTATCAATGTAGGCGACTCTCCAGCAGTTTGTCTGCTATATAAATATATAAAGATTTATTTATTTCTCTTTCACAATATAGCTAAAATATTACAAATGACAATATTATGAGAAAAAAACATGTACTTTTTACATAACTATATTGTGAGAGACTGGTATCCGTACTAGGCGATCCTGTGTTACAGATTACCAGGCCCCCACCATCTCACTGATTTATTTAAACAAAAAATAATCTTAATATTAGCTAATGGTCTCATTTTTGTAGGTATTATTTAAACTAAAATTAATTAATATTTGTAAGCTAACATTTCATTTAGATTACATTAAAATTAAATTATAATAAAATTTTGAGTAAAAATTATAATTATTATCTACTAACAAAGTAACAATCAGAATTAGAATTAAATTAATTAAATTTAAAACTAATTAAATTAGAATTAAATTTAGAATTGAGATCATGATTAAAACGTGTACGTATAAGCTATGTTGCGGGCATGAAGGCTCCCACGTATGCGTGAGTTTCTCATATAGCTACTACAAATAACATTCTTAAATGTAAAACAGTATGTTTACGAATAAAATATTAATGTACAAAATCATGTGAGGTAGGAATTTTATGAAACACGTGTCTCAAAAGGTTTTAGCAAGATTTATTTACTTTACATCTCCCTTTGATAAATATACAGCACTTTATCTTATAAAAGCGTTACACGGAGATAAACCGACAGTGCTAATGTCCTTACTTTGATGTTTTTCTTTCCTTTGTACGATATTATCCTCATTCTTTCCTGGGTGGGTGAGATCATTTTGTTTTTGTGACCATTCTTGTTCAATACTCATATTGCTGACGTGTTTCTTAATCAAACTCGGTTTTTGTAAACAAGAAGATGCATTTGACGATCCGTTTGGAACAGTGCTAGTTAACACTGCCTCTGATCCAAGGGTTGCGGGTACAAACATTTGTGTGGATGAACTTTTTTGTTTCTGTTGGTCTGGGTGATTTCTATATATTATAAGTATGTATTTGCAAAAGAAAAGTAATGTGTCCATGTCGAGTAATGTGTGCTTATTGTTTGCAATACTGTAAACTTGTTCTCTGTTCTCATCTATTCTATCATGGTTTTCTCTGTGTTGTGAATCTTGTGGTGATCAATAAATATTTTTTCTTTCTTTCTTTTTTTTTCTTTTAACTGATACTTGTATTTCCAATGGAGATTCTGATATCCGTAACATGGGTACTTGAGCTACCTCTCTCGGAGTTAGATCAATATATGTGATAATAATAACATATTTCACAAAAATACATGCATTGATCTGACTCCGAAATAGTAGCTCAAACACCTGTGTTACGGATATCAGAACCAACAGTGATGTTGTGAAATAGTTTATTATATATTATTTTATTTCAGTATGTTATATACTACCATATGTTATATTATGCTCGTGACCTATTTTCTAAGGTTATATTAGGTTGTTTTTCTTACGTTGAACCATGTTTCACCAACAGTATTATATGTATATATTTGTAATCCCACTGTTGATTCTGATATCCGTAACACAGGTGCTTGAGCTACCTATCTCGGAGTTAGATCAATGTATGTGATGTTGTGAAATATTTATATTTATTTATTATTTATTTAATAAACGTTTATATGTACCTAGACAAATCAACGGTACATTACATATGTGATATCTGTAGAATTTTTATTTATAATTTAGCAACGCTATGCAATCAAACAAATATATAGTTTTGTCACTCCAAACAGATTCGTCGCGTTCAAACAATTCGACGCAAAATACTTCGATTTGCTAGAATATTTCCGATCCGGTAATCCATCAATCTAATCTATTTGCTTTGCTTTAATAAATTAAAAGGTTTTGTTACAATGTTAGAGTTTCACTTTATTGTGGCCATTAGAGGAGAGTTTTTCCAACTCTCTGATATAATGTTTGGCATAGAAAAGCTGTTTAAATAATTATGTATACTCGTATCTACAGACAGTTGGTAGCTCGTTGTCATAATGATCAGCCTGTTGCACATAGGCCTCCCCAAATATTCACCACTCTGAATCATCTTTGTTTACTCGCTTCCAGCTCCTGCTGGAGCCATCCTGGGCAGATACACTATGTTTACCGTGACACGGTCTCCACTCCAGATCTCGTTCACCCCATAGGTTGTCAGTTCTGCGGCTGATTAATCAGCACACTGTCATTTCTGCTAGCTGATCAGGCTGAGCATGTCCATGACCTTGTTCTTCTGCCTGATTCGATTGCGCAGAGAAACGCCGAGCATATCTCTTTCCACAGTTGGTAGCTCAGTAGATGAGAATCTGTCATGCGACCGGGAACAATACGCGAAATTAACAATTTTGAAGCATTTTTTATAAAGCGACAGCTCAAACAGACTTAACTCAGTCACCATCAGTGAGAAAACCGCCCAAAACCACCTGGAGTGGAGAAAACGGATAAAAAAGCGCACTCCAGTAGATGGGAAAGGGCGTTAGGCAGATCATGATGATGTTTTATACATTGAATACCCTATTTCCATCTCTAATGTCACTGCACCGTCTAGGCACTATTTACTCTGTGGCTCCCCAAGCCTCGTTTGTAATCAGCGCGGCTCAGGTGGGGAGATCAGACAATTGCCTATTCAGGATCTCTTACAGGCGATAGCAACCGCAAAGCTTGCCCGTATAACTTACATATTAAGGTTCGATTCCGCTTGGCAGCTATGGAAATGAGCACAGCAAAAATCAATCTAAGCATTGAACTAGTGAACCGCAAAATACTTCTGACAAGTTAATTATAAGTTCAAAGTGGGGGTTTCTGTTACCGCAACGTGGTGAATTTAGAATGGCTTAGATATTTATTTGGAAGCAAAGTGTTGGAATTGGACAGGAAACCATTCTTTTTATCGTCATATTAATTAAGGTGTCAGTTGCAGTAACAAGCTTTCATATTTATCGAGGACTTGAAGCACGTTCTAAATTATTATAGTTCTGACGGTAATATCGCTTTTAATAATACAAACTTTTAAATACACTTCAGAAACTGGTTGCTTTTCATACCCGTAAATATTGAATAGGCATGTTACTTGATAATGTTAGTTAGTAACTTATTCAATACCTCTGACGCCCTGTTGGTCTAGTGGTTTAAGTACCGGGCCGTGATCTCGGGGTCCTGGGTCCGATTCCCGGGTCGAGCGAAAAGTATGTTTCGAATTTTTCGAACATAGCTCGGGTTTGTGATCACCAATCCGCATTTGGCAAGCGTGGTGATTAAGCCTAATCCTATCATAGTAGCGATGACTTGATTTCTATGATGGAGACCTTTGCCTTGCAGTGGGACAGTTCATAGGCTGATACGCGTACGCATTAATTGTGAATACCTACAATATTTGAGATAAAGCACACTTCCTTGAAAACTGAAACCCTCTCCCCAACTGATCCTTTTTTATTAACTTCACCTGTCTCCCTTTCCTGTCATTGACGCTCGTGGTCGTTAGTCCTCTCCCAGATCCATCAATATATTGTAGGTATAAAACATATCTTCTCTATTATAACCTTATAGTAGTATATTTTATATAATTTTATATAATTTGTGTAGGTTATATTGTATTATAGTAAGTTAACATTCGTATATATTAGTGTATGATAACGTGTTTATTTATTTATTTATTATCTAGATATATGTATTTATACTATTAATTTACTTAATCAATATTCAAAATCAAAAGGATTGCACCACCCTCCCCTGTTCTATCTAATGTCCTTAACTGAAGGTTGTCTGGTAGAGATCGCTCCCAGCGATAAGACCGCCAAAATTGTACACTGTATCTCTGTATACCTAGCTTTTAAGTTTTGTATGTTGTGCAATAAAGAGTATCTATCTATCTATCTATAATGATTTTGAACGTGTAACCGTGATGCAGTTGGTCTGGTTCCCCTGTCTTAGGGTTGCGAAGGTCGCATAAAAAAATCTAAAGTGGAGTTTTGATTTTCCATTCGCCATAGTACCAGTCATTAATCATTGCGATAAAAATAGAGTGAAAAGCAATATATTATTGGCCCTCATAAGAATCTCAATGCTATGGGTTTGAAATTCAATATATAGTGAGTAAATAAAACAATTATTGTATTCTATTGGGCCAGTGAGTAGAACCCACATAGGATTCATTTCCTACATCAATTATGACATAATAATCCTTTTGTGGCTTTGTCTTTATTGTTCATTTTACCTCGTAATTTAAACATGTGAATTGTTTGTAATAATGTTTGTTCTTTGTTTCAGGTAAGTAATAAGCCAACAACACAGTGGTCTATGCTCGGAGTCTCGGAGTCTCCTTGTGTGATCGTATCAGAAATGATGAGATCCGCAGGAGAACTAAGATCACAGACATAGCCCAAAAGATTGCATGCCTCAAGTGGTAATGGGCAGGGCACATAGCAAGGAGAACAGACGGCCGTTGGGGTGGAAAGGTCCTCGAGTGGAGGCCACGTACAGGAAGTCGCAGCCGTGGCAGGCCTCCACAAGGTGGACCGACGATCTGGTGAAGGTCGCGGAAATCCATTGGATGCGGGACCGATCTGTGTGGAGATTATTTGGGGAGGCCTTATGTCCAGCAGTGGACGTCTATTGGCTGAAATGATAATGATGATGATAATGATAAGCCAACAAGTAGAGGTCATTTAGTTTTCAAGGATCGTATACTTTAGGAATAAATGGTGTGAGATACTTACGCCTTTCTTAATTGGGGCAAGTGGCTTGACTAGTTCTGTACTTGAAGCTAATAGTAATGTTTTAAGATCTTAGCTCGAAAAATATCATGTACTATTGTACACATACTCAAAATTCACACATCCACAGCTCAGATGAGCGATGGTACCTCAGTGGTTAAGAACGCGCCTTCTATACAGGGGGACCAGGTTCGAGTCCGAGCATGCACCTCTGGATTTTTCAAATCGATGTGCGTATTTCTACCATTAGCTCGGCGGCGAGGGAAAACATCTTGAGGAGACCTGCACGTTTTGAATAGTTTCTGAAACGTGTAACCGTGATTCAGCGTCTAGTTAAAGGGTTGCGAAGGTCAGATGGCAGTAGTTTAGTTGTAATTACCAGACTCCCCAAATTAAGAATCGTAGTCCAAGCGCACCTTAGGCTCCAGAGCGACAGCTTTATACACAACTGGCAATTACACGCTAGTACAGGGAGGACTCAAAATTACCACAACTCACCTTTTTTATGCGATCCAGACGAGCAGACAGATCGCCTGATTGTCGCCGCCTATAGATACCCGCGACACCAGTGGAGTCACAAGTACGCTGCCGACCTTCATACCCCCCTTTCCCCTGGATCGGGCCTCCGGCACACTCAGTCGCACAGCGAAACACAGCACAGTGCTGCTTCATGCTGGTTTTCTGTGAGGCCGTGGTATCACTCCGGTCGAGCTGGCCTATTCATACCGAAGCTTGGCTCTCTCACGGTCTCAAGCTGAAATAATGAGACCATTATTTTTTATTTAAAATGCAAACTTAATGCGAAGAGTCATTCTCTACTAGTTGACTTTTTTGCAATCACAAAATAAGACAAGAATCTTTCTCAAAATTTCTATATCCAACCAACTAGGTTGGCGCAGCGATCCAAAGAGAGCCTTGGCACAGAGCCTTGGCGTTAGATAATAAGAGTCTCCATCTAGATCGGTCCTGCGCCAGTCATCCGCCAGAAGTCTAAATTTCTATACAATGTCAAAATTAATTATCATCTGGCTCATACTTTAAAGGAGGGTACATTCGCTTACGGTAGGGTAGAAAAAGCCGCGGTGAAGACTACTGACAGTCGAAATCAATGGAGAAAGTTTATTTTGTTGATGGATTCGGCGGGTAGGGCTAAAACAAGCCGCATGTCCTGATGCAATTCAAAGGTTTTAAATTAGTTTCTAGTGGTTTTTAGTGTACAAATTTGGTGCTTATTTGTGCAGTGAAGTACCGCAAAGTGATCCTAATAATAAGAATCGTTGGATTGTATCGTTTTTAACACTGCTATTGTGTGTCGAGTGCGTTGTCTCATGACAACTTGCTTGGTAGGTCCAAGCAAGTTGTCACGAGACAACGCACTCGACACACAGTCTTAAAACCCGCGATTGCTTTTAGAGTGAAATCCGCTGAATCCGTAGGTCGATAAAACGTAAAACACCGGCGTTTTATTGAGTGACTGTGACTTTGACTGATTTCGACTGTTGACTACCTACTTATTATCAATAAGTTACTTGACATTGGCGAATTATCTTCGGGTAGAGCCATAATGAACAAGAGTAAACAGGCATCTTTTAGGCAAACGCGTATCTTAGAACTCATCGTCGCTTTCTATCAGGTGCGATTGTGGTCAAGCGTTAGCCTATTGACCATAAAAAAAAAGAAATAAAAAAATATATATTGTTGATGAGTTCCAGTGACCACGATACTCAGTAATGAGGGACCGCCTAGAGAGAGAGAAAAAGCCTACGCAGTCAAATTAATCAACAGTATGTAAATTTACTATTACAGGACTTTTATATGCTATAAAAAATAAAACGGCGAATAAATTGACTCTGCTACTATTTTTAAGGTTTGATTAAAATTCAAAAGAGATTATTACAAAAATAAAACCAATTTATTTTCCATACTTTACAATGTAAATCAACCTGTTTATTATCACGATGATGTCTCCTATATTCAGTACCTTAGCCAATTTCCATCAAGAGCCACGAACGCAATTACCCCGGCCCATATACGTCAGTTTATGGCATAAACTTATCATGTATATGTAGATCTAACCGCTACCTGTCATATATAAAGGCACTTACAGGCCTACGCAATGGTGTAAAGTACAGGTTGTGTTTGCCAAATAGTTATATCTTTCTAAATATTACACAGTTTAGTTGGAACAATTTTTGTGGGATAACAAACTAAAAAAAAACGACTGAACACCTCGACTCGACACACCTACGCCGCGGAAAGCATGGCGGACCATACTGCTGGTCTGCTTCTTACGAAGCGGAATACTAGCGAAATTACCTCTTCTAGCACTTAAAATTGACATACAATGAAAACGTTAAGTTAATGACAATAATATCTATTGTTCTAATGTACAAAATATAAACTTATTCAAATAGACATTAAAGTAAATTTAAACTATATCAAAATCATTTTTAAAATTGCAATTATTAGAATTAAAATAATTGTTTTAAATGCAGTGGTAATAGGGCTGCGCGCTGCATAGTTGCTTCTAGCACTTTCGTAGCTAAGGCTCGTAGCATACTCGTAGCATTACGTAGTATGAGCGTAGTCTAGATGCTCGTATCGTAGTAGTTTGTTTTGGTGCCGAGGAATAGCTGCGAAAATAAAATAAATAAATATTTCTCAACATCACATACATTGATCTGATTGAGAATGTATGTATAGTTGAATACACATAAGTCTAAATTGTTTTAGATATAATTTATCTACAATAATTAGACATTATATTCTTCAGTCTTAAAAATTAAATAAGTTACACGGTTTTAAATAGAGTTAAGAGTATTATTTTATTGATGGAGCGTTTTTGCTAAAAGTTTATAATAAGTATGTATTTTAATAATTAATTTTGAAATATTTGATTATCTTAAAGTAATTATACTGTATTACTGACGACAGTACAGCATAGAAAGAAACTATCTTTATTTCACACCTGATGGAAATCTATTTGGTATTCAATAAGCACCACCTAAGATCACTAAATTTATGGAAAGGGGTCTAAAAATTAAAATAAAATTCCATTATCACTATTCATTTACCGCAATCCTTCTAAAAACAACAGATGAATCTTTATAAAAAGACAAACACATCGCTTAAAAATATTATCTTAAATTTAGTTAGTGGATTAGCACCTTAATCGGTATAATATATGTACATGTCACCGGTATAATACCAATGGTGCGTACTGCAGCCATATTTCACAAAAGCACACCACCATCTCACTTTATGGGGTTAGGCACTATCAGTTCCAAATTTACTAGGACAGTCAATTACTACGTTTACTGTACTTTTGTAGTTTAGAGTATACCTACGTTGCGGATGACTATACCCGTATTCTATTTAGATTTTATTCTATCTATTTAGAATATATGATCAACAAAATAAGCGAAAAAAATATCAGCTGTTCCATCATCATTATTGCCGGGTATATTCTATTTTATATATATATATATATATATATATATAAGGATGATGGATATATAAGGATAAGGATATCAGGATCTGATGATGGGATCTTGGACAAATTTTGGGGAACCTTCAAATTTTAAAGGAACACATAATGTTTTGGTATTTTTTTTTCAAACCTGCAGTAAATTTTATTTTTGCTGATGATGGAAGATCAACTCCTCAACGGTAAGGAGTTAAAGGATAACCCTTTCAATACTGTACTCACAATTAGTTTATTAGTTATTTGACGAGGGTGGGGGTGAGAGGGCTGCCAAATAATGAGGCACTACAAAGCTTAAACAAAATCTACAAAAAAAAACCGCCTTAAAAAATTAAAACCGTAACATTTTATCACGTAGAAGGCGGTTTTTTTAAAGAAATTTTTACTTAAAAACTTCAGTTTTAAGTAAAATATTCAAATATCACCCACAGTATATCATTGGGAAAATCCTGAATTGTCCTATGTTAAATAAGTTATATTTTTTTAAGATAAGAGGATTTAATTCTTTTCTGTTGATATGACAAAAGATAAGTAAAAAATGTATTTATTCAAGTTCGAGAATATACAGAACACTTATAAATATTAAAATAGGTACACATTTATAATCTACCCAGACAGACAATCAGGGATGAAAGCGTAGACATTCTTAACCTTAAGCCATTTACCCTGTCAAAATTATAAATGGTTATTATTCCAACATCTTTGTGACTTATTGTTAAAGCGTATTCTTGGTACTACGGTAAATAAACAGATTTGCAACGTTAAGGTACTAAAGCTAGATTCAAAAGCGTAAAAGACTCTTAGTTCTCTAAGTAAATGCTAAAAATATTTATTTAGCTATTTCGTGTCAGCGAAAAATAAACAAACCGCCGTTTCACTTCGCTTATCCTACAAACATTTAGACGGCTTCAATTTAAAACAATCCTTGAGCCTTTGACAATTCTTTACGCTCAGCTTAAAACGGGAATAATCGCCTACCTACAGGCAGGGTTGTGATACCAAAAGTTAGCGTTGAGTGCCTTAGGTACACTCCTTAATAGCTCTTGTAGCATCCCTGTTTCCGTTATAATGGAATATTAGATTCAGCCATAAACCCACCCTGACGATCCGGCCACTCACGGTTGACCTCTAAACTCCACTTCATTTTCGACGATGTCGCCCACCGTTGTATAAAATTAGAGGAGAGAACAGGTCTATGTATACTGGTGGTGATGCAAGCATCGTGTTTGCGTCGGCAAACAGCGTTGTTGAAGGGAAATTGGCGAAAGATGTTTGCCGCCCCGCGTCAGTGTTGGGCACGACTTGTGAGTAATTTGCAAAATTCAACGTAACACAGATTCAGATTTCTTTGTCAATCAAACACGCGGAAATGCGGGCTCTCGTTGTAAGGAATTGAAGGAGGCGAAATTAAAACGCTTATGGCAATCCTCGGTTTGAAAAGCGCAACCATGGGTTGCCGATCGCTTCATCTAAGCGTGTAAGTCCCTGTTACGTCCAAAGCTGTCACTTTGAGAGCCCGGGGTACGCTTAGACCATGATTCCGAATTTGGGGAGTCTGGTATTTTTTTTATGTGATAGGTGGCAGACGAGCAGATGGATTACCTGATGGTAAGCGATTGCCGCCGTCCATGGACACCCGCGACACCAGTGGAGTCACAAGTGCGCTGCCAACCTTTGAACCCCCCTTTTCCTCTGGATTGGGCCTCCGGTACGAAACACAGCACAGTGCTGCTTGACGCCGGTTTTCTGTGAAGCCGTGGTATTACTCCGGTTGAGCCGGCCCATTCTAGCCGAAGCGTGGCTCTCTCACGGTAAAATTACAATGAAGCGACTGCCGTCTGACCTTCGCAACGCCTAACAGGGGAACCAGACCAACTGAATCATGTTTACACGTTTTAGAAACTATTTGAAACGTCCAGGTGTCCTCACAATGTTTTCCCTCACCACCGAGCTGATGGTAGAAATTACGCACATAGGTTTGAAATATCCAAAGGCGCATGATTCGAACCATGGCCCTCCGTATGGAGAGCGCGTTCTAAACCACTGAGCTATTTGGCTTTTGGATCGCAACACGTTGATTAGTAAACTCACAACTTTTACAAATATAGGTATATGTACGTACAATCACCGTGAGAAAATGTTTACCACCTCCAATATTACTATACATTTGAAGCAAACTATATCATTAACTCATTAGGTAATGTTTCGATGGATCGTACTACACATTTTTTTACTCTCTTTGTATATTCTTAGAAAACATTGTAATTTATGTAAAGACAGTAAACAGAATGTGGTATGGATTCCAGAGATTTTCGGATCAAACAGAGATTTTAGCAGGAGATCCAAGGTCAAAGACATAGCCCAAAGAATTGCGTGCCTCGAGTGGCAGGGCACATTGCGAGGAGATCCAACGGCCGATGGGGTAGAAAGGTCCTCGAGTGGAGGCCGTGGCAGGCCCCCCACAAGGTGGACCGACGATCTGGTGAAGATGGGAGGAATCGAGGTGCGGGCGGCACAGGATCGATCTGTGTAGAGATGGCTGAAACGATTATAGTTTTGGCATAATTTTACCCAAATGAAAGATTTCCCGGTAATTTTGGTTACATTTAAATCAATCAGAAATGTAAACAAAACATGTTACTTTTTAAAATTGCCATGAAAATGTCACAAAACAATAAACAAAAGACAACACTAAAAATTGAATTTGCATGAGCATATTTTCCAAACAAAACATTCGTGAGACCAATAAGCTAAATTCATGTTTGCTCTTACATGTTTTGTATTTTGCACTGAAATTGTTGTAATGTAGCCTCTATGTTAAATAGGTACTGGCTATATTTCTATTAGTTTAATTGATATTCCATTTACTATTTTGTATCTAGACTTTTACTTTTCTATTGTCACTTCTTCCTTCCTTTCATCTTGTTGACAAGTAAACATTTCAATCTTCAACAGTGTTTTTCTCTAATTTTATCACGTTATCAGCACGAAGCTTTACAAGCGAGCTAGCTGATAAATATAATATTAGTTGTGTTGTTGTACTATGATTTTCACGAAAATATAGTTCGTCGAATCTCGAAAAAAAAAAATTGTGCTACGTCATTGTGCAAAATGCAAGGTAGCGGGGATAGAGTGTCCCCAGGCACAAGCAGCAATGCAATGGGAATGGGAGCGATCCGTATGCTTTCCGGACGGGAAGGCTACAGTGCATGGAAGTTTAAGATGCGATTTTACTTACTGCATGAGCAGCTGTGGGAAGCTGTTGTGGGTTATCCTGATGGAGATGAAACCCCAGAGTCAACGAGAAAGCGTAAGGATGAATTAGCACTAGCCAAAATCTGCATGACTTTAGATGGAGGAGCCATCACTCATGTGAGGAGTGCGGAGAGTGCTAAGGCCGCTTGGACGTCGTTGCAAAACGCCTATGAAGATAAGGGCATGGGCAGAAGGTTAGCTTTAGAACGTAAGCTTTACCGATATTGTCTTGAAGAGTTTAATACTATCGAAGAGTATATAAATGCCGTTATAAGTACCGCTCAAGATCTCGCTGATATTGGTAAGAAAATCGAGGATTCTTCTTTGGCTGCGATACTATTGGGAGGTCTAACGCATAACTTCGATCCCTTGGTCATGGCTTTAGAAAATTGTAATGTTGAGGTTACCACGGTCATGGTAAAGGCAAAACTGTTGAATGAGATGTCGAAAACCAAGCCTTATGATTGTGAGTCTGCGTTGCGTTCGAAGAAAGGTCAAATTATTCAACATAGTACCAAGACGAAGAAGAAGAAGGAGGTTGTATGTTTTGATTGTCACGTACGAGGTCATACTAAATACAATTGCCCCAATAAGTTGAAGAATAAGCATGATTCAACATCAATAACTGCCTTGGGAGTAAATGGTAATAAAGATACGTGGTACATCGACTCTGGAGCTACTTCTCATATGACTTCAAGGTCTGATTGGCTGACAGAACTCAAACCGCTGCATTCTGGCAAGGTGACCGTCGCTAGCGGAGAAGCGATAGATTCCGTGGGAATCGGAACAGTTTCAATCAGTACTAATAGTAGTATCGACAAGATTAGTGAAGTTGTACTTGTACCCAAATTGAACACTAATTTAATTTCGGTTAAGAAAGCAGTCGATAAAGGTTTATGTGTACTTTTTGATAATACTGGCTGTAATTTTTTTGATAGAGATTATTTCTCTTATAAAGGTAATCCTGTTTTACACGGTTCAGTACATGGCGGGCTTTATACATTAGATGTTAATATTAACAAAAATGTAGCTCTTGATGTGAATTCTGACTGTCATTCTGCAGATTCTCAAGTTCAGGCTGTTGATGTACGCACTAACCGTCTGTCTCAATTTCAGCTGTGGCACAAGCGGTTAGGTCATCTTTGCAGGTTTGACATGAATCTCCTAAGGAATGGACGTGCAGTTGGAATGGATTACTCAGCAGTGGATAAGGAGCCATGTATACCATGTGTTGAAGGGAAACAAGCAAGAAAACCCTTCACGGTAAGTGTGGATAAGCCTAAGAGTACAAATTCGTTATTGGAATTGATCCACAGCGATATTTGTGGACCTATGTCGGAAAATTCATTTCAAGGTAAGAAATATGCGTTATTCTTCATTGATGACTTTTCTCGACTTACTTTTGTTTATTTCTTGGCTTCTAAGACGGAAGTAAAAGCAAAATTTATCGCTTTTCAGTCTTTAGTCGAGCGCCAAACAGGAGCTAAAATTAAGGCATTAAGAACAGACTGCGGAACAGAGTATGTTAATGAACAGTTCTCTAGTTATTTACGTTCTAATGGTATTGTGCATCAAACCACAGTTCCACACAGTCCGCAACAAAATGGAGTATCGGAGCGTTCAAATAGAACGATTGTGGAAAAAGCGCGGTGTATGTTAGCTGGTGGTTTTCTTAGCAAAGCCTATTGGCAGGATGCTATAGAAGTGGCAACGTACCTGAAGAATCGATCCCCGCATAGAGCTCTAGATCGCCTTACTCCTTATGAGATATGGTTCGGCTCAAAACCCGATTTGAGTCACTTACGAGTGTTTGGCTGTAGAGCACTAGTACACATTCCAGATTGTCAAAGGAAAAAGTTGGATGTGAAGGCTAAACAGTACACTTTTGTTGGATATTCGGAAGATCCAGGTAATTATTACTTCCGAGATGCGAGCTATCCGAGAAGACTCTTAAAAGCTAGGGATGTTGTGTTCTTCGAAGATGCTTTCTCTGATTTGAAAGGTGATAATCCTGCAGGCCAGTTTCCTGTTGATCCCCCTGCAGTGATGGTATTCTCAAACAGGAATGAAGCGGAAGTTCAAAATCCCATTGCTGGTAGCTCTGGCACTTCTACTAAGGTGAACGTAGAAGTTGCACAAATCGATCCTGATCCAGAAGACCCTATTTCTGATGAAGAAATTCCCCACGATGAGGAGGATATTCTCGAAGAACAGGTTTCTACTGATGAACCTACTTTCCAAGGAAGGTATCCCTTAAGGAATCGATTAGCGAAAGATAAAGGTTTTGTGTCAGCAAGCTATAGTTTTGATGAGCCTGAAACCTTCAATCAAGCTATTCAATCAGAAGATAGAGACAAATGGATGGGTGCTATGAGAGATGAATATAGATCCCTCATTAATAATAAAACATGGATTTTGGTTGATAAACCTGATGGTCAAAAGATAATACCATGCAAGTGGGTATATAAGGTAAAGAAGGATGCAGAAGGTGCAGTTGCGAAATATAAAGCCCGGCTAGTAGCCAAAGGCTATAGCCAAACCGCTGGTGTGGATTATACAGAAACCTTTGCGCCAGTAATTCGCAATTCTTCGTTACGTATGATGTTTGCACTTGCAGCAAAATTAGGCCTCAAGATGCGACATTTAGACGTGGACACAGCGTTCCTAAACGGAGAATTGGAGGAGGATGTATATATGGTACAACCGCAAGGTTTTGAGAAACCAAGCCAACAGAATAAAGTTTGCCTACTCAAGAAAGCTTTGTACGGGCTGAAACAAGCGCCTCGTGCTTGGAACACAAAGCTAAATGAAACTCTTTCTGCGTTAGGTTTTAAACGGGCTCCTTCAGAACCATGTATTTATACCAAACTATTTGGAAAGGAACTTGTCATACTGGCAGTTTATGTTGACGACATAATTGTTTGTCATAAAGATGACAAATTGGCAGACGCTGTCAAATGTGATTTGCAAAAATATTTTGGTATTAAGGATTTGGGACTTTTAAACTATTATCTTGGTTTAAATGTTTCCCAAACAAAGAACTGTGTTAAAATTAATCAAAAAACGTTCATTTTAAATGTTCTTAAGAAGTTTAATATGGCAGACTGTAAATCTGCCCCTACTCCCTTACAAAAGGTGAAGTTGGAACCAAAATAAGAGCGGTGAGTTGCATCCGTATCCATATCAATCACTCATTGGTAGTTTAATGTTTATATCTGTGAATACTCGCCCTGACATTGCCTATGCAACTAGCTATCTTAGCCAATTTCTTGCAAAGTTTGATAAACAACACTGGTTGGCTGCAAAAAGGGTGTTGCAGTACCTGAAAGGAACAGTAGATTACTGCATAACTTACAAGAGGGTTCCAGATTTCAGTCTGACTGGGTATGCAGACAGTGATTGGGCAAATGATCCCACTGACAGAAAGTCCTATACGGGTTTCTATTTCAGCTTATCCGGTGGAGCAATTAGCTGGGAATCGAAAAAACAGCCCACCGTTGCATTGTCATCAACGGAAGCAGAGTATATGGCCCTAACTTCAGCGGCTAAGGAAGCCACCTTCTTACAGAGGTTGATTCAGGAGGTAAGTGGCACCTCTCTGACTCCGGTTACCATGCACAATGACAGTCAGAGTGCACATAAGATTGTACTTAATCCTATTCATCACAACAGGACTAAGCATATCGATACCCGTTTTCACTTCATAAGGGAAAAAGTCGCTGAAGGCACTATTTTAATTGAATATGTACCAACTAGTGACATGTGTGCCGATATGCTGACAAAGCCGTTAGGTAGGGTTGCGCATTCCAAATGTACTGTCGGTTTAGGGTTGTGCACTTGACATAGTTAGGTTATTTAGTCAACTATGGAATCTCAATTAAGGGCTGGTGTTGTAATGTAGCCTCTATGTTAAATAGGTACTGGCTATATTTCTATTAGTTTAATTGATATTCCATTTACTATTTTGTATCTAGACTTTTACTTTTCTATTGTCACTTCTTCCTTCCTTTCATCTTGTTGACAAGTAAACATTTCAATCTTCAACAGTGTTTTTCTCTAATTTTATCAGAAATCCTTTACGATAAAGTCTAATTTCGTTCAAAGGTTCAGTGTAACTAGGAATAACCGACTTATAGTTCATTACAGACGAGGCCAAGCGTATATGCTGATTCAGGGATGCTACGTCACGTAATTTGAGACGATTTCACTCGAGTAACATCAATATTTATTTTCACTTCATCATTATCATCATCAGCCCATTTAAGTCACCACTGCTGGGGCAAGGGTCTCCCTCAATCACATGAGGGGTAATTGCCATACTCACCACGCTTGGCAGACGGGTTGGCGAGGGTTTTGATATAAATGCAGAGTTTTCCTTCTCTGGGTGCTGATGATCAGGCCAGCAGCTTTACCTTAGTCGCCTTTTACGACACCCCGGTAAGAGTGAGGGTGGCCTATTCTTTATTTTCACTTGAATGGCAAAAAATATTCACTCAAATAATTTTGAACTAGCAGTCCTTAATTTTTTCAAATTGTAATCCTTTGTTCTAGGTTTAATGCTATTTAATGTACGTCACAAGTAGTCTACCGTAAGTTTGGAATGTAAAGTTTAAAACTGAAAAACACTACCAAAAACTTTAAATGTTCCTTTTTTTCAAATAGGAATATGTCGTTTAAATGCGTAGATCCATTTAGACTTTTAATTAAGAGATGGAGGCCTACTGTTAAAGTAACTGTACTAGGCCAATAGAGTATTATTAGTGTTATTGTCATATACGCTCAACGGTTGTGCTTACGATTCATACTTCATTGGAGACTTGTTTTTGCTCTGTGTTTGGATGTGTAATATTTATTTTAGTATTAGTGGCCGTGTGGTCCCCGGCAGAGTAGAATAGGCCACCCTCACTCTTACCGTGGTGTCGTAAAAGGCGACTAAGGTAAAGCTGCTAGCATGATTATCAGCACCCAGAGAAGGAAAACTCTGCATTTATATCAAAACCCTCGCCAACCCGGCTGCCAAGCGCGGTGAGTATGGCAATTACCCCTCATGTGATTGAGGGAGGCCCGTGCCCCAGCAGTGGGGACTTAAATGGACTGATGATGATGATGATGATGACCCGTCAAACAAATTTAATGTTTACTATGGTAAAATTTCATTGAATAGTATTGAGAATTCGAGTAAGTGGAAAGCACTTGAGGTGAAAAAACTGAGTCGAAAGAGTCACGTCACTACGCCAGAATCGCCAATATTGTTGTTTGTTTTTGAGTTTCATTTTTTTAAGGAAGACTAACTACTAATTGTTGCTGTCCCAGTAATGTTCATTCTTTAGTTCTTAAGATGGCTGACTTTGTGCTTTCCACAGTGCAAAAATTCTGTTTTATCTGAATATTCACATTGACAAGGGACGTTGTACATACTAAGATATTAATTGTACTCAATGATGTACCTAGCACTAAGGTAAGAGCGAGGCAGTCCGACACAAGTACCTATTACATTACTTAAAGGATCTGCTTCCTCACTACATCATCATCATCATTTCAGCCAATAGACGTCCACTGCTGGACATAGGCCTCCCCCAATGTTCTCCACACAGATCGGTCCTGTGCCGCCCGAATCCAATGGATTCCCACAGTGGGGACTTAAATGGGCTGATGATGATGATGATGATGATGATAGGTTTTAGTCGGTAGACCCACGCCCTATGCGGGGGGAGTAGTAATTGCATTTCCCCTGTGAAAACAAAAAAAAGGTACTATTCCCGTGACACTTATATAGCTGTTCGACCAGTCAATATAAGTAAAATTGTGAAATATTAAGTGCTTGGAACAATCAATGGATTTTCGTAACAAAAAACGAAGTGGTGAAAAAATACTTGACATTAAAAAATATACAGGAAGCGAAGATTTCATAGCTTAAAAGCAAGAGTACACTCTTGCAAATTAACCTAAATAGTTTCGTGACATTACAATATAACCAGTGAATTTACAGTGTCAACCGCTCTGGTAATGGAATATTAGATGGACTCTTACTGCATTAGCCTATAATACAACTAGGTTATGGTTCTTGCTAAGCTCAGTTTTCATTTGCTTTAACCTAATTTCTGTAGATATCACAAGCAGAGTACAAGTGTATGCGTGCTATTTGCGCTAGATTCTTCTTGCAACTCTCTGTTAAATATTCTCTAGAATACGCAAGCACCGTGTGGTAACCCCACTATGCCACTCATACAGGGTGTATCTGTGAACATTTACATCCCTTTAACCACGTGTTCTATCAACCATTATGAACAACATTTGTTCTATGCCATTTGGAAATTCGTATAAAAAAATTTCAACTTTTCATACAAAGTTGGTCTCGTGACTTGGTCGTTTTGTATGGGGAGTCGAAAATTTTTTCGACGAATTTCGAAAAGTGGTAAAAAAATGTAGTTCAGAATGGTTGGTAGAACACGTGGCTTAAGGGATGTAAATGTCCACAAATAAATGTATATAAAAAAACAAGGCAAAATCTGTTTCCAATACTTTCAATATAAAGAGGACCCAGAAAAACTGGAGCGCAATGTTTAATTTCGCCTGTCCCTACATTTCTTTGAAGAATTAACGACATTCGTGAAGTCGTGCTGTGTGTCAGTGTTGGCCCTATTTAAAACAACGGCGGTAGTGATGTGACTAAAACAAACCATTTGTAATTAGTGGAACAGGTGGGCCTCACTACAGAGTTTTCTTTAACAAAGGACTTTTACAGCTGGGGCGTACCCCTGTAGGGACAACAAGACATTCACTTTGAACGTGTGTGTGGTGTGGTTCCCCTGTTCAAGACTAGCGAAATTAAAATGGAATACAATAGTCCACCCGTATCCAGGAGACCGAATATAGCAGCATTTAAAAAAAAAGATGTACAGTGGCGGACAGGTCAAGCTATACAAAACTGTCAAATTTTGCTCAATCGATTTCGAACTCAATGTGTACACAATATAAGGTTTATAATCGAATGAAGAAATTTGACAGTTCTGTATAGCTTGATGTGTCCGCCACTGTGAAATTACTAAGTGTGTATTTACTATGTGGGTTTGAAGGTTGGCAGCAGACTTGTGACTCCACTGGGCGTGGTGGGCGATCCGTCTGCTCGCCTGCCACCTATTACACTATAAAAAAACACTACTAAGTATTGTAATTTATCTGTTTTCCTACGCTGAATAAAAGTTAGTAAAGTATCTTAAATCATCGTTTATGTTATAACACCATGTAACTATTTTTATTTTGCCGATTATGACGCTTTTCCCAATCAAAATCATGATACGATCAATAAAAACTATTAAAATTACGAAAAAGTAACAGCACTCATGTCATTAACTGTTTAACATCAAATTACTTATTACCGTGGGAGAGACAAGCTTCGGCATGAATGGGCCGGCTCGACCGGAGTGATACCACGGCCTCACAGAAAACCGGCGTGAAGCAGCACTGTGCTGTGTTTCGCTGCGTGAGTGAGGGTACCGGAGGCCCAATCCGGGGGATAGGGGGGATTTACGGGTTGGCAGCGCACTTGTGACTCCACTGGTGTCGCGGGTGTCCATGGGCGGCGGCAATTGCTTACCATCAGGTGATCCGTCTGTTCGTCGGCCTACCTATAACATAAAAAAAAAATGGTAACATGGCCTTGTAATCTGCCTAATTAACTATACCTATTGTATTATGTGTCAGTAAAGTTATAAATTGATGTGAATAAATGATGAGCGAAGTATCAGAGCAATTTGTGGATTAAAATCAACAAAAAGCCTTACTTCAAATCTTTAAAATTACTAACTTTTCCTAGTTTGTATACATTATGAATGTTGTATGTTTGTTAAATGGAACCCTAACTTATTCCAAATTACATATAATTCTAACACAAGTCTTCGCCCTCGGAAACCCTATTTTCGAACTCAAATATGCAAAACTGCTATGATGGAAAAAAGTGTATTGGTTATGGCACCACATGTTTTCAACAAATTGCCAACACATATACAGCAGTTAAATGAATCTAAATTTAGAAACGTAATGTCAAAGACATTGATTGGTAAGTGCTGATAAAATTGGTGATTAGGGTTCCGTACCTCAAAAGGATAAAACGGAACCCTTATAGGATCACTTTGTTGTCCGTCTGTCCGTCCGTACGTCCGTCTGTCAAGACCCTTTTTCTCAGGAACGCGTGGAGATATGAAGCTGAAATGAATATCAATTACTCGAGTCTACTGTCTCTTTAAGCTGTGAAAATATCAAACTTCTAAAGATACAGCCGATTATGTCGATATTTTCAACAAATTTTCGACACTCGCAAAGGAATCAAAACCTACAGGGTACTTCCCGTAAACTCAGAATGTTGGAATTTGGCATGAAGCATTGTCATATAATGCAAATATAGGAAAAATTCCGAAAATCAGATTTTTTTTGTTATATAATATAATAAAAATATTTTGATAAAATGACACTTACTACCTTATTTCTCACGAAGGAATAAAGGTATCAAATTGAAATTTATACCAAATACCTAGGTCTACTGTCCCTTTAAGCTGTGAAAAAATCAAACTGCTAAGTTAACGCGATCAAAAGCTGTTTAATCCGACACTTCGATTGTAAACCGCTACGTTTGTACGGCGGAACCCTCGGTGCGCAAGTCAGACTCGCACTTGGCCGGTTTTTATAATGATAATGCTATTTTTGAATATTAATTAATTTGACATTATGTACTTTATTCATAATCTATGGTTCCAATTTATATTCTTTTTTTTTTTTTTTTATATTAATAATTATTTTAACATTTTGTAACGCATGCTATTTTTCATATACCATGTCTCGGTTAGACATAGTGGCCTTAATTTTTGTATGTGACATCTATTTTATAAACCTATGTTAACGAATAAATACATTGATTGATTGATTGATAAATGAATATGAATATATGGCATACGCAAAAAAGCCACCACATATGTACAGTATCGTCGACCTAATTCTAATAGGACGTATCTCATTTTTTAACATTGGATTTCTGAAGCCCAATTCTCGAGAATTTCGATATGAAAAAACATGGCGGATGTCACATGAAATCCATACAAAAAACTATGTTTTAGTGATACATATTCGTATCGATAATAAATGTCACGATCCCGAGAATTGAGCTCCAGGAGCCCAATGTTAAAAAATGAGATACGTCCTATTAGAATTAAGTCGACGATATGTCACAATCATTATTTAGGATTTCCTGAAAAAATGCTAAAAAACATGCGACATTAGAACTTAAACGACGATATGTATCGCGAGTTGTACCACTAGTTTCGCATTCACCATGTCCCAACGGTACATATGTTCACATTTCGTAGAAAAGCAACTGACGCGACTAAAACAATTTCGCTGGAGTCGCATCACTAAACGTCGGCACCTTTTATTTTGAAAGCGCTTTGAAACGACGTTTGGGGTGGGATATTGCATTGTGTACGCTGTCTTTACATACCAGTACAGGGATGTGACGTCACCCTTTATGTGCTTCTTTAACACGTATTAACTTTGTTTATATGTGAGGAATTGGAGGTGTCAAAGATTAGAAGTTTTGGGCAGTAGTAAAAACCGGCTAAGTTCCGTAGCAGCAAGTAAGATGTATAGAAGGTAAATGGCGGTTTACAGTTTATAACGTATTAAAAAAACTAATTACTAGATCTAGTTCAAACCACTTTCGTCGTTAGTATACCATGTATTTTTTTAGTTTTATAATTCTTTTATTATAGAAGTTACAAGGGATGGGGGAGGGAGGGGGAACCTACATTTTACCACTTTGAGAGCGTCTCTTGCGCAAAGTATTAAGTTTAGAAAAAATATATTAGTAACCTCAACATCATTTTTAAAGACCTGTCTATAGATACCGTACACGTATGGGTTTTAAAAAAAATGTTGAGTTTCAGTTCGAAGTATTTTGAAAGCGAATAAATTTTTCCTATTTATGTTTAACATCGTAATGCGGTTAACAAAATACATATATTTACCAAGTTTCAATAGTATAGTTCTAATAGTTTCGGAAAAAAGTGGCTGTGATATACGGACAGACGGACGGACAGACAAACACACATGACGAATCTATAAGGGTTCCGATTTTTGCCATTTGGCTACGGAAACCTAAAAAGTCCCTAGGATAGACTCGAACGCAGAGCTGGTTTTAAATTCAGTCATTAATGGGAAATTGTTATTTTTGGACATAATTGTAAATAATGGCGAAGAAATATTCAGTAAGTAGTATTGATTGTTATGAGCCCTAGATATCAGCTATTTATTTTTCTATTTAATTTGCTAATTCCTTCCTAATTCCAATCTCAGGGTTTATCATCATACTTTTAGAAGTCTCTGAAAAGGTTCCCAAGGTTAATATTATTATACCATTAATTTATTTGATTACATAGGTACCCTACCTATGCTATTAACTAGTTCAAAGGTCCTCTGGGAAGCATCCGTAATCGTAACTTGCAGGGAAATCCATGTTAAAACTAGGGATGCATAAGTGTCGACAAAATGGTAAAAATATTTATTATGAAACTTAAGCAAAAAAGTGACTTTTGACATTTTTGTTCAAATATTAAAATCGTTTACCTACTTTCCTTATGATAAAAACTTGCACGACAAAACAGCGAACTTCAAACCTTAGAAAAAACACTGCGAGTCCGCTGTTTTTTTTTATTATATATTCAAATGGGTTTGCACTTGACCTCATTTTACCTCATTGAAAAGTGACAATAAGGTCTAAGATGTAGTGTGCTTACCCAGAAAAAGACTATTCACTCTCGGCTTAAGGACACCCAAATTGTAGCTCTCTGGGAATACAGAAGCCGGCAAGTTGTTCCATTCCTTAGCAGTTCGTACCAAGAAAGAAGAAGTGATATTGCCTTGCCACTAACGGCGGCACTGGGGAACTTGCATTTTTTTTTGTTAGTCTATTTTAAACATTTAGGGATAACTTAAAAATGCCAAGAACATTATATTGTTTTAAACTTTCAATGGTCACTAACATTAACCATAAAACTAAACAAATTTCATTTCACGGCCAGATACTGTCAGTGTTGTGTGTGTAGAACAGGTGCGAGAAAATAGTGAGTTAGTGAACAGTGGTACCGCAGGTGCGCGCAGTAAAAAGACTGCGAAGGTAGAGGGTAGACCGATTTGTCTGCCAGTAACAAAACTTCAGTTACTCCGTAACCATAGCGCTTGCAACAGTGTCGAAATATCGGAAACTCAAAAATAAGGTACGTGGTAGGAATCCGTAAATAACTATTTAATGCCAAAAACAACCCCTCACTCATTTCATCACTCATGAAATTTGGTCTCAAATATTATCGATATTGTCGTTGCAACCGTAGCATGAAAACATCCCTATCTTTAAGTAAGCTGACTAAGGTATTCTACACACGAAGATTCTTAAGCTGATAAATCGCCACATTAGTTTGAGTCAGGATGGGAAATACGCATTTTAAGCAAGCTATTTCGAATTTAGCACTAAAAGATATATCTTAGCATTAGAACGATATATCTTAGCCTTATGTTCTAGTTACTTGGTAAGTTTAACTATGAATTTATACAAAGATTTAACATAATAGCCTCAAGGAATTACACGTTCAAAGTCTAAGTTACGCCATTCACATTTAATTCCTAACTATATTATAATACTTTATTCATATATCGTCGATTAAAGAGGCTCAAAGTCACCCAGAGAGCAATGGAGAGGGCTATGCTCGGAGTCTCCCTGCGTGATCGTATCAGAAATGATAAGATCCGCAGGCTAAGGTTACAGACATAAACCCAAAGGATTGCATGCCTCAAGTGGCAATGGGCAGGGCACATAGCGAGGAGAACAGACGGCCGTTGGGGCGGAAAGGTCCTCGAGTGGAGGCCACGTACAGGAAGTCGCAGCCGTGGCAGGCCCCCCACAAGGTGGACCGACGATCTGGTGAAGATCGCGGGAATCCATTGGATGCGGGCGGCACAGGACCGATCTGTGTGGAGAACATTGGGGGAGGCCTATGTCCAGCAGTGGACGTCTATTGGCTGAAATGATGATGATATCGTCGACCTAATTATAATAGGACGCATCTCATTTTTTAACATTGGGCTCCAGGAGCCCAATTCTGGGGATTTCGATATGAAAAAAACATGGCGGATATCACCTGAAAACCATACGAGAATTGGGCTCCTGCAGCTGAATTCTCGGGCTCGTGACATTTATCATCATACGAATATGTATCACTAAAACATAGTATTTTGTATGGATTTCATGTAACATGTTTTATCATATCGAAATTCTCGAGAATTGAGCTCCAGAAACCCAATGTTAAAAAATGAGATGCGTCCTATTAGAATTAGGTCGGCGATACGATTTTTGACTACATTGTTTACTTGTAAAACTAGCCGTTGCCCGTAATTTTGCTCGCGTGGAACTCGGTTTGTCACAACCTAGCATATGTTTTTCTACATCCCTTCAACTACCTACTTGAACTTAACCTAAACAATTATCAAACACGTCAATTCGTCGCTCCGTTTTGCCAGGAAAGATAGATAAACACACGTACACTTTCTCATTTTTAGTATTAGTATGGATGAAATAGAAAAACACTAACTACCACACTCAGAGTCATTGATTAACTTAGTTGGCTACTTTGGAAAAAATATTGACACTTATTTTGATACTCATAAAGACTACCAATACTAAAGTTAATGAACATTAGCTTAAATGGCGTCTCTGAGTGCGGCCGTAAAACTTTTGACGCTTTAACTTTTTGAAATACATTTTTTTCTTCAAAGTTGTTCTACACGTACCTTAGTTAATAATAGAACATAAGTTTTTAATCTTACTAATTATTACACATTTAAAAAGAATTGTAAAAGACAGCATATCAAAAACCTTCATTACATAACATATAGTAGGATAAAATTTGAAAGTTAACGGAAAAGATGCATAGTTACATAAATTCCAAGATGATTAATTAATTCAAACCATTACCCACGTTGAACTTGAGAAGATATCATGTTATATTATTTACCTTCAAGACAAGGCATTGTCAGTATTTAATCTTCCAAATAATATTACACACTAAATTTAATATCACAGGTGTACAAGTAAATTCATCGAGAGAGTTGACAGTCTAATTAGCATTTATTTGCTAATCCTTATACGACGTGGAAAATTAATACAGATAACGTTAATAAGCAGGCATTGGATGTTTGATTTCATACGCCATTGAGCGGAAAACAACCCAAAAGCGATGTCAAATGGAATCTCGAAATGCTCAGTAGATTTCCTGAAATAATAATGAGATATCACGGCGACATGAATGCGTAGCGGCAAATTTTTAATGTGAAATGATTTTCGTGAAAGCAAGTTGAAATTATTGAAGTATTTTTTATAATTAATGGATTTTATATAGTTGCACGTTGATAAACTAACTGTTGATTAAATTAACTTTTTCTCTCTAATTCTGCATTTTTGTTTATTGTATACTTTTTCGTTTATATTGGGTACATTAACACTTTTCTGACTTCTTTCTTTATTTCTTTTTTTGATTTTCTTAGCCTTAACATTTTTTATCTATTATAAATTTTAACTTTTTTTAAGTGTTCATCTGCCGTACTCAGAGTCGTCAATTAACTTTAATGGTTAATTAGGACAAAATATTGCTACTTATTGTAATAGTTACGCATAAACACTATCTATACTATTTATAAAGAGGTAAATCATATAGACAGCGGCAACGCTTTTAGGTAATCCGTAAACATGAAAAGCTTGCGCGATGTATTCGACCCCTAGTGCCATCTACTTAATATAAAGTGGAACTAATGTCCCGAAACTGAGAGAGGGCGGGTTACTAAATTAAAATTTTCATTTTTGAGTGCGACAGTATTTCTTATTCATTTAGTAAAGGATTTTTTAAAATATTTTTTATACTTATTGCATTAATATTGTATTTTAAGGTTATAACAGATGGCATAACAAGTTGCAGCCCATCTCTGCAATCCATACGGAATGAGGCATAAATATTGATGTCCCCAAACAATGATTACGTCGAATATTGGAGATTGCAGAGCATCCAGGATTTGCCATAACAATATCAGTAATCGTTATTTTGGAGTATTTATTCCTATCACGTTCGTATATTGGTTATTGCTATAGTTCAGAAAGTTCATTGCCCAGCTGTACTCGTATTATTGTTTGATTATACTAGTTTTCTCGTCAAGTCTTCTCGTCACCCATCCCTCAAAGTCTTTAGTCGAAAGTCTTAGACCAGTGCGTCCTTCCGGTCATGACTTACGGTGCCGAGACGTGGACACTCACGGCTTGACTAGCCCACCGGTTCAAAGTCGCTTAAAGAGCTATGGAAAGGGCTATGCTCGGAGTATCTCTGAAGGATCGCATCAGAAATGATGTAATCCGACAGAGAACCAGAGTCACCGACATAGCCCACCAAATTAGCAAACTGAAGCGGCAGTGGGCTGGTCATATTAGCCGCAGAACTGACAGCCGTTGGAGCCGTAAAGTCCTTGAGTGGAGACCGCAACTCGGTAGGCGTAGTAAAGGACGCCCTGTGACAAGATGGGATGTTGAGATTCGAAGGCTGGCTGGTGTGGGCTGGATGAGAGTGGCCGAAAATCGGGAGCAGTGGCGTGCATTAGGGGAGACCTATGTCCAGCAGTGGACGAAGTGTAGGTTGCTGATGATGATGATGATGATACTAGTTTTTGCCCACGGCCTATTTGTGTTTATTTATCCCACAGGAACCTTTTATTTTTCGGGGTAAAAAGTATTCTTTATTCGTCCCCTAATTCTAAGCTAATCTCCTTACCTACCTAGTTTTCAGTCAAAACGGTTCCTGCCTTTCTTTGTTATTAATAGTGTAACTGATATGACTTCCTTTCTTTTATATATATAGACTAGCTTTCATCTGCAGCGTAGCCCGTGTAGTATTCGGCTGTGTTCATTCCACAGGAACTTGTCATTTTTCGGGATAAAAAGTATTTTGCGTTCTTTCCTGGTTGTAAACTATCCCTTCAACAATTTTCAGCCAAATCGGTCATAATGTAACTAACTCGACTTTCTTCTATAAATATATACCTAGATAAATTTAAGATTGATAAAAAGATTCAAATATTGGGACGTGATAAAAAATGCAAGGAAAAGTTAGCAAGAAAGGTATTCGAAAATAAATAAGAACTTTTTTTTTTATATGAGAGGTGGCAGACGAGCAGACGGATCACCTGATGGTAAGCAATTCCTCCGCCCATGGAAACCCGCAACACCAGTGGAGTCACAAGTGCGCTGCCAACCTTTTCCCCTTCCCCCCATTGGGCCTCCGGTAACCTCACTCACGCGGCGATACACACCGCAGGCGCTGCTTCACGCCGGCCTTATGTGAGGCAGTGGTACGTGTTGTGTGAATACGAATTATGGTCTGTGCGTTTGCAGTCTGTGCCTTCTTTGTTTCTGATTTACCTGGTACAAAGGAAAATCTTAGTTTGAGATCAGTATAATACAAAATCAAAATATGTTTTATTTGATTAGGTGGTGGACGAGCAGAGCGCTTTATTCACTGAGAAAATGTGGCAACCGGAGGTTTATACGGGGGAAGGGTTAAACGTTAGCTGCACACAAGTGACTCCACTGGGGTTGCGCTCCACTGACCATTGATCGGCCCATAGGTGCCAGTGATCATAATGGTAAACTTCCACGTACACCAATCAACTACCTCAAAACATAAATCTGTCAACATTTCCAAAACGCGTACGAAATTCCTGAATAAATTAAAAAATATCCTCTTAGCAAGTAAAAGCTAGCGTACACTTTCGTACTCCCAATTTAACGACCTATTCGCGTGAATGGCCGCGCCTACAACAGTGACACTTCCGCGAGCAATTCACTCGCAACATCAGAAGTAATAATTACTTCAGCGGGCGAAGCACTCGAGACGTCGAGGTGTCTAAATGAGGGCATGCAACTGCCGGCAAATTCATTTCAAACGCCATTCCAAATGAACCCTTTTTAGAAGAGAAACAAAATAAAGACACTCCTAAGCTTACGCTCGCGATGTCAACGACGTTTTCTCCCCTGTCTATGAAAGGCACAATAAGGTTATAGTAGTTGAGTTTTATTTTCCTGCTCTTTCTAATTTTATTTTTAGTCTGTACTTTCGTAAGGTGTTGAAAGCTTTTTGAATGATTATGACTATCGATGACTAGTCTCATTGGTGCAGTGGCTAATGTATCACAGTTCATAGAAACGACTGCACTTAAGGGTCCCGGATTCGACTTCGGTCTGGCCAAAATTGGTACATTTTGAACATTTCCCTTGTCATCCGGAGTCTGAAGTTTGGTGGCCCTGTACCGTGCCTCGATCTCTCTTCGGTCAGGTTATATTGGTGTCTCATCAAAATACTCTCGGCTGTCAAAAAATCACACTACTGTGTATTTTTCATACGAATGTGCTCAGTACCGCCGTGTGGTCGCCGGCAGAGTAGAATAGGGCATCCTCACTCTTACCGAGGTGTCGAAAAGGCGACTAAGGAAAAGCTGCTGGCACGATCATCAGCATCCAGAGAAGGAAAACTTTGCATTTATATCAAAACCCTCGCCAACCCGTCTGCCAAGCGTGGTGCCCCAGTAGTGGGGACTTAAATGGGCTGACGATGACGATGACGATGTGCTCAGTGCTAAGAAATTATTTACAATTACATAGGACTTTCTGCATGACCCAAAGGTTGACTGGTAGAGAATGCTTCTTGGCATTAAGTTCGCATCATTGTATCAAAATTTGTGCAATAAAGTTTAAATAAATAAATCAGTTTAAGTATGTAATAAAAATAATGTAAATGAATGTCAACAATGTTAGATTTTATGTTAAAAGAGACACTTAACTGGCAAAAACAACTATTTGAATTATGAAATTTGAGAATATATTGTTTTAAACTTTCATGGTCACTAACATTAGAATAGTTATTTACGGGATTGCTACCATGTCGTACCTTATTTTTGAGTATCCGATATTTCGGCGCTGTTGCAAGCGCCATGGTCACGGAGTAACTGAAGATTCTGCGGGTAAGATGTTATTGGCAGACATATCGGTCTACCCTCCTTCTTAGTCTTTTACTGCGTTCACCTCCGGTACCACTGTTTCCTAACTCACTATTTATTCGCACCTGTTCTCGACACACAACACTCACAGTATCTGCCCGCGAAACGACACTTTGTTTAGTTTTACGGTTCCTACACTTACAAATCACTGGATTCCAGACATTTGACAATTTAAACCCATCCTCACGATTGAAATTTTTGAATTTCCGGATTTCAAGCGCTTCCCTGACCAGTCTCGGTATGTAGTGGCGTTCTGTCGAAATTATCTGAGGGTTATAAAACTCAATCCAGTGATTTGGACCCGATTCCAACAAATGTTCTGATTCAATTGCTGATTTCTGCTTGTCATTGTTTTTGACCGCTTTTATGTGTTCTTTTAGTCGGCATGATATGGTGCGTTTAGTTTGGCCAATGTATGAACTACCACAGCTACAGTCAATTTTATAGACACCAGGCTTTTCGAGCGGAAAGCTGTCTTTGGGCGATCGCAGGTATTGTGCCACTTTTTTAAGAGGAGTGAAGACAGTTTTTATAGAGTATTTATTTAGTACGTTGGAGATCTTGTCTGTCACACCTTTAATCTAGGGCAAAAATACCGGCTGTCTATCTACCCTGTCTTTATGTTGCTTAATTGTGTGTCTTGGTGGAAGATGCCCTTTATATCCGTTGTTCTGTAGGACTCCCCGAATATGATCCAGCTCCTGATCTAGGTGTTCATCATCGCAGAGATCATAAGCTCGGTTCGTCAATGCAGTCACTACAGAATTCAGATGTCTTGGGTGATGATGAGACATGGCACTTAAATAGCGGTCAGTGTGTGTGACTTTCCTGTACACTGAATGGCCCAGTGATCCGTCATTCCGCACACATATTTTGACATCAAGAAACGCTAAACTCCTGTCTTCTTCCGTCCCAGAGGTGAATCTCATTTTCGCGTGGATGCCATTTAAATTGGACAGATGGGACTCCACATCATGTCTGTCACCCTTCAGTACACAAAATACGTCGTCCACATACCTCTTCCATAGTTTAATTTCCGTGGGTGCCGTGGCAAGGGCTTTATCCTCGAAAAACTCCATCCAGATGTTAGCAACTACTGGAGCTACCGGACTGCCCATAGCGACCCCATCTATTTGGAGGTAGTATTGACCGCGATATACAAAGAAGTTAGTAGACAGACAATGATGTAAAAGTGATGCATACTCCATCGGGATGTTGTGTTCTTGAAGTTTCACCTTTACTTCTTCCATACAATCTGCTACTGGCACATTCGTGAAAAGTAAGAAGGAGGGTAGACCGATATGTCTGCCAATAACATCTTACCCGCAGAATCTTCAGTTACTCCGTGACCATGGCGCTTGCAACAGCGCCGAAATATCGGATACTCAAAAATAAGGTACGACATGGTAGCAATCCCGTAAATAACTATTCTAATGAAATTTGAGAAACTTGTCAATTTTTTAAAAAAATACTAACTATTTTCTCATTACATCTTATGTAACCAGCACATGATGCAATAAAGAATATGACTATATAATTTCAACATTTACATTTGTGCCCCAACGTTATCCTTCATCCCAAAATTGATTCTTGAATTTTCAAAATATATTATCTTGTCTTTTTAATAGCTAAGCTTATGATAATCACTTTTCAGAGCCTTGGTTTGTGGTTTTTTCACTTAACTGGCGTCAGCAAAATTTAGTGAAAACTTTTGCCAAGAAAAATCAGAAAAGCAATTATGACTCTGTGCCACGATTAACCTACTCTTTGTTTTCGAGTTTTTGTCAGCACAAGGCAGATTTACGGTGGCGAAAAAGAGTAATTAACTCCATGGTTTTGCATAAAATTGATTTTATTATCCATTGACCGGATCTTTGGCGCTCTCTATCTTGATTATTCTTTTGACTAAGGCTTTGACCGTAAATATCTTTGAAGTTACTTTATTCTCCTTTATCCTGCACGACGTCATAACGCTGTTTTTATTTAAAATATTATTTGCGTGAATTAGGTACGCAAATTTAAAGTCCGCAAGCTCTTCGAGTTCCTGAGAGTTAGCGTAACAATCTGCATATCTTCACTTTAAACAAACTTTAGTAACTTTGTTACATGTACTATAACAGGTGTATAATTATTTCATGAATACAATGTAAATCCTATATAAATACTGTAACCGTTCTTGGTACTTGAGAGAACGGGAAATGTATGAAAGCAAACTAATATTGTTTACGATTGAAACTCGAACAGCGGTATATTCCTTTGACGTAGAAATCTGAAACATATGTGATTTGACAAACATCACAACCCGAGATATATCTATTTGGTCAACAAACATTAGACCCGTACGAGTGGTATTATATATCTATTATTATTTATATTGGTTAGGATATTCTGAACATGTTACCGCGTTTCAGTAAATTTTTTTCCCTTGTAGAATGGTTGCGAAAGTCAGTCGCTCTGTTTAATTAACCGGATTTCCCACATCCTTACCATCAGGTGGTCCGTCTGGCGTGAAGCAGCACTGTGCTGGGTTTGGCTGCGTTAGTGAGGGTACCGGAGGCCCAGTTGACAGCGCACATGTGACTCCCCTGGTGTTCCGAGTACCCATGGACGGCGGCAATCGCTTACCATCAAGTGATCCGTCTGCTCGTCTGCGACCTATCACATAAAAAAAAATGTTTATCAGTTTTAAGCTGCAGTGCCAATAGGGATATGCGTAGATCAAAAGCATTCAATCTAGCAAATCGGTTCCATTCACCCTAATCTGTGAATCGCATCCAAAATTCACTCACAATATATTGCGATGAAGCGACAGGCTTTTATCGCTCTCGCTCACGTCACTATGTTGTCGTATATCAATAAATGGAGATGCGGTCCAATAAATTATGAGTTCGCAATATGGCGGAGGCCAACATAGGGCAAATTACAAATAACGTCGAAAAATAACGGCATGCTCGCAACGGACACAGAATAATTGCCAGCCAGTGCCGACGTGTACTTAATTCCGCTTATTTGTATTTCAAACAGCGTGTGAACGGTGAGTTTTCGTGTTCCAATTTTTGGTTTTCTTCACGGTTGTTATGTTGGTACTTTTTTGAGACGTATTTGCAGTATCGTGGGATTAATCTTTTATGCTAGCACGTTCTGGAAATAAATTGGATGCTAAATTGCTACGTACCTAAGAATACGCCTGATCTCAAGTTATGTTGAGGTTAGATACAAGTTTTCTGTAGGTTTGACAGTACTACCTTGGAAGAACCACGCTTCAGCATGAATTGACCGGCTTGACCGGACCTTCTCCTCCTCAGCCTCACAGAAAACTGGCGTGAAGCAGCACTGTGCTGTGTTTCGCTTCATGAGTGAGGGTACCGAAGGCCTAATCAGGGAAGGGGTGTTTAAAGTTTGGCAGCGCACTTGTGACTCTACTGGTGTCGCGGGTGTCCATGGGCGGTGGCAGTCGCTTACGTTCAGGTGATCCGTCTGCTCATCTGCCACCTGTCATATATAAAAAAAAGATGTGTTATGTTGAGGTAAGATAATGTTTTTCTAGGTTTGTCAATACTAAAAATGATCTACCAGATAAAATTTTTCATCAAGATGGAAATATGTTTTGTAAAATTAATAACGTTTCCATCGATAATCATAGAACTGAATAAGAATCACACATTAATGAAAGAAAAACTGTAAAATTATTTTTAAATAAATAAACTTCCAAAGAGGTGAAATGAGATGACATTGAGATCTTTAAGAAACATGCGTATACCTTCCTAAAAGGCCGGCAATGCATCTCCATCCTTCTGGTGTAGCTGATGTCCATAGACGGCGATGATCACTTACCCTTTGTCATAAAAAATGAAACAATACTCATTGCGACACGATTTGGATAGTTAAAAGCAACAGCCATAATTAGGTACCGCAATAAGTTGTGTTATTAATGGATTGTTGGGCTTAAGCTCCAACATTGCCAAACTAAATCCCGATACAAATTGGCGGCTATCCGAGAATTCTGCCTAAATCAACTGGAGCCGATAGGGTCACCGCAATTCTGCTCACGAAGTCCGTCCAACGCATGCCCTGCGGTTGTCGCTGAGCATTGGTATTATCCTCTTGCTCCATTTAACCTCAGCTGTAATGTCATCGGTCTTTGATGACTCCTAACCAAACTGGATACAACCGAAGGTTTCTCGCCTGTGCAAATTACCGTAGTTTTAATTGAGTCAGAGACAAAGTCTCATCGAACCCGCCAATAGTTTAGACTTAATGTTGCGTTTCGGATTAAATTGCTCTCTAATAAAAGGGTATTGAGTTTCAATTGAAAATGAATGCCTGAAGTATCGCATAGTTGTGTTTATTGATGGTGTAATAAAATAAACCTTTTTGTTTTCAATTACTGTCTTTCATCAAATTGTTTACAAAACATTGATAAATAATGTAGGTAATCGTATTTTCAATAAAGAATAGTGGCAAAATAAGTTTTAGTAAATATTCATATTTTAATGTTGATTCTGATATCCATAAAACGAGTGCTTGAGCTATCTATCTCGAAGCCATATCAATGTAAGTGATGTCGTAATTTATTAAAACGTTATTTAATTTTTTTCAATATTCCTTTTACCAAAATTTTTACTATCATTTTTTACGCTTATTAAGGCCAAAATAAGATTTGCTCTAAAAATAAATAATTTTATTTTTCGGGCAAAAATTACACCTTTCTTTTATTATCATAATATTTTATTGTATACTAATTCGTCTCTACCAAGAAAAACTTTTTTTTTTTGTATTTTCTATTAACAAAGAATTAACAATAATTCCAAACAAGAAATCTGCGTAACTTTGTATAAGTGTATCCTTATCCATAACATTGAAAATCATACTTAAAACTATTTCCTTAGCGAAATTATCCGAAACCGGTTCGATGGCTCACGTAGCAGAGAGCTGTGTAAATAACGTTTTAATGGAAATTCTGGCGCCACTCGGGTATCTACTTATAAAATATCCGTGCTGGATTGCCAGATATGTAGGAGTTGAATATTACGCTCCAAATTTAAAAAGTTTTAATAATAAATTATATTTTCTTTTTACTTGTGTGTACTTTTATTTTGGAAACAATAAATAAATATGATTTTAATTTTGAAATGCTGTTCAACAAAAGTCGTTATGGCGCTTATTAACTAGCACTTTAAATGGGAGAAAAGCTATCTTAGGTATTTTTTTTATTTTCCTTTTTCTTATTCAAAGAATTCAATATCACGATTTTGACAAAGAGTGTTAGTACACTATTATTGACGTTTATGTGAAATGTACATTAACTAATATTATTTTTTTTATATGTTTTTTATTAACTGGTTCTTTTTCTTGTTCTTGTAGAAAACAATAATAATATTAATAACTTTGCGACAAACCTAGGGGTTGATGACGAGTTTAACTCGACGCTTTCTTGACTCCACAGAAGTGCGGAGGCCCAATCCAGGGGATAGGGGGGGTTTAAAGGTTGGCAGCGCACTTGTGACTCCACTGGTGTCGCGGGTGTCCATGGGCGGTCTTACCATCAGGTGATCCGTCTGTTCGTCTGCTTGTTTATTACAGAAAAAATAAATTCTGGTCCACAGAAAAGAAGGGTAGGAAGGCCAAAGGTCGATTCATATACTATGGGCGCTATTCATATATGAGAAATTTTATTAATTATTTCACTCAAACATTGACTTATTTGTCTCGACATAGTAACAAGATGCTACATGCTTAAAGCTGGGGTAAAATTTCGTCGATATTAACATGATTATTGATTCAGTAGACTCCATTTCATTCCACATCCAGACATACGTTACAAATCTTCTGGCAACCCTAATCCGTACATATCCGTATATCCGAGCGGTTCGGATACGTGACGCGGCCCGCGCAACACGTCTCGACTCGGAATTTGGAAATTGAGAATTGGAATTTGGAAATTGAGAGTTGGAATTTCAATTGGTTCGCGGTTTTAACGTCACATGTCCCGTGGCATGTGATAGGTGTTTATTACATTGCTGCGTGGATAAGTTGCTACAATTTGTCCTGTTTTAATAAAATTAGGCGAGTGCGTAAATGTTGCGCTACTCAACCAATTTCCAACGTTCTAAATAATTGATTCCACTCGCTAGGTATATTGCTGTTGCTGTGGCGTATTGGAGTTACTCTTATTGTTTCAATTCAGGTTTAGTGAAAAAAGGATTTAATAAGTTTTTGCTGCAAATGGAGTTTGTAATAATAATATCCTCCAACCGATTTCGGCTAAAGCGGCTAATCTCAGCGATCAGCCACTTTTTTTTTATTTGAATGAAATGGGGTGTGCATTGTATCTCATAGCCACTGCGACTAGAAGAAGATCTATTGTGGCAGCCCCAAAACTTATTACAGCACCTCATGTAGCCCCAGCTCCAGGATAAGCCCGAAGATAGAGCTGATGGTGGAGCTCTTAATCTCGTCTGCCACTTACGTGCTCAAGTGTTTGCGCAAACACAATTGCACTCTCTATTCTTGCTGGCTTGCACTAAAAATTTCTTAACAGAAAAAATCAGGTACGAAAATTGGGATCGAACCTGGGACTTTAAAGTGCGACGCACTACCCACTGCGCCAACGAGGCTGTAATTTATTTGAAGTTTCTCATACCCGTAAAACCAGTTAAAACAGAAATATAAAAAAAAATATAGACCATCTATAAGTGCAAAATATGAATAGATAAGTAACTACATATAAATTAACGTTATCTCAGCACGCGTTCCATTTTGCATGCGGTTTTTTATTTGCACAAGCTGATGATTTCTAAATATAACCCTTAACCAGGCAACTGATATCAAAGTGGCCCTAACTGCATACTACGCATACGCTCATTCTAGACTAGCATATGGATTAGTCCGATGGGGTAACTCTACGGTTGTTCAGGAGGTATTCAAACTGCAAAAGAAGTGCATCAGAATTATCTTTCATCATCATCATCAGCCCATTTAAGTCCCCACTGCTGGGGCACGGGCCTCCCTCAATCACATGAGGGGTAATTGCCATACTCACCACGCTTGGCAGACGGGTTGGCGAGGGTTTTGATATGAATGCAGAGTTTTCCTTCCCTGGGTGCTGATGATTATGCCAGCAGCTTTACCTTAGTCGCCTTTTACGACACCTCGGTAAGAGTGAGGGCAGCCTATTCTACTCTGCCGGGGACCACACGGCAATGGAATGGAATTATCTTTCATATCGATCAAATGACATCATGTAAATCATAGTTTGTTCGGCATAAGATACTCACGGTTACATGCCTATATATACTAGAAGCATGTAAATTTATAAAAAAAATATATATACCTTTACACTATAAATAATAATATAAAACGTAACGATAGATATAAAAATAAACTAAACCTCCCAACTGGCAGAGCACTACAAATAGTGAGGTCAGGTCCATACAGGACGACTATAAATATATATAATAATATCCCTAACGCAATAAAAGATATAGAAAAATATAATTTATTCATAAAAAAACCGAAAAAGTACCTAATACAGAAATCATACTACAACCTAAAAATTCTTAAACGACAAATAAATATAATAATTCTTATAAAAACTACCCAATGTTTTATATATCTCTGTTAATTAAGATAAATTATATGTATTATCCCTCTCTAGATATTGCAGCGCCCTTACAGGGTATCACGTAAATAGACATCGTTTATTTCATCGGTTTTCAACCTTATCTCATCTGCACACAGATCAGAATCTGGTGGTCCCGTATGGTTAACTGCCTGGTTAAACATTAATCCCATAAAAAACAAAACTTGTCAAAACATCCAAGTCTCGTACTCAGTTGTTCTACCGTGAAAAGTTGTGAGATATATGTTACCAGGTCAGTTATTAACTTGGCAATCGGTTATTGAATATTTGACTCGCCTATTGCATGAAAACACAAGGCAAGTAAACCAGGCAGTTAACCAAACACATCAAAAAAAAATACAATGAAGCAACTGTCTTCTGACCTTAGCAACCCTTTAAACCCCCTTTCCCCCGGATTGTTCCTCCGGTACCTTCACTCACGCAGCAAAACACAGCACAGACGCCTCTTCAGGCGGATTTTTGGTTTTTAGATCAATAAAATCCTGACGTCGTTGACTCGAGCTATTTAAAATACAGTTCCAAAATAACTCTTATTTAAAGGTATTAAGAGTCAGGGTACGTTTGTTACATTTCACAATAAATAATATTTAGAACCTCAAGGGTCAACGCACGGTGCCGTCACTGCCAATGTTAAGTTGGTCAGAATTAGGGTTGTCAAATTTAGTACCACCTGAAAATAAATACAGTAGAATATTTTTTTGTTCTTGGGTCTGAAACCTAATTGACCTATAATTTACATTGTACATTGCCTACATTGTACTAGTACAATACCATAGACTAAGATCTGTAAAATTTGTGCACTAAAGTGATTCTATCTATCTTTTTTGATCTCCACAAAAAATTAAACCAATAAATTTGCAGTTTTAGGATTAAAGATTATTTATTTCCCACTTAGAACTTTACCGTCACTTACATGACATATTATTTTTTAAGATTAATACTTAAAGATAATCATTATTTAAGTACTTCAAAGACGATAATTAGAGTTTTAATTGGTTTGAACGTAGTTTCAAGTCTGGTCTTAAACTACTTCCTTACTATAAATTGCGATCTAAAGTTATTACCGGACTAAAACTCATATCATCCCGTTCCAACGCGCAATAAATAAATAAATATTTCACAACATCTCATACATTGATCTGACTCCGAGGTAAGCTCAAGCACCTGTGTTACTGATATCAGAATCAACAGTGGGATTACAAATATATACATATAATACTTTTCTTTTGTAAATACATACTTATAATACATAGATAACGCCCAGACCAATACAAACAGATATGTTCATGCACAAAAACTGTTTGTACTGTGCGGGGATCGAACCCGCAACCCTTCCACCAGAGGCAGCATTCACTACCACTGTTCCAAACGGGTCGTCAAATTTAGTACCACCAATGTTACCTTTTACCTTTTATGCAGACGCGAATTTTGTTAATGTTTGGTTTGCTTATTTTGTTATTTTGGTAATAAGGGGGCTTGAGTAACCAGGCTATATCTTAGTTTACAAAGGTAAATTTTTCAACTAATATATTTATTGTGGTAACCCTAATCAGACTGCGGTATAATAACTTGAATGTTTACCAAAGTTCTAATGGCAAGTGTGAGTGGTGCGTAACTACGGGGTTGCCATTTCACTTTACTCATTTCGTAAATTAAACCTAAAACAAGTCATTGTCATTTTGTCAAAGCTGATTTAGTAATATAAGTACCTACTTCTTTTTCCTTTTTATTAAGAAGGAGCATTCTCCTCTTTATCTCAGCGTGTAATTCCCATTTAAAAGCTTCGGATTCTGGGGTATGTTTAAACCATGATCCAGGATTTGTGAAGTATGGGTTTTACAATCAAGCAACTACCGTCTGACCGTCAAACCATCAGCTGCAGCTGACCTATAAGTAAGCATCTGGTAATCTTGACTACATTTTGCAACTCAAAATGATCTCCAAATTTAAATTCAGCTCGACCGGGCCCTCTGCAACGTCTAGACTGGCCAAATTGAATTCCCGCATCGGGAGGTAAGGATGCTAAAGTATGTAGTTCTGTCATCGATATTCGATAGTTAGACAAATCATAAATAAATTCATACAACATATCATACATTGACTTCGTTCCGTACTAAGTAGTATTACAGATATCAGACAAACGTAGATTACAAAATACCTACTTTAATACCCGACACTGAACAAGCACTGACTTGACTGACCTGACAGCAAGCATTTGCTTAATGAATATTTAATTCTCAATTTCATTTGTTAAACTACTACTTTGCACTGCCTTCCCTTATTCACGAATACGATATTTCTTTCCTCTACCCAAAGGTTGTCTGGAAGAAATCGCTACAAGCGATAAGACCGCCTTATTGTACTGTCTGTTGCTGTTGTTGTATCATGCTTGTATTTTATTTTTGCCAATAAAGAATATCTATCTATCTATCTTAATTTTTAGTCTTTGTTCAGAGTCTATATAAAAAGTATTAATTATAAAATATTAACTTTATTCATAAACGTTTAATAAACCTTTGTTAGCTTAAACAGTGTTGACTTTAAAACCAAAAATATTCGTTAATTTTTTTCTAAAAACTTATGAAAACTTGTAGCACCGTTATATTCAACAAAAGTTTAACAATCATTTATGAATAAGACCCTTTAATGTTTAGGTATTATATATTTTGTTATTCCTCTGTTTTTGTTATCGGTAACACAAGTGCTTAATCTACGAATTTAATACGGAATCACGTCAATGTATGACACAGTTTGCATGAATTTATCACTCTATTTTTTTTTTTATATGAGAGGTGGCAGACGAGCCGACGGATCACCACTCTACACTCTATAGACTCTATAGAGAAAAGTTAAATTCACTAAATCTGTAACATACTTATTGCATAAAGTGTCACTGAAAACCGACGTGAATCAGCACTGTGCTGTCTTTCGCTGTGTGAGTGAGGGTACCGAAGGCCCGGGGAAAGGAGGGCTTAAAGGTTGGCAGCACACTTCTGACTCCACTGGTTTAGCGGGTGTCTATGGGCTGTCGCTTACCATCAAGCGATCCGTTTGCTCATCTGCCATTTATCACTTAGACAAAAAAGTGTAGATTTTAGCTGCTATATGTATTATATCGATAAAAATTCTTAGTTACATCACTAGTACGTGAACCGTTCGTTAATAAATATGTAGTACAACGTTCTACTGCAGCTTTGAAAGACTCGACCTTTGGCTGTGACTTCTGAGTGAGGTATCTTAATCCTAAAGAGAATTGCCAAGATGCTCAATCTAAGCCAAGCTAGCTTACTTGCAAAAGTACGAAAGAGTAGGTATGTACCTACTTGGGACCTGCAAATGTACAAAATCATGTCACAAATTTAAAATGACAATACAATATTTAAGTGTGTTTTCTTCTTGTTTATTTATCCTTACATTTCATATTTTGCGTATATATTTTATATACCTACACTTTTCATATTCGACAAAAAACAAAAGGCAAAAAATAAAGAAAAATGGAAACTGAATATATTTACTGCATTTTCCTCTTTTGTATTCATATGGCATTTTTTACCATACTTATAGCTTTTAGGGAGAATTTTTCAGAGCGCATTTATGCATGAATGATGGTCCGATATACTTAGCTTGTGATTTATAGGAAATTGGCGACCTGCCCCGGCCGTGTACGGGTGCAATATAACCTATTCATGTGTAATATGAATAAATACATTAAGTCTTCCTCTTGAATAATTCTATCTAAAACGGCCGGGATCAGCGGCCATGTTTCTAAATCGTCTTATTGTGGAGTACGCCGACTATTAAAACAAGGTGTTACTTTTCGGAAATTAAATCCATCCGGCAGTCTGCAAATTAACGGTCTAATAGATGTCCCGGCACGAATCTTTAGCGGTGACATTAAGTGCGCAAATATCAATTTTCATCATCACATCATCATCATCAGCAACCCACACTCGTCCACTGCTGGACATAGGTCTCCCCTAATGCACGCAACTGCTCCCGATTTTCGGCCACTCTCATCCAGCCCACACCAGCCAGCCTTCGAATGTCATCATCTCATCTTGTCGCAGGGCGTCCTACACTACGTTTACCGAGTCGCGGTCTCCACTCAAGAACTTTACGCCTCCAACGGCTGTCAGTTCTGCGGCTAATATGTCCAGCCCATTGCCGTTTCAGTTTGCCAATTCGGTGGACTACGGCTGGACTAGTCCACCGGTTCAAAGTCGCTCAAAGAGCTATGGAAAGGGCTATGCTCGGAGTATCTCTCAAGGACCGCATCAGAAATGATGTAATCCGACAGAGAACCAGAGTCACCGATATCAATTTTAATAATAAATAAATATTTCACAACATCACACACATTGATCTGACTCCGAGACAGGTAGCACAAACGCCTTTGTTCAATCAACAGTGGGACTACAAATATATACATATAATACTTTTCTTTTGTAAAAACAAACTTATGATACGTAGAAAACACCCAAACTAATACAAACGGACATGTTCATTGACACAAATGTTTGTACTGTGCGGGGATCGAACCCGCAGCCCTTGGACCAAAGGCAGCGTTCACTACCCAGTGGTACCGTTTAGAACAGTTTCCAAACCGTTAATTTATCCTTTTTAGGCCTATACAGCAAACCCAATGTAAAATCAAATGTTTTAATAAGGACTTTGGGCCTTACGAGCATAATATCAGCTATTTTACTAGTGCTCAAACTCCCCACTACTTACGCCGACCACTCTACGTGCCCGGGGGTACCTTTGCCTCGGAAAGCACGTTAAGCCGTTGGTCCTACACCTGATCACAGTTTTGGTATTATTGGTATAAGACCAAAAATAAGGTAATAGAGAGTCTTATGACGGTGCACACACTTCTGCACTGTAATAATTATGTTCTGCGTCAGTGAGATTGGCCGGCGTAAGCGCAAATATCGATTAAGAGGAAATTATAATTTTAATTTCTCTATTAATAAGCGACATGTAATTCCGTGGTAATTTCCTGATGTAATTTATATTTTGCCTGACTGTACCCACAAAAAGAAAATTAAAAGTCTCAAGAATCAAACGGATACAGGCAACAAACAAAAACAATTTGTGATTCGCAGAATGTAAGTACTCTGAAGTTCCTCGTTCCGGTGCTGGCCCCAAAAGTTTTTCAATTAAGAGCAAAATGGTGCTAGGACGAATGACGATTCCAGGAAAAAAATTGAATTTTAGAATTTTGTACTTGTTAGGGAAAAGGTGGAAGTTTTTTTTTACATTATAGCGGAGAAACGAGCACACGGCACACCTGATGGTAAGTGATCACCGCAACACTCGAGGTATCACTTATTCTGGGATCCATTGACCATATTATAATTTTGTTCTCTGCCACTTTTTAATAAGATTTGCACAACCCATCTTATGGTAGACCGTCAAACAATATAAGGTTACTACAATTTATAAAAAAACATCTTTAATTAATATTAAAACAAAAATGGTTTGAAGTTAAAGTTTGTTTAGAAGGCATTTGTTTTTTTTTTTATAGCGGCACAGTACAATGGCTAACCTTAGCCTGATGGTAAGCAAAAGGGGAGCCCACATTGCAATTAAAACGGACGACATGGCATGGCATCAAATTCCCGCTTGCCCGCGGGATGCTTCTTCACACTTCGTTTGACGGAGTCCATAATTGTAGGAAGAGGGACACAATCGCGAGTTCCATTTTCTAATGGTACGGCAGAAATAAGAGCTGCCAATTTTTTGCTTATTGGTAAATTTTGCTAATTTAGAGTGTCACTCAGGTGACTTATTTGCCAACTCCCTTCACCTTTCTGCCAGCCTTAAAAGAAGTGCATTTTTTTTATTGCGAATAATAGGCAGACGAGCATGCGGCCCATCTGATGGTAAATGGTACCCGCCGCGCTCATAGACATCAACAATGCCGAACACAGTAATGCCGCTGCCTACCGTGAAAGAAGAACTATTTCAAACCTCGTTTAAAAAAGGACATGTCGTAGCGAACAGGGAACACCGTGGCTGGAAGCTCATTCCAGAGTTTGCACGAGCGTGGGAAAAATGAGCGCTGGAAACGGAGCGTTCTAGAAGGGGTTGGTTCCAGATAGTATGGGTGGAGTTTACCACGTCGCGTCGTCTAGTCGTGCGATTGTAAAATGGTGACCCTGGTATGATATCAAACAGCTCTTCAGAGCACTCTCCATGGAATTTTTCTGCATCATTTATCACGAATAAAGCCCATTTAACATGTTAGATCCCCAATTTAAGTTAAAAAAATCTGCCGTTCCATAGAATATAGTTAACTATTCGACAATAATGTTTTTTTTTCACTGTTTTTTTTTCGCTTATATAGTTTCAGTAGTGAAACAGTCACTCCTATCACAAAGTAACAAGAAGGTACTGGAAAAAAGAGCCGGGAGATACATCCCGTATCGCTCGAATTTTAAATTTTGGAAGTAGAATCTAGTAAATCGTGAGGGGCCCATTCAAGACGTGCACAGAGCGCGCGTTTACTAGTCCCATAGAGAGGCCAGTACATTAAATTAGCGCCAGCCAGTACGTTTGCAGTCATCATGGAGATCCAAACAACCATGAAAACTGGAGGAAACAGCACCGTTACAATTAGAATCGTTTTCGCATGAATGCTCAAATGTGGAGCTAGTGCAAATGTTATTGTAATTGTGCAAAAATGCAAGCGTAGAACTTTTAGTGCTAGTAAGGAGTTTGAGAACTTGTTCAATATGGAGTGAACAGGTTTAAAATTACTTTGGATTATCAGAAAATTTGATCAGTGATATTCTGAAATGAACTGACATTTTTGACTCAACACTAGCTGCTACTTTGTGTTTTGAAAGTGAATTAGAATAACCGTCGTTTGATTACAGACAGGCTGATGTAATCCAGAGGTTTAAATATTTGATTTTTTACTAGTGATTTTATTGTACGTGTTTTTAGTTCTGTGCCGCAATGTGATACTGATATAATATAAGCATTGAATTGTAACGTATTTAAGACTGCTCTTAGTGTGGTGTGTGTTAACCCATGGACAACTGTTTTGGTCATAGGTAAAATCTGCGATTTCATTAAGAGTGATATCAACAGAATCTGATGCGAATTGATAAATCGATAAATCACCAGCGTTTTATTAAGCAATTGTGACTTTTACTGGTTTTAACAAGTGATTTACTTTTTAATTATTTTCTTGCATTGGACAGACAGAGCAGCGGGTAAGACCTGAATGAAGCAGGCACAGGACCGTTGCGAGTGATGAACACAGAAGGAGGCCTTTACCCTGCAGTGGGATAGGATAATAATAATTATTATTATTGTATTTGTGGGAGCATTGTTTTTGTTTGTTTATTTATTATTTATGTACCTAATATGTACCGGATTATATTAATTTATTTATATTAATGTACCATTTTTTTTTATTCGATTAGTATGTATGCGTCTTTTTATTCATGTTCACGTTAAAGATGTACTTTTCCGTTTTCTATTAATATTGTCAGTATTTTTTTCATGTTGTATGTTTTACTATGATTCGTCGCTCGAAGGTACAGCCTGAAAATCAGCGCTGCAGCGGCTGATCAGTGGTTGTTGTAGCACATGCTGAGGCTGAACCTTGTTGGTCGCAACTTGATAATGTTTTGTCCTTATTTAGATTTGTGTGTAATGTGATGTGGTCAGTAAATTATTTCTTATTCTTATTCTTATTCTTAATAAGGGTGATGATGATTGGAAAAACAATTAAAATGCTGATACGATCTTATCTTATACGAGCCATTTACATGGAGCACGTCGACTCTAAGGTATCTTATGTACCTGCCCTCTCCTTTGCACTCTTACTTATGAAATATGTTTTTCCTTAGCGTCAATCCAAAATTGAAGTACCTGTAGTCTTCTGGTTTCAGAAGACACATTCTGCTTCTGGCTAGTGATTCGCTATTTACATAAAAGATTTTCATTGGATTCCGTCTCCTCCTTGCATGCTCTGCAGTCGCTGTTCGATGTTACGTTGATCGTTCATCAGCATTTTGTTCGTTGCATAATGCCCTGTTAACGCTCCTATGACCGTCCTTGTCTGTTGTCTGTTGCCTCCAAGAAGATGTTTTTCCTCATATGAAGGCCCTGCCACAATAGATCGCAGTGGCTATGAGACACAGGGCTCACCCCATTTCTATCAAATAATAATCATTTGAAGGCCTTAGAAAGTTTGATGATACGGTCGATAATATTTCCGGTGTAAACGCGCTACGCGATAATCGCTTGCACACGCAGCGGTGTGGACAAAGCTAATTCCGCGATCACCCATAATGCAGTGCAAGTGATATTGCCGCCTAACTGGAACACGACTACGTATTCTGATCGTACAGTCTTTATTAGAAAAAAAACATGCGAATACCATGTGTACCACCCTAAAGCTACACATAAAATACTGTCCACCTCGCCGGATATCCGTCGGCGACATGTTGCTCGGCAACTTTTGGAGCCTCGGGAGCGCTTTGGAGTAATTTGGGATTCTGAATTTCTGACTTGCGCGGCGAGAGTGAATGGAAGCGTATTTTCGTCGAGTGAGGAAATTATTTTAATGTCTTTTTGAGCTAAGTAAGAATTATAAGTTTTTTTGAAGGTATGTTTTTCTTGTTTTAAGGCCAAAGCCCTTAAAATCACGAACCACTTAGTAGTGAAACCATATTAGGGAGAGAATAAGATCAGCTGCTACCTACATTATTGCCGAATGGGTAACTATTTTATCTTGTATGGAACAGCAACAGTCACAGAATCTCCGGAGGAAACACTGAGACTGCTTGCTCAAACGCACTTTCCGGAATCCGTGTACATTAATAACGAAAGAGAACTCCAGGTCAGTAAATCTCCGGACAGGAGACCGAGGAATGAAGACTGGAGGAGAGCTTCCGTTATTTTTCGTCCCCAGCAGATAATTTGGGCCATTAGGAGTTTCAAGCCTTACAAATCTGGTGGGGTCGATGGTATCTTCCCGGCTTTGTTGCAGCGGGGCGAAGATATCATCATCTCTACGCTGATAAAATTATACCGTGCAAGCTTTGCTTGGAGTTATCTGCCATCAGCGTGGACTCGGGCGAGGGTCACTTACATTCCCAAGGGAGGGGACAAAGACAAATCGCAGCCCAAGTCCTACAGACCGATAAGTCTCACCTCATTCCTACTAAAAACGATGGAAAAGGTGTTGAACAGTCACATCAGGGCAACATACCTCGTTGAAAAACCCCTGAGTGCAAGACAACATGCCTACCAAACAGGCAAGTCCACGGAAACGGCACTTATTGACCTGGTGGACAGAATTGAGAAAGCCATAGAAGACAAAGAAATTGCACTCTGTGCCTTTCTTGACATCGAAGGGGCGTTTGACAACACCAACTTCGATGTTATAACACGTAGTATGGTGAATCGTGGAATCGACGACACCACCACCAGATGGATGGGATCCATGCTACAAAATCGGACTGCAACAACAACGTTGATGAATAAAACCCTACATTATAGAGTGACCAGAGGATGTCCACAGGGCGGAGTCCTATCACCCCTTCAATGGTCATTGGTTGTTGACAGTCTCATCTGCGAGCTCAATGAAGCCAGATTTCTGACTCAGGGTTACGCAGATGACATAGTAATAATGGTCATAGGAAAATGCCCTAGCACCATTTCCAATCTTATGCAAAGGGCCCTACGAATAGTAGAAAACTGGTGCACGAGACACGTGCTAACAGTCAATGCACGTAAGACGGTCTTAATCCCGTTTACCAAAAGAAGGAAACTAGAGGCGCTACACACCCCAACACTTCTTGGTACGAAGCTATGCTTGTCCAACGAGGTCAAATATCTCGGAGTCTTTTTAGACCAAAAACTAACATGGAACAAGCATCTCGACTACATCACTAGAAAGGCAAAAATTGCGATGGGGGCAAGCAGTAGGTTGGTGGGGCTAAAATGGGGGCTACGGCCCATGGCCGCACTCTGGATTTATAAAACCATAGTGAGGCCGATCGTCACTTATGGCTGCTGTGTGTGGTATAAGAAGACGCACCAACTTAACTGCGTAGAGAACCTCAGCAAAGTTCAAAGAACTGCCTGCCTTATAGCCACTGGCGCGCTTTCGTCCTCTCCCTCTGCAGCACTGGATGCCCTCCTGAACATTCCACCTCTGCACATTCACGTGCAGATGGAAGCGAGGATGGAGGTGCAGATGCTAGCAAAGGCCGGGGCAGAGAGCCCACTACTCGGACCGGAACCAATAAGTGGCGTTCCAGCATGCATGGTCAGGTTCGAGTTAAAAGAGTGGGAGAAAAAACAAAGCACTGAATTCTGGAAAAGACTACCTCGACTAGAACAGTCTAAGGCGTTGATACAGGCGTTCGATCAGAAACGAGCTGTAGAAATAACAAAACTGAGTAGAGGACATGTTAGGGCACTCACTCGGACCCTCACAGGGCACTGCAAATTAAATAAGCACCTGCACAACATGGGCCTTACAGATACCAAAATCTGCAGGTTCTGTCGCGAGGACGAGGAAACGATTATCCACGTCCTCGGCGAGTGCATAGCGCTGCACCGCTGCAGAAGCCGGCACCTGGGAGCACACATGATCTCAGCTGACGAGATCAAGAGCTCCCCCATCAGCTCCATTCTCGGGTTTATCCTGGAACTGGAGCTACATGAGGTGCTGTAATAGGTTACGGGGCTGCCACAATAGATCATCTACTGGTCGCAGTGGCTATGAGACGCAGGGCTCACCCCATTTCTATCAAATAATAAAATGGAACAGCAGTTTTTTTTTACTTAATTACCAACATTTCTTAATTAGCAAAAAATTTTGCTGCTCCCATTTCTGCCATGGCCGGTCCACCTTGTGGAAGACCTGCTACGGATCCGACTTCCTGTACGTGGCCTCCACACGAGGACCTTTCCGCCCCAACGGCCATCTGGTCTCCTCGCTATGTGTCATGCCCATTGCCATTTGAGGTTCCTTACCTTAGTTCTCCTGCGGATATTATCATTTCTAATACGATCACGCAAGGAGACTCCGAGCATAGCCCTCTCCATTGCTGGGCTCTGCCACAGTGTCACTCTGGGTGACTTTGAGCCATCTTAATCGGCACATTGCCATTTTTACCGACACACGAGGCACAGTACCAAATGCGCCATCGCCCTAGTCAAGTTAGGGCAACCTGGTGGAACAGTGGGATAATTCATTTCGCACACTCCTGTGTGAACACATCCTTGCAGGCCATATTTAACCGTTATAGCACCGTAAAGCGATTTTAAAGGGAATTTTAGAGAGCTGACGGCTTTTCACGCTGCTCTTGTCCGACTTTATGGTGAGTGTAAAATTAAATGGTGCCGTTGAATCGTGATAACAAGGAGCTTTATATAGTTTGCGTGAATGAGTTGCCGAGGCCGGTCTTGTAATGACCACGTAAGCCACGTGAGCTGGATTTTGAGCACTCTTCACTTATTCTCTTCACTCTGGTATTAAAGTAATTTTTATGTAAGTTAATGGTAAGCGGGTCCCGCAGCCATAGTAACACTAGTGGATTAACAAGTGTGCTGCCAACCATTGAACTCCTTTTTTTATTCACTACATATCATATTATTTAAACCACTATACTTTCTCGCTGGTGACATTTAAAAAAATGCTAATTTTAATCCATGAGTAATTTCTAGAGCGTTAAACATTATACCTACTGTTTGTATAGAAATTGTCGGAGCATACCTAGAATCGGCCCATGTGTGTATTTTTTTTAAATAAAGCTACAAAAAATGCTTAAATGAGTAAACAAGTCGTGAAACATTGTTATTCCTGCCACAAACAACACGTAGGAAACCCTCCGCCATGGCAAAAGTCAATGCACAGTAAAATTATGTAAACAGTAAAGTATCTATCAACGAAATTCTGACAATGTAAGTTTTTAAGGGTCTAATTCATAAATATTTTTAAGCATATTTGTTAACCAAAATAATGTCATAAAGCAGTTTTTAATATTTTTTCGAAAAATTAGATTTTTTTTTTAACTGCTCTATAAAACCGTTTTAGCTAACAAAGGTTTAACAAACATTTATGAGTAGCACCGTCCATTACGCGTCCTGTCTTTTCCTATCTATACACGAAAAGTTACTTTGAAGATTCTGAGAACAGTAATAGTATCTAGAGCAGTATTAAGTTGTATCTTCATAAAAGTGGGTGGAATGGATGTAAAACGAAAATTGGTAAAATGTTAGAAGAAGTCTCGGTTGCGCCCATCAGGAAGAGGAATAAAAAGGAACTTAAAATGTGTGACGTAGGCTCTCATGACGGCCTACAATTATTAAAAATAGATCCAGTGTAGTGGTTAAAGAATTAAATCAATTGGCATCGCTAGAAAAGTTATTTGCGAGATTTCTACAATGTACCTTATATTGCGAAGTAACTATTCCGTGACCATGGTTGAATTCTGAAACGTTTCGCCAACAAATGTTTCACCCATGAATGGATCACCTACAAAATGTTTCACCCATGAACGAGTCGCCCACAGAATGTTCCACCCATGAACTTTTCGCCCACAGCATGATTATCCCATGAACGTTTCGCCCACAGAACGTTTGTCCCATGAACTTTTCACCAACAGAACGTTTGACCCACGAACGGTTCGCCAGCAGAACGCTTTATCAACAAAACGGCACGACATCACCACGTCGTTCAATAGCATATTTTGCGATCAGATCTTTGTCCAAATAACGTTTGTTTCTCCCTTAAACTTTTCGCCAGATACTTAGGTACAAACAGCCAGCCACACATCTAAGTAAACAAAACTGTAAAATTTCTTAAATCGATTTCCACCTTACTTACAAACACTATCAATTGAGGACTTTTGACAGTTTGTAACTTTTGATAATCCATAGATGGAGCTTCTAACAGCTCAAAAATAAGCAGATGGTAGTTATTTCGTAAATATGTATTCTAATGTGACCATGAAAATTTTATAACAATAAATTTGCATCTCTAGTGTGCCCTTCGCCTCAGTATATATAACATATTATGTAGGCCCACCGAATTAGCAAACTGAAGTGGCAGTGGGCTGGTCATATTAGCCGCAGAACTGACAGCCGTTGGAGCCGTAAAGTCCTTGAGTGGAGACCGCGACTCGGTAAGCGTAGTGTAGGACGCCCTGCGACAAGATGGGATGATGACATTCGAAGGCTGGCTGGTGTGGGCTGGATGAGAGTGGCCGAAAATCGGGAGCAGTGGCGTGCATTAGGGGAGACCTATGTCCAGCAATGGACGAGTGTGGGTTGCTGATGATGATGATGATGTAGGTACTTAGGGCATGGAACTAGGTAATGCGCGCTTAAACTAAACTAAACTAGGCTTAAAATAAACTAGGGAATATGGAATTTTCGGAAAAACGTCACCGAAAGTGAAAGAGATCCAACTGGCCCAGACGTAGATTCTATTCGGGTAAGGTAGAGAAAGAATGTAGAAGAGCACGTCACTCCAGGACTAACGGCTTTGCGCTGTTTTTCAAGTATGGCTATCTATGAAAAGGCACAGTTTGTTTAGGCTGCATGCCTGTGACGAGGGGACTAGTTTCAGTCAGTGGGCCGTCAAAGTAGACGAGTGCTAATATAATACGCTAAAGTAGTATCGACACTCCGCCATTTTGGATAGAAAGTTACCTACCGTATAGGGTTGTCCTCTTATATTTGTAAAATATTATTCTTACCTTGGAAATACTGGTTTAAGTACCAAGCCGTGATCGCGGGGTCCTAGGTGTAACAAGGATCATCTGGTGCGTGTTAAATTAGAACTAATGATAATATACATGCATAATACTAGTATACAATATTCATACACAAAGGTACACAAAATGATTCTTAAAGTTGCTAAAAGATACAAAGATACATAAAATTAGACATACTTTTCATAACGTTTTGTTTCGTTACTTGGAAACCACGTCAAGGTATTAGTCATGCACCCGATCGCCCGGGCCAAGACACAGTGAGCCCCCCCCCCATAGCAATCTCTATCTCCGACCTTCTCAAATGTAATTGTGATGGTAACTCGTAAATTACAGCAGACAATAGTAAATTTCGACTTAAATAGAAAGAACGCTCCTTATATACACCACTTACCTACGTACGTAAATAGGGCGTTATGATTAGTCAACGTTTTTCCTCATTTTTTTTGGGCCATAGGCTAACGCTTGACCACAATCGCTCCTGACGAAAAGTGACGATGCCGTCTAGAGTGATACACGTTTGCTTAAAAGTTGCCTGTTCACTCTTGCCTTAAAGATGCCCAGATTATAGTGGTCAGGAAAACAAAAGACAGAAAAAAAGAGACTTCTGCGCAAGTACATCAAAATCACTTATAAAACTGGGGCAACTGCAACTGTGTTCTCCTTTCTGAAGAAGTTACTTTTCTGTAATTCACCTTTATTGTACCAGTACAGAATAATCTTACGTTTAGATTGAAATCGTGCGATCTCCCCACCCCCGCGGGAAATAACTGAATAGTGCCCTGTTTAATTTAGTGAGGATAGGAGTTCACAGCACACTGCCTTCGTGTATAGGGAAGGGCGTAGACATCGATTGGGCGCTTGAAGATAGCAGCACACTTGTGACTCCACAGGTGTCGCAGGTGTCCATTGGCGGCGAAAATTACTAACCATTAGGGTATCTGTCGTTCGTCTGCCACCTATCACATAAAAAAGGAATCAGAGACAGAGTGGCGTTCCATTTTACAATGTCACAGCTTCACTTTGATATATGAATTAATGTAAAGACCTATTTAGAAACCATAAAGTATAATTATTAAGTGTTTAAGATTTTTTGTATGTGATAGGTGGCAGACGAGCAGGCGGATCACCTGATGGTAAGCGATTGCAGCCGCCCATAGACACCCTTGACACCAGTGGAGTCACAAGTGCGCTTCCAACCTTTAAACCCCCCCTGGATTGAGCCTCCGGTACCACGTAGCGAAACACATCACAGACGCTGCTTCATGCCGGTTTTCTGTGAGGCTGTGGTATCACTTCGGTCGAGCTGGCCCATTCATGCCAAAGCGAGGCTCTCCCACGGCCATAATATGGCATGACACACAATGTAAGAAAAGATATAATATTATAATAATAATATAATAATAACATAATTCTCACAACATCTCATACGTTGACCTGATTCCATACTAAGTAGCTTAAGCACTTGTGTTACAGATATCAGACAACAGAGGAACACAAATATATACTTGATACATATATTACACCCAGACACTGAACAAACACAAGTGTTCATCGCACGAATATTTGTCCAGGGTGGGGATCGAACCCACGACCTTTGGCGTAAGAGGCAGGGTCACTACCAATTGCGCTATCCGGTCAGTTAAATATAAATCTCCTAAGAAACATTATTATTATAATTTAACAGTTGCAGCTATTTTACATCGACATTGTTTAATATTACAACATCCTTGAAATTATCGATAATATCGTTACAATATTGATCCTTCCCTATTGTTAGTATCCCGTATGCCCGCAGGTACCTTATCGGATCACACCGTACCGTCTTTTGTTTCAACTCCATATTGTTTTGAGCATCAACATTAGCAGAATACTATCGAAATTATTACTAAACTGTTCCAGATTCGGAGAACTTAGGCGATAAGCAAGACAATTTAATAGTTAGCAAGTTCTGTGGTGTGATAGTTACTCTAATAGATCCAACCGGCGTGAAGCAGTAATTAATTCTTCTTCTTCTTTGCCTGTTCCCACTTTAGGTGGGGTCGGCTCTCCTTATCCTTCTGCGCCAGGACAATCTGTCCTGGGTTGTCGGGTCAGGTAGTTGGGACTTCTTGACTAGGTTGGCTGTACTGGTCCACCAGGACAAGGGCGGCCGTCCCCTTCCTCTCTTGCCTTCTGGGATTGCCAGTGCTTTCTGGACCACATGCTCACTGTCTCTCCGCATGACGTGGCCGTACCATCTGAGACATGTTTCGGTGAGCTTTTCCTGGACAGGGGTGACTTTGAAACTACCTCGGACGTATTCGTTTCGAATTTTGTCCAATTTGGTCACTCCGCCCGACCACCTAAGCATCTTCATTTCGGTCACGTGTAGTTTCTGAGCATGTGTTTCCTTCACAGTCCAGCATTCAGCCCCAGAAGCAGTAATTAATTAATAATTATAATTATTTATTTATTTCAGGCAACAAAAGTAAAATTACAGGCCCATATGGGTTAGTAAAACAGAATTTAAATGAAAATGGTTAGTAACAAAAAAAAAAGAAAAGTACATTAATTATTAAGACAGGAGAACCTACCCCCGCTGCAGCATCATGCGCCTATCTCACAAGCATTTGGAGACGAATCCAGTGCTGCAGCAATGGCGAGTCCCACCTGTCCACTAGAGTTTTAAGGATGGTGTTGGTGCTCTCACGCAAGCGATGTAAAAGTGACGCGGACCGCTTCCTTATTATGGCGTAAAATCCATGGCAGTACTATGTTGAGTTTCGATGCGTGAGTGAGGGTACTGGAGGCCCAATACGGGCGAAAAAAATCAGGGTATAAATGTTGGCAGCGCCCTTGTGACTCCCCTAGTTTCGCGGGTGTCCATGGGCGGCGGCAATCTATATAATATTAAGTATGTCATCATCATCATCATCAGCCCATTTAAGTCCCCACTGCTGGGGCACGGGCCTCCCTCAATCACATAAGGGGTAATTGCCATACTCACCACGCTTGGCAGACGGGTTTTTTTTTTTTTTTTTTTTTATTCGAAGTTCTGGGGAGCGTTCGTTGCCGAGTGGTCACTGCGACCAGATTTGATCTATTGTGACCTCCGCTCCCCCTTACAGATCGTCTCCGAGGCCCACGGCTTGCATAAACCGTATAATGGCCTTGGGAGCGATAGCCTTAACTTCCTCCGGGCAGATGTGGTAACTGCCCAGGGTGCGGCTTCTTGGGTGCCCGAGGGCATCGCATTGACAGAGGACGTGCATCGGTGTTTCGTCCTCTGCTTTACAGAATCTGCAGGTGGGATCTCCGGCCAGCCCGGTTCTGGTACCGTGCTTGTTTAGCCTGCAGTGACCAGTAATGGTTCTTGTGAGGATGCTCAAACTGTCCGCGAGATAGCGCTAATACCTCTTGCGTGTATTTGTTGGAGAATCCTGTCATTAAGGTCTTGGCGTGAGCCTGACCTGTCGACCTGAGCCATAGTTGTTTACCTTGTTCGATCGACCACTCTTTAAGATTGCGTCGGGTGGTGCACTTGGGTATGCCCAGTACCGGTTCCGGGGTTTGTACCGGGCATAAGGCCCCCTCCCTTGCAAGCTCGTCGGCTTTTTCGTTGCCCACGATTTCGGAGTGTCCTGGTACCCAGCGAAGGGTTACTCTGTTGTTGGAGCCCAGACGGTTTAGGGTCTGTGCTCCCTCCGCTATTAGTTTGGAGGTAATCTCAGCAGATTCAAGTGCCCTTAGAGCCGCTTGACTGTCTGATAGGATGTATATATCTTTACCCTTGTAGCCGCGTCGCAGATTCTCCTGGACGCAGCGTATTATAGCAGCCACTTCGGCTTGGAAGACTGTGGCGTGTAACCCCAGGCCCTGTGATATTTGGGCCCTGGGTTTTTTCGCCGTATACTCCGAAGCCAGCTCTATTGTTGAGTCTGGAGCCGTCCGTGTACCACACAATATCCCCAGACCGGAACTCAGCGAGCGTACCATCAGTCCACTCCTGTCTGTCCGGTATCTCGATTGAATACCACTTTGTGAAGTGGTATTCTTTGATCATGCTGTCCCCTGGCATAAGCATGATCGGCATGACTTGCAGTTCTTTTAGAAGGGTTCTCATGCCGTAAGAGTGCCATGTCTTGGACCCGTTTTCCCAGGCTCTCAGCATAGCGGCTCTTGCCTCTTTTTGTATAAATGTAGGCAGGGGGCAGAGAGAGAGCAGAGCCTCCAGAGCGGCCGTTGGGGTGGATGACATGGCACCTGTGATTAGCGAGCATGCATAGCGCTGTACTTTCGTGAGTGCCATGCTGCTTGTGGATTGGCGGGTCTTGTTGTGCCATACTACACAGGCATAGGCAATCATAGGACGTGCCACTGCCGTGTATAACCAAAGCAAGTACCTTGGTTTTAGGCCCCATTTGGGTCCCACCATCCTGTAGCAGGTACCAAGTGCCATCTTGGCCTTCTTGGTAACGTAGTTGAGGTGTGAATTCCAGGTCAACTTTTGATCTAGCATCACCCCTAGGTATTTGACTTCTCTAGAAAACTCTATGGTTTTCCCAGATAAGGTAGGCTTTCTTAGTTTATCCAGAAGCCTTTTTTTGGTGAATGGGACTATGATGGTTTTATTCCCGTTCACGTTGAGACCAACATCGTTGCACCATCTTTCAACCATACGTAGAGCCTGCTGCAGTCGATCAGATACTGTGTATTGGCATTTGCCAACCACCGTAATCACCAGATCGTCCGCGTAGCCCTGGGTTGTAAAGTGAGCCCCGTTTAGTTTGTGAAGCAGCTCGTCGACTACGATGGACCATTCCAGTGGGGACAGGACTCCCCCCTGGGGGCATCCTCTCGCAACTTTGAATTCTGCTGTGGTGTCCAGAAGTGTTAGTTTAGCTACTCTGGATAAGAGCATGGATTCGATCCATCCTAGGGTGGTCTCATCTACGCCCTTATTTCTCATGCACCTTATGATGGCAGACGGGTTGGCGAGGGTTTTGATATAAATGCAGAGTTTTCCTTCTCTGGGTGCTGATGATCATGCACGCAGCTTTACCTTAGTCGCCTTTTACGACACCTCGGTAAGAGTGAGGGTGGCCTATTCTACTCTGCCGGGGACCACACGGCCAAGTAAGTTAAGTATGTATGTATCGTTTATAATTATTAATTTTATGTAATATTATTATAGTATTAGTACTAATATTTCTCCCATTTTCAATTTTATTTATTAAAATGCTTTGCACTGCCTTTCCACATTACGAATAGGTACGTTATTTATTTCCCCCACCCAGAGTTTAACTTGGAAGTAATAGCTACAAGCGATAAGGCCGCCTTACTGTACTGTCTATTGTTGTTGTATCATACTTGCAACGTCAATACGTGCAAGGGTTGTGGGTTCGATCCCCGCACAGTACAAACATTTGTGTGCATGAATATATGTGTTTGTATTGGTCTGAGTGTTATCTATTTATTATAAGTATGTATTTACAAAAGAAAAGTATTATATGTATATATTTGCAATCCCACTGTTGTATCTGATATCCGTAACACAGGTGCTTGAGCTACCTATCTCGGAGTCAGATCAATGTATGTGATGTTGTGAAATATTTATTTATTTATTTACACTTGTATTTGCCTTGTTGGCTACAGAATTTATACAAATTGTGTATTTATGTCACTCGTGTTTAAATTTGTGTTCTGTGGTTAATAAAGAAATCTTTATCTTTATTTTGTTTTAGTGCAATAAAGAATAGTTATATATTTTTTTTATTATTATTTCAATGAAATGCTCACCCCGCATTGCTTCTCATAGCCACTGCGACCAGTAGAAGATCTATTGTGACAACCCCAGAACTTATTACAGCTCCTCATCTTCTAGCTCCAACTCCAGGATAAACCCGAGAATGGAGTTGACGGGGGAGCTTTTGATCTCGTCTGCCGAGATCATGTGTGCTCCCAGGTGCCAGCTTCTGCAGTGGTGCAGCGCTATGCACTCGCCAAGGACGTGGATAATCGTTTCCTCGTCCTCGCGACCTGTAGATTTTGGTACCTTGTAGGGCCCTGCCACGGCTGCGAGATCCTGTACGTGCCCTCCACTCGAGGACCTTTCCGCCCCAACGGCCGTGTGTTCTCCTCGCTATGTGCCCTGCCCATGCCACTTGAGACATGCAATCCTTTGGGCTATGTCTGTGACCTTAATTCTCGTGCAGATCTCATAACTTCTGATACGACCATGCAATCCTTTGGGCAGGGTTTGTGATCATCACTAATCTACATTAGGCAAGCGTATCCCATCAGAATGGCGATGGCGATGACTTAATTCATGTGCACTGCGGTGCAGTTTAATGAGTAACCTCTCGAGACAATATTTCTGAACCAGTCATCATCATCGTAGCGTTTTATCCGGTTGGATCCCAAGCTGTCGCCTCAGGGCCCGGGGTCCGTTTTCTCGACTCCTCCACTTCGCATCGGTCTTGAGCATCCCTTGTGGTGAATTTATTAGCACGCATGTTATCCTTTACGCTGGCAAGCAACACCTTTTTAGGTCTACCCCTTCTGTAAAGACCCAACGGTGTGGTTGCATATGCCAGACATTAATTTCCCATGTAGACCGTACCAACGTAAGCGACTCTCCGGCAATATTTCCGAATCAGTATGGCATTGAAATCTTTAAGAAAAGCCTTGGGGGCGGTGGTTATCACTTACAATCACTCACTAACGAAATCTTGACGGATTAAACTCTAAACGATTTTGTTCAAACCCTTGTATTTTCTATCGCTGATTTGGTATACTTACCACTGTTAGTACTTGATAAATCTACGCAATTCAATTCAATTGGCAAATTTGCTTAAGCAAACAGGAATTGATGAAATAAATCAAAGTCGATTAATTATTTACCCGATCGGGTATCTAAGTGATGAAATAAATCAGTATATCTATCACGGGCCAAAACAATATTATTCTCCTACATTACGTTTTAACGGTGGGCTACCAAAGACAATAAATTCTGGATTCAAGCGTAAATTATCTTGTTTAAACTCAAAAAGGTGGGGAAAATTAATTTCAGCCCACCACACGTAGAGGTAGGCTCTGTTAGGGATAATTGGCTAATTCTTTATGGAGTTTTATGTAGCTGTGTTTGATTATGGGTATGTGTGTGTGGTGGGTGGAAGGGGAAAAGGTTGGCAGCGCACTTGTGACTCCACTGGTGATGCGGGTGTCCATGGGCGGCGGAATCGCTTACCATCAGGTGATCTCACTGCTCGTCTGCCACCTCTCATATAAAAAAAAATAAGACTGCTTATGTGTATGCATGGTTTGACACTGTCCGATTATAGAGTCCCTTATATTTATACTTTCATTTTGGCACACGGGTAGACCTATGGTCTTAGATAAAGAATTCTTTATTGGGCCATATTCTATAGACTTGGCTGTTCCAATTTGGAACGGCCTGAGATTTATCAGGCTTTATTAGGTCGGCAGTATGTTTAAAGGATTGAGCATAAAAAACATTTAATAAGTTACCTACTTCAGATTAATAGCTTTTTAGATTTTCGCGTTGCATTATAACTATAATTTATCAACGTCGAGCAAAATATATGAGTACATAATGTTGTATCACATAATGAATATCGTGTTAATTCCCGTCTTGATTAATTATAGTTACTATAGATTATTATTGACTTGCCCAAACAAGTCTAAATTATATATAAAAACTGTTTAATAAAAAAAGGCTATTATAAAATAGACGATTTTTTTAATGACAATAATTTAAGGACATATTAGTAACACAAAAATTATACTTGATTTTAAAGTTAATGGTAAAAAAAAGAGTAATTGCTAAGTTTCTTGCATGTGTTTTCTTGGCAAAAAACTACATTCTGAAACAATGGTAAACATTTTGACATTCATAAGTGTTCTGTATAGACCTAATTGAATAAACTATTTCATTTTCATAGCCAACAAGGCCTAATCTCAGCATTTTTTTAAGATAAGGATTACAAATAAATCCCTTGGCGAAACATTGCAAGACGACAGAACCTAATGTATTGCGATAATATAAACATCACTAGTATCTCTGAAGGACCGCATCAGAAATGATGTAATCCGACAAAGAACCATAGTCACCGACATAGCCCACCGAATTAGCTAACTGAAGTGGCAGTGGGCTGGTCGTATTTGCCGCAGAACTGACAGCCGTTGGAGCCGTAAAGTCCTTGAGTGGAGACCGCGACTCATTCGAAAGCTGGCTGGTGTAGGCTGGATGAGAATGGGCGAAAATCGGGAGCAGTGGCGTGCATTAGGGGAGACCTATGTCCAGCAGTGGACAAGTGTGGGTTGCTGATGAAACATCACTTATTTAAATTATATTTTAATAACAGATCACCCGCGTTTTATCTTGAAATACAAATTGCACTTTTGTATGGGAAAGCGATTTTTATAATTTTTTTCATTAGTGCCCTCGAAGTTTCTCAGGTATTCAAAAAGTCATAGTGTATAGTTTTTTTTTTATTAAAGGCTAACACTTGAGCGCTATCGGGTAGAAAACTATGAAGAAGATTACGCATTTGCCTTTTTTATGTGATTGGTGGCAGAAGAGCAAACGAATCACCCGATGGTAAGCAATTGCCGCCACCCATGGACTTGCAACACCGGTGGAGTCACAAATGTGCCGCCAAACTTTAAACAAACCTCCTTCCTTCCTTCCTTCTCGAAAAGGCCTTCGGTACCTTCATACGCAGCGAAACACAGCACAGTGCTGCATCACGCCTGTTTCCTGTGGAAGCGTGGCTCTTACACGGTTTCCTAGAACATGCCTGTTCTCGAATAATGCCTGTTCTGTCTCCCCAGACATCAAACACAAATTACAACCCAAGCATAAAATCGATACTTTAAAAACAAACTTTCAAAACTAAACCGCAAAATTCGGACCAAAAAACAACAAGCGGCGAAGTGAAAATAACTCCGCAAAACCTGGTCGCGGTCGCAGATGGGAAACAGTTTCATTTCAATGGTGGTTTCATATCTCATAGGCACGTCCCTTATATTGGACCGGGACAGTTTTGATTGATCTTTTTTTATTTATCTCCGCTCTTGTTTCGATCACGTTTTTACATCTGACCGTGTTGAGGTTTGGATTTTTTATTGGTTTCGCCGTTAGAAGTTTTCTGACCGTAGGAGAGCCTCGCTTCGACATGAATATGCCGACTCGACCGGAGTGATACCACGGCCTCACAGAAAACCGGCGCGAAGCAGCACTATGATGTGTTTCGCTGCATGAGTGAGGGTGCCTTAGTTTAAAGGTTGGCAGCGCTGCAGCGTTGGCAGCGCAGCGCAGCAGTTATGACTCCACTGGTGTCGCGGGTGTCTATGGACGGCGGCAATGGCTTACGATCAGGAGATCCGTCTGTTCTTCTGCCACCTATCACATAAAAAGGAACCTTATAAAAAAGGGACTCTTTTCTCCTTATCTTTGCGTGTAATTCCCGGTTGCATCCAAATCTGTGAGGAGTCTAGTAATTACAATGTAGTAACTTCCGGCTGACCTTCGCATCAATTTAACAGGGGAACCAGACCAACTGAATCATGGTTATACGTTTCAAAAGCTATCCGAAATGTGCAGGTTTCCTCACGATGTTTTCCCTCTCCACCGAGCTAATAGTAGAAATATGCACATAGATTTAAAAAAATCAAATTTGCATGCACGGATTCGAACCACGCTCCCGCGCATGGGAGGCCCGTTCATAAACAATTAACTACCATTGCTCTCAAAAAAGGGATCCTATCATTCTTCTTATAAGAGCATCGTCGGTATAGCAGCCTCTATTCTTCCATCAACTCCGCCAGCAACTGCAAGTTCTTATTCGTCATGAAATCCCCCATTTTCTTCACTTGTTGCACATATATTGATAGATAGATAGAAAGAAAGAAAGAAACAAAATGTTTCTTTCTTGAAAGAAAGAAGGAAACATTTTATTGACCATCACAATAAATAATTTAATAATGAACACTCATTAGAAAACATAGGTAACATTGATACATTAAAACTAAAAACAAAGGTACTCTTTATTGCACAACATACAAAACTTAAAAGCTAGGTAAACAGAGATACAATGTACAATTTAGGCAGTGTTATCGCTGGAAGCGATAACCTTCAGGTAAAGGGCATTAGATAGAAGAGGGGAGGGTAGTGACATAGTTCGTTCTTGACCTTCCTCTTCCCTTTTCATTACTCCGCCATAAATCTCTATCCCAGGTTTTCCTCATCCAGTACCTTCCAGCAGTGTTCTGAAGCTTAGAAGTCCAAAAAACGACCTCTATAAAATAATTTAAACAAACGGCTGCGACTGTACGTAGACTCCACTCAAGGGCTTTTCCGCCCCAAAACCGCAGTCTGTTCTTCTTGTAACTCTGCTCGTTTCCACTTGAGGCTTGTTATTCTTTTGGCTTCTTAGTGACCTTAATTTTCCTGCGGATCACATCCTTGCTTCCGTCATAAATCCACTTAACATTGACTTAGAACAATTCACTAAAGAAACTATTGTTTCAGAGCATACAACCTACTTTGTTAACACGTCCTTACCCCCAAACCCTGTTACCCTACACGAACATGTTCAATTGAGAACCTTAGCATAGTCTGAATAATGCATGTCAAACACTTAGTTCAATTCCTGATTGGCTGCTGTAAATAACAACACAACGGCCTTCAGCCGTCGTAATAGAGTCTAAATTACTTCAACACGGCTTAAGGCGTTCACGGCTAAGTTGTAGATTGGTTTCCCCGCTTCCGAAAGCTCTTTACATCAAAGTGATGACGTATGGGGTATGACGTCACTCTTCAGTGTGTTTGACGATATGATTAGGTCTTTAAACTGTTAGAGTTTGGCGTAACTTGATCGTTGGATTTGAAAAGTTATAATTTGCTTTAGTTCGTCCGATGAGTTCAGATTGTAGTGAGCTGACGTTTACGTAGAATATTATTGGATTAAGATGGATTGGTTTGGGGAAATTGATTCAGAACAAGAGTGTCTTAAAGGCTTACTAGCAACCTAATGAGAAAAAATATTTTCAAAAGTCAGTCGCGATGACTACAATGTAAGTATTAACACTTTACTATTAGAGGCCAACAAATGACCACAATCTAAGTTGGTGGAAAGTGACGATAAGGTCTAGGATGTAACGCGTTTGCCCAAAAGATGCCTGTTCACTTTTTTTTCGTGCGTGCCTGTTCACGCATTAAAGATGTCCATATTGTAGAGATCCAGAAAAACAGACCTCAGCAAAGAGTTCCATTCCTTAGCCTGTCAATAATAATAGTACGTTGTAAATAGATATCAGAAAACTTCACACAGCATCGACCTAATCCTTATGCATTGATATTATAGATATCACAATCAACAAAGGTATTGAATAAAGGTATATGTTTGTTTGTATTGGTCTGGGTGTTTGCTATGTACTATAAGTATGTATTTACAAAAGAAAAGTATTATATGTATATATTTGAAATCCCACTGTTGATTCTGATATCCGTAACACAGGTGCTTGAGCTACCTATCTCGGAGTCAGATTAATGTGATGCTGTGAAATATTTATTATATTTATTATTATTATTATTATTATTTATTGAAACGTTTATACAGGAAATAAAACTTTTCGAATGCATTACACTTTTAGAATATATACACCGTGATCGTTTTCATCTCGCAAACCTCATAATATTGTGAATAAAGTCCATTTAGCATGTTAGATCAACTAAATAAGGGAAAAAAAACAGCTGTGCCGTACATTATTGCCGCGTAGATATTCCATTTCGTATGGTCCTGCTGCTTTGACGATACGTTTGGAGACCGATCCGTAGTGATCCCCGCACAGTACAAACATTTGTGAGCTTGAATATGTCTGTTTGTTTTGATCTGGGCGCTTTCTATGTATTTATAAGTATTTATTTACAAAAGCAAATTATGTATTTGTAATTCCGCTGTTGATTCTGATATCCATAACGCAGGTGCTTGAGCTACCTATCTCAGAGTTAGATCAATGTATGTGATGTTGTGAAATATTTATTTATTTATTTACTTTACTTTTACAAAGTATTGTTTAGATCTCGGGAAAAAGATAAAAGTATCTCTATTCCGGAAAACTACAATGTTTCATGGAGACGTGCAGTACAGACTCCCTGACAGACTGAATTTCAGACTTGCGATGTTGGGGGAGGGAGCCATCATCAATAAATGTCTGCTGGCTAAGTGGTTTCTTTAAAGAGGTTTATTTTCTCATTAAAAAGGAATTCCTTTACTACAGTACAATTATGGTACTTGTAACTTCCTAATTAAGTGGTTTAAAGTTTAGGACAGAAACAAATTACTACTTATATTATTTCTTAATTATAGTACTATTGGTCATACTCGAACGCCCTGTTGGTCTAGTGGTTTAAGTACCGGGCCGTGATTTCGAGGTTCTGGGTTCGATTCCGTGCAAAGCGCAAAGAATGCTTCGAGGTTTTCGAACATAGCTCGGGTTTGTAATCATCAATCCGCATTATTCAAGCGTGGTGATTAAGCCTAATCCCAAGCAGCGATAACTTGATTTCTATGATGGAGGCCTTTGCCCTGCAGTGTGACAGGCTATAATAGGCTAATACTTTACTTTATAGTACTATTATTATGGTACTTGTAAGTTCCTTTATTTTTAGCCTGAAACACAGGTCATCCTAGTTCAGGCAAAATGTTAAATATAAGTACTAATATGTATTAAATGTGTATTATTATTATATGTGTATGATTATGACCATAAGTTTGTAATCGATTTAAATTATTTGCAATAAATCATCATCACCAGCAACCCACACTCGTCTACTGCTGGACATAGGTCTCCCCTAATGCACGCCACTGCTCCCGATTTTCGGCCACTCTCATTCAGCCCACACCAGCCAGCCTTCGAATGTCATCATCCCATCTTGTCGCAGGGCGTCCTACACTACGCTTACCGATTCACGGTCTCCACTCAAAGACTATTTATTATTAATGGCGACCATTGGAGGAGTTTAAGTGAGGCCTTTGCCCAGAAGTGGGATAGTTCATGACAGTAGAACCTACCTAAAAAAAATCTCGAGTATTTGACTATGCTCCGGCATTGTGATGTCTTTGAGCGGCGGTTACTATTTACCATCAGATAGGCTGTATGCTCGTCTGCTTATTCCAGCAATAACAAAAAGTTGGCAAGACAAATGATGGAATACAGTGATATGCGTAAGTGACTGGTGATCCGTCTGACACGACACCTTTATTGACGATTGAAAACGTGGCCATTGTATTATAGATGTAGGATGAAATAATTTCAGCCAATAGACGTCCACTGCTGGACATAGGCCTCCCCCAATGTTCTCCACACAGATCGGTCCTGTGCCTCCCGCATCCAATGGATTCCCGCGATCTTCACCAGATCGTCGGTCCACCTTGTAGGAGGCCTGCCACGGCTGCGACTTCCTGTACATGGCCTCCACTCGAGGACCTTTTCGCCTTAACGGCCGTCTGTTCTCCTCGCTATGTGCCCTGCCCATTGCCATTTGAGGCATGCAATCCTTTGGGCTACATCTATTGGCTGAAATGATGGTGAAGTAATATTTATAGTTTAAGGTGGGTGAAAATATTTGTAAAATAGAGGGAATATATAAAAATGCTTATAACTTAGGAAGCGTTTCCAACTTATGAAATAACGAAGTCACATTCCGGAATGATGTTTGGCTCCTCGCCAACGCCAGGTTGGTGACCTCAAATCTCATTTATTATACGAAATAATTAGCTTCTACCTAGAATTTTATAACCATCGTTGCTGTGTTTTAAGTACATGCATAGTGTCTATTAGTTTTAAGATAATATTTTTTTTATAAATGAGATGAGATGATACAAATATTCCAACTCAAGCATTTTTAATAATAATAATAATTCTCACAACATCTCATAGGTTGACCTGATTTCGGACTAAGTAGCTTAAGCACTTGTGTTACAGATATCAGACAACAGAGGAACACAAATATATACTTAAATACATATATTGTATCCCCACCCTGGACAAACATTCGTGCGATGAACACTTAGTTTGTTCGGTGTCTGGGTGTATATACACCCAAACACTGAACAAACACAAGTTTTATTACTAACTGGGGCATCTCAAAACATTTATGAGAATAAAAATATGAGAAATGAAATTATTTTTTATTTGTATTTGTATAGAATACCCTTGTTACTTTACCTTGTAACTGTATCACACACTAAAAGCCAAACCTCAAAATATGAAGAATATGTTGATATGATTCTTCTTGGTTTCTGATTGTTGATTAGAAACCTTTCTTTCTCTATCTATCTGTTTAATAGCTTTCTCTATTTGTCTGTTTAATTCTGTCAGACTTTGAAAGTTTTTTTTTATTTGGAAGGCAGGTTTGAAACTTCATGGGCTGGTTTCTAGAGATTCGACTATCTGAAAATTATTTTTTTTATTCTTTATGAAATATAAATTTCGAGTACAGGCATGCTATTACACAAAAGTATCTGTAATTATACTCCTTTCGCTTTATCATGATATTGGTGACAGCAGGACAGAGTTATACGTGAGTCACACGTTAGAAAGAGACTAACGAGAAAAATGTATAGATTTTGACATCTGTCACCTCATATCATGCTAAATTGCGAAGAGTATAAGTTGTTGACAATAATATTACACTACAATGGAAATCGATCTAGATCTATGTAAGCAAAAGCTGAACTGACTGAACTATTAACGCAGGGCCTAAACTATAAAGGTTACAACGTTTAAATATTGCAAAGGAATCCCTGTTCCTTTTATAGCAAATGCAACCACTAAGATTTTACCTTTCCCCTTAAGTATAAAACTTGATTGTATTGATGTTATTCATGTCCTGAAACGAAGTGAGGGCGAGCCAGTAATTCTAATATAAGACTTACAGATATACACAATTATTTGAAAAGCTATCTCAAATAGGTGCATAAAAAAAGAACAACAGGAAAAATTTATAACTACAATTCACATCTTCGCGTAAAATAAATCAGTTTTAAACGTGCAGTATTAAAAATATCCTACCAATTACCACTTAATCTCCAAAGAAGACCCCGCATCACATCACAGCCGCGAGTTCCCATATTTATCAACCAATTGAATTCAGTTTCAATTGTTTCAATTGGTAATTATTTCGTTTCGTCGCATATAGTGATGTGACACGAGGTAACGTAACATGAGTGACATCGAACATTTTCAAGAGCACAATTCTCGTGCTCGTAATATTGATTATCATACGACATATAACAATCATACGACACTAAAACATAGTTTTTTTGTAAAGTTTTCAGGTCATGTCCGCCATGTTTTCAAAATATCACGAGCGCAAGAATTGGGCTCCAAGTCTACAACTAGTAGAGTCCACGTTAAGTGTGAAATTCTTCCGGCAACCATAGTTTTCTTTCAAAAATCATGTCTAGTCATGTCCTACGTGGACCTACCGACCGATGCATTGTGGTGATGGTGGTGTGTATCGAGGTGGAACTATCTAGGTGAAGGTCGCGGGAATCCATTTAATGCGGCACAGGACCGATCTGTTTGGAGACTATTTGGGGGGCCCTATGTCCAGCTGTGAACGTCTATTGGCTGAAATGATCATGATGGTGATGAACGGATACGTAAAACGGATAGTCACGTACGTAGCCTACGTATTAACAAATATCAAGGTCATCGCCGGGTTCTCGAAAAGCAGTAGACCCAAAAGGTTTTGTTTGACGTCGTTAAGGATGAGATTCGCGATAAAAAGATTACTGCTTTACAAGCAAGACACGCACCGGGGAAAGACCCCAGAGTAAGTACCCGGTGAGCGTCTCCCAAGATTCGGTCCGTATGCCAAGACGGTAGGAAGGACCATGGGTTGGTGGCGGGATATGCTCTACAGCAGAGTCCACTAAACACCGCACGAAATAGAAGAACAATATCAGAAAAGCAGATATTTACTAAAGCGGGAATGGATTTAGACGCAACTGGAAATGAGTGTTATGATGATCAAACAGAGTTGTACGAGCAGGGAGTGTCCTTAACTCCTTTTTACTAACCGACTACGCCAAAACCAAAAAGATAGGGTTAGATATGATTTTAGTAGTCTATGTATGTAAGTAGGTTTATGTATGTTACAAGATTCTGCTGAAGCTACTAAGTCGATTTTGATGAATGAGGTAGATTTTTTAACTATAACATGATGATGGTCATGACACAAATCGTTTTGCTCCTCTGAATGTCAACTCAAAAAGACAGTATACGGATGACTACAGTTTTTTGCGAAAAAATATAAAAGGGCTTGAAATGTTTGGCGAAATTCGTCTGGAGTTACATCACTGTTGCATAGCCGTTTGATTCAATTAAGGTTGCCAGCAAAATTTGGACTTCACTATAAATATTGATTGCATTAAATACCGTGCCGAAGAGTTGAGAGGTGGAAATGAATCGGTTTTTGATGTAAATAAATCAAATGAAGTTTGAATTTTTTTACAAAAGATGTGACTGCAAAAAGTATTTAAAAAATGATCCCCCTCGGCCATATCATCACTTACCATCAGGTGAGATTGTGACCAAATGTCACGCTATTCAGAATGAAAAATGTAAATCGTTTTCAAAGTGATATCGTCTAGGTATTTAATAATAGTTTATGCTTGTGCCACTTATTAAAACACAAGCAAAATTAAAAATTTGTTTTTTTAAATACTTTGTTTGTATACTAAATTATGTTTCTCAAATACTGTCATTACGTTTTGATCTTCAAAATAAAAAATCAAAGAGAAACACTCCAACCTTTTTGACAGTATGATTAATTAACTGTCCTCACGGCAATACTTAAAAAACTGTTGTATAATGAGAAAAATCGAACATTGAAACATATTTTATAATAATAAAGCCTGTCAAAACCAAATTATTTACCTTAAACTTCATAATGACATGAGGATATAAGATTTAAAACTTTCGCCTTGCATTATACAAATTTGCGTTCGAAACTTCAAGCTGTGAGTATATGCTACGAGTATGTACTTACATATAATAATAACCGCGTTTTGTCCCGTGTACATTAAGACATGAGCGAAGATACAACCCATCTATTTGAAAGGATGGTGGATGACTCTTGAGCTTAGTTTCATCATCATCAGCCCATTTAAGTCCCCACTGTTGGGGCAGGGGCCTCCCTCAATCACATGAGGGGTAATTGCCATACTCACCACGCTTGGCAGACGGGTTGGCGAGGGTTTTGATATGAATGCAGAGTTTTCCTTCTCTGGGCTTAGTTTAGGCCCTGCGTTAATAGTTCAGTCAGTTCAGCTTTTGCTTACATAGATCTAGATCGATGTCCATTGTAGTGTAATATTATAGTCAACAACTTATACTCCAATTTAGCATGATATGAGTGGCAGATGTCAAAATCTATACATTTTTCTCGTCAGTCTCTTTCTAACTTGTGACTCACGTATAACTCTGTCCTGCTGTCACCAATATCATGATAAAGCGACTTTTGTGTAATAGCATTCCGGAATAATGTTTAACTTAGCCACTAAGTTAGCATGGTTGCCTAATAATCTAAAAGATATCGTCGAACCATGAACCATCGCAATGATATAGACCCAGTATTAACCCACTTTTATGCCATTTCAATTTCAATTTTGCTCAAGAGTTTTATAACGGCAGAATCCGCGTTCCAATTTATTTAAGTACTCAGTACGATTAAAAATTTAGAGACGGGATTTTCCGCTGGCTCCAAAAAGTTGAGTTTATCGTTTTGATTATATTAAAAGAATTACGGGCTCATCCGATGGGTGTTAATTGTCTATTTTCTATCGTTAGCTCGGCAGTGAGGAAAAACACTGTAAGGATATCTGCACGTTTTGGATAGTTTCTGAAACATGTAACCATGATTCAGTAGGTCTGGTTTCCTTGTTAAAGAGTTGCGAAGGTCAGACGGCATTCGCTTTATTGTAATTACCAGACTCCCCAAACTCTCAATCATCATCAGCTTTGGACGCAACACGCTAAGATGAGGAAGGCGAGGGACATTAATTATATTAATTCAAGTTAAAATATGTAATACCGAATCCAAAAGTTAGTTGGTATATTATTTTTATTTTATGTGTCAAGTGGCGGACGAAAAAATGGATCTTCTCATGTTTTTTTCTAAATGATAGGTGGCAGACGAGCAGACGGATCAACTGATGGCAAGCAATTGCCTCCAGCCATGGACACCAGCGACACCAGTGGAGTCACAAGTGCGCTGCCAACATTTAAACCCCCCTTCCCCCTGGACTAGGCCTCTGGTATCCTCACTCACGTAGCGAAACAGTTTCAGGCCGGTTTTCTGTGAGGCCGCGGTATCACTCCGGTCGAGCCGGCCCATTCATGCCGAAACGTAGTTATCCAACGGTCAAAAGGCTTTGACATTCATAGACTTGTGCAATCGCCGGCGGCAATTGCTTTACCGCTGTTGTTGTTGATCCTACTGCTTGTTTGCCATGTAAAAAAAAGAAGCTTAAAGGACATCAATTTTTATGCGGTGAGAAAAAATAATTCAATTTATACGGCGGCGTTATAAGATAATCTGTGGGATCGGGCGGGATTTGGACCGTCCAGCCGCCCAATCAGCTGGTCTGTGGTGAACTGCGGAAACCAAATATAAAGGTGCTTAATTGAATGTTAAATTTGTTTCGCATAAGTTTTTCGTAGCTGTCTGTATCTGTTATACAGTGATGAAAATGAGAATTCTTTTCCAGTTATATTCGTGCTTCTATTTGGTCAGTAGATATACACCGTAATTTTTTAATTGTTTACATCCCGAAAAGCTCATAATAGGTACGGTGAATGAAACCAATTTAGCATGTTAGATTAACAAATAAATGAAAAAAAACAGCCATTTCCATACAAAATAAAATGTCCACCATACCATAATGTATGGAACAGCTGATGTTTTTTTCGTTTATTTTTTTGATCTAAAGTGCTAAATAGACTTTATTCACGATACATATTATGAAGTTTTCGGGGTCTAAACGATAAAAAAATAACGTACATTTTAGAAAAGACATATGAGCTCCTTTTAAAATAACGATATTTTATCTGGAATTTGTCAGGAATAGATTAAACTACTGGATTAGAATTTTTATTTATTAATAATATTTTAAGACGCAAAAAAAATTACGCAACAAATATTTCGCTATTGTTCTTTATTTCGTTTGGTTCTAACTTCTTCAGAATATTAATGACAAACATACGAAAGTTGATAGAAAATATCACGCAGGCCACAGTATTCAAATAATATTATATTGTTACTGCTCCCAGATACTGAAAATTTACTTTAAGGTGACATTCATAAGTGTATGGACCTAAGTTAAATAAAGAATTTTTACATTTAATAAATGATTTTGTGATAAATTCTTAGTGTCAGCCCGGAGTCTGGATGTTGGCGGTCTTGTACCCCCGTGTCTCGGAAAACACGTTAAGGTTACGGGAAGGGCACACTAGCGACGCCAAACGATTTTAATTTTTAGCTACTAAACTGGACCTATTTTAAACAATTTCGGGATAAGAACCTCTCAGCAAACACCATATTCTATTTATTAAATAACCATGCAAAAATATTGGGTCCTACGCGTACGCGAACAATTTGATTCACGCTAAAAGCGGCTACTCTTGGCGTGAATATATTTTTCGCGTACAAAAACAACATTTGTGCACTATTATTGAATAAATAGTATAAGTGTTTGCCGAGAGGTTGTAATCCGGAAATTGTTTAAATAGATCCGGTTTAGTAGCTAAAAATTAAAATCGATTGTCATCGCTAGTGTGCCCTGCCCGTCACCTTAATGGTTACTTAAGAGGATTGACACTTATTTCGATACGCATAAAGACTCTTCACAATTAAGATTATGACCATTAGCTTAATCTGATGTTTCTGAGTGCGGCAGTAAGTCTATTTTGATGTAAATAGCGTATTTTAGGGGTGAAATTATCAACTTTATATGCCCTTTAAATCCTGCATGCATTTACCCATTGTTAACAATGACACTTACAAAACAAACTTAAAAATTATGTCGTATTAAAGTTTATTTCGGGGCCATTCCGCCCACGACAACATTTGAACTAAAAGTTGGCAAGCACGAGAAAATTAAATGAATTTTAGCCTTTAAAATCCATTACCAACTATGATAAACAATATACTTTTGTTAAATGCTAAATAAATTGTCAGTGTGTCTGTAATTAGGAATGTTTCTTTGAAAACTATTTTTCATGTTTGGGATTATTGATATGAAAATGGGACTTTTAGGTAATCCGTTTTACCGTGAATTTGCTGGCTCAACCGAAGTGATACCACAGCCTCACAGAAAACCGGCGTGAAGCAGTACTGTGCTGTGTTTCGCAGCGTGAGTGAGGGTACCGGAGGCCCAATCCGGGGGTAAGAAGGGTTGGCAGCTCACTTGTGACTCCACAGAAGTCGCGTGTGTCCATGGGCGGCGACAATCGCTAAACCATCAGGTGATCCGTCTGCTCGTCTGCCACCCATCACATAAAAAATCGCATAGATGACACTTGCGCTGTGAAATCGACACCTGAAACCATCTATTACTAACTAATAGCAATCGCGAACCAAAGTAGAGCACTAGGCTTAAGGTATTTATATATTTAATAAATAAACTCATGAATATCTAAGTGATACCATGGCCTCACAGATAACCGGAATGAAGCAGCACTGTGCTGTGTTTCGCTGCATGAGTAAGAGTACCGGAGGCCCAATCCGGGGGAAAGCGGGGCTTAAAGGTCAACCGTGTAGCCCCATTCTCCCTTTCCCGGCTGCCAACAGCCCACTTGTGACTCCACTGGGGTCGCGGGTGGCCATGGGTGGCGGCAATCATTTACCATTAGGTAATCCTGCTCGTCTGCCACCTATCACATAAATAAATATTATATCTACATAAATAAATATCTGCCAAGCGTGGTGAGTATGGCAATTACCCCTCATGTGATTGAGGGAGGCCCGTGCCCCAGCAGTGGGGACTTAAATGGGCTGATGATGATATATATATATCTCTCTTGAACGATTTTGGAAATCCTTTCCTTTTTTTAGGGTTTGAGAAAAAAATCTTCTGACTAGCTATCTGGCCCTGGGTATACTCGTTTACACTTAGCCATGTATCAGTCTTAAACGCCCTGTTTTTCTAGTGGTGAAAGTACCGGGCTGTGATTTGCCCTGTAGTAGGAACATTATAAAGGCAGATACTTTGCTTCTCAAACCTTATAAAGAACTCAAAAACATTTTTTCGAAGACTGAAGCTGAAAAGCTTTTGTTATAATTAGTTTTAGTTTCTAAAGTTAAATAAAAAACCTTCAAAAAAGCCGTAATTTGTGTAGTTCCGGACAATTTAACACGTCCGTTCATTTGAATAAGTCCTAAATCGTATTACAAACTTCGTGAACATAGGGAATGCTGAGAGCTTCCTTGTAAACGCAGAGCTATTAGGGCTGGCGATTTAAGTGGACGATGAAATTGAGTTCATTTCTGTGAAAGGTACATCAGACTAGTCGACGGATCATCTGGTGATAAGCGATTACCGCCGCTTATAGACAACACCAGTGGAGTCACAAATGCGCTGTCTATCTATTAGGCCATTTTCTCCGACTATTGTAACTACGACTATTATAGGTGCTATGACATTGTGTACTTACATATTTTGCGAGGACTACACGTGGTCACGAGAGGTCAGTTTTCCCAGATACAAAAAATCATTTCACAAATTCCCCAAGCCGAAGTGTCCTCGGCCTTACAAGAACATGACAATCTTTTTAAGTAATTTTTCTTTTAAATATTTAATAAGCAAATTAAACTTTTATATTCATGTTGTGTGAACTACCTGTGGGTTATGGTCTAGTCTACTTTATTATAACACACAGAGCTGTTTAAAATGTATACGATTGTAACCTGTAAGTGTACCTTTTTTTATGTAATAGGTAGGCAGACGAACAGAAGGATCACCGGTAAGCAATTGCCGCCGCCCATGGACACCCACGACACCAAGGAGTCACAAGTGGGCTGCCAACCTTAGAACCCCCCTATCCCCCGGATTGGGCCTCCGGTACCCTCACTCACGCAGCGAAACACAGCAAAGTGCTGCTTCACGCCGGTTTTCTGTGATGGTATCACTCCGATCGAGCCGGCCCATTCATGCCGAAGCTTGGCTCTCCCACGGTAGTACCTTAGATAAATAAATATATAAATGAATGATATAAAGAAGCAGAGAGAGATTGGAGGCCTTCCATATGTGGTGTTGGCGTAGAATGAAAGGCATGAGTTGAATAGAAAAGAAAACAAATGAGGAAGTTCTGTCCCACTGTAAGGCAAAGGCCTATCGAAAACTCCTCGAATACTATATATTTGAAGCCAGCGCTTTTAGCAACAAAAAACAATAATGGAAGAAAAAGTGGAAGAAGAGAGAGGAAGAGGAAGGCCAAGAAACAATTACGTGCATGATCCAGTTGGACTGCTAAAGGGTTGCGAACGTTAGACGGTAGTCATTTCATTGTAATTACCAGACTCCCCAAATCCTGAATCATGGTCTAGCTTTAGACGCAACTGGGAATCACACGCTAAAACGAGGAGGACATTAGCCCACATGACAAGAGGCAAAAATTAAGATGTGAAGGCGTGTGTCACTACACAAGCCTTCGTATCTTCAGTAGTGAGTCTAGTGAGTCTCTATTGATTCATTGTTCAGTAACAGCCCTATGTCCAGCGGCGCAAGGGATGCATGTTGCATTGTTGCCCGGTCGGCCGAAACAAGCCTCCAGTTCACTGCGCAAATTAACATTCCTAACTGCGGCTTGTCTCAAACGGTAACATACTGCTACATTACATCCAATATTGGGTAGGTATTGTAAGTTTTGAGAAGTTCATATTAACGTTATTAAAATCTTAATCTTTTTATGCTAGAGGCGGACAAACGAGCAAGCCAGTCACCTGATGGAAAGTAATCAACGTTGCCCAAGAACATCCGCGAAATCAGAGAGATCGCTAATGCCGGCCTTTTTAAAAAAGAGTACGCTCTTCTCTTGAAGGTCCATAATTCGTAGCCGTCCGGAAAAACTCCTGCAGCCAAACCGTTCCACAGAACTGAGGTACGTGTTAGAAAGTTCTGTGAGAAAGGCACAGTATTAGACCGCCATCCATCGAGATGATGAGGATTGAATGACAATCGCTTGCCAGTGGTTCGATGTAAGAAAGTAGACCAAACAGTTCCTCAGAGCACTGCCCATGATAGATACGGTATAGAATGCTCATCTTAGCGTGTAATTCGCATCTCTATGTGTCTTTTACCGCCTTTACCATGGTGTTCTTAGGAGTTGTTTGAGTTGATACCCGCTGCTGAATTTCACCACCGTACTACACGCCGTAAAATAGCATTCCACCAGTAACGTCCACCACCGTGCGCTTTACGCGTCATTTTTTGCCAGCCACCTCCTCATTGTGCAAACAACATCCCGCAGCGGTATTTCCAAACCAGCACGACATTGAGATCTTCAAGAAACGAGCGTATACCTTCCTAAAAGGCCGGCAACGCATCTCCATTCTTTATGGTCTGTCCATAAGCGGCGGTAATAACTTATCTAGCTACTCTAATAATATCCTCCAACCGATTACAGCTACGGCGGCCAATCTCAACGATCAGCCACGTACGCAGGATATATTATAGTGCTCAAGTGTGTGCGCAAACACAAGTGCACTTCTCTTTTCCCTTACCCTCATATTCCGATGGGACACTACTGTGACACGACCAGAGAGGGATTGGGCGCAGGACCAACGGCTTAACGTGCTTTCCGAGGCACGGGAGTACAAGACCGCCAACTTCCAGACTCCGGGCTGCCACTAAGAATTTCTTACCGAAAACTTAAGTACAAATTTTTTTGGCCCGACCCGGGGATCGAACCCGGGACCTCTTGCATAGCCGTCGCTTTAAAGTGCGACCGATAACCACTGCGCCATCGAGGCAGTCTAGCTACTCTATCACTTAACTTATTGGCGTAATGGGTTCTTTAAATATTTGTTATAATAATTATAATTATAGTAATTTATTACAATTTAAAGATTACATTCGATCCATTATTGTTAGTATGACTTATAATTACGTTAGTAACAAACCTCAGAATAATGGTAGGGACAATCACGGGCCACTGTCCCCTAAATAAACACCTTTACACCCTAGGCGCTACCGACAGCCCCCTATGCAGGGGATGCTTTAGCGCCGAAGAATCAGTCACACACGTGGTCCTGGAATGCGATGCGGTGATCAGACAACGCGAAGAAATCCTCGGATCGGCGGGTCACTCCGCGAAGCCTGTGAAGCTCCCAGGAAGCTTCTGCGCTTCTGGGCGGAGTTAGGCTGGCTAGAATAGCCAGGACCCAACACGCACAATGGACCGAATGAGAGTCTAGGTGCGGAAAAAGGAGTCCACTTTACATTACATTACGTTAGTAACAAGGAATTAACAAAAACAAGTATAATAATGTTTTAAAGTTTTCGCTTAAAACGTCACCGCTCTCCAACTCAACGTACTATAGGTAGGTATATATTTTATTCTGTGGTTAAATTAAGCCTTTTACTCTCCAACCTTCGTGAAATGTATTTTTCACGCCTCAAAACCGCGGACCCTCTCAGGTACAGTGCTACCCGCCAAGTTCAACCCCAGCAATCCGTTAAGCCCCTCCAAATTATTCTGTAGACGTTTGTCTTTTGTCTACACCGATTCAAAGGGGATTTTTTGACCAAAGCCCGTGAATATGGACAAAATTATATTTGGAGTTGGCGAGTTTATTTTTCTCTTTTCGCATTGTTTGGTGGGATTCGCTCACGATTCATCGCCTAAGCGGATTGTAATTAAAATTCATTTGGGCTGGAGTGAATGGTGATCGCTTTTTTTAAGGGCGGGAAAGGGTTGAGCCCTTGTTACATTATAAGTGGCGTATTTGTTTTCATAACAGGTGGATTTTTTTCTTTATCGTTTTAACGACACATTTAAGGTACGACCGCACTTAGGCGTCACGGCGCGTCAAGTGGGCCAACTCTGCCATCCCACGCAGCGACGCGACGCGCCGTACCGCTCTAATGCGATATATTTCAAGATTTTATGTAGCGTCACAAATGCAATAATAATATTTGATCTCTAGTTAATACAAACCTTAAAATAAAAGTCTTAAATCAAAATGATTTCATTTTGATTTAAGCTGCGTCGTGTCAGCGACTGGCGCGAAACCGCGAATGATCAGGACCGATAGAGGAGTCTTATATCGGAGGCCAAGACACGTTTTGGGTCGCTGAGCCTTCCGAGTAAGTTTTTTTTTTTATGCTAGAGGCGACAAACGAGCAAGCGAGTCACCTGATGGAAAGCAATCATCGCCGCCCATTAACATCCGCGATATCAGAGAGATCACTAATGCGTTGCCGGCCTTTTTAAAAGTGAGTACGCTCTTCTCTTGAAGGTCCCTAAGTCGTAGCCTAGCCGTCGGGAAATACTCCCATAGGTAAACTGTTCCACAGAACTGAGGTATGTGGTAGAAAGTTCCGCGAAAAACGCACAGTATTAGACCGCTATCCATCGAGATGATGAGGATGAAGTTTATAACTAGTGGCCCACCCATTTTAAATCTAACCAATAGGTGGCGCTGGGCGTCTGTTACATCGCACTAGTGTTTCGCTTTTTCTTATAAATTGTTTAGAAGGATTATTATTGATGTGAGACTGTCAGTACTAACATATTTTTCTTTTTTACAGGTAAGCATCACTAAATCGGAAGGACGAAAAGAAATGCGGTTTGTAGCATAACCTTTATGATATTCTTCGTTCTGTCCGAATGAGCTAACAAAATCATTAGTAAGCCGAACCGACAAAAAGGACTCTTACATGAAGACCATAGATTATTTAAAGTTGGTACTTAGGTACATTTTTTTTTTCATAAATGTTTGTTAAACCTTTATTAGCTAATTAACCATGGGAGAGCCACGCTTCGGCTCACAGAAAACCAGCATGAAGCAGCACTGCTGTGTTTCGCTGCGTGAGTGAGGGTACCGGAGGCCCAATTCGAGGGAAAGGGGGGTTAAAACGTTGGCAGCGCACTTGTGACTTCACTGGTGTCGTGGGTGTCCATGGGTGGCGACAATTGCTCCCCATCAGGTGATCCGTCAGCTCGTCTGCCACCTATAACATAAAAAAAAATTGATTTAGCTTTTGATGTTTGAAAACAAAAATTTGCCCATACTTTTTTATGAAAAGAATGAAAACTGCTTTATAACATCGTTTTAGTTAACAAAATTTAAAAAAAAATGAATAAGACCCTTTATTTTTATAACATAGCATAGATTTATAAGTAGTTGAGTTTAAAATTGGTACTTATGGGTGTGAAACGTGGATACTGACACTGAAGGAGGAAGGACAATCCACTTATTAAGGTGGACGGAACGAAAATTTTTAGTAAAGACAAGTAAAGATAAACTTTTAAAGCGTGTGTTGCTATTATTTATCATATAGATTGAATATAGCTACGAGAACGTCGGCGCTCAGAAAATGAGTTTCACACTTTTCCCCCACGCGTTTCCACAACGTGCTACAAAATGAGGTTTTTATAAGAAATCTATAATAACTACCCTCGATCAACCGAGCTAACAGCTGTTTACCCAAGAGAATTAAGTATCCATACTCTAAGTTCGAGTGCTAAAGTATTTTTAATACAAGCTTGGCGGCATCGTATTATGATGTGTTTTACACACAAACATACTTTTTTACATTTTACCTTCAAAATATCAGCAATCAGACCGAACCACTTGACGGCCAGTTTCATTTCCGAATTTCGTTTGTAAACAGTCGCCCGTATAGGAATTACATTTAAAATTCGAACACATGCCCTCAACGGGCATGTGCTTCGGCACGTTTCCGCCAGAATTTCAATTCGTGTTTCGCCTTCGCTCGCCTTTTGCCACGTACAGAACGAGTTAAGGATGAATTTGAAATTAGAACGCCACCCTTTTCGAAATTTAAAAAGAAAAGGGTTCGGTGCGTGTTTTCTTTCAAGTTTGGATCTGATGTGCGTATTTTTGAGTGTTAAGAAGGTGACAAATGAAGTTATCTTTCGCTCGCTTCTTTATCAGAATTCTATTTAGTTTTCATATCTTTTAAACAAAGATCGTTATCAATTATTCAATTAAAATTAAATGAGTATTTATTTCAGATTATAATCAATATATTGACCGGATGGCGGAATTGGTAGTGACCCTGCCTCTTACGCCAAAGGTCGTGGGTTCGATCCCCACCCTGGACAAACATTCGTGCGATGATCACTTGTGTTTGTTCGGTGTCTGGGTGTAATATATGTATTTAAGTATATATTTGTGTTCCTCTGTTGTCTGATGTCTGTAACACAAGTGCTTAAGCTACTTAGTACGGAATCAGGTCAACGTATGAGATGTTGTGAGAATTATTATTATTATTATTGTTAGTACAAAGTCTTAATTTTTATAATGTTGTTTCAGCAAATGTATATTTAAAAATTAATAGCTGTAGTACATATTTATTATTTATAAGGAGCTAGATATTTTGCAGAAATGGCTTACATATATAGCGCGATGTATTTGTCGACCATCTATTCCTACAAATTGGAACTAATAATAAAATAAAGTACTGAGATAAAAATGACGCAGCTACTATTGCGTCATAAAAATACTGACAGATGCTGTCAAGTTGACAAATAGCCATAAAACCGGACTTGACAGATGCCATCTAACGGATATTAACTTTCCAATAACTTTGCAATGAGCAATAAAAAATATCCATGTTTCCGATGCGACGTGACCGATTGTAAGTACAAGTTGCGCCCTCGCCGTCCTCAAGGAGGGCGATCGTAAAATGCGTAAAAAACAGCTGGCCCATAAAATAAATCTAGCTTTCGAAGTGAGCTCGCCCGTCTCGTAAAATGAACTCGAACAAATATTCTGAGCGACCTTTGGGTTGATTGAACTTGGGGAATAAATTATATAAATTTAAGTAGGTATCTATTTAGGGTACCATTAGATTATGAAAGATCAAAAAGTGTTATTATATATTTTTTTTATATATATTAAATGGGTTTGCACTTGACCTCATTTCACCTGATGGAAAGTGATAGTAAGGTCGAAGATGTAGCGTGCTTACCCAGAAGAAAACTATTCAATCTAAACTTCAAGAACCCAAATTGTTGCTCTCTGGGAACACAGACGCCGGCAAATTGTTCCATTCCTTAGCTCCAAGCGAAACGCTTAGTACGAGCTGGTGGAACTTCCACAGTGTAAGGGTGGATTCCTGTCGTCTTCCGCAATGTCCGGTGGTAGAAAGGAGAAGGTGGTATCAGGTCGTGAAACTCATTCGAACACTCTCCAAAATGTATCCTATAAAAAACCGATAGACAGGTCACTCTACGTCGGTCGTCGTCGTTATTAAAATCAATTTAAATAAAAATAAAATGTACGTCACTTTTTTACCAGAACGGTGCCTTGACGTCAATGGACTTTCAGAAAAAACACCGTCAAGCCACCTTTTTTTAATAACAAAAAATATATAATAGTATTAAGTAGGTAACTTGGTAATATATAAATAGGTGCTCCGACATAACAGTATACAGGATTTGTATTTTTTTATAGGCGAAAAGCTATTAATTTCCACGATTCCACATCGTTTACATTTTTTTAAAATAAGGAAGTTATATTGACCGGCCTGAGACGGCGAGATTCTGGGATATCGTTTGTAAATGTTTGAATGATGACAAATTTCATTTAAAGTCTATTATCTGTTAAAAATAAGTAAATAATCTTTAACTGTGCCATTATTAATATTTGATTGCAACGAGATACAACGGCATAGTTTCTTTATTCATTCCAAAAGAGGGTCTTAAAAATCTGAATGAAGCACGATACCTAATAAAATTATATTTTGTTTCAAGTTAATCCGCGTACGTACATACGATGTTGCGCTACAAACTAGTGTTAAAATTACAGTGTTGCGTCATTGTAGCTCAACACGTTACGCAACGTGTTACGCAACACCATTTTTTACGATCCACTTTAATATTTGTGTCATGAAACTTTCCGTAGCGCGTATATGATTCAGAGGGCATGTTAAGAGTAACTGCGTAACACTTCGTTTTTGCGCTAAAAACCGATATGGAACGGATCGCGTCGCGATTCTGACGCTATGCCGTGCACACGGAGTAACGCAACATGTTGCGCAACCGTGTAGCGTAACACATTGTTTGTGCGCAGCTTTATTTAGTTTTAAGGTTACTATAGTGTACAAGACTATTTAAATGATAAGGATTCTTGGTCATGTTCATTGATTAATCTTTTGAGTTGTTATTCATAGTAGTCTATTAACTTTCATAATTGTATTTTTTTTCTCTTCTCAATTTAAACTCTGTAACATCATCAATATTTGAAAAGAGTAACTACTGAGTTTCTTGCTGGTGTCTTCTCAGTAGGAATCGACATTCCGAACCAGCGGTAGATATTATGTACTTATTTTGACATTCATAAGTGTTCAAATATACCATCAAAACACAGAAACAGAGATAGTAATACTATTTCAGCTCAGCATTGGAGGCTTAGATCGGTGGCAGGCATAATATCAGTCCATAAGTAGAATGGGCCTCAAAAGTTGGACAAAAATTGTCACACAATGGCGGCCGACCGACGGACGGCGACTACGGGGTAGGCCCAGAAGATGGTGTAACGATTTTTAAGAGTATGTCTAAGATTCGCAAATAAGATCATTGTATAGGGATCAATGAAGGAACTTAGGGGAGGCCTATGCCTAGCTACTGCTAGGGACGGTATAGGTGAACTGAAAAAAAATGGTATGGGTGTGAAACGTAGTTACTGGACACTGAAGGAAGACAATTCACTTTTTGTAGCGGACGGAACAAAATATATTAATAAAGATAAACTTTAAAGCGTGAGTTGCTATTATTTATCATATAGATTGAGTAGCTACGAGAACGTCGGTGCTCAGAAAATGAGCTTCACACTATTCACCCATGCGTTTCCACATTGTGCTAGAAAATGACGTTTTTATAAGAAATCTATGTTAACTACCTTCGATCACCCGACGCTATGCCGTGCACACGTAGTAACGCAACATGTTGCGCAATCGTGTAGCGTAACACACGGTTTGTACGCAGCTTTAGATATTGAGAAATCTCAATTCCAGTCTCTCGTAATCTGTAACTAATCTTCATCGTTTATAAAATACCTGACATACCATCAAAGCACAGTAACAGAGAGATAGTAATACTATTTCAGCTCAGAATTGGAGGCTTAGATCGGTGGCGGGCGTAATCTCAGTCTGTCGGTAAACTCGATCAGCGTTATTACATGGTTGGCTTAAGAAATAAGCCGGGATCGGAATAGGCTTCCGCGCTTCCTTTGTGCCGGGGATGAAAATAATGAGTTTAGAATAAAATGATATTAAGTAATGTAAGGAAGATTGGAGTTCGATTCGGTACGCGAGGGCGATGTCTGTTTCCCTCGGCTTTTTTGTGAGGAAAACAGGATAACGTTCAGACTGGTTTAGATCTGCATGGAAAATATTAGTTGGTATTCTTAGAAGTAAAAGAACTTGTGGGGACTTATTTATACAGAAGTGCTTAAATACATAGTATAGAATCAATTCAATGTATGTGATATTGTATTATTTGTATGTTATTTTACTCGATGCTCTAATATCTTCTGTATCGGATATAACGATTTGAATGGGCGGAGACTAAGTGCTTATCATATTTATTCAAACTACATTGTTACATTGTTACATTGTTATTTTGTAGATTTCCGGGTCAACCTGCAAGTATTTAAAGTACAAAAGAAAATATGTAGATGTACAAAATCTACATTTTTTCTTCTCTGTCGCGACGCTCTTGCCAGAGCGATCGTGGTCACGTTGAGGCGTCCTTGTTGGTGTTAGAGGGGGACACAGCTTTCCTCACGATCTCTCGCCATCTCCCTCTGTTTACAGATTGTATTTTTTGTGCTCTCATGTGACTTTATTGGGAAAATAGCCGCAGAGGTTTCCCCTTGCCTTCTGCGCCAGATATTTTAGAGTCTATTTAGATCCCAAGGTCGCTGTAGCCTCTTCCACCCGATTGCCCGGGCGGGTGTGTGGTTTATACCGCCATTACTCGGTCGCCAGAGCCTCGTTCGTTATCTAGCAGGGGGCACCACGACAACACGGAGGCTGCCGCCACTAGGTATTCATGCGAACCACTGGTGATGCAGGTGAGGATGAAAGTTGGGGCCGGAAAGATGTTAGTTCCGTTCTCCCCCTTTCCCCCCGTCATCAACATTAGTAGATTTCATTTCAGGGGCCTAAGGTGCGTACTTTTATCACTAGCTCGGTGGGAGGGAAAATATCGTGAGAAAACCTGCACCCATTGGATAGTTTTTGTAAATGTGTAACCACGTTTTAGTTGGTTTCCATTCATTACGTATATTTCTTTTTCGTGCTAAATTATAGGTAGGTGTACTTTATAGGCTTCTTACTCGTAATCATTTTCTCACAGGCTTCCAGTAAAGCTCGTACCCTCCCTATAGGTATATCAATTAGATACAACGTTATGCTATCAGTAAATTATTACATGTGGGTAATTTAAAAGAACATGGCACGTGCCATAGGACGAACTGTACTTTACTTATTAAGTACAGTACAGTACTGTACGTACTGTACTGTACTTAGTCGGTAATAATATTGCCCGAGTCAAAACTCACCTTTTAAATAAATAAATAGCAATCCCTTTAAGTTTTCACAGGTCCAGTCATCGGTAGTAGTCGATAATCCGTCTAAGATCCTAATTTATATGAATGTATATCTAGTACTTTATATTATTTTATCCAAGCATAACATATTTATTTATTAGTATATAATATTTTGTTTATTTATGTATTAGCATTATAAATATCTTAATATTTCACTCTTATTTCCCTTTTTCAATATTGCACCACCTACCCCTCCTCTACTATCAAATGTCCTTTGCCTGAAGGTTGCCTGGTAGAAATCGCTTCCAGCGATAAGACCGCCGAAATTGTACAATTAAGTTTCTGTAATGCCTTTTAAAGTTGTGTTTTTTTTTGTGCAATAAAGTATATCTATCTTAATATTCATTCAAGGTTACGCCCATGTCGTCGCTTCGGAGCCCGGGGTACGCCTGGACTAATATCCAGGATTTGGGGAGTCCGATTATTATAATATAGCCACTGTCGTCAGTATTTTGCTACCGTTTGGGAATCAGACCAACTGAATATTCGTATGCTTGTATTCGTTTAAGAAACTATTTGAAACGTGTAGCTTCATGATATTTTTCTTCACCGACAATCAGACTATCACTCTAAAAGCAATCGCTGGTTTGAAGACCCTATGAGGTCTAAGCAAGTTGTCACTAGACAACTCACTCGACAAATAATAGCAGCTTATTATTAGGATCATTTTTCGGCACTTCACTCCACAAATAAACACCAAATTTGTACACTAAAAACAACTAGACACTAATTTAAAACCTTTGACTTGCATCAGCCCACGCGGCTTGTTTTAGCCCTACCCGCCGAATCCAATACTTACTAACTAGGCATTAAAATTTGACAGTCCTTGCAAGTTGAAGTTAAATATTTGTATCAGAACTAAACACGCCAATAGCGAGAAGTGAAACAGACGAAGTAACCACGCCACGCCGTCTGAATCAAAGCTCTGACAGTCCGCCTTAGACATGATACGACTAATTAAGTTTCTCCAGATCTCGAACCGAATTTGGATCTAATCAAAGTGCTTGTAACTTAATACTGCTGTAATTGAAGTGAGTCAATGATGGTAGCTAACCATATGAGCTTAGACGGTTTTGCTACGTGACGTCACGCGTGGGAAATTTAGTTAAGCGTTCAATCGGATGCGTCAATTAAGTTATATATTAGTGATATAGTATAATATTTTCATTGATAGGCAAGTAATGCTGTGATGTGTATGTGTTTTGCAAGAGTACCTACTTCGTAAGTAAGTGAAGTGAAGAGCGGTTTATTTTTCAATAAGTACAGTGGCGAGGTAAGTTCCTTCATCAGCGGGTTCAGTATTTTTTTCCGTTCACACGATGCTCATCCTAAAAATAAATAATTGTAATTGTCATTGTACCTAAAGATTAATGTGACGCCCTGTAAAGGCATGCCTTTACAGGGCGTCACATGTTTACTCTTTTTACACTAAACATCTTTTATTATGTAATGTGACTTGCAATAAATGATTTGAAATTTGACAAAAATGACTTAACTCGTTGATAAAGCAACATAACTTGCTACCGTACTTATTCAAGTTTAAATCGCTCTTAAGAGTAAGTGCCTACTCAGTATTTTTTATATTTAATATAAGATTTTAAACTTTCGCGTTGCATTATACAAATAATGAATGAACACGGGATAAAACGCGCTTATTATAATATGTAAGGACATACCCGTAATAGCATATACTCACAGCTTGACGTTTCGACCGCGTTACAACGGTCGTGGTCACAATACATGTACTTACATTTTTATTTTTTAAATTTTTATTTCTTAAAAAACCAACAGCAGTAATTCCATTAATGCATGTTAAAGGGTACAAATTAATAATATGGTGAATAACCTTATAGGAACAAAAATGAATTGTGCTGTCAACAATTCACAAAACAGAAGCACAAAATCTATATTTGAGTTGTGAGCGTGCATAACTACTCGTCACTGTCTCGACCAACGTGTACACACGGCGTCACGCCAATGTACCCTTTTTGGACTTTGGACCGACCTTATATCTGAGACGCAAGTGCCATTTTTGCATTGCGGGGGGTAACTTGACCTGACGCCGACCGCACAAACATAATAATAACCGCGTTTTGTCCCGTGTACATGAATTATTTTTTATATTTATTTAGAATTTTTTCTTAAGTGTGATGGATTGAGGATTTTTTAAGTGTGTTAGTATAAGGTGTTAAAGTATGAATTTGCCGTTTTATATAGCGATTTTCTTAGAAGTTGTGTTTATCATTGCTAACATTTTTTTAATTTTCAAATGAACTTTTAAAGCTATTACTCCATAATTAACTGTGCTTTAATAGACAACGGTAAGGTCTTGTTAGTTTCACAGAAAAAAATAATATGATATAGGACACCAACGTAACACGACCGGAAAAGGATTGGGACCAACAGCTTAACGTGCTTTCCGAGAGGTACAATACCGTTATCTTCCAGACCCGGGCAGACCGGGAAGAATTTCTAACCTATTACCTAGGTAAGAATTTTACGTTGAAGTTAGGTACCATAATGTCAAAAGATATACAACTAACTCATGTGGACTTTTATATCTCTCATTCTCTAGTAAGCATCACAAAGTTACCCCTATACCTATCTCGAAGGAAGTCGATAAGACCGCGCCCACTCGATGAGTCCCATCGAAGCACCGATGCGAAGCCATTGCAAGCATAGCGGAAGATTTTCAGGGCTGAGCGGCCAGATGGTAAACTGGGCAGGTTAATATATTTATAAGGGGTATCGTCGAGTACCTATTTACCTGTGACTGATATTAGTCTCGGGAAAATGTAGGTAGATACTGCAAAAATGTACAGACATTCAGGTTACTAGAATCTGTCAAAATTCATTAGTTGATATTGAATGGACAATACGACAAAAAAAACATTTTCCGAAATGAAAAATACTTTTTCTGGATAACACTCATAGAAATAAAATAAAAAATCAGAATTTTTAAACAGATATTACAAGAAAAATTTTTTTTATAAAAATCTTCCTGTGACGTCATCACTCGGCATGACAAATTAATAACGCTTTTGCTCACGTTGATTAAAGCAAAAAAAAAGTAAAATCTCTGATAATAAAATGACAAGACAAAATGGTGGCAGTGACAGTAAGTAACTTAAAGTTACCTATTTTTTTTTATTGCTCGTAAAGCACCGACATCACAATACGTTGAGCCTCAGGACTACGTCACTTTCGGCAAATTAATTAATAATTTTAAAAACAAATATTTCAATAAATACACATTTTTAATGATAACTAAAAATATGGGTCATCTTTTTAATCTTTTTTTATTTGAAAAGCGTATAAAAATGTTTATATATTTTTTTTGTCGTATTGCCTATCGAACGTTCCGCGTTGGCTCATGCAATTGATTTTTTTCAAATTAGTTTCTAGTGGTTTTTAGTGAACAATTTTGGTGTTTATTTGTGCAGTGAAGTGCCGCGATGTGAATCTTATAAAAATAATCGTTGCATTATACTGTTTTTAACACTGTTATTGTGTGTCGTGTGAGTTATCACGGACAACTTGCTTGGGCCTAATAGTCTTAAAACCCGAGATTGTGTTTAGAGAGGTATCGGCAGAATCCGTAGGTCGATAAAACGTAACAACGGCGTTTTATTGAGCTTCCTTGCTTCGGAAAGCGCGTTAAGCTGTTGGTCCTGCACTCGGTTCCTCTCCGGTCGTGTCACAGTAGTGTCCCATATGAGGGTAAGGGAATAGAGAGTGCAATAGTGTTTGCGCATACACTTGAGCACTATAATATATCCTGCGTGGCTGATCGTTGATATTGGTAATCGGTTGGAGGGTATTATTAACCTCAGTGTAATTACCGGTTGCATCCCAAGCTGTTACTTCGCAGCCCGGGTCCGCTTAGACCATGATTCAGGATATGGAGAGTCTGGTAATTAGGTATAATAAAGCGACTGCTTTTGCAATCATTTTTAAAAGCTAACCCAGCTGAATCAAAAATAAGTCAGAAACTAGCCAAAGCGTCCAGGTTGCCTCACGATGTTTTCCCTCACTGCCGAGCTTATGGTAGACATAATTTCGTTGATTGTGTCGATTCACCAAATAAATAAACACACAAGTGGGCTCTAAATGACATTGATAAAGAACAGTTCGTTAGATCTAAGCTCTAGGCAGTATATCGTTTCGTCTCCCTCCCACACATGTTGCGTATAGTCTATCTCTATTTCACACCCAATCTCGCCGAGATCACTGTGCGCGCGCACCTACCTTGTTCATGGCCTATTTAGCCTTCGATATGTTTTTATATGATAGGGGTTAGACGGAGCAGACGGATCACCTTTTATTAGACGGATTACCGCTGCTCATGTACCTACAACACCAGATGAGTCACAAGTAAAAATCCAAATTTTGATACTCTGAAATCAGCGTAATGGCGGTCAGAAACCCCACAATCTGGACTGGATCGTTTCCGCTCCAGATTGGTGCTCCGTTCATTCCCAGATGCCACGGTACAAGACTAAAAAGTATGTCATACTTTTTACTACAGCATATGAAAAAAATAATAATGTGAAATATTAGGGCTTTATCTAGCTTTTAAGTGAGTATAGAACGGTTCACGACAGGTGACCACAAAAGGCCAGCGTCTACGCAAGATATCTCATGAAGAAAAGGCGTATGACGAAAAAAAATTTCAATTAAATAAAGAATGTGTTTAGTTTCAGTCCTTTTAATATGTAAAATTGAGAATGAGCCATTTTTTCATGAGTTTACATGCGCAGACGGTCGTAATTTGTGGTCATCTTTCATGAATCGACCTGTATCTATCTTTATTCATAAACGTTAATTACATATTTATTAACTTAAACGGTGTTTTAGAGCAGTTTTGCCGTTTGAATCAAAATAAAATCATACAATATTTTCGAAAAAAGAATGAAAACTGCTTTAAATAACACTGTTTTGGTTAACAAAGATTTAACAAACATTTATGAATTCCTATCTACACGTTACATCAATTATAGATGACTTGCAAGTGCCTACTTTAATTAAGGATGAATTAGCTTCGAGATCTAGAGAAACTTAATTAGTCTCGTCGTCTCTTGGACCAACTGTCAGGTTTACTTTGCCTCAGACACCGTGGTTTAGTCGAACTGTTTGTCTGACGTCACTTCTCAAGTTGTATTTGGTTTTGACTTATTCAATTGTTTTTAATTTTGAAATACTTACTGCCACACTCAATTCCGCATTCAGACTTACATCAAATTAGCTTTAATGTTTACTTTAAGATATAATAGAGATTCGGCGGAAAGGGCTATTACAAGCCGCGTGGGCTGATGTAATTCAAAGGTTTTAAATTAGTGTATAGTAGTTTTTAGTGTACAAATTTGGTATTTATTTAGTGCAGTGAAGTGCCGCAAAGTGATCTTAATAGTAAGAATAGTTGGATTGTATCGTTTTTCATATCTGTTGTGTGTCGAGTGCGTTGTATTGTGACAACTTGCTTGGACCTAATAGTCTTAAAACCCGCGATTACTCTTAGAGTGATATCCGCTGAATCCGTAGGTCGATAAAACGCAAAACACCGGCGTTTTACTGAGTGACTGTGACTTTGACTGACTGCGACTGTTGACTACTTATTCTCAATACGTTACTTGACATTGGCATTTTGTCTTCGGCTAGAGCCATATTTAAAAAAAAGAAAAATATCGACATTTATTTTAATACGCATAAAGACTATCTATTATTATATATTAAGTTAATGAACATTTAGCTTAATGGACAACATTTCATATTTTTAACATGTCCATATTGTTTTTTTAAATGAAAATAGACATAAAATGAACAGACCCATATTTTTTCTTTTTTCAAAATTTGGCCATTTTCATGCATAAAATAATTATTAAAATTCTTTATATTCTAAATAGACGTAAGCGCCAAATGACGTCATCGGACGGCTGAATACAGCGATATTCCTTTGCTTATCATTGTTTTAATAAAAAAAAGGTACTACTGTCAAAGGTAAATAATACTAGTGTCAACATTGTCAACGTCATTCATTCATTCATCGTTGACAAGTTGTCTTTTTTTTGACAGTTGCATGTCATGGGTCTGGCATTTCGTAAATTTAAAACTACAATGTGCTAAGCAAAGAAATATTTTACATTCTGCCGTCCGATGACGTCATCTTACGTTTTTTAGTTTTTAATTTTTTTCTCAGTAAATAAGCAATATAAAAAATTTATAAATATATATTCGCGCAGCGGAAAAGTAAATAAAGAAATGGTATTTTTTGTTTCAGAGCTTAGCAATTTTGAAATGTTGTCCATTGACATCTCTGAGTGTGGCAGTCGTCAATTTAACTAGAAAAAAAATATCACTTATTTTATATGCGTAAATACTATATTTTAATACGCATAAGTATTCCAAATGAATATAAATAAGAATACAAATCAGGAGGCGGCCCCACAAATAACCCACCCCCAAACCTCGACCCCCCTTCTCTTTTCTCTCCTTTCACGTAAAAAATACCGTATAAGGTCCCAAATTTTCAAATAACACCTTCAAATAACAAGTCAAAGCGAGCAATACATAAATTTCATACAACATCTCATACATTGACCTGATTCCGCACAAGTAGCTTGTGTTACGGAGCATGTACGCCGAGGCCTATGGACACGTAAATTTTTAACACAAAAGCCAGATCTCATGAGGCGCGCCTCGCATCCTAAATTTTCTGCTCATCTTCACCATCAAATTTCGCATGAGAGGAACTCAAATAATTTAACAGCAGGAATTATGCTGGTTCGTTAACATAATGTGCAAGGGTGGGAGTTAACGAGAATTCATTAAAAGCACAACGTGAGGGGTAATTACATTATTTTAAATTGGTACAACTTTTTGTGCATGTTGTGTAATAATACACCAAGTTTTGAAGTATGACCGTGGAAGCCACGCTCAGCATGAATGGGCCAGCTCGACCGGAGTGATACCACGGCCTCACAGAAAACCGGCGTGAAGCAGCACTGTGCTGTGTTTCGCTGCGTGAATCCCTCACTATTTTTTTTGTGGTTATTTAATAAATAGTATAAGTGTTTGCCGAGAGGTTGTATCCCTGAATTTGTTATAATAGATCCGGTTTAGTAGCTAAAAGTTATAATCGATTGGCGTCGCTAGTGTGCCCTCATCATCATCATCATCATCAGCCCATTTATGTCCCCACTGCTAGGGCACGGGCCTCCCTCAATCACATGAGGGGTAATTGCCATACTCACCACGCTTGGCAGACGGGTTGGCGAGGGTTCTGATATAAATGTAGAGTTTTCCTTCTCTGGGTGCTGATGATCATGCCAGCAGCTTTACCTTAGTCGCCTTTTACGACACCTCGTTAAGAGTGAGGGTGGCCTATTCTACTCTGCCGGGACCACACGGCGGAGTGTGCCCTACCAACAAATCACTAAGTTAGGTCGTGTCAAATTGGTTTCTCATAGGGAATAGAGAGTGCCCTTGGGTCTGTGCGCACACTTGTGTACTATAATATCTCCTGCGTCGATTTCTGATCGTTGATACGAGCCCGAAATATCGTTGAGGAGGGCATTATTATAATTTTTTCACTTTTTTCCTCTTACTCTTCACAGATTAGCTGTATTTATCAAATTAATTAATAAATCTTATTATTTGGTTCTATAACGAAAGTTAAAGGTAGCTAATAATTACACTACTGCTAATAAACTCAAAATTGTATGGCGCTATAAAATATGGACGGGTACTTAATTAAATTAATTTACCTTATTAATCAAAGTGAAAATTTGTGAAGGGCCTGTATTTATTTATTGCGGCGATTGTACTTGTAGCCAGACCCCTCGGGTAATCTTTTAGAGGTGACTTTGTAAAATAATGCTAATTGTACGAATGAACATTTACGAAGTTTATTTTGACGATCCGTTTAGAACAGTGGCAGTGAACGCTGCCTTTGATCCAAGGGTGGCGACTTCGATCACCGCACAGTAAAAACACTGGTATGCATTAAGGTTACGGGTAGGGCACTTTAATTTTAATTTTTGACAATTTCGGGGTTACAACCTCTCGACAAACACTCATTATGATTTTTTTAATCAGCCTATAAACTGTCTCACTGCAGGGCAAAGGCCTTCATCATAGAAATCAAGTTATCACTACTGTGATGGGATTAGGCTTAATCACCACGCTTGCCAAATGCGGATTGGTGATCACAAACCCGAGCTATGTCCGAAAAATTCGAAACATACTTTTCGCTCGACCCGGGAATCGAACCCAGGACCCTGAGATCACGGCCCGGTACTTAAACCACTAGACCAACAGGGCGTCACAAACCCGAGTCACAATATAACAAGATCTTGCACCTTGGTCATGTATAGTCCAAAGGATTATGAACTTCAAGTGGCAGTGGACAAGGCAGATTGTAGAATATTTTCAAATTGAGGTAGCGTACCCACCGGTATTAGTCGCAACCTTGGTAGAATAAGTGGCTCTTGTTTTTATATTGGCACGGTAATCGCAAACACACAAAGTTACAAATCGTCAGTGAAGTTCTAACACTATGTAAGTCATTTTAAGCAACTTTTCAGGAAAGCCAAAAAAACTGATCAGAGACTTACGTGCTATTTCCATTAGAATTCATTGTTGACTTCCGTTCTGTTACCTTTTCAACATTTAAAAGGTTTATGATGGCCGCAACTGAATTCGGATTGATAAAAACGATCCGTCTTATAAGTCTAACGAATGGCATCAAAATGTCATAACCGACACCAGCAAATTAGTAAAAAAAAAAAAACTAAATTGTGACTTACGTGGTCATCTCGAAGCGTAGGTCATTTTAAGACTTCCGTGCTGTTACTTTTTCGTAATTATAAAGGTATTTATTGGTCGTATCTCGATTCTGATTGGGCGAAATGTCGCGTCTATCGATTCTCTAGCGAATGGCATCAAAATGTCAAGACCGCAAAAAATGACTTACGAGGTGTTAGAACTTCACTGACGAAATGTCATACAGTAGGTACTGGTAGCCCCCAAACTAGGTAATCCTGTCTCTTGGGGACTAGAGTTGATGTTTTACATTAAGTACGGCGTTGTTAGCTTAAATAGAATGTTTCTTAATTAACATGGTATCACAAAGCGTTTATGAATAAGATCGTAAGGCTTATGTTAATACTCGTATGTATATAAACGAAAATAACTGCTAATAGTATATCTTTGATCCTGGGTTTTCAGGCATGTCCATATTATTTGAAAAAATCGCAAGCAACAAAAATAGTTCTACCTACTCCGATCATTGATAAAATAATGATAGGACTCATTGAAAACAAAGGCATAACTCGCACCCTCATATTGGATTCATAACATTTATCGCCAAGAAAGTTAATTAAAAACTCTCAAACACTCGAGTCACACGTCAATTACTCAATCGAAATATTCGGAATGGGTGACAGGGCTCTTTACTGATTCAACACATCGCTCGCACATTCTAGGGGGTGGAAAACTTTTTCAATTAAGACCCTTCGGTCGATCGCATTGAAATTCCAACATTATTTCTGAGGTACATCTGATAACGGATGTTTGAGATCTGCGGAGTTAAAATTCCTGTTTGACGAAATACCATAATTAAATTTTCATTAATCTTTACTCTCCTTGCGTGAAGAATGAGATCCACAGGGGAACCAAGGTCACGTATAGCCCAAAGGATTATGAACTTCAAGTGGCAGTGGGCAAGGCAGATTGTAGAATATTTTCAAGTTGAGACAGCGCAACTACAGATAGTTGCAGCCTGATTAGATTAAGTAAATAAACGTGACTATAGCCAATAGAATGGGATAGTAGAATAGGCCCGCCCCTCACTCTTACCGATGTGTCGTAAAAGGCGACTAAGGTAAAAGCTGCGTTTTTTTTTTTTTTTTGTGACATGATCATCAGCACCCAGAGAAGGAAAACTCTGCATTTATATCAAAACCCTCGCAACCGTCTGCCCAAGCGTGGTGAGTATGCAATAATCCTCATGTGATGAGGGGAGGCCCGTGCCCAGCAGTGGGGACTTAAATGGGTTGATGGTGATGATGATGATGATGTTGACTTAGCCAGTTATTCATTCGTTCGAACCCCAGGTCGGCCAAAAATTTGTAGGTATCTGAGATTTTCTGTTCAAATAATCTCATTCCCGAAGTCTGGAAGTTGGCGGTCTTGTACCCCCGTGCCTCGGAAAGCACATTAAACCAATCACTAAATTAGGATATGTCACATTGGTTTCTCATAGGGAAAAGAGAGTGCCCTTGTGTCTGTGCGCACACTTGTGTACTATAATATCTCCTGCGTCAATTTCTGATCGTTGCTACGAGCCCGAAATATCGTTGAGGAGGGACATTATTATTATTTTTTCACTTTTTTCCCCTTACTCTTCACAGATTAGCTGTATTTATCAAATTAATTAATAAATCTTATTATTTGGTTCTATAACGAAAGTTAAAGGTAGCTAATAATAACACTACTGCTAATAAACTCAAAATTGTATGGCGCTATAAAATATGGACGGGTACTTAATTAAATTAATTTACCTTATTAATCAAAGTGAAAATTTGTGAAGGGCCTGTATTTATTTATTGCGGCGATTGTACTTGTAGCCAGACCCCTCGGGTAATCTTTTAGAGGTGACTTTGTAATATAATGCTAATTGTACGAATGAACATTTACGAAGTTTATTTTGACGATCCGTTTAGAACAGTGGCAGTGAACGCTGCCTTTGATCCAAGGGTGGCGACTTCGATCACCGCACAGTAAAACATTGGTATGCATTAAGGTGACGTATAGGGCACACTAGTGACGCAATTAGATTTTAATTTTTAACAATTTCGGAGTTACAACCTCTCGGCAAACACTCATTATTATTATTTTTTAATCAGCCTATAAACTGTCCCACTGCAGGGCAAAGGCCTCCATCATAGAAATCAAGTTATCACTACTGTGATGGGATTAGGCTTAATCACCACGCTTGCCAAATGCGGATTGGTGATCACAAACCCGAGCTATGTCCGAAAAATTCGAAACATACTTTTCGCTCGACCCGGGAATCGAACCCAGGACCCTGAGATCACGGCCCGGTACTTAAACCACTAGACCAACAGGGCGTCACAAACCCGAGTCACAATATAACAAGTTCTTGCACCTTGGTCATGTATAGTCCAAAGGATTATGAACTTCAAGTGGCAGTGGACAAGGCAGATTGTAGAATATTTTCAAATTGAGGTAGCGTACCTACCGGTATTAGTCGTAGCCTTGGTAGAATAAGTGGCTCTTGTTTTTATATCGGCACGGTAATCGCAAACACACAAAATTACAAATCGTCAGTGAAGTTCTAACACTATGTAAGTCATTTTAAGCAACTTTTCAGGAAAGCCAAAAAACTGATCAGAGACTTACGTGCTATTTCCATTAGAATTCAATTGTTGACTTCCGTTCTGTTACCTTTTCAACATTTAAAAGGTTTATGATGGCCGCAACTGAATTCGGATTGATAAAAACGATCCGTCTTATAAGTCTCTAACAAATGGCATCAAAATGTCATAACCGACACCAGCAAATTAGCAAAAAAAATAAAAAACTAAATTGTGACTTACGTGGTCATCTCGAAGCGTAGGTCATTTTAAGACTTCCGTGCTGTTACTTTTTCGTAATTATAAAGGTATTTATTGGTCGTATCTCGATTCTGATTGGGCGAAATGTCGCGTCTATCGATTCTCTAGCGAATGGCATCAAAATGTCAAGACCGCCAAAAAATGACTTACGTGGTGTTAGAACTTCACTGACGAAATGTCATACAGTAGGTACTGGTAGCCCCCAAACTAGGTAATCCTGTCTCTTGGGGACTAGAGTTGATGTTTTACATTAAGTAAGGCGTTGTTAGCTTAAATAGAATGTTTCTTAATTAACATGGTATCACAAAGCGTTTATGAATAAGATCGTAAGGCTTATGTTAATACTCGTATGTATAAACGAAAATAACTGCTAATAGTATATCTTTGATCCTGGGTTTCCAGGCATGTCCATATTATTTGAAAAAATCGCAAGCAACAAAAATAGTTCTACCTACTCCGATCATTGATAAAATGATAGGACTCATTGAAAACAATGGCATAACTCGCACCCTCACATTGGATTCATAACATTTATCGCCAAGAAAGTTAATTAAAAACTCTCAAACACTCGAGTCACACGTCAATTACTCAATCGAAATATTCGGAATGGGTGACAGGGCTCTTTACTGATTCAACACATCGCTCGCACATTCTAGGGGGTGGAAAACTTTTTCAATTAAGACCCTTCGGTCGATCGCATTGAAATTCCAACATTATTTCTGAGGTACATCTGATAACGGATGTTTGAGATCTGCGGAGTTAAAATTCCTGTTTGACGAAATACCATAATTAAATTTTCATTAATCTTTACTCTCCTTGCGTGAAGAATGAGATCCACAGGGGAAGCCAAGGTCACGTATAGCCCAAAGGATTATGAACTTCAAGTGGCAGTGGGCAAGGCAGATTGTAGAATATTTTCAAGTTGAGACAGCGCACCTACCGATGGTTGCAGCCTTGATAGATTAGGTAATAATGTGACTATAGCCAGTTATCGTTCGTGGTCTTAGTAAAGATTCTCGCTACATGTATGTGAGCACATATATAGTTATAGATCATAGCAGCGGGTTTTTAACTCACCACGCTTGGAATCACTCAAGAAAGTAGTCGTATTTTACCTTGAATTCTACTTTTTGCACTAACGTCCTCCATTCGTGTTCCTCAGTAGCCTGTTTCTCACAACGAGATGGGTGTATGTCACACTGCTTCATTTGCCGCTTGAGCATATTATCGCCATGCTCGTGCTTTTCCTTCTTAAGTTTATAGTAAATACTATCTAAACTAAAAACGAAACCCAACTAAAATTATATTCAAACAAAGTAATTTCAGACACGGAAATGTCTGGGAGACAGAAACGCCAGTTTTAGGATCTCCCGTGACGTTAAGTGAACGTCCATACAGGGTGTGTCTGGGTGATTATCCGATATTTGATCTTCCGGTTTCTTCGCGTCTGATTTCCATGGGCTCAAAAATATTGTTCAAATTAGAAGTTTATGTTGAAATCAGAAGAAGTTTAAATTAAAAGAAGGGAAGGTATCTTTACGTGTTCTTATTTCAATTTCAAATTCTAATTTGGACAATATTTTTGAGCCCATGGAAATCAGACGCGAAGAAACCGAAAGGTCTAATTTCGGAGAATCACCTATCTGTAAACATTAACATCCCTTTAACTATGTGTTCTATCAAACATTATGAACAACATTTTTTCTATGATTTTTGGAAAATTGCATAAAAAAATCAAGTTTTCATACAAAGTTGGTCACGTGACTTGGTCATTTTGTATCGGGAGTCGAAAAAATTGTCGAACGTATATCGAAAAGTCATAGAACAAATGTTGCACAGAATGGTTGGTAGAACACGTGGTTAAAGGATGTAAATGTCCACAGGTATACTCTGTATAGTACAAAAGAAAAGCAATGCGTCGGGGTCCCGTAGGCCCTGCGTAGCCCGCGTTTTTATCATCGTGACAGACATGGCGGCTACCCTTGGGACACCGAAACAGGAAACAAAGTCATACTATTTATGAGAGTAGTATTACGATTGCAAACTCCCAAATAATAATTTTCAATAGCAAAACCCATCACAGCTAAGTAGTCATCCAATTCGTTGAATGTAGGAAAATCATTGCCCATATGTCGGCTAAAATAAATTTTGTCCTATTTCCCTTTGCAGCTTTAATGGTACGGTCGTATGATAAATAGTGTAGTTTTATTAAAACCGTTTGATTTATCGCCCTATACTTTAATAGTTGGCGGTGAAATACTAGTTTCAATACATTTTTGGGCTTCACATTTAATAACAAGAAATTGTTATGTTAATATTTTAGTATAAAATTGTAGTTGTAGGAATGAAAATTGAGTCAGATCAATATTCTTTTAGATTTTTTAATTCAAATCCATCGAAGAATGTACTCGAAATAGATTAAAATTAATTTATACATATATATTCTGAAAAATTGCACAGCTACTTGTAATTATAACGAATGTTCTTGTAATATCTTTTATCTAATGTCCTTTACCTGATAAGACCGCCTAAATTGTACATTGTATCTCTGTATACCTAGCTTTTTAGTTTTGTATGTTGTGCAATAAAGAGTATCTATCTATCTATTATATATTTTTAAACATAATGAATTTGTTTGGGTTTCATTAATATTTTTAAAATCTAAAATTGTTTTTGCGTGTAATGTAGTGTAAGTTGGTATACTGTAAACCTGATTTATGCAATAAATTTATTCTTATTCTTATTCTAATGCCCTAATCGGAATTTTTGCTCATAGGGATTGATACAAACAATCGCAATAAATCAGTAATCGGCATGGCGACCATCTTACCATCGAATCACGATTATTGTCTCGTGCAAAATATGTCCACGTATGTACAGATTGCATTAGGGACCAAGAACTAGTAATTTCTTTTGATGACGAAGGTGGTTCCGACACGTCAAGCGAGTGTTGTTATTTTTCAGATGAATAAGATGCATATTATTATTTAAATTTAAAAAAAAAATATCTATAACATATACTTACAAACTAAGGAAATTAAAATGATAATAATATGTTCTATTTATAAAAATTCGAAATATTATGTGAAATAAAATTCCCTCTCTCATATTGCAGATGCCCTTACAGGGTCTATAGTGATTGCTATTATGTTATCATTATATCACCTGAGCTTGGACCTTGTTGACCAATTCACTTTGTTCCTTTTTTTTATAGTGGCACAGCATATTGGCCTGATGGTAAGCAAGGGAAGAGCCCAAGTTGCAATTACAACGGAAGCGTTGTCAAGGCATCACCTCCGTTGGCACCGCCATACTGGTCCGCGAGATGCTTCTTAACGTTTCGTTTGAAGGAATCCATATTGTAGAAAGAAGTAAATACATGCGCCGTCAACGAGTTCCATTTCTTGATGGTACGGCAGAAATAAGACCTGCCAAGTTTTTTAGTCTGTGATTGGATGTTTTCAACTGTGAAGCGGTGACACCGTTGTCCAGCGCGTGTAGTTCTGTGACGGAATAGGGCAGGTGGGATGAGGGAGAAAAGCTCTTCAGAGCATTCACCATGGTAAAGACGGTAAAAGACGCTAAGCGACCCGATGTATCTACGTAGTTGAAGAGGTTCAAGGGAACTAGTGACCTCTTCGTCACCTATAATGCGTACAGCCAGTCGCAATCTGTCGAGAGCATCTATGAGGTATTTAGCGGAGCCATCTCAGAGATGCGAGAAGTACTCCACGCATGCCCGGACTTGAGTCTTGTATAAAAAATAGAGTTCGTCCGGTGTGGTGAACCTGCGCACTCTGTTCAGGATCCCCAGTTTTTTTGATGATGTCGAGATGAGGCTCTCGACATAAGATTGCAGCGAATTTCCATGCTCAACATGCTTAGGCTAGTACGTAGACATAGTTTTACTTCATTGGTCAATAGTTTATGTATTAACTTACTTTATCTGTTCTTGTTTCACTATTTCTTTCCTATGTATCATCGTGCAATACCTATTTAATGTTTTGTGTCCTATCCCTGTGATTCTTATATGCGGTCAATAAATGTTTACTTACTTACCTAAGTGTACACTATGGTCGCAATAAAGATATTAAGTATTGAGTAACTCAAATGCAATGCAATTTAAAAGTTTTAAGTCTACCATATTTTTTCGAATGATAATAATAAGTTAACACTTATATTATATTCGATAAAGAATATTTACAGAAAAGAGACTCAGGCATATTATATTTCGAGACAGTTATCTAGTGAATAACCTTTTTCACACTCAGGCTCGAGTCGACTAATCTTTTTCCATGGTATAATCCATTGTGTGGTATGACACCGTTATACCATAGAAAATTTCTCGAATAATATTTCGTCGAATCGGGTCTTAGAAGAAATCAACAAGATTTAATAAAAAACGGTTTCAACTAAATCCATAGAACAATAAAACTCTAAATACTGTCATTTTGTTGAGAGATTCCAAGATACGTAAGTGACTTTACCTACTTTATGTTATTGATGCATATTAACAGCACATAAAAAATGCGACACTAATACATTACCCTGCGGTACCCTACCAGTTACCTCCAGTGCATTACCCCACACTAAACTTGCATAGTTACTTCCTAATACTGCCAAGTAATTCTGATTTCAAACTCCCGAAGTTGCCTGCCCTGCATCGCTCGGCCTTAAATCTTTGAAACGACGACTCACAAGGGACTCTGGGCATATTCTACTCCAAATTGGATAACACCTACCCTGTGGGATTCCCCTACTTTATAGCTAGCTGATTCCAGCAAACTTAGAGCTGTAAGTTATGGAAATTCCATCCTCGCCACCGAGCTCCGTTCATTAATACCACTGGCTAAAACTTCGATTTGATTAGATTTTTAATTGGTTTAGTCTAGCACAGTTGGTTTTCCTGCTACATTATCTTAGTTGGCTATGGAAGGTTTTTCTGCTTTATGGTTTGGTAGTTCACAAGGAAACTCTTTTTGATTTCATTATTTGTGTTCATCGATGCGTCCACACTTCGCTTTAGGACTCACCGGACGACTAGCCACGGCGAGGGATTTCATTCTTACATGGTAGAAATGCGCGCACGAAGCAATTCGTTTCCATATTTATAACGCGGACAGCTAAGCAACAAAAAACTCACTGCTGAGGTCTGTTTTTCATGGCCTCTATAATCTTGACATATTGAAGGCAAGAGTCAACAGGGATTCTAGGCAAACGCGTATCATCCTAGACCTCACTGTCGCTTTTCATAAAATACAAAAAAAAACATCCGTTGGAAGTTTAACAAAAAAACATCCGTTGGTTGGACTGATCCGACTAATATTTTTCCATGGATAAATCTATGGCTATACTTTATACTAAGTATCGGTTTAAGATTAGTCAAATTGGGTCTAGAGTTCGCGTTACCAAAGAAGCTCTACGACCGGCGTCACTTCTGTCACTGTCAACATTTAAATTTGATCTGAAATTTTTGTTCGTTGTTTTTCCGCGGGACATTTTTCGTGGAGCGGACTCTAACTTGTTTACTAATCCTAACACGTGCATCAAAATAACTTTTCATTTCACTCGCATATCTATAGCAAGCGTTCTCGTGCATGAGCTTATTGCGGTTTTATTGGGATATATTTGTTTTCAAACATTTTCTCGCGAGTTTCCGAGTTGTAGGTCAATCCGCGTTCCGTTGGTCGGTGTTCCATACACTGGCAAGGTTTAAAAAAGGTTAGTATTACTATTCGTCTCTATCATGTCCCACAGCTAGGCAAAGGCCTCTCTACTCTTTCACCACTTCTTAACATCAGAAATAAACATAGGCTTGCCGTCCCGGTCCTCAGACTTCATAAAATCGGTAATTCGTTTGTTAAGTATTAAGATTAAGATATTTAATAAGCTACCACAAAATGTCATTAAGTCAGGTTTTAATATGAGACTTAAACTTATCCAGTGATAGGTCACTGGATAAGTTTAAGTCTCATATTAAAACCTGCCTAATGAAGAGGTTACTATAGTGTACAAGACTATTTAAATGATAAGGATTCTTGGTCATGTTAATTGATTAATCTTTTGAGTTGTTATTTATAGTAGTCTATTAACTTTCATAATTGTATTTTTTTTTTCTCTTCTCAATCGAAACTCTGTAACATCATCAATATTTGAAAAGAGTAACTACTGAGTTTCTTGCTGGTGTCTTCTCAGTAGAAATTGACATTCCGAAACAGCGGTAGATAATATGTAATATTTTGACATTCATAAGTGTTCTGTGTGGACCTAAATTGAATAAAGAATTTTTATCTTTTTTTTTATCTTTACCACATTTCTCGATCTTCAGCCACTGTGGTCCAGTTGGGTTTTCGGTTTTCGGGCTCCCATTCTGTGGCTATTCTAGCCCAAAATGTATCTGGTATGCGGTAGACTTGACCGGCCTAGTCACACATCAGTTTAGCGGCTCTTGTGGTTTTTAAAAAGGTTGCACGGTAAAAATTACTTTGGTATTCCCATATACTTAAACCGATATTAATAACAGCTCAAACTGTTACAAACGAACGTAAATCATATGAAACTTTCCGGGAGTTTTCCGCGAAGTTCGTAAATGTAAATAGGGAGCATTATTTTAGCTTCAAACTTCGGATATTATTATTGTTTTAATATTGCAATTTAATCTGGAGTCTGTATCAGTGTATACTTTATTTCATATGAAAAACTAAGATTAGATACTAAAACCTAGGGGTTAGAAAAAACAGCGCAACATACTCTACCTACATGTCTACATGTTTCGGTGAAATGATTCTGAACGTGGTACTCGTCATGTCAAATAATTAAACAATAAAGATATTTGATATTTTTATAGCAATCTTATGCAATTTATTCTTAAGTTCAGGTGTGGGTCCAACTTGAACACGAGATGAAACTTTTAAGTGTGTTATTTACTTAATAAAGATATTTTTATCTAGGTATACATTTTTGTTATAAGTTTAGGCCTAACATAAATGCCATTATAATTGCATGCAGGCACCTTGGACTTTTCAAATCTATGAGATCATTTCTACCATTAGCCCGGCGGTGTGGGAAAACATCGTCAGGAAACCTGCATGTTTCGGATAGTTTCTAAAACGTATAACCAAGATTCAGTTAGTCTGGCTCCCCTGATAAAGGGTTGTGAAAGTCAGACGGCAGTCGCTTCATTAGCCCAGACTCCCCAAATCATGAATCATGGTCTAAGCGTACTCTGGGCTCCAAAGCGACCGCTTTGGACTTAATCTGGAATCACATCACTTTTGTAGATTGTATTTCTGTTATAGATAGATATACCATGTACGAGTCTACAAAATAGTAGGTAATATTGTAAACTGGATAAATAAGAGAAAACCTACCCTTATTACGAATACGACATTTCTTTCCTCTACCCAAAGGTTGTCTGGAAGAAATCGCTACAAGCGATAAGACCGCCTTATTGTACTGTCTGTTGCTGTTGTATCATGCTTGTATTTTATTTTTGTGCAATAAAGAATTTCTATCTACCTATCTATTTACCTTAGTCGTTTTTTAATTAATATCTTACCCAATGTTTTATTGCTTGTGTAATTAATAAACAAATAAAAGCATGCTATGAACAAGATAAGTATAAACGAGATGCAAAAATCACTTCTCATACAGCAAGCCACAAGTTGCGCAGCCAGACTTGATTAATTAACCTAAGTTTAATTAAAGAGCTACCGTGACGCACCACACGTCCTCGCTGGAGATTGTCAATGGCGCTGTTTTGTTTCGCGACACATTCATTAATTTTGCGGAACATGTTGCAACTTTTAGGGGGTGGAGCTGTGAAATTAACGGACCATTTAGAAAGGACATAAGCTACAAACTGCAATGTGATAGTATAGACCCACATGATGGGAAACTTAACTGCGGAAAAAGCAATTTAGATTGTGCAAAGAAAAACACTTCATTTAATTGGCTGTTTTATTGTTTAAAATGTGTGTGCATATGCGTGTGTGTGTGTATGTGGGCGCGCGAGTCTGTGGGTGTGTATGTGTGTGTAAGTGTAAGTATGTGTTTGTGTGTGAGTGCGTGACTCCTCACGCACACGGAGCCCAATTCTCGTGCTTGTGGCATTTATTATCATACGACATATATCACTAAAACATCGTTTTTTTGTATGGTTTTCGGGTGATATCCGCCATGTTTTCAAAATATCACGGGCACGAGGATTGGACTCACGATACGATATAGATACTGGTAAAAGAACCCTTCGATATTAATGTTAGAGTCGACCTCCTGTGTCTATTTATTTTGTTCAGTGATTCCTCAATGTATTTTCTCACTCACACAAGCATGTTACGCGTTAACGTTCACGAGTTTATGACTGTGTCATTAGAAAAGATATGTTTGATACATTTTGTTGAGAGTGTCCGAGGTGTACCTTGAGTGTTTTTTTATGATGTAGGATAAGTGATTATGGACAACAGCAACGTCAAATGAGTCACACGCTAGATAGCGTGTGACTCATTTGAAGGTAGATATACCTTTCTAACCTACCGATACCTTTCTAAAAAGGAGTACGCTCTTTTCTTGAAGGTTTGCAGACGATCTGCCATCGGTTCGGAAAACCTTGAGTGTTACTTGTACCTATATTAACACTTGTAGAAGCTTATAACGTGCCACTTCCCATCGATCCAATACCCTTTAGCCTCTTGTCTTCCAACAGAATATTGAGATATTCAACCCGGTTAAACAAGCAATAGACATTTTCCAATATCTAGATTACAGGGCTCGAGTTGCTTGTTGAATACTGGGCAACTATCGGTGAAAGCTTATCTTGGCAATAGATGTGTTACTGAATGCTTGGTCGGTCAACTAGCCAATTGAATTTTGTTTCAACAATGTCATTAATTTTAATATGGCTTAGCCGTGTGGTCCCCGGCAGAGTAGAATAGGCCACCCTCACTCTTACCGAGGTGTCGTAAAAGGCGACTTAGGTAAAGCTGCTGGCATGATCATCAGCACCCAGAGAAGGAAAACTCTGCATTTATATCAAAACCCTCGCCAACCCGTCTGCCAAGCGTGGTGATTATGGCAATTACCCCTCACGTGACTGAGGGAGGACCGTGCCCCAGCAGTGGGGACTTAAATGGGCTGATGATGACCCCAGGCTCCGGAGTGACAGCTTGGGACGCAACCGGGACAAAACCCTTGCATGTTTCTTTTTTATGTGATAAGTGGCAAACGGGCACACACAGCACCTGATGGTAATCATTGCGACCCGTTTGAAACAGCGGTAGTAAACGCTGCCTTTGGTCCAAGGGTTGCGCGGATTCGATCCCCGCACAGTACCTACAAATATTTGTGTGCATGAAGATGTCTGTTTGTGTTGGTCTGGGTGTTTTCTATGTATTATAAGTATGTATTTACATCCCACTGTTGATTCTGATATCCGTAATACAGGTGCGCAAGCTACCTATCTCGGAGTCAGATCAATGTATATGATGTTATGAAATATTTATTTATTTGTTGCCGCCACCTATGGACACCTGCGACACCAGTGGAGTCACAAGTGCGCTGCCAACCTTCAAACCCCCCTCTCCCCGGATCAGGCCTCCGGTACCCTCACTCACGCAGCGAAACACAAAACAGTGCGCTTCACGCTGGTTTTCTGTAAGCCGGATAATTCATGCTCTCTCCCACTGTCAAACGGGATGATGATGATGGGAATGTCAAGAATTTCATTTACGACATATGTAGAAAGACAATGTGACAGATTATAACCAGAAAACCCACTCTTCGACTCTCCAGTCGAGCCGGCCCGTGATAGCAGGGCCTCACAGAAAACCAGTGTGATGCAGCGCCTGCTCTTTGTTTCACTAAGTGAGTAAGGAAACCGGAGGGACAATTCTTGGAGAAGAGGAAAAGGTTGGTAGCTCTCTTTGTGTCTCCATTGATGTTGGAAATGCCTAAGGGCGGCGGCAATCGCTAACCATTAGTGATCCATTTATTTGCCAACTACGAGTATCATATAAAAATTTAAATTACATGGCCTGTGTTGCTTATTGAATACTAAGCAACTGACGGGAAAGCTAATTTTTACCAATGGATGTGTTACTGAATGCTTGTTCGATCAATTAGCTAATTTAATATTGTTTAAGACAATGTCATTTTATCTACGACATAGAAATACAATAGGATGAAAGTATGACATTAAAAGAGAAAATCTCTTGGTTCCGTAGGTGCTTAAGGAAGCCATTTTATATTTTAAATCGTGAGAGAGCCACGCATTAGAATGAATGGGCTCGACTGAAGTGATACCACGGCCTCTCAGAAAACCGGCGAAAAGCAGCACTTCGCTGTGGTTTGCTGAGCAAGGGTGGGTACTATCCTGGAAATTTGTCCAATACTTATAAGAATTTTTAAAAATAAACTAGTTAACCCTTAGATTGCCTTATTAAACTTTAGGGAGGAAATATTAATGAAGTGTGCAAAATTGCACAATACCAGAAGTTTAGCTCTAACAAAAATTATAAGGAAAGTTTGCTTGTTTTTTAACAAACTTTAAACAAATTTGTCTTTTGTATTTATGGTCAGCCTTTGAGTGTCTTAAGATGCTTCTAATAATGTTTCCATCAGTTACTCTACGGTTTCCATGTTATTGTTTATTCAGTTTTGTAGCCCGCGTTCCGAGGTAATATTCTAATTTACTAAATCAGAAGAAATGCTGGCCAAACATATCAAAAAAAGCAAAATAGCACCAACTCCATTTTCAAATTTCGAATTGAAAAAGTAACTGGCCGGCTGGTTTTTTTAGCCGTCGCGCATGCTATCAATCAGAGTGCGGACCTCGGTTATTCATCGTCCGATGCAGTCTTTGTGTCAATGTCAGGGGTCAGCCATCTTTGAAACGGTACGTTTTGCCGCTCAAAGGATAGATGGAACGGTGAACTGTTGGCGTTTGTTCTGACTCTTTTGAAAAAAGAACGTTTTTGCTTTGGCAGAGTACGATCGGATAGTTATGTTAAATATTTTAAACATTATTGCAACCAACTAAACTTAACTTTGACTGAAGAGTTCGTGAAGATATTGACTATATAGATATTGTCTATATAAATACTTTTGCTGTGGACATACCTTCACAGCTGAGCTGCAACAGTTTTTCCTTATCCAGTCACTACTCAAACTCATCGTATATCTCGGTTCATCCAGAGTCATGGGCAGAATCTGGCTATATTTAATTTCGCTTAGGAAAATTTAACACTTACCTACATAAATAGATACCGTTTATTAAATACACTGAATATTTTTACAAAAAAAAAAACTTTGCCTCTTAATCAAAAATTATAGCCACCTTATCCAGGAGACAATATAAGTTGGATTGTAAACTTTTCCAATTAACCCAGTCGAAACGGGACTTCTGGAATGAACGCGTAAATTCCAAAAATTCCACTCCCGAACTCGTGACGTCACGGAATTTAGTTATGAAATACGTTACGTTCTCTCCTCAAATGACTGAATTCGATGAATACTTTTTTAAATTTTAAATTTCGAACGCGGATGGGGTGCGTGCGATCGGATTACCATAACATGATCGTTAAATGCGTATTTGTATTCGAATTCTAAGCGTTTAAAGGAATAAATGGAACGGTAAATTTTACCGCCGCATTTTGGAAGACAGGAAAATGTATTCACGGTGAGTTTAAAAACTTTTTTATGCATTCGATGGTAACAGCTGAGGAAGCTTAAGCATAGCGCGTAAGTTGATATCGATGAATAAATCATATGGATTTATGACAATATTTTTCATCATCATAACCCACACGTGTTTGGTTGCTTAAGACTATCTGTATTGTTGTTGTGTATCTGTGTTGTGATGTCTATAATAATAAATGTTTTCTTTCTTTCTTTCTATTGTAGTATCATATTATTTCATACCTTAATTATCCTTGTTTCTTATTTTTTTTATGCAGCCTATAAACTGTCCCACTGCAGGGCAAAGCCCTCCATCATACAAATCAAGTTATCGCTACTATGATGGGATTGGGCTTAATCACCACGCTTGCCAAATACGGATTGGTGATCACAATCCCGAGTATGTCCGAAAAATTCGAAACATACTTTTCGTACTACCCGGGAATCGAACCCAGCACCCTGAGATCACGGCCTGGTACTTAGGCCACTAGACCAACAGGGCGTTATGATATATTGTTTCTTATATAGCAATAAAAATAATCATATTTCTGTGTATATCAGAAGTCAATACTACCCTGTCGAAATAACTACCATACGATACGGCAAAATATTCTTTTTTTTATGTGATATGTGGTAGACGAGCAGATGGATAGATGGATGACCTAATGGTAAGCGATTGCCGCCGCCCATGAACACCCGTGACAGCAGTGCGCTGCCGACCTTTAAACCACCCTTTCCCCCGGTTTGGGCCTCGGGTACCCTCACTCACGCAGCGAAACACAGCACAATGCTGCTTCACGGTGGTTTTCTGTGAGGCCGAAGCGTGACTCTCCCATGTTTTTTAACCATTTCTAAAATAATGGGACAAAAGTGAACAGTTTTCTTCGTTGTTAAATTATATTGAACAGAGTAAGAAGTAATCAGAAGGAAATAACTGTTTAGTAATACAACTTGAATTTAGAAATGACTTGAGAGCTTTTGATAATAATATAATAATAATAATATAATCAATATTTTACAACATCACATACATTGATCTGACTCCGAGATAGCACAAGCACCAGTGTTACGCATATCAGAATCAACAGTGGGATTACAAATATATACATATAACACTTTTTTTTTGTAAATACATACTTATATTACTTAGATAACGCCCAGACCAATACAAACAGATATGTTCATGCACACAAATGTTTGTACTGTGCGGGGTTCGAACCCGCAACCCTTGCACCAGAGGCAGCGTTCACTACCACTGTTCCAAACGGGTCTTCGATTAATATTAATAATATGAATTAATCTTAATGACACACAACTTAGTTGTGTAAATAGATCCTTCCAACCCATACCCAAAAAGACAATACTATAACATTACCAAATTAAATCAACACATCACATTAATTAACGCCTCCCAAAATGTTTACTTCCAAAATATTGACTAGCTATAATTACCTCTATCGCTTACACGAGCTCAAGAACAATAAGGGTCAATTTCGCCTGGCGAAAGGGTTAATTAACAACCAACCAAAATGACGTTTAATTAAAATCAGAAGTGGACCAGCCCTGACTAATGGTGCTTCGAGTCGGCTGCAGTTGACTTTGAATAGAATCATGTATTTTTAGAGAGTTAAACAGCTGATTAAGGCGACGGGTATAACACTCTAGCAAATTGATTGTCTAATATTGGAACCTTTAAAATGTTGAAATTCGTTCCAAACAACAAATACAAACAATTTTAGTTCTAAGAATTTTCGATAGATGTCGCTGTGCAAAGATACATCGCACAAGCATTGTGGTTTTTTAGAAACGTATAAGACCTTCTTTAATTTTTCAATATAATATGCACTCTTACATAGCAAAAACTTGGTTTTTTATTTATTTCTACTAGTTCCTGCCTAGTTTTATGGGACACTGTACATTGATTTTAAATGTTAGTAACTAAACTGGATCTCGTAATTCGTATTAAGGTGGCGAGAAGGGCACACTAGCGACGTCAATCGATTTTAATTTTTAGCTATTAAATCAGATCTACCATGCACAAATTTTGTACGTGAAAAATTGATTCACGCTAAAAGTGGCCGCTTTAGGCGCTAATAATTTTTTGGCGTACAAAAACGAACACAACATTTGGGTATGGTTATTTAATAAATAGTATAAGTGTTTGCCCAGAAGTCGTAACCCCCAAATTGTTTAAAATAGATTAGGTTTAGTAGCTAAAAATTAAAATCAATTGGAGTCGCTAGTGTGCCCTACCCGTCACCTTAAAGAAATAGTTTAACTGCTTTTCAAGACGCTGGTGCTTCGAAATTGTTAAGGTGATGGGTAGGGTACACTAGCGACGCCAATCGATTTGAATTTTTAGCTACTAAACCGGATCTATTTTAAATAATTTCGGGGTTACAGCCTCTCGGCAAACACTTACACTATTTGTTAATAACCATGCACAAATGTTGGGTCCTAAGCGTACGCGAAAAACTGATTCACGTCAAAAGCGGTCACTTTTGGCGTGAATGAATTTTTCGCGTACAAAAACGGACCCAGCTTTTTTGCATGGTAGATCCGGTTTAGTAGCTAAAAATTAAAATCACATGGCGCCGTTAGTAAGCCCTACCTGTCACCTTAACAATTTCGAAGCTTCTTGAAAAGCGTCTTGAAAAGCAGTTAAACTATTTCTTTAATACTTTTGCTCGGTTTTTGGACTTGAAAAATAGTTTGATTTTTAGAAATTTTTACCGTAAAAACAGGTAACATTCTCATTTGTTACGCAATGGTTCATAGGCCCTCGGGATACGCAAACAGCCCAAGTAGAGTAATCTCGCCGTAATTCGGCATACGACTGTCGCAGACTGACTAAACGGAACGTATGTGGATGTAATGGATTCCCGCGATCTTCACCAGATTGTGGCCTGCCATGGGTGCGACTCCCTGTACGTGGCCTCCGCTCGAGGACCTTTCCACCCCAACGGCCGTCTGTTCTCCTCACTATGTGCCCTGCCCATTGCCACTAGAGGCATGCAATCTTTTGGGCTATGTCTGTGACCTTAGTTCTCCTGCGGATCTCATCATTTCTTATACGATCACGCAGTGAGACTCCGAGCATAGCCCTCTCCATTGCTCTCTGGGTGACTTTGAGCCTCCTTAATCGGCACATTGTAAGCGGCCACGTACCCCTTTACTTTTACCTTGTCATAAATTATGTGAATAATAAGATTGGGTAGCGTTAATGATATGCTAGTAGATATCTTGAGAGTTTTGCGCGTTAAGATGGCATTCTAATTGAATTTATCAATATTTTTAGACAGACAAATGTAATAAACTAGCAATAGAAAACCGGCAATGAAGGGTTCCGTAGCAGCAAGTAAGATATATGTAAGGCGAATTGCGGTTTACGGTTTATAACCTATTAAAAAAAACTACTCACTATATCTAGTTCAAACCAATTTTCGTTGTTTCATGATTATGTACATTTTTAGATTATATCATTTATAATTCATTAAAGACCTTTCCATAGATAGCCCACACAGATAGGTTGATGAAAAAAAAATTTTTGAGTTTCAGTTTCAAGTATGGAGACCCCCCAATTGTTTTATTTTTTCCAATTTTGGTGTAAAAATAGTAATGCAGTTAACAAAATACATCTATTTACTAAGTTTCATTAGTATTGTTCTTATAGTTTTGGAGAAAACTTGCTGTGACATACGGACAGACGGACAGACCTGATCTTTAAGGGTTCCTTTTTTGCCATTTGGCTACGGAACCCTAAAAATGGCTAAAAAAAATACCGTCTTTCATAACATAGCTTTAATAATACGCTTCACAAAGATATTTTGTACAACTATTATTTATTACACGACTAAAATGTACTGCGTAATGTACACGAGCATTCTCCTGGGACTCTATAAAATTTTATTTGCTTTTTGCTACATGGGTTTCATTGTTACGTTATGCACGAATAGGTTACATATAATATTTTATTTGAGGAAACAATACAAGTGAGTCTTTGAAAATTGTCACGTACGGTGTACGGCGTGCCGAAGTTTATTTTATTTTCTAGGCTTTATAACTACAGTTATAATAAAGTTCCAACAGGAAAAAGACGAATATAAATTTATTTTCTCATTTAATGTCGAAAAGAAATTGATATTACAAAAACTAATTCATCATCAGCCCATTTAAGTCCCCGCTGCTGGGGCACGGGCCTGCCTCAATCACATGAGGGGTAATTGCTATACTCACCACGCTAGGCAGACGGCTTGGCGAGGGTTTTGAAATGCAGAGTTTTCCTTCTCTGGGTGCTAATGATCATGCCAGCAGATTTACCTTAGTCGCCTATGCCGTGTGGTCCCCGGCAGAGTAGAATAGGCCACCCTCACTCTTACCGAGGTGTCGTAAAACTAATTACATGTCATGTAATTATTTTTGTTATATCTATAAGTGTTTTATGTGCTAGGTGGCAGACGAGCCGATGGATCGCCTGATGGTAAGCTACACCTGTACAGTCACAAGTGCGCTGCCAACCTTTAATCCCCCCACTCTGCCGGATTAAACGCCGGTTTTTAGTGAGGCCGTAGTATCACTCCGGTCAAGCCGCCCTATTCATGCTGAAGCGTGGCTCACCCACAGTGGGATTGCAAGCGTAAAGGAATAGAGAGTGCACTTGTGTTAGCGCACACACTTGAGCACTATATTATCGTGGGTACGTGGCGGATCGTTGACTATTTTGGATTGACCGTCGTATCCGTACTTAATCTGCTGGAGAATGTGTCCATAGAGGTGGGTAAAAACTCGCATTCTCACAACACTTCTTACAATAGGGTGCCATATATCTTCACCATTCCTGCTCAGAGTGCTACCCGTTGACAGAACTAAGCAGTTTCGTAGTTTAAATCCAAACGTCAGACAGGAGTATAAATCTTAGTTAAAACAGAGGGCTTATGCACTATGCAGAGCTATCACTGCCTGCATGGCTTGAGAATTGTGGCAGAATTATAAGTGAGTTGCCACACTGGCGGATTCAAAGCGGAGCGACGCCCACGACCACGGTCGCGGCTGCACAGCGCTCTCCCCGTGGATGCGCGTCGGATTCACCGTGGAGATAAGTCTGAACGCCATTGTTTCTTTGTGGCGGCCACGCAGAAACACGCCTGCGAATCCGCTGGTCGCTGCGTCGTCGCTTCGCTTTGAAAACGCTTGCGAACCGTCAGTGTGGGGATCCCTTTAATTGGCATAATGTGTTTTGTTCTAAAATGGATTGGCATAATGAAATTGGCATAATTTATTTAGCATAATATTCATCGTCATCGTCGTCGTCAGCACATTTAAGTCCCCACTGCTGGGGCACGGGCCTCCCTCAATCACATGAGGGGTAATTGCCATACTCACCACGCTTGGCAGACGGGTTGGCGAGGGTTTAGATATAAATGCAGTGTTTTCCTTCTCTGGGTGCTGATGATCATGCCAGCAGCTTTACCTTAGTCGCCTTCGGTAAGAGTGAGGGTGGCCTATTCTACTCCACCGGGACCACACGGCAAGACTTTGACATTGAGCATAATATAAATTTGGCCTAATTTGGTTTTAGCATAATATGTACTGTGGCATAATTATTATTTAGCATAATGCATTCTGCATGAATTATAGAGTAAAAGTATGTTTAGGCGTGCCAAGCCGCTCTACCGTTTGTTAATGCTGATGGTAAATGCTGACATAATCATATGCCAGCATTATGCTAACTTTATATATAAAACTGTTGTGGCCGGGTGGTGGTAGTTTGGAAATGTCATCCCTATTTAATGCTTATGTAATTATTTTATGCTTAATGGGTTATGATGACGATGTACCTAGGGCTCTGAAGCGATGGCTTGGAACGCTATGTCACTCACACAATAACGATGAATCAAATGACACCTTGCATATCAAAATTCAGGCTGTAAGGCTTTTTTTAGTGACACAGTAGGTATATTGGCTCTACTCAGCCTGATGGTAAGCAAGAGAAGAGCCCACGTTGCAATTACAACGGAAGCGATGTCAGGCTGATGCCTGACATCCTTCTTCGGGGGTGATCCCCCGTTGGGTTTGTCATTGCCATACTGGCCCGCCAGATGCTCCCTCACGCTTGCCAATAGTCATTGGAAATGGTCACATATGCATACATACTCCTTTTTCAGCAGTCGGGTAAAATGTAGAATGTAAATTTTGTGAAAATGACAAACCGCTGCAAACCTCAGTTAAAACAACGTAATATTTACAAAATACTTGCCATCGGCTTTGGTACACTATTCCGAGTGTTTATTCGATTATCGGGAGTAGAATCGGCATTCGTAGAACAGCTAGAATCGCTTCGAATTGTAACAAATGATCGATACGCCACTCGATGTTTGTGAAATGCAGAGTTGGGCCGGCATCTGATCGATTAAATAGTTGTTTATTTGTGAAATGTTTCATCAAGTCATTGGGATTTAATTATGTTTTTGAATTAGATTATATACAAATACACAGAGCTTTGTAGAGCATTATTACCTATACGCTTATTCCCAAAGAACAAAGGGTCAAAACGACACATGCCACTAAACTTTAATTAGAATAAATGTATAAAAAATACTTTTCATACATAATGGCCAGTTTATTGATACGAAATTGCAAGAAAAATATTTTTCGAATTCGGCCTTATATCTCTTCAAGAAAAGTGCTTGTAATCTGGAGTATGACCTGATATAAATGTATGTAGATAAGACGGTTAAAAAGCTATTTTTACCTTTAGCACATTATAACATGTTTGCTTGCCCGTGGGATAGCCACGCTTCGGCATGAATGAGCCGGCTCGACGGAGTGAAGCAGCGTTGTGCTGTGTTTCGCTGTGTGAGTGAGGGTACCGGAGGCCCAGTCCGGGGGAAAGGGGGGTTTATAAATTGGCAGCACACTGGAGATTTCTACTGGTGTCGCAGGTGTCCGGCAATTGCTTACCAACACGTGATCTGTCTGGTCGTCTGCCACCTGTCACATAAAAAAAGCAAATTACTAGTAAAGTGTAATGAAATGAGTTCACAGATGTTTCTGTAAGTGGAATAAAAAAATCATCATCATCATCATCAGCCCATCCAAGTCCCCACTGCTGGGGCACGGGCCTCCCTCAGTCACGTGAGGGGCAACTGCCTTACTCACCACGCTTGGCAGACGGGTTGGCGAGGGTTTTGATTTAAATGCAGAGTTTTCCTTCTCTGGGTGCTGATGATCATGCCAGCAGCTTTACCTTAGTCGCCTTTTACGACACCTCGGTAAGAGTGAGGGTGGCCTATTCTACTCTGCCGGGACCACACGGCAATTTTTTGTACGGAATAAAAAAATAAAGTTTAAAAATTAAAAATCACGACAACACATCGACTATCAAAACAACACGCTCTGAAAGTACGTGCTGAAATTATTATGCCGTATCGCCGTGGTCGTATGCCACCTACTGTAGCAAAGCAGATTCATTATAATAATAAAATAAAATCAATGTGGCAGTTAGTGCGTTAGTTAGTTAGTTAGTTATTGCGCTGTGTTAGTTCTTAAACTTTATTTTTATTTAACGTATTTTTAGTTATGTAAATAAAATGACAGATTTGAAATCTGTGAAAATGCTCTTTCATTTGATACCTCAAACGGTACCGTCAAGCAAAAATTTTTTTAGGCTTACTCTAAGCCCCCTAGAGGGCGCTGTTGTCAATTTAACGTACCTATTTCCCTACACAAACATACCCCCGCCCTAGACAAACATTCGTGTGATGAACACTTGTATTTGTTTAGTGTCTAGGTGTAAATGTATTTAAGTATTATACAGGATCAACCCTTTTCAGAATCCGCCACTCGGTAAGCGCAGTGTAGGAGGCCCTGCGACAAGATGGGATGATAACATTCGAAGGCTGGCTAGTGTGGGCTGGATGAGAGTGGCCGAAAATCGGGAGCAGTGGCGTACATTAGGGGAGACCTATGTCCAGCAGTGGACGAGTGTGGGTTGCTGATGATGATGAACCCTTTTCAGTGATCCAAAATATTTTAGATGTCTCAAAACAAACGCTTTTTATCAATTTCTTATTTGTGTTATTTCCTGCTCATGGAAAAGCATAAAAAAGTAAATTTTCATACTATAAGTTACTCCGAAGTAAAAGAAAGTAATAAATTGGTACTTTAAAAAAGCAGTATACTAGGCTTAATGCTAAACCTGGAGCCCAATTCTCGTGCTTGTGATATTTTGAGAACATGGCGGATATCACCCAAAAACCATACAAAAAAACTATGTTTTGGTGAAAATAAAACTCACGAGCACGAGAATTGGGCTCCTGGGTGTTGCAGTCCTACGATGGCAACAGAGACCCCTCCAAGTATCAGCCACGCATGGCGTGCAGCAGCTGTAATAAGTCCTGGAGTGTTCCTTGCCTCGCCAGATTGACACCCATACATAAAGAGGGCTCTATATGCCTGAAATGTGCACACAACGGAAGCATTAAGACAGCCAGCTAACACAAGATATATAGTGCTCTTGGGAAAAGAGTTACATAACGTCATAGCACGTTGTATGCAAACGACCCATGGTCTCCAGCACACATAGGCAGATGCGTGAAGAGCTTCTAGGCGCAATAAAGGCGGCAAATAAAAAGAAAACAGAAAATGTGAAAGCGTGCTCACATATTATGAAAAGACGTGGCGCAGCCCAACCATAAAATATTATAAAATGGGTGACACCATTTGCCTAAAACAAACAGACAATGGCTTAGCAGGTGCGAGAAACACAATAAAATATGAGAAATTGAGTTACGTAAGCAAGCCAACTTACCAACACATGGCTCCCCAAAAGTGATAAAAAAATACTTATAAAAAAAAGAAAACGAATGCGGCTTCGCCGTTATTTAATTGAGACCCAAGTGTCCTAATCCATCTTTCCAACCAGATATATTATCGGATGGGATGCGAGTACGACTCGCCGCCTCCGTTTTCCCGCCCCGCCGTCCGTGTCAATCCAGCGGAGACGCTCGAACCGGAGGGTTTCGGGTCATGGCGCAAAGACAGTGGCTGCCCTCTCCCTTCTCTAACCTGCAGCCAGCAAGTTATGGGTTTGTGAGAGGGGCCTGCAGTCGTCCCCAGCGGAGCATCGGCGTTGCTATCCAGCAAGTGGACGTTTCCGGAGAGGGTGAGTGTTTGGCCGTGGGAGGGGCCCAGGCCTCGTTCGAGGGTGGGCCGCGGACAAGGTTTCGCACCCGTTACTGTAGCCCACCCCACAAGGCCGCAGCAGGAAGTACTCCGGATGTTTTTAGTTGGTAGGCCCCTGGGAGCTCCCCAGGGGAGAGCCCCACACTACCCGGTCCGTCTTCCAGCGGCCGGGTGTGCACAAGGCGGCGCCGACCATCGGCCGTGACGTCAGGTCCTTCGAAGACGGCGGTATTTTCCTTCGCGGGACCAACAAAAAAAAGGCGATATGAATCGGGAGAGGGAGGGGGCGCTAATTTCTAAATTACTTTTCTCTATGACTGTCAAACGAAACAAAGAGGGTGAACTACATATTATAATATTTTCAGCGTGCGTATTATTCCGAAAATAATTGTGAATTTAGTATAAAGCTATATTTACACTACAGATCAAAGACAATAGAAATCAAACACCCGTGATAAGGGTCGATCGTGGGTTGAAGTAAATATTTGTTCTCGTGTAATCTGTTTTGAATTATTCAAATGTTATGTCCCAGACCTATGCTTACATGGCCATGAAGTACCTAAACAAATGTAGTATTAGAATTTTATTAGATGCTCAGTTCTCCTCCTCATCTAAGCGCGTAATTCCCGGCTGAGGCCAAAACGAGCTTAGATCTTCATTCAAGATTAGGGGAGTCACACACATTTTAGAAACTATCCAAAAGCAGATGGATCACCTAATGGTAAGCGATTGCCGCCGCCCATGGACACGTGCAACACCAGTGGAGTCACAAGTGCGCTGCCAAAACCCCCCTTTCCCCAGGATCGGGCCTCTGGTTCCCTCACTCACGCTGCGAAACACAGCACAGTGCTGCTTCACGCCGGTTTATTACCATTAATAATAATAAGTATTAATGTTACCAGCTCAGCCTTAACTAAGTTGGTAAAAGCACTCTTGAACCGTGGAAAGCTCACATTGCACACGTCTATGGGTCTGCCAGCGTGAATCAGTTCGTTGTAAGTGCGACACATCCTCACTATGGGATTAAAGCACGAGGTGTTGTTTTTGTATACTTGTATTGCGAATGTGTGTGGACGGCGCAATTTGTATCGGGTGTTAAAGTTAAGGCGGATCAGAGTAAGTTGAGGGCATCGATGCTAGAAGCCGTTAATTACAAATATGTAATACCGTAAATTATAAATATGTAACTGCTTTAATAAATATTTACACCCAGACACTCAACAAACGCCCCATTGGTCTTGTGGTTTAAATCGCCCTGTTGGTCTAGTGGTTTAAGTACCAGGCCGTGACCTCGGGTTCCTGGGTTCGATTCCCGGGTCGAGCAAAGGTATGTTTAGAATTTTTCGAACATAGCTCGGGATTGTGATCACCAATCCGCATTAGGCAAGCGTGGTGATTATTCCTATTCTCATAGTAGCAATGACTTGATTTCAATGATTGAGGGCTTTGCCCTGCAGGGGGACAGTATATAAGTTGATGCTTTACTTTTTTTTACTGAACAAACAAGGGTTCAAAACACGACAAGTCTTCCATGACAAAAAAATAGAACCAGATGCTCGGTTACAAATTTTAAATCTATCTATTTGTAACATCGGACTTCGAACGTTAATCCTTTTAGGCTCGCGGAATTTTTGTACCCAATTGGTTCCAATACCAATTCGCGATAAAAATATGGCGGTGTGAAAATTTTATAGTTAAAAAATTGTGATATTAGATACATGGAATTTTTATTCTGCCTCAATGGCGCAGTGGGTAACCGCCTAATCATTTAAATGGATTTTAGGTGATGACCTTCACGTTGCCAACCCTGAAATTATGTAGGTAATTTTTAACAAACCGAACAGTCAAAATAGAATAATCATGTCCAATATAAAACCTACTTTTTTTGGAGTAAGTCGGTTAAAAAATATCGTACATCTGTTTTTATCCACAGATTTTAGATAACCCGAAAGCTTTTAGGTGACGTTAAGGGCACACTTTATCAAATAACTATGCAAAAATGTTGGGTCCAACGCGTACCCTTACCACGTAAAATCGATTGGCATCGCTATTGTGCCCTACCCGTCACCTTAATAGACCCTATAAAAAGTGTGATACAAAATTAGTTTGGGTTGTATCTAGGAATTTGTGCTATCATCATAACTGTTTCTTGTTCCCATAGTTCAAGGAAAAATCTTAGTGTAGGATCACAAACTTTATAATGTCGTCTCAATTCAAAATGTAAAAAAGGCTCTTTTTACTTTTTCTCGAATGTGGTATGTGAGCACAGAGTAACTCATATTTCGATGTATCCGTAACTAACCCTACATGGTCCAAGGCTCGTGTGGATGTCCAAAGAGAATTCAATAAAAGGATTTTTATTAAATTTACTTACTAAATAAACTAAAGGCGAAGGTTCGACGATGGGACAAAAATCCCTGACACCAGGCAAGGAGACAGTTTCGGATTGAGCGAGTTAGGGTTAAACGACACCGGGGCCCTTGACGTCTGACACTAAACCCCTTCCGATTGAACCATGGAAATGACGTGCTATTATGATATTTTTCTCCTCTTTTCAATGCGCTTTCAAATTTTGTTGGATAAAGAGGCAGGAAAAGGTTGAAAATTGCTTTTTTTTTATAAGTGTATTCTGTATAAGTTTTGGGTACTTTGACCGTGGGACAGCCATGTTCGGCATGAATCGGTCGCTCAACTGGAGTGATGTCATGGTCTTACAGAAATCAGGCACGAAGCAACTGCGCTGGCAGCGCACTTGTGACTCCACTGGTGTTGCTGGGTGTCCAAGTGATCTATTTGGCTCGTCTGCCACCTATCACATAAAAAAACACTAGGCATTAAACCATTTAGTGTAAAATTTCAGCAATCTTACCACAATAAATCTTTGGTCTCTGTACCATGCTAATCTCTGTACAAAAAAAATATTTTTTGCCCATTCGTCCTTCTTTCATGTTGCAACGGAGCTACGGCTACAAATGAACGTACAATTGTATTTTGATTTATCTATTTATATAAGCAGCGGCAACGCTTAAAGATTATCCGAAGACACGAAACGCTTGCGCGATGTAATCGACACCTACCGCCATCTATTAGTATAAAGTGGAACTAATGTCCTGAAACGAAGTGAGGACGGGCCACTAGTGAATATACAAATAAAAGAGCTATAAAGCTACAGACTTGAGGAGCCGGAACTCTCCGAATGGCATCATCCGCAGACTTCCTTCGAGAAAGCGAGCGTCATTTGATTTCCGCGTCTATCGATACCGGTAAATACGAGAAGTGTTCGCTGACTCTGAGCCTGGATCGGAAAGGATGCAGCAATATTTGTTTTAGGGTCAATTTGACCAATCTTATTCCGATAGCCAATCTATAGTATAGTGATTCTTTCTGTTCTGTTCTAATGACTTAAGCTGAGTGAGAGCCATTTATTTAACACGCCAAAATTTGGCATTGGCAGTATATATTTTTATCCTTGTTATTATTAATATTTTTTTAATAATTCTCACAACATCTCATACGTTGACCTGATTCCGTACTAAGTAGTTTAAGCACTTGTGTTACAGATATTAGACAACAGAGGAACACAAATGCATGCTCAAATACACACCCAGACATCAAACAAACACAAGTGTTTATCGCACGAATGCTTGTCCAGACCTTTGGCGTAAGAGGCAGGGTCACCAATTGCGCCATCCGGTCAGTCAAATTTATTTTAATTGTAAATTTTCATTCCTTTGCAAAGTTGTAATATCTTAAGTAGCTTAAATATGAATCAGGTATTTCTTTCAACGATTTTTCCAGCATTAGAGGTTTTTAGTATCCATACGTCCTTTCTGTGTAAGTATATAAATATTTAAGATTGCACCGCCCTACACCTTCATCAAGTGTCCTTTATCCAAAGGTTGCCTGGAAGAGATCGCTCATAGTGATAAGGCCGCCTTCGTTGTACACATCCTGTAATATCTAGTTTTTAAGTTTTCATACTTTATTTTGAGTGCAATAAAAGTATATTCATTCATTCATTCATTCATTCATTCATTCATTCATTCATTCATTCATTGATACGTAACAGGTAGAGTCAAATACTGTTTTGTAACAGACTTAGAATTATAAAAATAAATTAAAATCTTAAGTATGTAGTTTAAATATAATAAAGTAATTCTTTCAACGATTTTTCCGGCATTTAGAGGTCTTTAGTTTCCATGCTTAAGATGTAGAGTCTAAAACTGTATTATAATAGACGTATACAATTATAAAAATAAAACACGAGTAGATAAAATTGAATTCCTCTGAGAATTAATAAGCGTAACTTTCCAAAGGCAAGCTGAAGCTCGTCGCATTTTTTACCATAATAAATTGTTTGTTTCTCCCAGCTATTATCAAAGTCTTATATCTGGCGGCATTCAATATTTCACTGTAATGGCTTCCTCTACGGAACACTCGTTTATTGTAACTAAATTGAATTTCTCCCGGCATCCAGCCTTGTAATAGTGATGTTAGCATTTTGTTCTGTAACACTTTGACAGTTTTCACTTCGGTGGAATTCTAGAAACCGCAACAAATGCAGAAGTAAATGAAATGTCATATTTTGTTGAAAGTCAAGTGCAAGTGCAATGTGACAAGTATGTTTTGGCTGATGGCTTTGCATTCGTGATCGCAATTGCGATTAAGTAACTATTTATTTATTTAAGTAATATCTTAATTAGCGAGTTTCTTGCCTATCTCCTCGACCTGAAACAACTTTCCGAGCCAGTGGTATAATCGCATTATGTTTTTTAATTTTATTTGTATATTTTACGTATTAACATAAAATTTATTAACATGTAAATTATACACAAGTACTTATAAATAGTTTTGAATTATTTAAATGTATGACGATTTGTAAGTGATATGTACAAGTCTATGGAAATAAAGATTTTTTTGATTTTGATTCACTGCACAAATAAACATTGAATTTGTATACTTAAGATAGATGCAAATTTAAAACCCTTAAATTGAAGCAGAAATATTAGGTAAACCAAAACAGACCAGTCCTCAAATGTGGTATCTGTTCACAAGTGTGACGTATAATATCAGCCACCGTTTCACTGAAACATAAAATATCTGAGGGAATGTAATGACCTGCCACACAGCGCCCCCACTATTTATTTATGATACCCATACATTGGTGTTCCACTACACAAGTGCCTAATTTGGGATTGGGTGTATGTATGTGATATTGTATCTATTACCAAAACTTAGATTTTCTTATTTTCCTGTATGGAGTAGAAACATCCATGCCCAGGTGGCATAGGAGACATACGAAGGCTAACAATATCTTGGACTGAGAAAAAACGCACAAATGTATCGATTACTGGCTGGATAGCGCATTTGGTAGTGATCCTGCCTAATTTGCCAAAGGCCGTGGGTTGGATCCCCACCTTGCACAAACATTCGTATGATAAATACATGTGGTTGTTCAGTGTCTGGGTGTAATATTAATGTATTTGAGTATATTTTTGTAATTTACTCTGTTGTCTGATATCGATAATGCAAGGGCTTAAGCTACTAAGTACGGAATCAGGTCAATGTATGAGATGTTGTATGAATCCTAACTTAGCTCCATATGAAAGTTCGAATGACGACGATATTAATACCAACAACATATTTCGGCCACAAAACGCGCAGAGAAAATATGGAAAAAATATTGAGATTGACACCGATAGCCAAACCATTAAGGCGAAGGGTAGGGCACATTAGCGACGCCAATCGATTTTTATTTTTAGCTACTAAACCGGATCTATCTTTAACAATTTCGGGGTTACAACCTCTCGGCAAACACGTTTTTGTATGCGAAAAATTGATTCACGCCAAAAGTGGCCGCTTTTGGCGTGAAAACATTTTTCACGTAAGCGTTGGACCCACCATTTGTGCATGGTTATTTAATAAATAGTATGAGTGTTTACCGAGAGGTTGTAACCCCGAAATTGTTTAAAATAGATCCGGTTGAGTAGCTAAAATCAAAATCGATTGGCGTTGCTAGTGTACCCTATCCGTCACCTTAAACTGAATTTAATCATATTTAATAGAAGCTTATGTAATTATTTTATTAAGTATCTATATTTTTAGATTAATTTTTACCCAATAATATACCTAGTGCAATAAATATTGTATACCGTAAGACAGGTTACGTTTAGACAATGTAATTTGGTGCTAATATCTAGCCAATGTATTTAACATGTAACTAACCAATAAATATTTTTATTGATTAACTGATCGAAAAAATCTCATGGTTCACCATCAAGGTGGAGCAAGCAGTTGAAAGACTCGTCGTCCATCACATTCTACTCAGTAGGAAAAGATGCGCTGGACACACCGGTGGAGGCTGATCATCCACTCCAGACTCGGCCCTAATTTTGACCACGACCCTGAAATATGGGGAACCAACTCAAGAGAGAGATGACTTACTTTATAGTAGGCTGCCAACGTTTACGTACCTGGTTTCGAATTCTGTGGTTATGTACAAATTGAACTTGAATTAGTATTGATTTTTGTGTATTATAATTTTTTTTTGCTACGAGCATTAGGCTGGAAAAAAACGCAGTGGACAAGTTAAGCGGTTTTTTTATGCGATAATAAATAAAAAAACCGGCCAAGGGCGAGTCGGACTCGTCCATGAAGGGTTCCGTAGCAGCAAGTAAGATATATGAAAGGTAATTTGCGGTTTACGGTTTATAAAAAAAACTACTAACTATATCTAGTTTAAACCAATTTTCGTTGTTAGTTTTCATGATTATGTACATCATATATTTTTTTAGTTTTACAATTCATTTATTACAGAATTTACCACTTTGGGAGCGTCTCTTGCGCAAAGTATTGTGTTTAGAAAAAAATGATGTTAAAAACCTCAACATCATGCTTAAAGAACTATCCATAGACACCCCACACGTATATGTTTTTAGGAAAAAAAAATTATGAGTGACAGTTTTAAGTATGGAGACACCCCCAATTTTTTTTTTCCAATTTTTGTGTAAAAATCGTAATGCGGCTAACAAAATACATCTATTTACCAAGTTTCAATAGTATAGTTCTTATAGTTTCGGAGAAAAGTGGCTGTGACATACGGACGGACGGACAGACGGACAGACATGACGGATCCATAAGGTTTCCGTTTTTTGCCATTTGGCTACGGAACCCTAAAAAGGTAGGTATATTAGCACTTGGTCGTCGTCGTTGCTGGTGGTGGTGGAGGTCGTGGTTCAGATTCGATCATGCTCTGGATTTTTTAAATCAACATCCGTATTTATACCATCAGCTCGGCGGTGAGGGAAAGCATCGTGAGGAAACCTGCATGTTACGGATAATTTCTGAACCATGTTATCATGATTAAATTGGTCTGGTTCTCCTGTCAAAAGTGTGACGAAGCTCAGACGGCAGTCGCTTCCATGTAATTACCAGATTCCCCAAATCGTGAATCATGGTCAAAACGTACCACGGCTCCAAAGCCACAGCTTTGGACGCAACCGGGAATTACACTCAAAGATGTGAGATGTAAATTAACACTATAAAATTATAACGAAAACACCTCCCGCTAAACAAAACTTGAACTCGAAACAAAGCTTATGCAAATCTATACAAAGCGTAAAATTTTACTACGAGCCAAATCCTCCGTCTCTGTTTAAAAGTTAACCAGCTGATTTGCATGGACCCTTTATTTAATTAGTTTGCGCAAACAAGGCACCTCCCAAAATCGGTCGAATACGGTCACGTCCACTTACATGTACACAACCTTCAAACATGAACCTTATTACATTGAAATAAGAGCCGAGGCGTATACATTTCATTAAATGTGTACATCTGTCGCAGACCTCCACAAATAAAGCCAGGATCGGTTACATATTTCCAGTCTTCTTCGTGAACTCGACTTTATTTTGTAGGGCATAAAGTGTTTTTTGTTTTGTGGGGCTGGAATTAAAAATGCTCGTGCTTGTTTTGATCTCCAAACGATTATGCAGCGACTGTATTTACATTTCTATTAAATTCTGTACAATCACTAGGTACGGTTCTGTATCCAGACGAAACATTCCGTTTCATCCTTTTTTCAATACCCCTCTTAATTTAGTTAAAACGCGCTCTTTAGTCAGAAATAAAACCCGAGGAGTGTCTATTGATTTTTTCTGTGTACGAGTTTTGAGTAGGTCTTAAATACTTATAGCTATCTCTCTCTTTATTGAATCTTAAGAGTACTAGTTAGGCCTAGGCCAGTAATTGTTCCTAGTGTAGTGTACAGCGTTTAAAACTGTTACCTGTTAGAAAGAATAATTTAATAGAAAGAATTATTAAAATAAAGAATAATATCCACCTGCCGATGACTGCTACGGCGGCCAATCTCAACGATCAGACACGTACGCATGATATATTATATAGTGCTCACTGTGTACGCAAACACAAATGCACTCTCTATTCCCTTACCTCATAATCCGATGGGACACCATTGTGACACACACGGGCGCAGGACCAACGGCTTAACGTGTTTTCCGAGGCACGGGGGTACAATACCGGCAACTTGTAGACACCGGGCTGACACTAGGAATTTCTTAGCTAAAAATTTATGGCCCGACCCAGGGATCAAACTCAGGACCTCTTGCGAACCCGTCCCTTTAAAGTGCGACCCACTAACCACTGCGCCACCGAGGCAGACATATGTAGAATTAATACACAAACTGCATTAGAAAAGATTCTGAGATTGGTACTTCTGAGAATCCTAAGAATGAGCCGATGCAATTAAAAGGTTATTAATTAGCAGGTGTTTTTGGTAAAGTGATATCAATATAAAAGAGTTTAATTGTATCGTTTTAACACTTCTATTATGTTTCGAGGACAACTTGTTAACAAAGTCCAATATTTTATTAGGAGTGGTCTCGGACAGACACTAGAATCGGCACAACAGTAAAACGCTAAGCAATAGACCAAAAAACACAGGTTTTACTGGGTAATCGGTGAATCGACACAACATTGACGTTCTGAAGAAACTACCCTCCAAAAATCTGCATTCTTTTTGGTTTAGCAGATTTACATAAGAGGCGGTAACTTATGGTACATCCTTTGAAGAACTGTCATAACACAAGAATACTTCATATTGCATAAATAACTTTTTGCTATTCTGAAAAAGACTTTTACTCGATTCGAAAGCATTCGACATAGTTAAAATCAGTACCATCAACTCACTCGGCAAAACACAGCGCAGACAAAACAGCAGCTTCACGTCTGTTTTTTGTGAGTCTCTAGTTGATGCGGCCCACTCATGCAGAAGCATGGCTTTTCTACACTAAATTTTACCATAAAAGAAGAATATTCCAATAAACTTTGTGCATTTTAGAACAAGAAAATTCGCTACAAAACGTCGAAATAATGCATAATGTATTGTCCTTTCCCAGTCGCAAACCATTCAAACTTTGTCCCGCGTCAAAGCGGGCTAGAAATTTTCAATTTTTAACGTACGAGGCTACTTTCAAAGGGTTCCGTAAAATGTATTACAATGCCAAATACTTCTTTGTACGTTTTCTGGAGCGTAACAATCCAATATTAGTCGGGATGGTCGACGATGGCGATCTGAATTGCGACTATTTTTAATCCGATTTAGGTACTCGTGTACACGTAAGTGCAAATAAATCAGATTATTTCCAAAGATTGAAAAGTAGAGAACAACATTATAAACATAGCTAATAAGAAAAAAAAATGTGAAAATAAATAGGTGAGATGCAGGGGTTCTGGTAATCTGTAACACAGGTTCACCTAGTACGGATACCATTCTCTCACAATATAGTCATTATAGAATGTGCATGTATTTTCTGATCTTGTCTTTTAATAGCTCGGTTGAGGAACAGAAATAAATAAAATGTTATTATTATCATAATAAAAGACACAAAAACCTTTGCTTAGCATCTAATTCAACTATATTATTGACAAGGTGAGATCTGGAAAGTGAACTCCAAATGGGGCCACCTCCCCTGTGCTGAAGGAATAATATCTCCCGTGGTGGATCACAATACCATTTAGTGATGATCATAACGATTACACCAAAAATCAAAGCTTTATTAACTATAAAATTATATTTTTATAATTTCATGCTCGTTCGATAACAAAATATAAACATTCCTGATAGATAATAAATTAAAAAGAAAAAGGAAGTTTAGTGAAAGATAAATTGATTATGTGAGTGAGGGGGCGGATAATTGAAATCAAGACGAATGATGCAAACTTTTTTTTAATGTTTATTTTGTGCATGTTCAAATTATACACTTTACTTTTCTTAAGTTCCAATGTAAAAATGTTATACATTTTTTCGTTAGATTTATCTAACTTAGCGGTTTTTGTGTCAAATTGGTTCTCTGACATTAAAATCACCATATTATCTGTGCACAAAAAAAACGTACTTGCCTGGGAAGGCAAAAAGGACGAAAATCGTCCAAGATAAGGATTTGCCCGGACTCTTGGCAGATAACTGGCAGGAAATGACCCAAAGCCGACCCAGGTGGAGGCTCTTACCTAATATCAGAGGCCAAGACTCACTTTGTGTCGCTTCAACCTAGCTAGTTACTTATTCAATGTTTCATGAGGCAGCAACAATTTTTTTGCACCTTAATGTATTTATTTACTCTTGCTCATGTCCACCAGTGCGTATGGTGGCCACGCCATGCGATAAAAGGATTACAGACACGAATTTCTGAACGGGTATCGGTAAAATACAGTATTACAGTAACAAATAGTAAATACCTGGTGGTTGAATGGAGAAATATGCTGTTAACAAATATTTTGTACACATCAATACTTTTTATAGACATCGTCTAGATAGTTGGCAGTCTTCAACTGGACGTTTCTCAAGAAATTTTCTACCTCGTACGACAATACTATGGAATGTACTATCGCCTGCGGTGTTTCCGAACCGATACGCCCTGCAAACCTTCCTTTTTAATAAGTCGGCAGCGCACTTGTAACTCAAGGGGTGTACCATCAATTGATCCGTCTGCTCGTCTGCCCGTATCTCAAAAAAAACACTTTCAGTATAACTAAAAGGATTTTAAACAATTATCATCACCTTTGCCTTAGTAAAAGGAAAACCCCGCGAGATGCCCGTTCACGACATCTTGTTCTTTGTTATAAATAAATAACAGGAATACCGTGAAGCAGCACTGTGTTTTGCTGCGTGAGTAAGGGTACCGGAGGTCCAATACGGGGGAAAAGGGGCTTCAAAGGTTGGCAGCGCACTAGTGACTCCTATTGCGGGTTTCCATGGACGGTGGCAGTTACTTACAATTAGGTAATCCGTCTGGTCATCTGCCATCTGTCACATTAAAAAAAACACAAGAATAACCGACCGCAATTCCATCTGCCCAATATGCAAATACAAAATCCTATCTCTAGCCACAGACCACATAGCCTAATGGGTTGGTCTTGTCGCTAGAAGCGTAACTTTACTTTCTTTGTTTGAAATAAAAAAAAATATGAAAAATACCGGTTTCTAAAACCACGAACTAAAAGGTGTAAATAATATTTTTAGCACTTCATACATTTCAGATAACATTTTGTAACAGGACACTCGAGAAAAGATGTTACCGAAATCGGTGCCAATACTATCTATACTAATCTTGTAATACATTCAATTATTCAACAGGGATTAAGCGCCGATTTCAGTAACATCTTCTTTCGAGTGTACTCTTATAAAATGTTATCTGCAAGAAGGTTATCGTGGTTATTTGAAGTGTACGCCTCCACATTTAAGAGCGATGAGGAAAAACCGCTGGGGTTTAGTCGGTATGCCTCTGGCCGGCTCCTCGTTAGGAGAAGCCCCCGCCAGAGGAGAGCCCGACATAACCCTCCTGCTCCCCAGCAGGAGGGTATGCATAAGGCACCGCCACTAGGCGGCGACGTCGGCCATTGCACTACGGGCCGGCGGCATTCCCCAGCGAAAAGAAAAAAAGGTGTCAAAAATGTTATTTTACACTTTTTAATTCATGCTTTTTGAAAGCGGTTTTTTTCCTAGATTTTTTTTCCATGCTTTATCATCATCATCATTTCAGCCAATTGACGTCCACTGCTGGACATAGGCCTCCCCCAATGTTCTCGACACAGATCGGTCCTGTGCCGCCCGCATGCAATGTATTCTGCGATCTGCACCAGATAGTCAGTCCACCTTGTGGGGGGCCTGGCACGGCTGCGACTTCCTGTACCCGGCCTGGAGGCCACAAAATAGACGGCCGTCTGTTCTCCTCGCTTTGTGCCTTGCTCATTGTCACTTAAGGCATGTAATCCTTTGGGCTATGTCTGTGACCTTATTTTTCCTGCGGATCTCATCATTTCTGATACAATCACGCAAGGACACTCCAAGCATAGCCCTCCACATTGCTCTCTCCTTAGTTCTGTCTCTCCTAGTTGCTTTATAGTGTCTTATTTTTTGGCAGCAGCGTGGGGTGGGGATCGAACGACTGATTATTGTATTTGAGGCAGGGTCATTATCAAATGGGCCATGCAGCCGATATAAGCGTATCATGAACTTCTACTGCCTCACAGGCGCAGTGGTTAGTGGGTCGCACTTTAAGCGAGGGTCCAAAAATTTATACCTAAGTTTTCGGTGAAAAATTCTTCGTGGCAGCCCGGAGTCTGGAAGTTGGTGGTCTTGTACCCCCGTGCCTCGGATAGTACGTTATAATATTAATTCTCAGAATTCTCACAACATCTCATAGGTTGACCTGATTCCGTACTAAGTAGCTTAAGCACTTGTGTTACAGATATCAGACAACAGAGGAACACAAATATATAGTTGATATTTTATAGCAATCTTTTGCGATTTATTCTTAAGTAAATAACACACTTAAAAATTTCATCTCGTGTTCAGGCGGGACTCGAACCCACACCTTCCACAATCCGGGTGAATGTACTACCAATTATACCACTGAACGCGTTACTAAGTCGACGAAATTTGTAAGTGCTTGATTCGACATGAGCTGTCGATAGTCTCATCAGTATATTGTAAATATACCTACAATATTGATGAGACTATCGACAGCTCATGTCGAATCAAGCACTTACAAATTTCGTCGACTTTGTAACGCGTTCAGTGGTATAATTGGTAGTACATTCACCCGGATTGTGGAAGGTGTGGGTTCGAGTCCCGCCTGAACACGAGATGAAATTTTTAAGTGTGTTATTTACACAAATATATACTTCAATACATATATTACACCCAGACACTGAAGAAACACAAGTGTTCATCGCACGAATGTTTGTCCAGGGTGGGGATCGAACCCACGACCTTTGGCGTAAGAGGCAGGGTCACTACCAATTGCGCCATCCGGTCAGTCGTTAAGCTGTTGGTCCTGCGACCGATCCCTCTCCGGTCGTGTCACAGTAGTGACCTATCGGAATATGAGGGTAATGGAATAGAGAGTGTACTTATGTTTGCGGACACACTTAAGCACTATAATATATCCGGCGTACGTGACTGATCGCTGAGATTAGCCGCCGTAGTCTGTTTGAGGATATTATTATTATTATCATGAACTTCAAAAACTTTAATACTGCATAAGATTACCTCATCAGTTTTATAAACGCTTATTCTCACGAGTAGATCACGCAGGCAATCCTCGTATCGGATATTTTAATTCCGGACGAGGGATTATAAGGCCCAAAGGCGCTTCGGGGTACAATTACCTACGCTGTGCCTCGAATGGGGCTCAAGTTGCGAACGTTTTCTGTAATAAGATGGCTCGGGGCGAGGATATTGTTCTTATTTTCGTAAAAGCGTAATGAAGGGTTGAGAAAGTTGGATCTCTGGTTCGTGTGTTAAGAGGCTCTAAAGCCTTGCATCTATACAGGGTGTAACTGTGAACATCTACATCATTTTAACTACGTGTTCTACCTACCATTCTGAACAATAATTGGTTTATGACTTTTGGAAATTCGCAAAAAAATCGGTCATGTGACCTGGTATGTAATCATCACCATTTGCGCGCCTGCTATCAGGCTGTATACCGTATCCATGATACTTTTTATAACATCTTTTTATCAAATTGTGTGTTAGGCAAATAAATAATGTTTCTGTTTCTGTCATATTGTATGAGTCGAAAAAAAATCGATTCAAAATTATTGGTAGAACACGTGGTTTATTGGATGCAAATGTTCACAGATACAACCTGTATCTGTACTTAAAATGAAGTATTAATTTCATTGAATTATAACTAGTGCCCCACCCTCACTTCGTTTCGGGACATCAGTTCAACTTTATACCAATAGATAGCGCTAGGTATCGATTACATCACGCAAGCGTTTCATGTTTTCGGATTATCTATAAGCCTTGCAGCTGTCTGTTTGATTTATCTCTATAAAAATAGTTTAGACCAGGTTTATTGATAAGCCAAAAACGCAAAACACTTATGCGATGTCATCGTCACTCAGTGCCATCTATTGGTAAATGTTGGAATTGATACATAAAATAAAACCAATTTCCCAAAAATAACGCCCGAAACAAACTGAGGGCGGGCCACTAGTAATCAATATATGGTAAAGTAGCTTAAGTGTAGCTTTTCGAAGCAAGGTTTCAGGTTTATTAAATTGACAGGTGAATAAAAGTTCTCGAGTAAAGACCGCGTACAAGGAGTGGCAGCCGTGACAGGCTTCTGACAAGATGCAGTTGCATGCAAGACCAATGCAACGGTCTAGTGAAAGTCTCGGGATTTTTTTGGTTGCAGGCGAGACTGAGTGGAGTCGATCGAGTCGAGATCTTAGTGGAGTGATGGTGATACAGTTAATGAAAGCAATTTTTTCTGATCTGTTCGTTTAAAAAATTCACGCTGTCTACCCCCTCTCGGTACAAAGAAGGGATTGACAAACATTTGTGTCACTGTCAGCCAGGGGTATACAGCAGAAGTCAGGTAAAAAGTGGGCAGTTCGCCACCCCACTGGTGTTGCGGCAATCGCTTATCCAAATCAAATCAGGTGATCCGTCTGCTCGAAAAACTTATGTTTCTCCTGTTACTATCCCCGCTCCCTCTCATAGTTCACGCCGAGGAGGTAACCCAGCGGCACGCCTATTCATATTTAATCTTTCCTAAGCTGATTTTCATTTTAGTAATCCCCAAATTCCAGCGATTGTTCTCGTGACCCGAGCTTTGTAATTAACGATAATTAAGTTTCGACTTAACTCGATTAACATAAAACTATTTGTGTAAGTCATAACAAGAGTTTGGTTTGTTTATTATTCGTGTTGTTGTTGATATTGCTACTTTTGTTGTTCTTGAGTGATTGTAATGTACTAGTTTGCTTGACAGACCTACTCTTGTTACTTACCCCTCTTTCTTGTACGATGTAAAAAAAAAAACAAATTAAAAGACCAGACTCTTTCATTGGCGATCGCCACCTATGGACATCTAGCAATTGTTTACCATCAAGCAAACAACTTACTTGTATGCACCTGATTATAATTTTCGCTAGAGGTAATAATAATAGTAATTCTCACAACATCTCATACATTGACCTGATTCCGTACTAAGTAGCTTAAGCACTTGTGTTACAGATATCAGACAACAGAGGAACACAAATATATGCTTAAATACATATATTACACCCAGACACTGAACAAATACTAATGTTCATCGCACGAATGTTTGTCCAGGGTGGGGATCGAACCCACGATCTTTGGCGTAAGAGGCAGGGTCACTACCAATTGCGCCATCTGGTCAGAGTTGATCTAGAATGAAAGCTTCAAGAAACATAAAGACAAGTGGTTTTTGATTGGTACATTGGATATAGGTAGTCATTGTATATACCCTATAGATATGAATCTATAGGGTAAAAACACAACCCCATCGCGAAGTATACAACTCCTACTCTAAGTCTATATATATAAAACTCCTTCTACCGGTGGAGAAGTGAACTAAAATCTGTACACGAGCGCAAACAGGTCCTCCCAATAGGAAACTTGACGTTTTTCTTATAGTCCATTCAGTATCTGAAGGTGAATAGGACAGTTCAGAAGTTTCGTAACATGCATCCTCCTTTCTACAGATAAAAATATTTAGGTGTAAAAACCATTGATTTTTTGTTTTCTTATTCTTTCAAAACTGCAAGTATTAATATTTCTTAATTAATTTGAACAAAAACTTAAAATAGTTCTTACCAATGAAATTTGTAAAAAATATCTTATTAATTGCATAATGCGCTAATTTTTGCTCATAAGGATTGACACAAACAATCGCAATAAATCAGTAATCGGTATGGCGACCATCTTACTATCGTATTACGATTATTGTCTCATGCAAAATATATCCGCATAGATTACATTAGGGACCAAGAACTAGTAATTTCTCTAGGTGACGAAGGTGTTTTCGACACGTCAAGCGAGTGTTGTTATTTTTCAGATGAATAAAATACATATTATTTAAGAATGTTTACATATTGTATTCTATATCCAGATAGTTCAAATTCATAGATAAAAGGTTGAATGAAATTAAAAATCAAACAAATAATAAGTCGATTAGATTTATAAAGAACATATTTTCGATTCTCAAAAATATCGGTTGGGTTTAAAAGGTGATCGCGTCACTTTTAATATCAAAATAGAGCTGTTCTATTCACCGTCAGTAACCGAATGGACTATGGTTTGCTGATGGGTGTAACATGAACCGCCAAATACATAGGTTTCAAATCCAAATTAATAGAATAGAAATAGAAACACAAAAATAGAAACTAACGTATAAAGAACTTCGATTAAAATACAACCCTACCACTTTTCTTAATTGCCAAATTAAAGTAACAAAAAAATGAGCGCCAATTAAAATTATTTCAAGCAGAAACATTTCAAAGACACCCCAGCGGCTGAAAATTTAAAAGAAATCCTAACATTCCCTACTTTTCCCACGAGAAACAAAAAAATAAATAAAATGAACGGAAACTCTCAGTATCCACGAACCGAGATCCAAATAGAATTTGGTTTAGTTCGCCTCGTAAAAATAAATCAGAAGACTTTAAAATCAGTACCGCAGTAATCTCTATTTCTATTACCCGGCAGGTTTGCTCAACATTCCAAAACAGACTTTAAATTTACGAGGTCTCGGCTGGAAATGCTTTGTGGATGAGCCTCTCTCAATTTAACTGTAGTGGTGATATTTCACTAATCGCCGACCTTATTCTGTGGATAGTAGAGCTCAACTTGGCGCTTGAGTTTCGTTTTAAGCCGAGATGCGTTTTTATATCCCCTTTCTAGTGCTTGGATAGGCATCTACATGAGCAGTTTTGATGGGAATATTTTAGAGGGCTAATATTTACTGCGATCATTTTTGGCGTGATTAAGAAAGTGGAAACCTATCAGTGTTCTTTTTTAAACTTTTAGATGACGTCGAGTTGATACGTCCACTTTCTAAGCAGATGAACACAATCTGACTGAAGAGTCACAAGTGCTGTTTTGAGACTGGCAAATATGGTTATAGGTCGACTGAACAGATTTTTCAGGGTTCCTAAATGAGTTCCATTTTTGACTTCATTTTCGCCTATGAGACTTTTAGATTAATTTCTGTCAAGGTTCAATCATCGGAAATTAATCTGGCGGCTTAAGGGTAAGCCCTATTACGGTCCTATGGTGCCGTTAAGAGATTTGTATTGATTGTAATGAATTCTTTTGTAATTTTAAAGAAAAAAGGATTTTTGACTTTTCAAGCTTATTTTGTACACACTATTTATGTAACAATCTTCTCTAGCATAATTACACGTAAAAAGGTGGCTACTAAAAATTTAATTTGTTTTTCTTTTTCATTCAATTTTTATTCTTACCTAGAACATCGTAGAACCTAGAGCATCGTTTCATTCATTCAGAAACCATGATGTCAAAGTCATAATAAGATACATACTCCGATTCCGATACAAAGATATAAGTACATTTCAAAATTTAAATACATACTTATGTTGTGTCTATATGACACTGTTAATTTTTATCATTTACATCCCGAGCACCACATAGTAGGTATCGTGAATGAAGTCTATTTAGCATATCAGATCAACAGAATAAACGAAAAACCAAATCTACTGTTCCATACATTATTACTACAACTACTACTACTCCACTGGCTCAGTGACCCAAAGCGAGTCTTGGCCTCCGAAACAAGAGAACGCCACTTTGGTCGATCCTGCACTACTTGTCGCCAGTCACCGGCCTGAAGTTCTCGCAGATCATTTTCGACGACGACAATACAACTACCTATACTGATGTACTGCTGTGAGGCTTGGACGCTAACTTTAAAAGAAGAGCAAATACTACACGTTGCGTAAAGAAAGTTACTCCGCAAAATTCTGGGCCCGGTAAAATTACAAGAAGATGGCTGGAGGTTACGCACAAATGTCGAAATAGAGAAGATTTTTTTCGCTTATTTTGTCGATCAAACATGGTAAATGGACTTAATTCAAGATACCTATTATGAGGATTTCGGGACGATAAAAAATTAAGATGTCCAACTTACATACAACTGCCTTCTTTACTCCCCCTGTTGCTGATGAGGTGACATAATAAGCTCAATGGATCATGCGAGTTCAATCATGCAGACTTATCAATCCAAGAAAATTCACCAACGAAAACTCTCTCTGAAATTATAATTTTCCTCTGACGCCGTTGTTATCTGTCTCGGGTAAATGTAAGAAGTAAGCTGCTTACAGAATACCCTCAAGTTTTGGGATAAAAGCGAAAAATATTTTGAGGTAGCGTTTAAGTTGCCTTCTGAATTCATGGGATTACTTTTTATACTTAGTGAACCACTAAGTATGAAAAGTAATCCCGCGCCTTCCATATGGTGGTCGTATTTTGAAACCGAACATGCACTTCTGGATTTTTCTAATCAATGTGCATATTTCTGTCCAGTTTGATAAATAATAGTTTCTCGCGGAACTTTCTACCACGCACCTCAGTTCCCTGGAACGGTTTGGCTGCAGGAGTATTTCCCGACGGCTACGACATCGAAACCTTCAAGAAAAGAGCGTATTTTTTTTTAAAAAAGGCCGGCAACACATTAGCAATCTCTCTGATTTCGCGGATGTTTATGGGCGGCGTTAATTACTTTCCATCAGGTGACTCGTTTGTCCGCCTCCAGCATAAAAATAAAAGATTTACGTATTAAAGTAAACACTATATACCAGTCTGATGTTCAATGCTCAAAGAGCATGCAGTAGCTTCAAAATGGCTTGTTCTTATCCAGCAAAATAATCTTCTCCTTTAAAACTAATGTATATATATAAATAATCTGCTGCCTATTTCAAACGTAGTCTCCAAATATATCTATTAAACGAACAGATTACAAATTCCTGAGCAGCCGTTTTAGTCCACTCAATCATACAACAGTTACACAATAAACATACACTCACAACAACACAAATACTTACATAGCTAGCATATTTACATGTAAATATATAATATACACATATACAAATATATTCATATACATATACACGCACACCCACCCACGCATACACCCTCGAACATCCACAATCATTCATACACTGCTAGGTATTGTGCTATTACATTGCTGTACAATATGTATCTATTTTTGTAACATAAACTGTTAAAAAGTACTTATTGTATATACCGTACCTAAACCGTGCCGTGTGGTCCCCGGCAGAGTAGAATAGGCCACCCTCACTCTTACCGAGGTGTCGTAAAAGGCGACTAAGGTAAAGCTGCTGGCATGATCATCAGCACCCAGAGAAGGAAAACTCTGCATTTATATCAAAACCCTCGCCAACCCGTCTGCCAAGCGTGGTGAGTATGGCAATTACCCCTCATGTGATTGAGGGAGGCCCGTGCCCCAGCAGTGGGGACTTAAATGGGCTGATGATGAAGTACCTATTAATAAAGTTGTTTGTTTCGTTGACTGGTGACGCTCCCTCAACTAACTGGCTTCCACAGAATACCAGCGGTGTGATCGGGGCTACTCCCCCGGCCGTGCCATATGCTGAGTGGGCGCCATTTTGGTCCAATTACTTTCGTTTTTACCGACCGAATAAAGATTTTTCATTTCATTTCATTTCATTTACCCAACAACAAATGTTTCCGCTGACAACAGCGCACAAAAAGACACAGATAACTACAAAGTTATTTGTGTCTTTTTGTGATATCTGTGTATTATTTTGGCCAGTAAATGTAATTTCCGTCTTTCAATGAACCATGTGAAGTATTTTATATACAAAACCGCTGACTGAATTTGTATACTGATTTACAATATTTGCAGAACATGTTCTGCTGCGGGTGAAGGAGAAGCGAAAAGTATCACGGATTATTCAAAATCTTGTTGCCATAGACGGCTCGGAAGATTTTGCAGGAATTCTTGTTATAAAGGTTTCCTTATATTGAAATGTTAATATTTACTGAGATATTTACCTTAAATTTGGCAGCATGTTAGATATAGTGATGTGCTTCAGGTGGAATAATATTCATATACCTATGGGTAGGTAATTTGTTTTAGTCAAGAAAATGAAAAAATTCTGTGCCCACGATTGCACGCGACAGAGATAAGAATGTAAAGGTAGATGTGTGTGTCGAGCAGAAGATAAGGAGGAATATTTAGAAAGTAGTATGGAAGCCTATCAATGAAAACCTAAAGGGAAATCGACTTTCCTGGTATGTCCATGTAATGAAAAGTGAATAAAAGCATGTAGGCAAAAGAGTGATAGCATGAATGTAAGTAGGTAGTGTCGGACGGCCGAAAAGAAGATGAATGAGTAGTAATGAAGAATGACCTGATTGAAAAGGTGGATGATTCGATGACAAATGAAGAAGCCTACGTCGACCCTAGATAACCTGGGAAGTAATCAACAGGATTATGATAAAATAAATAAATTCATTAGTACCTACAACTCATAAGTTGTTTTGATTCCGTACTAAGCACTTCATCATCAGCAACCCACACTCGTCCACTGCTGGACATAGGTCTCCCCTAATGCACGCCACTGCTCCCGATTTTCGGCCACTCTCATCCAGCCCACACCAGCCAGCCTTCGAATGTCATCATCACATCTTGTCGCAGGCGTCCTACACTACGCTTACCGAGTCGCGGTCTCCACTCAAGGAATTTACGGCTCCAACGGCTGTCAGTTCTGCGGCTAATATGACCAGCCCACTGCCCACTGCCACTAAGCACTTATTAAAGGAACTCTATATAAAAATAGGAACAAGAATTTTTGAATTTTATGGTTTGATACCACCACGCGCGTTACTCGAGCAGAATAATCTCTCTGAAGTCACATCACTAGTTAGGTATATATTACCGGGGTGACATCACAGTATATATGGTGACGTTTGACGGCGTCTTCAATATTACAAAGGTGTAAATAGAATGACTGCGTTTGACTAATGTTTTTTTAATATCCAAGCGAAAATTGACGGAAATACGAGATTCACATGTAGATTTTTTATCTTTAACTTTTACGGTTCAGTGGCGCCACCAACAGATTTACTGATTGTTATTTCTCGAGACACAAGGGTTATTTTTACACTGCGCGGGGGTAACTTGAGCTGTTTCTACTTAAGCCGATTTTTAATGTCTCATACGGTTTGTGATGATGATGGTGATTGTAATGAAATTAAGACAATAAATGAAAATTGACCAAGACGTTTAAAATAAAAATGGGTTTGGTATTTTCTAAGCTTATATTTATGTCACAATTATCTCTAGGAAGATTTTAATTTTAAGTGATCACTTTTTTTTAATCACCCTAATAACACCACGTTTTTGTTAATCTATTTTAACCAGAAAAGGAGTTTAATTCCCAAAGCAAGACCGTGGGGGAGCCACATTTCGGCATGAATGGGCCGGCTCGATCAGAGTGTGACCACGGCCTTACAGAGAATCGGCGTGAAACAGCGCCGGTGCAAGTGGAGGTACCGGAGGCCCAACCTGGGCAGAAGGGGAGTTTATAGGTTGGCAACGCTTGGAACTCCGCTGGTGTTACGGGTGTCCATGGGCTGCTGTAATCGCTTGCCATCAGATGATCCGTCTGTCCCCTAAAACAAAAAAATATATATTTGAAAGCTAATTGAAATTAAATTATCATTCATTTCAGATTATAATCCATATATTGTTAGTACAAAGTCTTAAATTTATGTAAGTAACATTCAATTTTAAATTTAGATTAATCAAATTTAAATTAAGCTAAGAATACGAAAGTATTTACTTTGCTGACCCATGGAATCATGTCAAAAACCTTTACTATAAACCTACGTCCGTCACCCTTTTCTTATGCGACCTTTGTTTCCTCTCATTTTCCTGAAAAAATATTGGTAAAATTCTTGTCAGAAAAGATTTGTGACATACGTATTCTAACCATGTCCACAAAATTACGTTAGAGATTGACTTCAGCAAGAATTCCGGTCGTCACGCGGCGTCAAGGACGTGACCTCAACGGAAGGCCGTGTTGTTCCTTCCCTTAGTTATGGCATAGCATAAAAATTACTAGTAACAAATATTAACGGTATATAGTATTCCATGTATTAGTAAAAAAAACCCTCCAACCGATTTCGGTTAACGCGGCCAATCTCAAAAAAAAACAGCTTACATAGGATAATATTATAGTGCTCAAGTGTATTCAAGCACGAGTTGCATGACACAGAGAATGAACATATCAAGCAGGAGTTGCATGACACTGAGATTAACATGCTGCGGTGGATATGTGGAGTTACGCGAAAAGACCGCCTGAGAAACTCACGCATACGTGGGAGCCTTCATATCCGTGACATAGCAGACAAACGGCTTGAGAGTCGCCTACGCTGGTACGGTCATGTCCTGCGAAAACCGTACAGCTACGTGGGAAACAAATGTCTGGCCATGGCAGAAGGGTAGACCTAAAAAAGGTGTGGCTTGACATTGTAAGGGATGGACATGCGTGATAATAAACTGATCACTAAGGATGCACAAGACCGTGCGAAGTGAAGGAGTCGAAGTAGGAAAACGGACCTCGGGCTCCGAAGCGACAACTTGGGACGCAACCGGGACAAAATGCTAAGATGATGTTGATGATGGATTTTTGTATGTATTATCATCACATAAATATTGGTTAGATTAGGTTAGAACATTACTACATTTTTTTAATCATAATCTGGGACGAGTTTTAATGGGATGAGTTGCCCCTATTCATGTTACTAACCTCATCCCGATCTAAACCCACCACAGCCTTGACCCCAGGATCAAAGCTGAGAAAACCACTGCAAATCTTTCCACTGTGTTTTTATCTTTTTCTCGGATTGATTTATATGGCTCGGTTTTATTGTGGCTTATGCTTCTTATCTTGTAATTAAGTCGGACTTCGGCGTAATCCGGGTCGAGTGAGGGTCAACCTTAAGTTGGGATGTCGATTGGCCGATTATCTACGTGAAATGGCTTGAGTGTCCCAAATAGTGTGTTATTATGTGCAAGATTGCGTCGTTGAGTAATAAATTATGGACTTTAGGCCAGCCTCACATCTTTTTGATATGGATTAGCCCACGAATCATTTTAGTCACAAACGTACCTTTGATACTTCGATTGATTTGAATAAAAACAGATTTCGAACATTAGTTAATGAGTGGAAATATCGCTCCATTGTAGGCTTTTTCCCAACTCTTTGAGTTCAGTGTAAAGCCAAGAGCAAATACATCACCGATAAAAAATTATATTAATAAAAAACAGTTAAAAGACGTATTTAATTCTTTACTGAAATGACTCAGTGATCTGACTCAACCAAATGATGATACATTAATGATACATAATGATACATTTGGAGCGAACATTAGAGATTCGGAACAAGGGTTCCGAATCTCTAATGTTCGCTCCAAATGTATCATTCGACTCAAATGGATGTCGTGGTCAATCGGTACGCGGTAGTAATCTCACTCACTGATACGAATGAGCCAAATGATCCGAGTGAGCCGATTGATCCGAATGAGCTAAATGACCCGAGTGAGCCGATTGATTCGAATGAGCTGAATGATCCGAATGAGCTGAATGATCCGAGTGTGCCGAATGTTCCTAATGAGCGTAATGATCTGAGTGAGCTGAATGATCCGAGTGAGCGCAATGTTCCAAATGATTCAAATGAAGCGTTTCACAGTTCCACATCTTTGTACAGATGCAAATGTTTCAATCTTTTTAAAGATAATTTTTGCCAGGTCTAAATTTACATTATGGTAAAATGTAAATTTAGACCTGGCAAAAAGGTTTCTGGCCGTGTGGTCCCCGGCAGAGTAGAATAGGCCACCCTCATTCTTACCGAGGTGTCGTAAAAGGCGACTAAGGTAAAGCTGCTGGCATGATCATCAGCACCCAGAGAAGGAAAACTCTGCATTTATATCAAAACCCTCGCCAACCCGTCTGCCAAGCGTGGTGAGTATGGAAATTACCCCTCATGTGATTGAGGGAGGCCCGTGCCCCAGCAGTGGGGACATAAATGGGCTGACGATGATGATGATGATGATGAAAAAGGTTTCACCGTGGCTAAATGCTTGGAGTTTCTTTGCGTGGTCGTATCAGAAATTATGAGATCCGCAGGAGAACTGAGGTCACAGACATAGCCAAAAGGATTGCATTTCTCAAGTGGCAATGGGCAGTATGTCTAGCAGTGGACGTCTATTTGCTGAAATGATGATGATAGCTAAATACACAGACTACATATACGTTTCCGTGGCAGAACACCTACAAGGTGGACAGATAGTATCAAGTCTGCTACAAAGTGATCTTTGACTGAATGTACATGCAGTGTCACCAACAGAGAAAAATGTAGAAATCTCGCAAAAGCCGCTACCCAACATTATAGACAATTGATAACCATGACCACTCCGTCAGGAATTTACGACTGAGAAAAAGTAGAAATACGACCAAGTAGATTCACTTCAGAGATATCAGAAATGATGTAATCCGACAGAGAACCAGAGTCACCGAACAAAGCCCACCGAATTAGCAAACTGGCAGTGGGCTGGTCATATTAGCCGCAGAACTGACAGCTGTTGGAGCCGTAAAGTCCTTGAGTGGAGACCGCGACTCGGTAAGCGTAGTGTAGGACACCCTGCGACAAGATGGGATGATGACATTCGAAGGCTGGCTGGTGTGGGCTGTATGAGAGTGGCTGAAAATCGGGAACAGTGGCGTGCATTAGGGGAGACCTATGTCCAGCAGTGGACGAGTGTGGGTTGCTGATGAAGATATACTTAATAACTGATACAAAACAAATGCCTCCAAGAATTTATAAAGTTCAAACAGTACCTGTGAATGGAAACTTTTTACAAACTTGAGTATTTACAATTCATAATTAAAGGAGAGAAGAGCAAACCAATTAGTGGAGCTTCCAGATCAATTTTCAGTAAACATTTTCTTGTTGAATTCATAAAGTTGAGTTGAGGACTTTGTATTATTAGGTTCGTAATTTTTAGAAAATAATAGGAGAAGGAAAATTATCTGGGATAACTTTCCTTTTAACGACCGCTGAGGAGAAATGGATTTGACATCAAAAGGGGTGTTTGGGTTTTTAAAGAGTCGGCAACACGTATGCAAGTAGTCTGGAGTTGAAGGCGATAATAAGCTGCGGTCGTTGCTTACCATCAGGCGAGCCGCACGCTTTATTGCCACCGATGATGTATCAAAAAATAACAGAGTCTAACTAATATCCTCTAACCGATTACGGCTACGGCGGCCAATCTCAACGATCAGCGACGTACGCCGGATATATTGTTGTGTTCAAGTTTGTGCGCAAACACAAGTGCACTCTATATTCACTTACCCTCATATTCCGATGGGACGCTACTGTGATACAACCGGAGAGGGATCGGGCGCAAGAGCAAGCTTAACGCGCTTTCCTAGGCTTATTAAGAAGCAGCTCAAGTTACTCCCGCGCAGTGTAAAAATAACACTTGTGTTTCGGATATGCTTCGACCGGAGTGATATCACGGTCTCACAGAAAACCGTCCTGAAGCAGCATTGTGTTCTGTTTCATTGCATGAGTGAGGGTACCGGAGGCTCAATCCGGGGGAAAGGGGGCTTAACGTTGGCAGCACATTTGTGACTCCACTGGTGTCTCAGGTGTCCATGGGTGGCGGCAATTGCTTACCATCAGGTGATGCGTCTGCTCTTCTGCCATATATTAAATAAAAAAGTCCAACAAGGGTTACTTGACGTGACACTGTGTACTCAAGTGTTCAGTAGTTTAATTAGTAGAGTAGTCACTCGGAACTTGGAAGATTTGGGGTTCGAATTCCGACTAAACACTCGATGTTTTTTTTAAAGATAAAGATAAAAATATCTTTATTCAATTTAGGTCCACAGAGAACACTTATGAATGTCAAATGAAACCGCTGGTTCGGAATGTCGATTTCTACTGAGAAGACACCAGCAAGAAATTCAGTAGTTACTCTTTTCAAATATTGATGATGTTACCGAGTTTCAATTGAGAAGAGAAAAAAAATACAATTATGAAAGTTAATAGACTACTATGAATAACAACTCAAAAGATTAGTCAAGTAACATGACCAAGAATCCTTATCATTTAAATAGTCTTGTACACTATAGATACCTTTCTTCATTAGGCAGGTTTTGATATGAGACTTAAACTTATCCAGTGATAGGTTAATGACGTTTTTGTGATACCTTATTAAATATCTTAATACTTAAGCCAACAAACGAATTACCGATTTTATGAAGTCTGAGGACCGGGACGGCAAGCCTATGTTTATTTCTGATGTTAAGACTATTACTATCGGACTTTTTTGGATAAGTCTGCAAGTTCTTATGTACATACATAATGCAGTCGAGGATAAATTGGGAAGCCACGGTTTAAATATGTGTTATTAACTTTAAAATATTGACTGTCTAAAATGTATTCTTTCCTTGTCCACAGGGGTGGTGTTAGCCTAAGATGGTGTTGGCTCTGGTGGTCGGACTCCTGTGCGTGTGGGGCCGTCTGAGCGTCGCAAACCCAGAAGCAAAGCGGTTATACGACGACCTTCTTTCAAACTACAACCGCTTGATCCGGCCGGTGGGGAACAACTCTGATCGGCTCACCGTCAAAATGGGGCTAAGGCTCAGTCAACTCATCGACGTTGTGAGTACAAATTTATTACTTATGTACTTATAACCCCACCCTCACTTCTTCTCGGGACATTAGTTTACTCTTTATACCAATAGATGGCGCTAGGTGTTAATTACATCGCGCAAGCGTTTCGTTTTTTCGGATTGTCTATAAGTGTTGCTGCCGTCTGTAGAATTTACCTCTTTATAAATAGTATAGATAGATCTATAGATATAAGATTAACCATTCCACGGATAAGGCAATCTATTCACAAACCTTTTTATAGACATTGAGTCAATGCTGCTAAGCTAAAATGAGATTGGGCTGATCATGCTGTGAAATGGTGCATCCGGCGAGATGGATCAAGGTTGTATCTGGCACTAAATGGCAGCGTCTAGACGGTTGCCCAAAAAAAGATGGCGTGACGACCTGAACCAATACTCCTAATAGCTGCTTAGCCGTAGTAAAGAATAGTGACCAGTGGAACCCATTAGGGAAGCATGATGGGCAGAATGATAGTACTATAAGATATATTGCCGTGCCATTGTCCGTTGTAATTGCAAAGTGGGTTCTTCTTTGCTGACTTTCAAAAAAAAAAAAAACTTTCAGGCAAAGATGAGCCAATATATTCTGTCACCATAAAAAAAACTTCTTCTTCTTAAAGTGCCTCTCCGACTAGCGAAGGTTGGCCGTCAATCTAGCATATTCTTCTCGACCGAAACCTCTAGCGCGGCGAAACAGTTCTGCGACGCTCGCGATCCTCGTCCACTCCCGCATGTTACGCAGTCATGATAAAAAACTACATTAGGTAAATTAAATGGAAGAAGTAAAAAAGTGAAATAGTGAAATCAGAGATTATTTTGGTAAGCTGGAAAAACTAACATAAGGAACTCTATTTTGCCAAAAACTCCAATATTTATTTAGCTAGCATTAATTTGGTTTTCAAAAAGTAAAGCTCAGATTGCCTATATTTTAAGAGTGTAATCTTTTTATTTTAACAAAAAATTAACCCTCCAAAAACTTCAAATTCACACATTCCATTACCAAAGAAAACCTTATTCGTTTTTATAGCGCAATTTTCTACCAAAAAATGGGTTCAATAATATTATTCAGTCCAACCTATCGTTATACGGGATCTGGATTTAATTTATAATTTGTGCACGTCGTAGCCTTAAATAGTGGATCGAAATAGTCGGGACCCCAATATAAATATCTAGAAATCCCTTCATTATAAAGGATTCACGTAGCCCGTTTTGTCGAACGGGCAACTCTACTGCATTCGTTTAGGAAAGATTAGGTACGAGTAGATATACGTATGTCGTAGACCATTGTATAATCTGTGGTATTATAATACCTCTACTTAATTTTCATGAGTAAGTTATGCTCTTCCGTAGTCCTATAGAGACACATAAAAGCATGGACCTATAGTCTGTGGTAAAAAAAACTTCCAATTTCTCCATGACACAGTTTTAGCTAAGGTTTATTTAACGTTTATGAATAAAGCCTTTTGTAACTAGATATTAGGTAATGTAACAAAATTCCAGAATTTGTAATTTGGCCGTGCCATATTATTTTCAAATTGGTGTTCAAGTTTAATTCCAATTCACGTCAGTTGTTTAAACTTTGAATGTAAGCTGAGGTTTTACAATATGTGTTGGTAAAACTTTGTTCTACTGAAGTTTAAACTGTTTCAACTATTGTAATACTATGGCAATTGTGAACAGGTTTTGCCTAAGTCACCTTTAATGATAAAAGTACAAATCTTTATAAATGGATTATTGAGATTTAGCTGACACAACGAAGAAAAATTGGACATGGGTGGGTCATATTGCGAGGGTGGACGAAAGTCGATGGACAAGGCGAGTCCTAGAGTGGAGACCTGAAGGCGGGGCTAATGGATGACATCCGACTACACGGAGGCGAGGTCGGGACTGGATGAGTCTGGCACGGGATCTCCAGAAGTGGAAGTAGAGAAAATGAGACCTACATCCAAGAATGGATCTATGATAGGCCACCATTTATGATGATGATGACAATGACATAAATCTTTTTTTACACTGCAAGATATAAACTGTACACACTTAAGTTAAATTTGTGCTATTTAAGGAGCAATTCTTTAATGAATCTTAAAAAAGCCAGTTGACCGCCCTGTATGCACCCGCGCTGGCGCTGCAAACCGGTTGCTTACGCAGCGCGCAAACAATGTGTACGGCGAGCGAACGACATCATTCATAGTTCTACGCCTGATAAACAAGTTGCCATCTGATCTGCGGGACAGTTTGACACCTTAAGTTAAGGGAATACTGTAAATTTTAAACTTCATCATCATCATGCTAGGATAGTTGTATAAAATAGTTTCGCTAAGTGTACTCATATTCATTGTGTCGCTTGAATGGCGTTTTTAATTCCTAAAATATAAGTTTGTAAAACTCATAGCTCACGATAGCACAAGACAATCCTCTGTGGTTTTATATGCTGTTTTCTATCTGTACACGTATAATACGTAATGTGATTTGATGGTAAATTAAAAAAATGTATAAAAATACAAAATACAGAATAAATTTTTTGTATTTGCTATTTTTATATGATTACATATAAAAATAAACGCGATCAAACAACGAAGTTATTTAATATGCATTACGTGTTGTCCATGTACGGACACCGTGTCACGTTTGGTACAGAAAGCCGCACATCAGATTTACTTCAATCATTCATGGCCGCCATTTTCGATAATTCTGTGAGCTAGGTGGGTCAGGCTCCATAATATCCTCCAACCAATATCGGCTAAGGCGGCTTATCTCAACGATCAGCCACTTACGCAGGATATATTATAGTGCTCAAGAGTGTGCGCAAAAACAAGTGCACTCTCCATTACCTTGCCCTCATATTCCGAAGGGACACCAGTGTGACACGACCGGAGAGTTATTGGGCGCAGGACCAACGACTTGACGTGCTTTCCGAAGCCCCGGTGCTACAGACCGCCGACTTCCAGACGCCAGGGCCAGAGTGGGAACTTCTTAACAGAAAAATCAGGTACAAATTTTGGCCCGACCCGGGGATCGATCGATTGCATTTTGGGTTGCACTTTAAAGCGACTTGGGTTCGATCCCCGGGTCAGACCAAAGTTTTTAACAAATTTTTCGGTAGGAAATTCTTAGTGTCAGCCTGGAGTCTGGTAGCGGTATTGTACCCCCGTCCCTCGGAAAGCACGTTAAGCCATTGGTTCTGCGCACAATCCCTCTCCAGTCGTGTCAAGCTGGTGTCCCATCGAAATATGAGGGTATAAGAATAGAGAGTGCACTTGTGTTGAGCATTATAATACATCCTGTGTACGTAGCTGATCGTTGAAATTGGTTGCCGTAGCGTAGAATATTATTATTAATCTAAATGAGTTTAACATAAGGTGACCGACATCGACAGATTCGGGCAAGTTCTTCTCCACTGAGCAACCATCGAATCGCTCCCCAATTATACCTACAGTGTATTAACTCAAGCAAAAACCAATTCATCACTACCTTTGAGCGTTGCCAAGAAAAATAAACTAAGATGATTTAAAATTTGAATGGCAAATCAACTTCGTACCGATTTACATATATTGATGAATCAGCTGTGGCGGATTTTATTGCATGAATCCGAATAACTTTGCTTGGAAGTCGTAAATTCGAAGAATTTTGAGGCTGATTTTGTAAAATATGATCCTGTTTTATTTAAAATGCATTTCATTAAATCGTTGACTACATTGAATGTATACTAACTACTTCATAGCAAAGAATAAATAGTAAGGAGAGATCGATAATTGTTCGTGACAATGGTCTGCTTGATTGAACCGATGGAAAGCCATGCTTTGGCATAAATGGGCCAGCTCGACCGAAGTGATACTATGGTCTCAAAGAGAACCAGCGTGAAGAAGTGCCGAGTGAATATGATGTGAGTACGGTGATGATTCTATTTGTCTGCCACCTATCACATAAAATAATGACAATATTTGTGTTTTTATGTCATTTGTGTTTAAAATGTTCTAAACCAATAAAAAATGTCACGACAGCCCAAAAAAGATAAGATAACACAGGAATTACAAATATAACACTTAAATATCTAGAAGCATATCACGGGTTAGATTTGACTAATTATTTAACTTTTGTTTTATGTGATAGATGGCAGACGAGCAGATGGATTGCCTAAGCCTTGCCTTAAGCGTCAAGACATCCGCGACACTAGAGGAGTCACAAGTGCGCTGCCAACCTTTCCCCCGGATTGGGCCTCCGGTACCCTCACTCACTCAGCAAAACACAGCACAGTGCCGTGGTATCACTCCGGTCTACCCGGTCCATTCATGCCGAAGCGTGGCTCTCCCTCGGTCGGTTAACTTTTTGAGTTTTGTATGGTATAGTGTGAACGGAAGTTATGCCTTGACATCGCATCCGTTGTACTCGTAATTTCAACGTAGGGTTCTCATTTTGCTTAACCTCAGGCTGAGGCAGGCCAATATACAGTGTCACTCTTTAAAAAATTATCATACTCGTATATTACACCCAGACGGTGAACAAACACAAGTGTTCATCGCGCCAATGTTGTTCAACAAATATAACATTAAATATGCAACTATTAAACTTCATTTTAATCGAAACCTCGATCCCTTTTAAATCTGCAATCCTTTTAAATATTTAAAGCTCATCACTGTTCATAGTATAAAAACAAAAAGTAATTAGGTATTTAAATCAAATTTACTTTAATGAATTTTACAATTACATTTAACTGTTTAAAATACTGCGTAAATTTGGATTTAAATGTTATGATTTTTAACGGTATTAGATACTAAGCCAATAAAATTGTAAATAAATTCAGTACCCATTGAGTACCAGTCTATGACTATATATTTTTTTAATAATTCTCACAACATCTTATTCATTGACCTGATTCCGTACTAAGTAGCTTAAGCATTTGTGTTACAGATATCAGACAACAGAGGAACACAAATATATAATTAAATACATAATATTACACCCAGACACTGAACAAACACAAGTGTTCACCGCACGAATGTTTGTCCAGGGTGGGGATCGAAAACACGACCTTTGGCGTAAGAGGCAGGGTTACTACTAATTGCGCGATCCGGTCAGTCAGGATTATTGTCCCACTGCAGGGCATAGGCATCTATCATAGAAATCAAGTCATCGCTACTATTATTTATCACAGTATAACATCCTGTTATTTTTAAGGGATTCGGTTAAGACCCGATTTCACCAATCTTAGTCCGGTACTAAATTTGTGGCATAGCGCTGACATTACCTATATACAAATTTGACGGCATACGTGTATGTATTTTGTTAACCACATTACGATTTTAGACAAAAATAGAAATATTTTTTTAAGGGAGTCCTTATACTTAGAACTGAAACTTAAATTTTTTTTTTCGTCAAACCCATACGTGTGGATACCCCACACGAATAGGTTTGAACAGGTCTCTAAAAATGATGTTGAGGTTTCAAAGCTATTTTTTTTTCTAAACTTTAAACTAATACTTTGCGCAAGAGACACTCCCAAAGCGGTAAAATGTGTCCCCCTCTCACTTCTATAATAAAATAATTATAAAACTAAAAAAAAATATATGATATACATAGCCATGAAAACTAAGAACGAAAAGTGGTTTGAACTTGATCTAGCAAGCAGTTTTTTTTATTTGTTATAAGCCGTAAACCGCAATTTACCTTCCATATATCTTACTTGCTGCTATGGAACCCATCATGGGCGAGTCCGACTCGCTCTTGGCCGGTTTTTCAAAATATCCTTCGCCTTTAGAGTACCTTAAACCATAACATAATTATAGGACCTTCTTTTACGCAAACTCCAGATAATCTGAAAACAGGGCAGGAAGGTGATGATATGATGAGGTGTAGGTATAGAGGAACTTACTGATCAACAATCACCTGACTGACCGGATGGCGCAATCGGTAGTGACCCTGCCTCTTACGCCAAAAGTCGTGGGTTCGATCCCCACCCTGGACAAACATTCGTGCGATGAACACTTGTGTTTGTTCGGTGTCTGGGTGTAATATATGTATTTGAGTATATATTTGTGATCCTCTGTTGTCTGATATCTGTAACACAAGTGCTTAAGCTACTTAGTACGGAATCAGGTCAACGTATGAGATGTTGTGAGAATGATTATTATTATTATTATTACCTTTATCAGAAATAATAGCTATAATTTAGAACTGGCCAATTTATCGAAAACTACGAAATTGCATCACAATGACACTTTCGTTCAGAAAATTGCATGAAAAAGTAAATGTTGCAGACCTTTGTAATTTAGTTTGAGTCGTACCAATTATGTTATGGCATGAGAGTGGAGCCACGAAATAAACGTTTAGTGGCGTGTTCGTTTCATTAAACTACTAGTGACCCGCCCTTACTTTTGGAGCTTGATTTAGACTGATAGATGGCGCTAGGAGTCGATTGCTTCGCGCTAGTGTTTTGCCTTTTACCTCTTTATAAATAGTATAGAAGTTAATATTATAAGTGTAGTTTGCTGAGTTTTACCTTCTGGGCCTTAAATAGCTACCTACTAATTTAATATCTTATTATGAAATACAAATGCCTTTAAAAAATCACATATTATGTATTAATCCTGTTTCTCAAATCATCACATCTAAGTGAGAGACGCCACTTTTAGTTTTTGCGAGTTGCGGTCTTCACTCAAGAATTGGTCTCTCCCAACGATTATCAGTATTTAGTCAGATAATATGGCCAGCGCACTACCACAACAGCATGTTGATTCATTACACTATAAGTCAGTTGTTTAATTTTACCTTAAGATCAAAAATTTTGTAACCACGACCAATTTTCTAATTCGTTTGTTTCTACAACCACAGCTACCACACTCAGAGATGTTCATTAACTTAACTAAAGACTGTCTGTATGCGTATTGAAATAAGTGTTAATATTTTTCTTAAGAAGGTAACCATTAAATTT